>PVHT021183699.1:67629364-67726266 GCA_004024745.2 Catagonus wagneri
GCCAGCCTACACCACAGTCACAGCAGTACTGGATCTGAGGTGAATCTACGACCTATGCCGCAGCTCACATCAGACCTTAACCCACCGAGTGAGGCCCAGGATCGAACCCACATCCTCGTGGATACTAGTCATGTTCTTAATCTGCTGAGCCCAATGAGAACTCCTTAATTTTTAATTCAAAGATTTAAATGATCAATTTTTAAATAAATGTGCACAAATTCAGATAGGACTGGCAAGAAATTTGGTGAGAATGCAAGTGACGTTTTGGCTGAGAGTGGGCCAGGGATCCAACCCTCACCATAGCAGTGACAATGCCGGATCCTGAGCCACCAAGGGAACTCCCACAAGTGATTTCATCTTTCTTTGGGCTCAGACATTACTGTGCTGTGTTGTAAGGCCCTACAGTATTTTAGAACCCCTCTTCTGAAAGGTTTCCTGTACACTCATTATTTGCAGCTTGAGCAAAGATAGAAAGATTCAAGGCCAAGGGCAGAACACAGCCTACCTTCCCTCAGCAGCCTTCTCCTCCACTGGTTGCGCTTGGCCCCAGGAAGGGCCATGCCCCTGCTTGGACCGGCCCCTGGCTCTGCTGCGGGTTGAGCTCGCTTGCTCTTTGGAAGTTTCCCTCCACACGCCTCAGCCTCATCAAAGGCTGCCCTCTCCTGTTCACTGTCCACAGCTGGTGCTACTCCATTCCTCTCCAAGCTCCTGGAAGAAAAAAAAACCTAATTTTCTCCCTAGCTGGGAGGGCTCAGTGCCAGGACATAGTGGTCAGACACTCAGACTCACATGTGAAACTTAGAATGTCAGGAGGAGGACAAGTTGAGACAAATTCCAGGCTTCGGCCACCCCTCAGCCCAACTCAGTTTATGGCTAACTTGACAGGAGGAGCACGTAGGCCACGGCCCCAGCCAGGGTTGAGTGGAAATAGCTTCTGTGCTGATGTGAACGTCGTGCCTTCATAGCAGAAGTCTCACCCCGTGGACCCAGGAGGCAGTGAGCCAAGCCTCCGGCAGCAATTGCAAGAGAAGGAAAGCCCAGAATAGAAATGTTCTTTGCTAACTGGCAGCTCCTCCCACACAGGCTGCAGGGCATGGGTCAGCTGCCAGAAATAACCCTCTAGACTCTGGTTTTGGTGACAGGCCTTTGTCTTAGTATTTAATAAACCCAAGTGAGCTTTACATTGCAGAAATGACACCTTTTTTTTTTTTTAAGGGCCGTGGTATATGGAAGTTCTCAGGCTAGGGGTTGAATTAGAGCTGTAGCCAGCCTATACCACAGCCACAGCCACAGCAGTGCCAGATCCAAGCCTCATCTGCGAACTGCACCACAGCTTATGGCAACGCCAGATCCTTAACCCACTGAGCGAGGCCAGGCATGGAACCCAAGTCCTCATGGATACTAGTCGGGTTCGTTACCGCTGAGCCCACGGGAACTCCAGAAATGACACATTTTTGTATCTGAGAGTCACAGACTAAAAGCACAGTCACGTGCAAACCTAGCCTTTTGTGCTTGTCTTGTTTGAGTTGCCCGATATTGAAAAATGCCAGCTCGCACAGATGAGAAACTAATACTTTGTGGCTACCTAACAGCTCATTTTGAAATCCTAAGAGTTAAGAGTTCTGAACGTGAAAGAAAACCTGTTTAGCAAGCTCGGGAAGGCATTGATGGAGAGTTGCATTATAGCTTGGCTAGTACTTTCCTATCTAAACACTTGAAAGGTTGTAATAAAATGTGACACTGAGAAATTGGAAGAGTGCCTCAATCCCATCCTCTCAATCGAGGCCCTTCTTTTTTTTTTTTTTTTAATGGAAGTTTAGTTGATTTACAGTATTGTGTTAGTTTTTGCTGTACAGCAAAGTAATTCAGGTTTATATATATATTCTTTTTCAGATTATTTTCCATTGTAGGTTATTACAAGATATTAAATATAGTTCCCTGTGCTAGACAGTAGGACTTTGTTGTTTATCTATTTTATATATAGTAGTGTGTATCTGTTAATCCCAAACTCCTAATTTACTCCTCTTCTCCTTTCCCCTTTTGTAACCATAAATTGGTTTTCTTTTTTCTTTTTCTTCTTCTTCTCCCCCCCCCCTTTTTTTTTTGCTTTTTAGAGCCACACCCTTGGCTTATGGAGGTTCCCAGGCTAGGGATCTAATCGGAGCTGCAGCTGCCGGCCTACACCACAGCCACAGCAACATGGGGTCTGAGCCGCATCTGCAACCTGTACTACAGCTCACGGCAATGCCAGATCCTTAACCCACTGAGTGAGACCAGCGATTGAACCCGCAACCTCATAGTTCCTAGTTGATTCATTTCTGCTGTGCCATGATGGGAACTCCCATAAGTTGGTTTTTTATGTCTGTGGGTCTGTTTCTACTTTATAAATGGGTTCATTTATATCATGTTTTTATTTTTTTGTCTTTTGCCTTTTTAGGGCCGCACCTGAGCCATATGGAGGTTCCCAGGCTAGGGATCGAATGCAAGCTACAGCCACCGGCCTACGCCACAGCCACAGCAATGTGGGATCTGAGCCTGGTCTGCAACCTACACCACAGCTCACGGCAATGCCGGATCTTTAACCCACTGAGCAAGGCCTGGGATTGAACCTGAGTTCTCATGGATACTCATCAGGTTTGTTAACAACTGAGCCACAATGGGAACTCCTATATCATGTTTCTAGATTCCACGTATAAATGATATCATGTGATATTTGTCTTTGACTTACTTTGCTTAGTCTAATTATCTCTGGACCAATCCATGTTGCTGCATGTGGCATTATTTCATTTTTTTTTTCTGACCAGGTAATAGTGTATATGTGTGTGCATGTGTGTGTGTGTGTATATCACATCTTCTTTATCCATTCATCTGCTGATGGACACTTGGTTGCTTCCATGTCTTGGCTATTGTAAATAGTGCTTCTATGAACATAGGAGTGCATGTATCTTTTCAAATTAGGTTTTTCATCTTTTCTAGATATATACCCAGGAGTGAGATTGCTGGATCACATGCTAAATTTATTTTTAGTTTTTTAATGAACCTCCATACTGTTCTCCGTACTGGCTGCACAATTTACATTCCCACCAACAGTGTAGAAAGTTTCCAGAATTCCTGTCATGGCACAGTGGTTAACAAATCTGACTAGGAGCCACAAGGTTGCGGGTTCGGTCCCTGACCTTGCTCAGTGGGTTGCCGATCTGGCATTGCCGTGAGCTATGGTATAGGTCGCAGGCGTGGATCGGATCTGGCGTGGCTGTGGCTGTGGTGTAGACCAGCAGCTATAGCTCCAATTCGACCTCTAGCCTGGGAACCTCCATATGCCTCAGGTGCGGCTCAAAAAAAAAAAAAGAAAAAAGAAAGTTTCCCTTTTTTCCAGCTCTCTCCAGCATTTATTTTTTGTAGACTTTGTGATGATGGCCATTCTGACTGGTGTGAGGTAAAACCTTACTGTGGTTTTGATTTGCATTTCTTTAATAATTAGCAATGTTGAGCATCTTTTCATGGGATTGTTGGCCATCTGTACATTGTTGGTCTCCTTTGGAGAAATGTCTGCTTAGGTCCTCTGCCCAATTTTTTTTTTTTTTTATGGCCGCACTTATGGCCTATGGAAGTTCCCAGGCCTGGGACTGAATCTGAGCTACAGATGTAGCAACACCAGATCCTTTAACTCACTTGCTGGGCTGGGATCAAAGCCGCACCTCCATAGAGACCCAAGCTGGTGCAGTCAGATTAACTCACTGCACCACAGCGGGAACTCCTTCTGTCCATTTCTTGATTTTTTTTTTTTTTTTTTTGTATTGAGGTGTATGAGCTGTGTGTATATTTTAGAAATTAAGCCCTTGTCAGTTGCATTGTTTGCAAATATTTTCTCCCATTCCAGAGGTTGTCTTTTCCTTTTGTTTATGGTTTCCTTTGCTGTGAAAAAGCTCATAAGTTTGATTAGATCCCATTTGTTTATTTTTGCTTTTATTTTGTTACTCCAGGAGATGGATCCAAGGAAGTATTGCTGTGATTTATGTCAAAGAGTGTTCTGCCTGTGTTTTCCTCTAGAAGTTTTATAGTATCCGGTCTTACATTTAGATCTTTAATTCATTTTGTTTACTTTTGTGTATGGTGTTAGAGAATATTCTCATTTCTTTCTTTTACATGAGCTGTCCAGTTTTACCAGCACCACTTATTGAAGAGACTCTTTTCTCTGCTGTATATTTTTCCTTCCTTTGTCAAAGATTACTCAACCGTAGGTGTGTGGGTTTATTTCTGGGCTCTGTATTCTATTCCATTGGTCTGTATGTCTCTTTTTGTGCCAACACCATGCTATTTTGATTACTGTAGCTTTGTAGTATTGTCTGAAGTCTGGGAGGGTTATGCCTCCAGCTTTGTTCTTTCTCTCAGGATTGCTTTGGCAGTTCTAAGACTTTTGTGTTTCTCAGTCAAAGCCCTTCTGGTAGACATGGAGTTCCCGTCGTGGCTCAGTGGTTAATGAATCCGACTAGGAACCATGAGGTTGTGGGTTTGATCCCTGGCCTTGCTCAGTGGGTTAAAGATCTGGTGTTGCCATGAGCTGTGGTGTAGGTTGCAGACACAGCTCGAATCCTGCGTTGCTGTGGCTGTGGTGAAGGCCGGCAGCTACAGCTCCAATTAGACCCCTAGCCCGGGAACCTCCATATGCCGCGTGTGCGGCCCTAGATAAGGCAAAAAGACATAAAAAAAAAAAGCCCTTCTGGTAGGCAAATTTATTTTGGAGATTGTCACTTACCATATTGATTACATGGTCTGCTCAAGTCTCAGATTAAGCAGACATTATTTTCAGAATTAAACTGCATTTTTCTGGTAGAAAAGGTGCTGTTTCCTATTACGCCACATTATGGAGACTGGTTTGACAATAGAGTTCTGTCTTCCCTTAGAGCTTCCCAACCTTCTAGATAGAACCTCCCTGTCAAAGAACAGAAGCAAAGATGTATCAGCATAAATAATTTATTGTGAACTTTTTAATAGCATACCCTAGTGGACTGGCAATTCACTCAGGAGCCTTTGGGATGGGAGGCCAGGAGACAGACAGTGTAATGAAAGTGCAGCATGTGAAGGCAAGTTGCTGAGGGGCAGCCTTCCTGCTGAGGGGCAGCCTTGTGCTGAGGGGCAGCCTTCATGCCGAGGGGCAGCCTTGTGCTGAGGGGCAGCCTTCATACTGAGGGGCCGCCTTCATGCTGAGGGCTGGCCTGCTGGTCACCAGTCTTGGTCTGCTACGCTACCTGGGCAGGAAGGAGATGGGCCAGGCCAAGAACCCTCGGTTTTCCTTTGGCCAGCCCAGCCCAGATTTCCAGCTCTCTCCTCTGCTTCCTCATTCATGGTCCTGTGGGGGTCAGGGAGGTGTGGGACGGTGAGAAGCTCTCTAGCTGCCAAATTGTGGGTGCTACCAGCTGAGCATGGGATGCCCATCCTAGTCCTTGGCTCTTCTTTCACTGCAGTATCTTCAGACAGGTTGGGATGAGGGATGCGTCTTTGCCCTTGGGGGGTTGTCCCCCCTCGGTGGTATCCAGGAGCCGCTGCAGGTAACAGGAGGTGCCAAGCAGCACGTGGCCTGAGGCTTGCATGCCGAAGAGGGCCCAGCGAAGAACTTCCCTGGGTAGAATGAGAAGGCATGAGGCTCAAAACACGAAGAAAACCCCATCCTGCACCCACTAAGTATCTGCTCCCACATGTTCTCTTCATGATTTTCTATAAACTGTAGAGTGATGTGCAAACAGAACAGATGCTGCCTTCCCTCAGGGTCTGCCGCCGATACCAGCCATCTGTGCCTTGAGATGTCAGCAGCTTCCCTGTCGTCATGCAAAGTTCAAGCTCATTTAATAAGGCTTTTTATTTTTCTAATACTATTTTGGACCAGCCACGTTGATCTATATCACATGGCCGTGCCCTTCACCACCTCTGTTCCAGACTCTGAGGCCTTTCCGAGTCATCTGTGGTCTAGCTGACTTTCAGACATGAAGATCTCCATGCCTGGTGCTGCAGTGTCCTGAGAACAGAGCTCCAGTCAGACAGGCCTGAGTTCTAATCCAGTCTCTTTAGCTTTGTGAACCTTGGCAAACTGGTATAGTTCTGAGCTTCAGCATCCTCATCTGTAAAATGAGATTATACCATTTTGATCCCACACAGGGTTAGGAGGTTGAAATAACAAATCCCTTAACACAGGGCCTGATGTGTAAAAGAGCAGGGGAAACGTGTGGTCAATAATAGCTGGTTGAATGCTTGACTACTTTAACCAAATTCTTTTTTTTTTTTTTTGTCTTTTTGCTTTATCTAGGGCTGCACCCGCGACATATGGAGATTCCCAGGCTAGTGAGCTAATCGGAGTTGTAGCCACTGGCCTACACCAGAGCCACAGCAACGCAGGATCTGAGCCGCATCTGCAACCTACACCACAGATCACGGCAACGCCAGATCCTTAACCCACTGAGCAAGGCCAGGGATCGAACCCGGAACCTCATGGTTCGTAGTCGGATTCGTTAACCACTGAGCCACGACGGGAACTCCCAATTCTTTTTTTTTTAAAGTGATTTTTATTTTTTCCATTATAGCTGGTTTACAGTGTTCTGTCACTTTTCTGCAGTACAGCAAAGAGACCCAGTCACACATACATATATACATTCTTTTTCTCACATTACCCTCCATCATGCTCCATTAAAAGTGACTAGATATAGTTTCCAGTGCTATACAGCAGGATCTCATTGCTTATCTACTCCAAAGGCAATAGTTTGCATCTATTAGCCTCAGGTTCCCAGTCCATCCCACTTTCCCCCACACCAACTACAAGTCTGACTTTAACCACATTCTTATGCAGATTTGTTTGAAAGAGAGAGGTGAGGGATACTAGGGGTGTCTAGTTCTACGGAGGATCAGGGAGAAGAAAACAAAAGCAAAGTGAATTCTTCCTGGCCAGTATTAAAAGTTGTCTTCTATTAACCTTCATTCAATAAGTGAAATTTGTTATTGTGGAAGTGGAGAAGGGTGAAAAGACAATTAGAACCATAAACATCTGTATATGAAAATACTTTAAAAAATGTAAATGCTATATCTGAAGGTATACCCATTTCTCAGATTAGAGAACTGAGGCTTCAACTGGCTGTCCAGACATAAATAAGAATGAAATTCTGACACATGCTGCAACATGGATAAACCTTGAAAACATTACGCTAGGTGAAATAAGCCAGACATAGAAGGGCAAGCATTGTGTGATTCCACTTATATGAGTTACCAAGAGTAGGAAAACTGACAAATACAGAAAGTAGAACAGAGGTTACCAGGCCTGGGGGAAAGGGGTGGGGAGAGTTAGGGTTTAATGGGTACAGAGTTACAGTTTGGGATGATGAAAAGGTTCTGGAAATGGATGCACAAATGACCATTGCACAACACTGTGAATGTACTTAATGTCGCTGAGTTTTACACTTTAAAAAAAAAAACGGTTAGAAACGGTCAGTTGTATATTACGTGTATTTTACCACAATTAAAGAGGAAGCATTTTCCAGCACCTTGAAGTCATTCCACTGACTCCGTCCTGCTACTGTTTTATACCAGTAGATCTACTATATTTAGTCTGAGGTTCTCACTTCCCCTAGATGGACTGGATTTAAAGGCTGAAACTTCTTGCTTTAGATTTTGAAATCTGCCCACTGTTGGCAGCAAGCCCAGATCAAGAGGGAGTATGATATGGTACAGAAGGAAAATGGAACTTCTTGCCCTGGAACCACTGAGTGTCATCTGTGGCAAGCAGAACCACACAGCCTCAGGTCCTTTATCTGTAGACTGGGAATGCAGGAAATAAACTCAGAAGGTCAAGAAGGCCTGTTGTGCCCTAGCAGCATACGTTCTGGCAGAATTCTGGGGACCCAGACTAGGATTTATCAGGAGCTCCCTGAGAACAAGGATCATATGTATCGTCATTCATTCTGCAGTTATTTACATTACTGCTATGTACTGGCATTCACCAAGGTATTAGAGGCAACAGAAATTCTTGCCCTATGGAGCTTGTTCTGACATCTTGTTTATCTCTGTATCTTTATCTTATAACATAGGGCCAGGCACACAGTAAGTGCTCAGTAAATACTGAATGCAGCAATTGGGGAAAAGTAGAATCTCTTAGAAGTAAGTGGCAAGAGGCCAGCTTTGAGGTTTGGGGCTAACTGGATGCCTCTGCCTCAGTGACTACATCCATCTAATGGGGTAAGAATTCTCAAGGTTACCACCAGAGCAGCTGAATTTGGGAAATACTGCCATTAACAGTACTTGTCTTATGATATCCCCATGCTTCCCGTGACACTTGATTAGACTTTCAAAAGTAAAGTAAAAAGTTTTTTTTTTTTTTAGGGCCTGCAGCATATGGAGGTTCCCAGGCTAGGCGTTGAATCAGAGCTGTAGCCACCAGCCACAGACACAGCCACAGCAATGCAGGATCCGAGCCGTGTCTGCAACCTACTCCACAGCTCATGGCAATGCCAGATCCTTAACCCATTGAGCGATGCCAGGGATTGAACCTGCAACCTCATGGTTCCTAGTCAGATTCATTTCTGCTGTGCCATGATGGAAACTCCAGGTAAAAAGTTTTTTTTAAATCATTAGTCAATACAGATGACTATTGTGCATGCAAATTAATTATGCAAATTAATTCTCTCCTATGGAAGGACAATTATTCTATCCCTTCTATCCCTCCTACCCCCAAGGAAAAAAATCCAATTTTGTATTTATCAGTTTACCTCAGCATTGTTTTGTTTTGTTTTGTTTTTATTTATATAGTTGATTTACAATGTTGTGTTATTTTCAGGTGTACTGCACAGTGATTTAGTTTTATATGTATATATATGTATATATATATTCTTTTTCTGATTCTTGACTGTTATTCCTTGTGCTATACAGTATCTCAGCATTCTTTTTTGTTTGTTTGGTTTGTTTTTTTAGGGCCTCCCCTGCAGCATATGGAAGTTCCCAGGCTAGGGGGCAAATCATAGCTGCTGCTCCCAGCCTACACCACAGCTCACGGCGACTCTGGATCCTTAACCTACTGAGTGAGGCCAGGGCCGGAACCTGTATCTTCATGGATAGTAGTCGGGTTCGTTACCGCTGAGCCACAACAAGAATTTCATATTCTCCTCATTCTTGATGGCTCTATATATGTGGGTGGGATTTTGAATTGACATGTAACTTCTTGCTGGTTCTCTCAATGAGTTCAATAAAATTTTTGTTCATGTTTTTAAAAGTTGATTTCAAGACTACTTAGGAAAGCTTACTATTTTAGGTGAAAAATAACTAGTATAATTAGTTACTATACGGGGTGGTAATTAGAAAAGCTAAATGTGTTCGGGTTCCACTAGCAGGAGTATATGTACATCTTTGATACACACTCCTCTAAACTGAAACACGAATTTAGCCATAAAGTCCTAGAAAATTCTAACTGCCGTGTTTTGTCAGCATCAACACCAGTCCCAGGTCCTGAGAAGGCTGAGGTGCATGTGAGAAGACAGGGCTGCTCCCATTGCTGTGCCGGAACCCTGTCCCCATCTAACCCAACTCACTTACTTCATGACGTGTTTGGCCCCGAAGCAGCGTAGATCATAAGAAAGGGAGTAGGCACCATACAGAGTGGCCTTCATGTTCAGGCAACCAATGAAGTCCTGTGGGTTCACCTTGTACAGGCTGAAGGTTACACGGGCCACATCGATCTTCTTGGCAGGCTTATGGGAGAGGGAGAGTTGGTACCTAGTGCCCTGCACAAGACAAGCATATGGTTAGTGTCCCTCAGGGATTTCTCTGAAGTTCCCAATATTCTCTCCCACAGGTGGGATGTCACCTGCTGTGATGGGGGCTGCCATTTCTGCCCCTTATGAAGAACCATGAACACGGTGTCATCTGCCAGGGATTGGAAATACTCTTCTGTCTCTACAATTGTGCCATCTTCCTCCAGCACCAGAAAGAAAGGCTTGTCTGCCAGCATCAGGGTGTCCCGGACCTAGGGGATAAGGTAAGTGATGCTTCTGCCATCACTTGTAGCCACAGAGCTGGTATGGGGGAGACCTGCATCATATCACCTCAGCTAACAGACAAAGAGTGAGTGGGCCAGGATTTATGGGATGGGACTGGAACCCAGGGCTTTTGCTGTGGGCTCACATCCAAAGAACCTATGTTGTGGTGTCCCTTGGTATCTGCCTTCATGGTTAGTATTCTAGAAAAATGCTGTCCAATTAAAATATAATGGGAGTCACATATGTAATGTTTTATTGACCTATAATTCACATGCCATGAAAGTCATGCTTTTAAAGTACACAATCCAGTGTTTTTTCGTATATTCACAAAGCTGTGCAACTACCACCACTATCTAATTTTAAAATGTTTTAAACCCCGTTTTTACCCAAAAGAGAAATTTAGCAGTCACTTCTCATTTCTTAGCCCTTGGCAACCTCTCTGCTGTCTGTCTCTATGGATTTCCCTGTTCTGGACATTTCATATACATGGAGTCATACAATATGAGGTCTTTTTAGACTAGCTTCTTTCACGTAGCAAGTTTTCAATGTTCACCTATGTTGTAGCATAATTAATTACTTTTTGGGGTTGTATATATATACATATACATATATACATATATACATATATATATATATATACACACACACACACACATATATATATATATATATACACACTACATTTTTTGGGCCATGGCTGCAGAATGCAGAAGTTACCAAGCAAGGGATTGCACCTGTGTCACAGCAGTGACAACACTGGATCTTTAACCTGCTTGGCCATCAGGGAACTCTTAATTATACCACATTTTAAATTCATTCTTCAGTTGATGGACATGTGGGTTGTTTGTTTTTCTTTCCTTTTCTTTTCTTTTCTTTTTCTTTCTTTGCTTTTTTTGGCCATGCACATGGCATGTACAAGAACCTGAGCCAGGGATCCAACCTGTGCCACAGCAGCAACCTGAGCTGCTGCACTGACGATGGTGGACATGAACCCGCTGTACCACGAGAGAAATTCTGTTTCTATTTTTTGAGTGTTATGAATAATGCTGTTATTCACATTCATGTACAAATTTTTGTGTGATATGTCTTTTCAGTTTTCCTATATACCTAGGAGTGGAATTGCTGAGTCACATAATAATGCTGTGTTTAACTTTTTAGGGAATTACCAAACTGTTTTCTAAAGCAGTTGTATGGTTTTACATACCCACCAGCAATTTCTCCACATTCTCACCAACACTTGTTATTGTCTGTCTTTCATTTTAGCGGTTCTAGTGGTATGAAGTGATTTCGATTTGCATTTCCCTAATGACTAATGATTTGGGGCTTACAGATGAGCAGGGATCTTTCCTCCTGGAGCTGATAAACTACAGGCGCAGTGAAGCACAGGACTAATACCAAGCAGGATTAGATAAGGTTTAGATGAAATGCCCTGTAGGTGGGGCAGTGGGAAAAGTTACTCCCCGCCCAGTGGGGAGAGCATGGAAATGGGGAAGTATGTCCTTCTTGCTCACTGTTATTATCCTCCACGAGAGCTCTGTGTCCTCCTCTGGAAACTTACTTGATCAAAAATTTGAGGAAAGTCTTCCATAGCTATTAAAAAAGCTTTGCATAAAGGCTAACTTAGGACAGGTTGGAGGAGAACTGCCCTGGCTGAGGGGAAGGGCATTCTAAAATCTTGCTCGTTTCCCCACTTCCAGGTACTTCTACAAGTTTAACTACTCCTGTAAAAGAGAACCTGGGAGTTCCCGTTGTGGCTCAGTGGTTAACAAACCCGAATAGCATCCATGAGGACACGGGTTTGGTCCCTGGCCTTGCTCAGTGGGTTAAGGATCTGGCGTTGCCATGAGCTGTGATGTAGGTTGCAGACACGGCTCAGATCCCGCATTGCTGTGGCTGTGGCGTAGTTCCGCAGCTATAGCTCCAATTGGACCCCTGGCCTGGAGACCTCTATATACCACAGGTGTGGCCCTAAAAAGGCAAAAAAAAAAAAAAAGGAACCCAAGGGCCCCTCCAGTAAGAAAAATATGCTCCAGAAATACCACTGACCTATTGTTAGTATCAGACAGTAATGTCCTGCCCTCCTGCTCCCTCAGACCCTTAGCATCCCAGGCGGGTACTGTCAACCCACTGGAGCTGCCGTCCGAAAGGAAATCTTTTCACTGTCTAAGCCACGAACCCCATCCCTGCCGAACCCGCAGCTCCTGACCCAGACACCAGAAGCAGCTGTCGCGCCAGCTCTCAGCCAAGGTCCCCGTGGTGGGCTGTGCACGGGCAGGCCTGTCCCTACCTTGATGAGGAGGTCCTCAAGCCCGCATGCCATGATGCCCTTCCGCACACTCCGGTCAGCGGTGCTTACTCTGCAGGGCCGGGCCCTGGTGGCCTCCGAGCTGGGCTCCGACAGCAGCCGCTGTGTCACCACCGAGGTGCTTGCCGCTGCATACCTGGGAGCGGTTTAGAGCATCAGCATGAGTTGTCTGCTGCTGCCCAGCCCTCACCCCACAACGGGCAACTCACTCCCCCAGTTCTCTAGGCTGAGCGCATCGTACTACCCACCAAGCCCGCTCTACATAGTCTTCCCCAAAAGCCTGCTAGATCAGTGCATCTTAAACTTTGACGGATGTGTATAAGTCCCCTGGGGATCTTGTTAAACTGCAGATTCTGCCTGAGCAGGCCTGGGAGATTGTATACATCTCATAAATCCCCAACACTCCTGGATCTCAGACCATGACAAGCAGAGCGTGATGGAGGACCACCCCGCATTTGCCCGGTTACTGCTTTCCTCTCTTGGCCTCATGCTTCTCACCGTAACGTGAGATGAAGTGGCAAAGCTGAGCTCAATGTAAGACAGTTCTGAACTCAGATACACAATGTAGAAGCAAAGGAGTGGAAGGGACCTAGGTTCTGGAGTCAGGCAGATCCAAGTGCAAATGCTGACTCCTCTACCCATTCGAGTGATTGAGAGCACCTCTTCCCCCGCCCGGCCTCAGCGTCCCCATCTATTAATTTGGCATAGTAATTCCCGCTTCCCCAAGTTGTGGTGAGATTTAAATGAGATCGTTCAAGAAAGAAAGCACCAAGCAGCCTCTGCCTCTTTCTACTCAATGTGTGGTATGGGGGGTTGGTGAGGGGCAGCAGCATTTATAACCCCTGGGGGGGTGCTGGGAAGGGCATAATCTCGGGTCCCACTCCAGACCTCCAGAGTCAGCATCTGAATTCGAACAAGATGCCCAGGTGACTTATGCGCGCACTGAAGTCTGAGAAGGCCTGTCCCCCAGCTCACGGTAGCTCCCCTTCCCTCTACCCTTGGTGCCGCTCACCTGGAGAGGGACCTGGGAGAGAGAAGGCTGAGGGACTTCATGGCATATTCCATCCTCGTCAGCTGGACAGCGCTGGGCCTGGAAGGAAATAGAAATGGCTCACTTGGATGGGATGGAAGGGTCCCTGAGCTCTCATGTTTTGACATAGTGCAACCCCAACCCCATCCAGCAAGCCTCCGCTCTGGTCTCCGCTCCCAACTCACGCACCCCTCCCCCAGCCCCGCTCCTGTCCAGCCCCAGGCACGCCATTGTGACCACTCTGGGGACCCCTCAGCGCTGCTCTTCCCTCCCCGGCACCACTCACTCCATGTTTCTCTGTCCCTGGCTCTGGTCACACTGATCAGGGATCCCAGGTAGGAACTGAAGAGGCCCTGCTTGGTTAGTTCCTGTCCCCGGGAGCAGAGTCCACTTTAGGCTGGCAGGAGATGAGTCACACCACCTCACACAGCTGAGGACCTTCCCTTGCCTGTCATCCAGAGACCTTCCAGGCCAGGCAGCCCAGACTAAGCCTGCTCTCTCCAGAGGGTCCTGGAGCAGTCCAAAACCCCTCCCACTGGCCAAGGGGACCTTCTGCCGTGATGGAACCGTTCTCCATTGGTTCTCTCCAATACCGGAGCTGCTCACCCATGTAGCTGTTGAGTGCTTGAAGGGTGGCTAAGTGCAACTGAGGAGCTGGATATTTAATTTTTTTCTTTTTCTTTTTATGTTTTTAGGGCCATGCCCACCGCATATGGAGGTTCCCAGGCTAGGGGTCCAATTGGAGCTACAGCTGCTGGCCTACACCACAGCCATGACAACTCGGGATCCAAGCTGAGCCTGCAACCTACATCACAACTCATGGCAACGCCAGATTCTACTGAGCAAGGCTAGGGATCGAACCTGCCTCCTCAGGGATGCTAGTCAGATTCATTTCCGTTGAGCCATGTCAGGAGCTCCTGGATTTTTAATTTTATTGTTAACTTAGCCACTGTGGCTCAGGACGACTGGCAGCTGTGCTGGACAGCACAGCTCTAGCCTGTAGCCCTAGGCTGACCTGTTACCTGCTTCCCTCTTGAGCTTGCATGATCCAGCTCCAAGCCCTCGTGCAGGCAGCTCCCTCCACCTGCAGTGCCTTCCTCTGGCCCAGGGCTAAACGTCTGCAGCTCAGAAAGCCTTCTGAGCTGGAGCACAGAATTCTCCCTTCATCTTGCTGTTCCTTCTTCCTAGCCAGGTGTGCCTCGCTGTCTGCTTCTGCCATAGCCCCCCCTTACTGTCTGGGTTTCTTGCCCTGAGATGCTCTCCCTTTCCCAGTCCCAGCACAGACAGGGCCTGCCGCAAAGCACTGGCTCCAGGAGTGCATGGAACCCAGCCCCCTCCCCAGTCTTTCCTTCTGACAATGCGGCCTCCCCAGTCCAACCTGTCTTGCTTCAGCCTCACTCCTCATTCTGGGTAGCAAAACCCCTCCAAGCACCACCTCACCTGTTCTCCAGTAATCCCAAGAAACAAACCAAACCGCCACACACAAAAATCTAACCCGAATAAAAACACCTTACCTCCACTCTCAGCCTCCCAAATTTTCAACACTGCCCCGCTCAGCCCAGCTCTCCTTCCACTTTATTTCCAGGGCTGCCCCTCCCCTGGCCCTCAGCCCCAGCTGGGAAAGAGCATAGGCAGTAAGTGTGCAGCTCTTGCCCTTGGGATTTCAAGCCAGCCTGACTTCCAGAAAAAGCCAGAAAAGGAAGGGTGGAGGCATGTTTTGAAAGCTTTGGGGCAGGGTATGTCCCAGGACGTGGTATTGAGCACAGAGGGCACGAGAAATAGGCAGATGTGGACTGTGGTCCCAGCTCTACCCATGTTACTGTTTGAGTGTAAACAAGTTGCCCTCACCTCCCTGAACCCCAGTTTCTTTCACCTCTACAGCAGGGATAATGGTTTCTGTCTTAAAGGATTGAGGTAAGCATTTATAATAATAAAAGCAAAGGGCTTTGGAATAGAGACACTTGTAGAAACAAATATTGGTGTTATTGATAATATATATATTTTTTGTCTTTTTAGGGCCACACCTGTGGCATATGGAAACTCCCAGGCTAGGGGTCAAACTGGAGCTGTAGTTGCTGGCCTACATCACAGCCGCAGCAACGCCAGACCCAAGCCATGTCTGTGACCTGCACCATAGCTCATAGCAATGCTGGATCCTTAACCGACTGAGCAAGGCCAGGGATCGGACCTGCGTCCTCACGGATCCTAGTTGGGTTCTTTACTGCTGAGCCACGATGGGAACTCCCGATAATGTAAATTTTAACAATAGCATAGAATTTTTTTTTTTTGTCTTTTTGCCTTTTTTATGTAGGGCCACACCTGCGGCATGTGGAGGTTCCCAGGCTAGGGGTCTAACAGGAGCTGTAGCCGCCGGCCTTCGCCACAGCCACAGCAACGCAGGATCCGAGCCACATCTGCAACCACCACAGCTCATGGCAACGCCGGATCCTTAACCCACTGAGCAAGGCCAGGGATCGAACCCGCAACCTCATGGTTCTTAGTCGGATTCGTTAACCACTGAGCCACGAAGGGAACTCCAATAGCATAGAATTTAATAATAATAATTAGGACTAGCTGAAATATATAGTGGTTAAGGGTGTAAGATCTCGAAGTTCCCTTGGGGTGCAGCGGGTTAAGGATCCGTCATTGCTGCATCTGTGGTATAGGCCACAAGTGTGATGCAGGTTTGATCCCTGATCCAGGAACTTCCAGATGCTGCGGGTGCAGCAAAACAAAAGAGTGTAAAACCTGTGACCCAGCAATTCGACATATACATAATATTTGGGGTTATATATGTCTCCAAGGGAAATGAAAGTCTATGTCCACACAAAAATTTATACATAAAATTATTACTATTATTATTTTTTTTTTTTTTTAGGGTTGCACCCATGGCATATGGAGGTTCCCAGGCTAGGGGTCTAATTGGAACTGTAGCCGCCAATCTTCACCACAGCCACAGCAACACGGGATCTGAGCCACGTCTGCGACCTACACCACAGCTCACAGCAATGCCGGATCCTTGACCCACTGAGCAAGGCCAGGGATCGAACCTGCAACCTCATGGTTCCTAGTCGGATTCATTAACTGCTGCGCCACAACGGGAACTCCAAAAATTTATACATAAATGTTCATAGTGTTATTCATAATAGGCAAAATGCAGAAACAACCCAAATGTTCATCAATTGATGAATGGATAAAAAATGTGGTATATCTATAAGTGAAATAATATTTGTCAATAAAGGGGGTATAAGCTTTTAATAGTGCATGGATGAACTTTGAAAACATTATTTAAAATGAAAGAAGCCAGTCACAAAAGATCGCATACCTGTTTATATGATTCCGTTTGTATGAAATGCCCAGAACAGACAAAACTGTAACAACAAAAAATAAATTAGTGGTTGTTTAGATCTGGGACTGGGAGTGGAAGGGGAATGAGGCCTATTAGTAGGTACGGGATTTCTTTTAGGGGAGACAAGGAAGTGTTCTAATTGATTACTATAATCACAATCTATTTTGGTGACTGCACTAAATGTATTTGGAGATTGTACAACCATACAAATATACCAAAAAGCAATTGGATTGTATACTTGAGTAGGTATAGTATATGAATTATATCTCAATAAAGCTGTGCTTTTTTTTTTTTAAGTTCAAGCTCATCTTTCTTTTAGCATAGGGTTTTTCACATAGTGCATCAGAATCACATGGAAGGCTTGTTAAAAAATCAGATTTCTGGGGAGTTTCCTGGTGGTGCAGTAGGTTAAGGATCGGTGTTTTCACTACTGTGGCGCAGGTCAGTGCTGTGGTGCGGGTCCTATCCCTGGCCCAGGAATTTCTGTATGCTGTGAGTGGTGGCAAAAAGAAAATAAAATCAGATTTCTGGACTCCATCACTGTTTCTAACTTAGTATGTCTAGGATGGGGCCTTTTCTTTCTTTCTTTTTGTTTTTTGTTTTGTTTTTACAGCCACACCTGGGGAAGTTCCCAGGCTAGGGGTTGAATCAGAGCTGCGGCTGCCAGCCTACGCCACAGCCACAGCACGCCAGCTCTGAGCTGCGTCTGCAACCTAAACAACAGCTCACAGCAACGCTGATCCTTAAGCCACTGAGCGAGGCCAGGGATCAAACCTGCATCCTCATCGATACTAGTCAGGTTCTTAACCCACTGAGCCACAACGGGAACTCCAGAAGGTATATTTCTAACAGGTTCCTAGGTGATGCTGAAGCTTGTGGCCACTTAGGGACTCCATTTTGAAAACCAGCAGTCTCGTACTAACTGTGTGATATAATTCATCTAAGCTTCAGTTGGATCTGACAAATGAGGATTAAAAATAGCTCCTATAGGAATTCCTGTCGTGGTGCAGTGGAAACGAATCCGACTAGGAACCTTGAGGTTGTGGGTTCAATCCCTGGCCTCGCTCAGTGGGTTAAGGATCCGGCGTTGCCATGAGCTGTGGTGTAGGTCACAGACGCGGCTCAGATCCTGCGTTGCTGTGGCTGTGGTGTAGGCTGGCAGTTATAGCTCTGATTAGAACCCCTAGCCTGGGAACCTCCATATGCCACGGGTGCGACCCTAAAAAGACAAAAAAAAAAAAAAAAAGCTCCTACGTGGGTTGTCATGAAGATTACATGAGATAATCATGAAAGGTTCTTGCTGTGGAGCTTAGTGTATCCTTCAGGCTCAATAAATACCTATATCTAAATCCCTCCCTAGAAGAGCTCCCAGGCAACATCATTCATTCAGTCAGCAAATACTTACTACGCACTTACTGTGTGCCAGCCTTCCTAGGGGCTGAGAATACAGTGGGACACAAGACAGCCTTGTCCCATACTTCAAGGAACTGACATTCCTGGAGGAGGGGGAATCTCAGAATATGAACAGATATGCAAATAATCAGGATAATTTCAGATGATGATGTTCTGGGAAGGAAACAACACAAGGTGATATGATCACAAATGGCTGGAGACCTAGACTGGCCTGTGGGTTTAGGAAAGGCCTAAGAGGTGAGCTTTCAGCTAAACTTGACTGGTGAGAGGTCAGTCTTTTGAAGACCTGGAGTGTCTTAGTCTGTTTGGGCTGCTATACAGAATACCATAAACTGGTGGCTTATAAACAACAGAAATTTACTTCTCATAGTTCTGGAGCATGTTAAGTCCAAGATCAAGGTGTGGATAGATCTGGTGCCTGGTGAGGACCCTCTGCCTGGTTCACAGACAGCAGTCCTCTCTCTCTGTCCTCACATTGTAGAATGGGCAAAGAAATCTTTTTTATAAGGACATTAATTCCACTTCCCCAAAATCCTATCTCCAAATACCATCACACTGGGAATTAGCTTTCAACATACAAATGGCGGGGGAAAAGGTGTGGGGGCGTGACATACAAACATTGATTCTACAGCATTACACCTAGGCTTGAAAGCCAGTCTTTTGAAGTCCTGCGGGGGGTGGGGGGGGCATTCAAGGCAAAGGAAACATCACTGCAAGGATTTGAAGAGGGAATGAGAAAGGTGAGGTGACAGGAACTCAGATCACTAAACTCTAAGGCAAACCGAGAGCTGGAAGAAAAACTTCAGGGAGGGAGTTCTTGGGAAAGGGTTGGAACCCCTCCCTTGGTCATTCATGCCTCAAACATTTATTGAGCATCCAGCTGTGCGTAGTGTCTCATGATAAGCCAGTGATGACTCAGAAGCAGTCTGGCTCTGACGAACATCTTGGAAATGCCACACAGAAAAGACAGAGATAAGCACAAGCTAAAGCCAGAGAGAGTCTGTGGCGGGGTTGCGGGGTGTGGAGGATGGTCCTGTCAACCTGAGGGTTCTTCACAGTGCTTAGGAGAAGAGGATGGTTTGGGCTTACTTGGAATGTATATATTCAGCCATCGTGTTGAGCTTTTACCCTCTGCCAGACACATGGGCTAGTGACTTGGTTCTTATACCTGTCTTTGAGGAACTCAGATGTCTGAGCATGATTATCAAATGCCAAAATGCATAAAATAATTTGAGACACCTTGGAGTAGAGAAGGACTCTAGCTATGAATCAAAATTGAGAAGCCAAAAAAGAAAAGACTGTATATTCAACCACATTTAAAAAACTGTTCTGGGAGCTCCTACTGTCGCACAGTGGGTTAAATATCCAATGTTGTCTCTGAGGTGGCTCAGGTTCAATCCCTGGCCCAGTGCAGTGGGTTAAAGTTCTGGTGTTGCCACAGCTGTAGTATAGGTTGCAGCTGCAGCTCAGATTCAGTCACTAGCCTGGGAACTTCCATATGCTGTGAATGCAGCCATTTAAAAAAAAAAAAAAACAAGACTAGCAATGCAGTAGACAAACAACAAAGAATTTGGGAGTTCCCGTCGTGGCGCTGTGGAAATGAATCTGACTAGGAACCAAGAGGTTTCGGGTCTTATGTCTGGCCTTGCTCAGTGGGTTAGGGATCCAGAGTTGCCGTGAGCTGTGGTGTAGGTTGCAGACATGGTTTGGATCTGGCGTTGCTGTGACTGTGGTGTAGGCCAGTGGCTACAGCTCTGATTGGACCCCTAGCCTGGGAACCTCCATATGCCACAGGTGTGGCCCTAAAAAGACAACAAGATAAAACCACAAACAAAGAATATGAACATAGTTCAGGGAAAGGAAATATAAATGACTCAGACACATGGAAAGATGGTTTAGTTTTTTCAGGTAACATAATTTTGAAATTTTCTTTCTTTCCTTTTTTTTGTCTTATTGCCTTATCTAGGGCCACATCCTCCGCATATGGAGGTTCCCAAGCTAGGGGTCTAACAGGAGCTGTAGCTGCCGGCCTACACCACAGCCACAGCAATGCAGGATCTGAGCTGCGTCTGCAATCTACACCACAGCTCACGGCAATGCTGGATTGTTAACCCACTGAGCAAGGTCAGGAATCAAACTCTCAACCTCATGGTTCCTAGTCGGATTCGTTAACCACTGAGCCATGACGGGAACTCCTGAAATTTTCTTATTTTGTGTAAAATGCACATAACATAAAGGTAACAATTTTTTTTTTTTTTTGTCTTTTTATGGCCGCACCCATGGCATATGGAGGTCCCTACGCCTAGGTGTTGAATCTGAGCTATAGCTGCTGGCCTACTCCACAGCCACAGCAACGCTGGATCCAAGCCGTGTCTGCGACCTACATCTCAACTCATGGCAACACCAGATCCTTAACCCACTGAACAACGCCAAGGATTGAACCTGCATCTTCATGGGTGCTAGTCAGATTTGTTCCCCCTGAGCCAAGACAGGAACTCCTAAAAGTAACAATTTTTAAGTGTACAGTTCACTGGCATTAAACATATTCACACTGTTGTGCAATCCTGACCACGTTGATCTCCAGGATTTTTTTTCATTTTCCTTTTCTTCTCTGTACCATGGAACAAGTCCCCATTCCTTCTTCCCCTCTAGTCCCTGGCAGCCACTGCCCTGCATTCTACCACTACCTGATTTATTTTTCTTTCATGGCTTTGACATTTTAAAAAAAAGTACAGTCCAGTTATTTTGTAAAATGTCCTTCAATTAGAGTTTATCTGTCATCTCTTCATGATTAGAGTCAGGTTGAGTATTTTGGGCAGGCATATCACAAAAGTGATGCTGTCCCCTCAACTGTATCAAAAGGCAGAAAGATTCAGTTTGTCTCACTCGCGGGCAAGTTAACTTTGCTTATTTAGTTAAGGGGATGGTGCCAAGTTTCTTCTCCTGTGAAGTTATTTACTCTTTGCAGTGATTAAGTAATCTGTGGGAGATACTTTAAGACAGGGTGGAAGATGTATGCTCTTGAGAAAGTCACAAATCCTTTCCAGGAATCAGTTTCCCAAATCTGTGAAGTGGGCACTGAGACATCTTAAACTTGAGTGTGAGTTTAAGAAAGTGGAAATGCTCGAGAGGCTGGAGAATCAGCAAGACCTTGGCAAAAACACACGAGTGCTAGGAGTCTGCGCTCAGCACGCCGCCAAGGGTGGGGAGAGACCGCTGGGGCGGGGCCGAGAGTGCGCGCGCAGTGTGCTCCTGCGCGTGCGCGTGCGCAGGGGCATGACCACAGAGTCGGTCCTCCAGGGACAGATAGGCCGGAAGTTGTTCTCGCGAAACCGCCAGGCTCCTGGGTTGGCTGAGCCGAGGCGGCGCGAACGGTGTCCGTGGGCAGCTTGGCGTGGTAGTCGTGATAGCGGTTCGGCGTGAGGGGCTCCTGGGTTTTGGGCGGGGCAATGGCGTCTCGGGCAGGCCCGCGAGCGGCTGGCACCGACGGCAGCGACTTTCAGCACCGGGAGCGTGTCGCCATGCACTACCAGATGAGGTATGAAGTGAGGCTAGAGCCTGCAGGGCCAGGCCTCGGGGTCTTGCTTCCCAGGCGGCCCCCGCGCACCTATCAAGTCCCCTCCTCCTGGGACAGTCCGGACCCGGTCCCCAATCTCGAGAAGCCCCCTTGTTCCTCTGAGGTCCACCCTTAGATCCCCCTGTGCCTTGAGGGGTCCGGCCCTCCTGGGCTCCGGAGTCACGGCGATGCTGGCCCGGCTCTCCGTCTTCGGGAACCGAATTTCGAATTGAACCTCAGTTTTCTCGTCTGGCAAGGGAAATTTAATCTTACGTTTCGATATTGGTGAGTTAATGAGGCAACAATTCACATAAAGGACGTAGCCTAATAGCACGTAAGTCTGCCCAGTACGTGGTAGCTGTTATATTTTGGGCTCTTGGGGGGATGTGGCCCCTAAAATGAGTTTTATGAACCACCACCATCCACTAGCACGTAAGGTATATTTCTACATGCGTTTATTCGTTCAACAAATACTGAGTTTTCTGCCCATCATGCATTGTGCTAGACACTGAAGATACAATAGGGAAAGCAACCTGGTCCTTGTATGCATGTTATACTTTCAATAAAAAGTTTATTGACAAACAAACAAAACGTCCCTGCCTTCATGAAGCTTGAAGTCTACAGGTGATTGATTTTTCCCCTGACCTTTCTGTACATACTATAATGAATTTTTTTTTAAAGATTTTCTCTTTTAGGAGTTCCCATCGTGGCGCAGCGGAAACGAATCCGACTAGGAACCAAGAGGTTGCGGGTTTGATCCCTGACCTCGCTTAGTGGGTCAAGGATCTGGCCTTGCTGTGAGCTGTGGTGTAGGTCACAGAAGCAGCTCGGATTTGGCGTGGCTGTGGCTGTGGCATAGGCCAGCGGCTACAGCTCTGATCAGACCCCTAGCCTGGGAACCTCCATATGCTGCGGGTGCAGCCCTAAAAAGACCAAAAAAGAAAAAAAGGCAATTTTCTTTTTTAAATCCATTAAACTCTCCCAGAATCTTTTCTACAACTTTTTCTCCAGAGTTTTTTAAAGAGTGACAGGCTGTTTGGACCCTCACTTTTTTCCTGTCCTTAGACCCCTGCCCAAGGGGACCTCACAACCAAGCCTGTGTTTTCATGCCTGTGCAGAGCAGAAACTCTGCCCTCGAAGGTGTGAAGTGGATTTAGAACCTGAGAAAATTCAAAGAGAAAATGGGCTTCCTTTAGGTGAAAAATGTACTCTAGCTGGAGAAGTATGGGCAGCCTGTGTTGGTTTCCTTGCTGCCAATACCTCCTTTAATGGGCTAAACTCCTGTGCTACAGTCATCTTTCAAAACACAGCCCTGAGTTCCTCTTCTGCCATGAAACTGACTCTTTCATAGTCTTTGCAGCTTCTATCCTGCTATTCCCTTCCTCACCACAAAGTAGTCCTTCCACACCCAACCACTTGCTTTCCCGGAACACAAATGCTTAGGCCTTTTTTGCCTGCATACTCTTACCTCTGCTTGGAATGTCCACCTCTACCCACCTCTCAGAGCCTAGCTCAGATATCACCCTTGTCTAGACAACCTTATTAGGCAACTCATCCCAAACAGAATTAATTATCCTTCCTATGATCCCATATAATTTGCGACATAGATTTACTGGAGCTTTTCTAGTTTGTTTTCTAATTATTTTTTCTCCCTCCATACCTTGTTCCCAGCTTCCAGGCAAGAACTGTATCTTATTCACCCAGTGTTCCATGTAGTTGCCTGACATATAGTTGGTGGTCAGAAAGTTTTGAATGAAAGGTACTTCTTCCTCTGCTCTGCCCCACAGCGTGACCCTCAAGTATGAAATCAAGAAGCTGACCTACGTGCATCTGATCATATGGCTGCTGCTGGTTGCCAAGATGAGCGTGGGGCACCTGAGGCTCTTGTCGCATGATCAGGTGGCCATGCCCTATCAGTGGGAGTACCCCTACTTGCTGAGCGTTGTGCCCTCCCTCTTGGGCCTCCTCTCCTTCCCCCGCAACAACATTAGCTACTTAGTGCTCTCCATGATCAGCATGGGGCTCTTTTCGATCGCTCCCCTCATTTATGGCAGCATGGAGATGTTCCCCGCTGCCCAGCAGCTCTACCGCCATGGCAAGGCCTACCGCTTCCTCTTTGGTTTTCCCGCCGTCTCCGTCATGTATCTGGTGTTAGTGCTGGCGGTCCAAGTTCACGCCTGGCAGTTATACTACAGCAAGAAGCTCCTAGACTCTTGGTTCACCAGCACACAAGAGAAGAAGCGTAAATGAAGCCTGCTTGATGGACTACTGTGTGAGATGAAGCCCAGACTTCCTGTCCAATGGAGTGAGAGGGTGGAGGAGCTGTTCTAAAATCTGCTTTGCTGATTTTGGCAGCTGCAGTGTTGGCAACTAGTGCAAACTAGACCCAAGATCTGGAAAGCCCTTTCTGTTGCCATTAGCTGGTGGCAAAACTATGTTTAATTTATTCCTGGTTGGTGGGACTGGATGATCCACATCTGTGAAACAAATTTCAGCTGGTTGAAGCTGAGGGCCTTCAGGGCTTTTCTTTTAAGACTGAGCTTCATTCTTGCCTCTGGGTTATTCTCCAGTTCTGTCCATCACCTCTTAGCCACCAAGACTGAAGGGGATATATCAGATTTTCTTCAATCTGTGGATCATGGGGCAGAAAGCATTTTGAGGCTTGTCCCCCTGCAGGCTATGGTCTCTACTGTGAAGCATTTTAATTGAAAAGAACCTCAATAAAGTTATAGCTGCCTTGTCCACCCTGTGCCTTGTGTTCAGGAGTTGATAGAATGTGAAAGTGTGTTGTTCGCCTTGTGTTCAGGAGTTGATAGAGTGTGAAAAGTGTGTTGTTTGAGTGGCCTTAGACACTAGGAGGTAGGTAGAGGCTCCCTGAGAAACTTGGCAGTGGCTGTGGACAAGTGAACTGGGCATAAGGAACCAAAGTCATAGCTGGCAACCTGCAGCTCTCAAGTGGTCTAATGGACCATACATTTAACCTCCACCTGTGAAATGGTAAATTCTCATTTATCCAGCTTGGGTTATGGGCTCTTCTGTTGGTTGATATTCATGTTTATCATTCAGTGTTTTTTTTATTTGTTTGTCTTCTTGCCTTTATCTAGAGCCACACCTGCGGCATATGGAGGTTCCCAGGCTAGGGGTCTAACAGGAGCTGTAGCTGCCGGCCTACGCCATAGCCACAGCAGTGCGGGATCCGAGCTGTGTCTGCAACCTACACCACAGTTCACGGCAACACCGGATCCTTAGCCCACTGAGCAAGGCCAGGGATCAAATCTGCAACCTCATGGTTCCTAGTCAGATTCGTTAACCACTGAGCCACAATGGGAACTCCTCATTCAGTGTTAACAGTGTCATTTTTGTGTCTAGTACTATATTATGTTATCCAAAAGAATGTTGTTTTATTACTCTTTTTTTTTTTTTTTTTTGGTCTTTTTAGGACCATACCCATGGCATATGGAGGTTCCCAGACTAGAGGTCAAATTTGAGCTGTAGCCACTGGCCTACACCACAGCCACAGCAATACCAGATTGAAACCATGTCTACGACCTACACCACAGCTCGTGACAACATAAGATCCTTAACCCACCAAGTGAGGCCAGGGATCGAACCCGTGTCCTCAGGGGTGCTAGTCAGGTTCGTTTCTGCTGAGCCATGATGGGAACTCCCAAAAGAACTTTAAAGTATTCTGCATATAGAGAGTTTGCAATCTAGGTGAAACATAATATACATGTGAAACAACTAATGAACACAGTATATAATGATGTGGAGCAGGTAAGTAGAAACAAAGTGGGAAAGGGAACTAAAGGCCCTCTTTCACACCTAAAAGTCTGATACACAGTAAATACTGCACGGAAGATATGTGTACCTTTGCTCTTACGCACTTGATTTTATCGTATCTGGATGATGCCCAGATCTCTGACTCTGGATCTCTGCTCTCCCCAGAGTTGCAGTCATTCTCCTGTTGTATAAACATTGGATATGTACTTAGTCACTCAGGTACTGGCAGTACTCCTAACTACACAGCCTCTAGATGTCCTAATTATCATTTCAAACTCAGTGTGTCCTAAACTTAACTCCTTGCCTTCTGCCTCATATCCAGTCCTCCTCCTGCATCCCTGTGTGCAAGTCAGTATCCCAAGAGCACAGCTCTGGGTCATCATCATTACTCCCTACTGTATGCCATTAGATTTTAAACAGCTGAAATTCCTTAATCCCATTCAGACATTTCCACAGTGTGGTCCCAGTGCATCACTTCTGCCCTATCTCCCAGTACTCTCACTCACTGTCTCTCAGTCAGTAGAGTCTCTTAGGAATCCCCACATCGGTTCCATGTTTTCTCAGTTTCCACTGAGCCATGACGGGAACTCCTCCCTTTTCTATCCTTAAATTTATGACTTAACCTTGTGTGGTAATTCTGGAGGCTTCTGATTCCTTCAGTTCAAGGAGTGAGGGGTCTTTGAATTCACATGGCATTTTAATTTTACTTCTATTGATAGAATTACTAGTAAACATGTTTTTCTCACACTTTGCTCAGTATCTAACATGCAGCATGCCCTCTGCCTTTACTGAATTAAGCAACATGTCTTACTATAGACTAAAGTGAGGATGTATTTCACAGAGCAAAGTAAACTGAATCAGGGGCAGGATTTGGAGAGCACAGTTGCAGATGGAAATGGAGTAAATGGAGCTCTGTGCGCCAGGCAGACAGCTAATTTTCAAAGGATTGGGATGGTGGATTTCCATTGTGGCACAGGGGCTAAGGATCTGGCATTTTCACTGCAGCAGTTTGGGTCGCTACCCTGGCCTGGGAACTTCCACTTGCTGCACACATAGCCAAACAAACAAACAAATTTATTTATTCATTTGCTTTTCAGGGCTGCACCAATGGCATATGTAGGTTCCCAGGCTAGGAGTCCAATCAGAGCTACAGCTGCCTGCCTACACCACAGTCACAGCAACGCAGGATCTGAGCCGTGTCTGCCACCTACACCACAGATCATGGCAGCACCGGATCCTTAACCCATGGAGGAAGGCCAGGGATCGAACCCGCAACCTCATGGTTCCTAGTCGAATTCGTTTCCGCTGTGGAAATTTATTTAATTATTAGAGTGGTACTTTACAGTCATGGGTTGCTTTTCAAGACCCATCATAAAAATTCTCAACACTAAAAAAGTAACCATTTAGTTCATTTTAGTTTTCTGCATGTTGGGATTCTGCTTTTCTGGGCTTTTCCAATTATTTTTTCCCCCTGCCTTGTGGTTGTAGTGTTTCCTGCAGCAAACAAGATCCCCTTTGACAGGGATCTTGATTTTGTGGGACGAGCACTGTATTTGGATTGGAATATGGGTTCAAGTACCAAGATCAGCCCTGCCTAATTCACAGGATTGTTCTGAAGATTAAATAAGGTCAAGTCTTGTGAAGGTGCTTCAAAAACCAACACTAGAGTTCCTGTTGTGGCTCAGCAGTAACAAACCTAACTGGTATCCATGAGGACACAGGTTTGATCGCTGGCTCTGCTCAGTGGGTTAAGGATCCGACATTGCTGTGAGCTGTGGTGTAGGTCACAGACGCGGCTCAGATCCTGCGTTGCTGTGGCTGTGGTGTAGGCCGGCGGCTACAGCTCCAATTCAACTGCCAGTCTGGGAATCTCCATATGCAGCAGGTGTGGCCCTAAAAAGACAAAAAAGAAAAAAAAAACCCTATGTAACATTATACATATGTGAGGAACGGTTATTATTCCCTGGTGTTTACAGAGCCAGAGGGTGTATGCATTGGAAGAACACTTAGTGAGCCATCTAGTCTATGAGAAAGGCAGTGTACTGCGAAGAACATAGTTTCTGATATTAGAATGACTCAGGGTGGAAGTCTGTAAAGTATTTTGCTACCTTCTGCCTTGAGCAAGATACTTAAACCTCTGTTTTTGATCAAACATATGGAGATCATAGTAGCTACCACCAAGGTTGTTGTGAGAATTAAATAAAATAATGTATATAGGAGTTCCCGTCGTGGCTCAGTGGTTAACAAATACGACTAGGAACCATGGGATTGCAGGTTCGATCCCTGGACTCGCTCAGTGGATTAAGGATCCGGCATTGCCATGAGCTGTGCAGGTTGCAGATGAGGCTCGGATCCCGCATTGCTGTGGCTGTGGTGTAGGCCAGCAGCTACAGGTCCTGTTAGACCCCTAGTCTGGGAACCTCCACATGCCATGGGTATGGCCCTAGAAAAGGCAGAAAGACAGAAAAATAATGTTCATAAAAGGTATAATACATAGTAGGTGCGTAGAACATATCAAAATCCTTTCCCTTGGAGCTCCCTGGTGGCCTAGCAGGTTAAGGATCTGGTGTTGTCACCACTGTGTCTCCAGTCATTACTGTGGCAGGGGGTTCAGTCCCTGGCTCAGGAACTTCTGCATACTGTGAGCACAGCCAAAAAAAAAAAAAAAAGATAAATAGACTCGTGGAAAACAAATACCCAAGTTATAACATACTATGTATTAAAAAACAAAATTGCTTCCCTTGATGAGCAGTGTTGGTATTCCTCTATCAAATTGAGAGTCCCTTAGCATAATTTCTTTCCTCTGTTGTGGAGGCTGCCCTTCTGGAAGAACTGGAATGAAAAAGGGGACACTTGTGTCTTGGTTTTCATTGGTCTAATCGGTTGGACCTTCTTGCCCACAGTGCCCTAACAGTAGGCACAGCTGCGCCATCAGACCTTAAGAATCTGCCATTACAGAAACAACCCGGAGATGCTGCTGCATTGTCTGACCAGAGTCCCTGCATGGGTAAAGCTTTGTCCAGGAAAACAGCTGCCCAAGGCCCCCACAGTGTGCTGTGTATCTGAGCATGCACAGGGGCCTGCCAAAACCTCCTGAGCTCCTGGCTTGGTCCCCAAATGGAGATTATTGGAGCATGAAGTCTGGTTTGGCTCATTCAGACACAAACCACAGGTAAGACAGGCCTCGGCCACCTTCCAAGAGGACAGGGCCTCTGTGCTGCAGGCCTCCCATTCACCTCTGTTGCCTTTACTCCAGTTGGCCACCTCCTATTCCAGCCACAAAAGTACTCCTCCCGTGTTGACACTTGACAAACAACCCCTACTCTCCTAGAAGTCCAGTCACCCATAACTCACTCCCGTAAGACCTACTGTACTTTGTTCTTTCTCACTCTTGGGATTTCTTCCTCCACACTGTTAACCCTACCAACTCATCATGTCATTCAGACCAGTACTTCTGTAGACTGCAGGGCCCAGAAACCACAGATCTCCACAAGCAATTTGTTTGGACAGAAAGAGCTAGAAAGACATGGTGGTGAGTCCCAGCTCTCCATTTTGTGTTTGGACAAGTTACTTAATCTTCCCAGTGTTTCCTAATCTGTAAAATAGTTTAGTAAGACTGACCTCAAGGGTTGTAGTATCTGTAGTATGAGATAATGTGGGCAAAGCCCATGGTCCAGAGCCTGACAGCAGGAGTTCAGCAAATGTTAATCTGACCCCTCGCCCTCTCCAGGGTGTGCTGGAATTCGCCTGCTATGCATTTTACCGTACATCCTTTTTGCAACAGGCTCTACAATTAGAAACAAAACCAGCAAAACAATAAATAAAACACCGACCTCCTTTTCTGTCTTTTCTGCCTTCTGCCTTTTCTATGTTTTCCTTTTCTTTCCTTTCTATTCTTTTTTTATGTGAGTATGCATCTCTTACTTCTTTTCTGCCTTTCCTATCAAAACTTACCCAGGGTCAAGAAGCAAGTTAACCAAATGTTTTCACTGTGAGAATCAGATGAGAAGATAAAAGAGTTTGGAGTTCCCATTGGGGCTCAGCAGTAACGAACCTAACTAGTATTCCATGCGGATGCGGACTCAATCTCTGGCCTCGATCTGTGGGTTAACAATCCAGAAGTGGGTTAACGATCCAGAGGTGCTGAGAGTTGTAGTGTAGCTTGGATCCGCTGTTGCTGTGCATGTAGTATCGGCCACACCTGCAGCTCCAATTCGGCCCCTAGCCTGGGAACTTCCATATTCCTCAAGTGTGACCCTGAAAAGCAAAGAAAAAAAAAAAAAAAAGGAGATGAAAGAGGTAAAAAAAGGTTTGAGCCAACTTTCTCACTTTGTGCCCCCAGCATTAGAAACACATTGTCTGTGTAAGGAGTTCCCTGTGTGACTCAGCGTTTAACAAACTCACCTAGGATCCATGAGGATGTGGGTTCAAGCCCTGGCCTTGCTCAGTGGGTTAAGGATCTGGCATTGCCATGGGCTGTGGTGTAGTCACAGACATGGCTCAGATCCTGTGTTGCTATGGCTGTGGTATAGGCCAGCAGCTGTAGCTCCAATTCAACCCCTAGCCTGGGAACTTCCGTATGCTGCCAAAAACAAACAAAAAAAAAACCCCCCACATTATCTGTGTAGACCTAAACCACTGGATTAAGTGAAAATTTAGGGGGAAGACTCAGTTATCCTTAGTATAGCCAGACCACCTTTTTCTCCTTTCACATTGTATTGATTTATTTTCTTTCTCTTTCTTTCTTTCTTTCTTTCCTTCCTTCCTTCCTTCCTCCCTCCCTCCCTTCCTTCTTTCCTTCCTTCCTCCCTCCCTCCCTTCCTTCCTTCCTTCCTTCCTTCTCTCTTGACCATCCTGCAACATATGGAGCTCTCAGGCCAGGGATCAGATCCAAGCTGCAGTTACAACTTAGGTTGCAGCTGCGGCAATGCTAGAGCTTTGTTTTTCTTTCTTTCTTTTTAGGGCCACACCTGCAGCATATGGAAGTTTCCAGGCTAGGGTCAAATTGGAGCTGCAGCTGGGGCCTATGCTACAGCCACAGCAACACTGGATCTGAGCTGCATCTGCGGCCTACACCACCACTCTGGCACCACCAGATCATTAACCCACTGAGGGATAGAACCCTTATCCTCATGGATACTAGCAGGGTTCTTAACCCACTGAGCCACAATGGGTACCCCCAACGCCAGATCCTTAACCCACTGTTCTGGGCTGGGATCGAACTGCATCCCAGCACTCCAAAGAGGCCACCGATCCTGTTATGTACTGATTTATCTGCAGTGATGCACTCTAACACTCCAAGGCCAAAAGACAGAACTGTATCAGGCAGACCCTTTGGAGTTCCTAGGAGTTGCAGGGATGGAACAGTGGGAGGAGAGGCCATAGGGATGATAGATGGACTGTGAGAGGCTGGTAGAGTTGGAACTTCTTGGGCTAGAGACCTTGACCAAAGCACAATCCTTTCTGTTTCCTTATTTCTCTTTTTATGAAATGTATAATTCTCACTTACCTGTCTCATAAGATGGTTAGGAGGAACAAATATGAAAGTGCTTATGAAATATGAAACAGATAAACTGTTACTTAGATGAAATGTATCATAATTGACATTTACTCAACTTCAAAGCACCTATTTCATGACAGCCACTACTAGGCATTGGAGAAGCAAAGAATAAGAAAGGTCCTTCTAAAGAACTCAAAAGCTCCAGGGCATTTGTAGGACAATGGCTACAAATGGGGTCTTCAGACAGTGGACCTCAAGACTTAAGATCTAGAACTGGCCTGTAGACGGCTATGGTCAGGCCATTGAAATGTGCAGAGAGGTGATAACAGTCTCAAGATGTTTTCAGCCACTAGGTGTGCCCCAAACTTTCTTTCTACTATGTGTGTCACCAAGGTGAGGGCTGAAGTAGCTCAAAGGCTCCTTGAGCAGGAGGAAGCTGTGGGACGACAGGGAGGGTCCCCACAGAGGATGGCGCCCTGTCAGCATCGGAAACCACAGGAAACCAGGTCAGTGCATGGGGCCCCCTCCCTCAGCTCTAGGGCTCAATTACGAGCTTGGGGTTTCCTGAGCAGACGGTACTGATGAGTGGATCCTTGAAGCTGGAGGCCCTTTGACAGAAGAGCTGGAACTGGCCAATGGGTAGAGAGAGAAGGTTAGGCCATGGTCTGGAGTGTTAGCCAGGTGGGAGCCAGGTGGGATGCAGATGGGGACTCAGAGGTTTATGTGCATCCTATGGTGCTTTTCTCCTCAGGGTGCCTCTGTCACCTCTGTCTCTAGCACCCAGTGCAGAGTAGTGCTTAATGGCTCTGTCAGTCCTCTGAGTGAAGGATGAAGCATGAGTCCAGGAGCGTGCTAAGGGGCCGGTCAGATCTGCAGGGTGTTGCTGGAGTAGGAGGGGTTAAAAAATGGGTACAGCCCACCACCCATCCCCCTAACCCTGTGTGGGGCCTCTTTCCTGTTATTTCTCTGCCAGAGCAGGAGCCCCTTGCCCTCCGGGGGGGGGGGGGGGGGGGGGGGGGAGGCAGGGTTTTCTGGGGGGCAAGTGTCCCCACAGTCCCTTCACTTGGAGGAGAAGGAATGCAGCCTGGCCGGCTGGTTGGGATTGAGGAGGAGCTTTGGGGCAGGGCGGGGCAGGAGCAGGCTGAGGCGAGGGCTCCTCCTGGCTTTGTGCTCCCCACAGCCGCACAGCAAGGCCCTGCTGCCCACCTGCAGGCCGTGCAGCCATGTTCTGGGTGCCCTGACTCCATGGAAGCCCATGGGGAGCCCCGGCCTGGCAGCCCTGCTCCTGCCTCTCCTCCTGCTGCTCACTGGCCTCCTTGCCTCTGCTGGGCTTGTCTGCCCTTCCCTTCCCCGCCGGAGCACCTACTGTCTCCTGGTCTCCCACATGGTAAGGTGCGCCTGCCGCTGGTGGGTGGGGACACCCTGCTGGCACAGACTGATAAAGCTCCCTACTCTCCTGCCTGTCTTTTCCTCCACCCAAGTCCCTGTGCTCTGATGGCAGCCTCAGTGTGTCCTCTACACGGTCTTGGAGGGATAGGCCAGGGCCCTTATGCACTGAGGGCCTGGGCAGGGTGGGACTGGAAAGGAAAGATCCAGAATAAATGGGTTGTTAGCTCACGGGCCTCAGAATTAGGTGATGTGAGGCAAAGACCCCAGGGAGAATGCTCCTTCTGGGAAACCCTACTAATTGTACTTCTGTCCTTTCTTTTCCCTACTGGGCCCTGTGCCTTCAGGATGACGGTTTCACTGGTGAGTCTCATTCCCTGCCCTGCTCCTCTCCCCTGTTCTTCCATTCTAATTTTTGGTTCTCAACCTGGGAGGTAGCATAATACCAAGGAAAAAGCACAGGGTTTAGAATCAGGACGAGCCTAGATTCGCATTATAATTCTGCTACATACTCAGCGTGTGGCTTCAGGCAGTACAGTTTCTGAGGGTATAGCAGCACAGTAGAAATGATTGCAGAGGAGTTCCCGTTACGGCTCAGCAGTGACAAACCGGACTAGGATCCGTGAGGGCGCAGTTCCTTCCCTGGGCTTGCTCAGTAGGTTAAGGACGCAGTGGGTTAAAGACGCAGCTCTTGCTGTGGCTGAGACGTAGGCCAGCAGTTGCAGCTGCGATTCAACCCCCACCCTGGGAACTTCCATATGCCATAGATGTGGCCCTCGAAAAACAAAAAAAGAGAAAAAGAAAGTAAAGAAATGATTGTACAATGAACACTGTTGCCCCTGAGCTATGGAGAGGATTAAATAAGAGCCAGGTAAATCTCCAGGCACTCTCCTTTAACTGGTCCCTCACTGCATCAGTAATATAAAAACGATCCTTCCTATTTTATGGCACCTTCTACTTCACAAGGCATTGTCCTACACATTATCTTACTTGATCTTGACAGCAGCCTCACTTTTTGAATGAGGAAGCTGAGGCATAGAGAGGTCTGTAATCTGTCCCAAGTTACTTGACCAGGATGTAAGAGGCAAAGCTCCGCCTCAAGTTCATCTTGTCTGTGGCAGGAGGGACCTCCTGGGACTCTACCATTTGACTTCCTTTTCATCTTTCACAGGGTGGTCAGCCCAGATTCCTTGCCATATCCAGTCGGCCCTCCCCCTCTCCCCAAAAGCTTGGTGTGCTTGGCTCTGCCACTGCCCCTGCTGTTGGTGCCTGCATCTGGTGCCAGGTCCCTCAGGTATGAGAAACAGACACTTGGGCCCTTCTTAGTGGAGATGTGAACTGGGGGCATTTGGGGAGGACCCTAGATGAGGCAAGTGGGACTTTTCATACTAGAACAGATGTTTGTCCTGCTGAGACTATCCTAAAATAGCAACCATGATTGCTGTTCATGAGTTCATTTGTATCATTTTGTGAAGGTGCTTCCTTTCAGCTGGTGCCAGTTCTTGGGATTAAAATGTTTTAGTTCTGGAGTTCCCGTTGTGGCTCAGAGGAAACAAATGCAACTAGGAAACATGAGGCTGCGGGTTCAATCCCTGGCCTCCCTCAGTGGGTTAAGGATCTGGCATTGCCGTGAGTTGTGGTGTAGGTCACAGATGCGGCTCAGATCCCACATTGCTGTGGCTGTGGCGTAGGCCGGCACCTGTAGCTCCAGTTGGACCCCTAGCCTGGGAGCCTCCATATGCTGCAAGTGCTGTCCTAAAAAGCAAATAAATACATAAGTAAAACGACTATCTAAAATAAATAAGTAAAATAGAATAAACTGACTGACTATCCAATATCAGGTCACATCTCCAGGTAGGGAGGGGCCAGATAGTAAACGTGTCATTCCCTGTGCAGGTCTTCAGTGGGGCCGGTTCCATCTCCTGTTGCAGAAATACAAAAAATCTTACAAGTTCCAGCTCTGTAGGAAACACAGGATACCAGCATCTGCTCAGGTACACTCCCCATCAGTTCCCACCCTGCCCTTTGCCCCACAGCCCGTCCCTTTCTGGCCTCTCTTTCTGTTCTCTAGCCCCACAAGAGAGGAAAAGCGTGGAGATGAAATAGGCTATCCTGTCCATTACACAGTTAAGGATACTGAGGCTTAAAGGTTGAGCAACTCACCCGTGGTGCCTCGGATTCCAGAGACAGGAAGAGAAGCCAGAGTTCCTGACTCCTGGCCTGAGGCCAGCCTTGCTCTTTGCCTGCAGAGGATGCCGCTGAGTAGCCGTTTCCTGTCTGAGAAGGACCATCGCATCTCCATCCTCTCCCCAGACAACTCCCACAGGGGGCTGCGCTCCAAAAGAACCCAGCCTTCGGATCCGGAGGCGGGGGCAGGTCTTTCCATTGCCGGCTCACGAAGGCCTGGAGGTAGGCACATGGTGTGGCTGGAAATGGGGCATCCAAATAATGGTGCCTGTGCTGAGGCCAAGAGACAAGGCTACCAAGTCCCCCTTCTCCCCAGGGCCTGAGTTCTCCTTTGACTTGCTGCCCGAGGCACGGGCTATTCAAGTGACCGTTCCTCCAGGGCCTGAGGTCAGTGTGCGTCTTTGCCACCAGTGGGCACTGGAATGTGAGGAGCCGAGCCCTCCCTTCGATGCCCAGGTATGGAGTGCCCTCTGCCTGTAAAAGCCAAATCAGGAGTTCCCATCATGGCTCAGTGGAAACGAATCTGTCTAGGAACCATGAGGTTGAGGGTTCGGTCCCTGGCCTTGCTCAGTGGGTTAAGGATCTGGCGTTGCCGTGAGCTGTGGTGTAGGTCGCAGATGCGTCTGGGCTCTGGCGTTGCTGTGGCTGTGGCATAGGCTGGCAGCTACCACTCCTGTTTGACTCCTCCATATGCCGTGGATGTGGCCCTAAAAAGCAAAATAAATAAATAAATAAATAAATAAATAAATAAGTAAATAAAAGCCAAATCATGTGGTGCTGGAACCAAAGGACCTGCCCACATACAGATGGGGAGACTGAGGCCCAGAGAGGGACAGAAATTGACCCAGACCTCCTTACAGTTCTCAAGGGTCCAGCATTAAGACTTCCTTGGACTAGGCAGAGATTTCAGGGGGCTGTGTCACCTGGCAGGAGAGGAAGGAAGGAGCAGGCAGAGACCTTGAAAGGGGCAACCGTGAATGCCTAGTGGAGAAATGAATGTGGCACTTACCCTCAGTGAGATTCAGGCCGCATTAGGAGCCTTTTCATTTCTCCCAAGATGTTGTCCTGCCTGAGAAAATAACAAAGTGGTCACATCTGTCTAGGTACCCTTCCACCTCCCTCCCTTTTGTTACTGCCCTCCAGAGAATGAAAGGTCCCCGTTTCTCCCAGCCCAGGCCCTGGCACCTCACCACAACCTCCTGTTATCATGAATGCCCTTGTATACAGTTGGTACCATTTGCAGGGACTGACGCTGTACCCCTGGGTCCTTCAGCGCTCTTCATTTAAAATAATCATGACCCCCCCGCACAGATCACTGTGATGTTAGCATTTCATGAATTGTGTTGGTGCTTCTGGCACCTGGCACCCTACCAGGCATACAATAGAGGCTCAATAAATGTACATTCCTTTCCCTGTCTCCTCCCTCCCTCTTCCACATATTGAGACACCCAGAGCAGATGGTCAGACTACAGAGCAGAGACCCCCTGAGGGGAAATTTCCAAGTGAAAGAAGGAAGTCTCAGATAAGAGGAAAAATAGGTCATGCTGGCCAAGGTCCCAGTTTCCTCTTGCCCGTGTCCAGGGTGCCTCTGCTCTTTCTCAGGCATCTCTTCTCTCCCTTTGCTGCTTTGTCCACAGAAGATTCTGTCTGGGGGCCACACTGTAGACTTGCCGTATGAATTCCTTCTGCCCTGTCTGTGCATTGAGGTGAGCAGAGGAAAAGGTGCGGGTTGTCCACGGTTCCATACCTAGGCCACCCAGATAGCACAGTTGGTCAAGCGTATCCCCAGTAAGTCATGATTTAAAGGGCCTGGATGTGAACGAGATGCTTGGGAAGATTGGTGCCAGCTCAACTGTGAGCCACGCACTGGGGCAGGGAAGGAGATGTCCTGCTGACCATGGGACATTCGTGGGGGTGATTCCAACCTCAGTCCCCACCCAAATCCAGTTTCCTCTTGTCAAGACCCAGCCTCAGCCCACAGAGGCAGAATAGACATCTGCCTTTACCCTGTGTTGTAAGCCATCGCGGTGGGGAAATGTGGTTCCTGCAAGGTTCCATATGGCCCCCAACGTCTCATCCATACTAGTCCTGCATGGCCATCCTCCTCCTCTCTTTATAAGGCTCAGGTGCCTAGCATTAAGACTCCATTGGACTAGACAAGAAAGGCGGGGGGCCTGGTCACTTGGGAGGAGCAGGCAGAGGCCTGGAGCAAGGATCACCTGCTTGGGGGACAACCACTGGGTGTCGGGCAGTCTAGGGGGCTGGGGGGAAGAGACTCCCAGGGCCCTGGGTGCCTCAGGGATCACTGAGAATGGAGGTCAGGGAAGGCAAAAGTTGAAGAATGTCGACCTCACGATTAGCCTCTTTCTGCGGATAGGTTCTCCTCCCCAGGAGAAGAGGACTATGCCTCTCAGTCACCGATCTTACTCCTATACTCTGGCGTTCCTTCCCCGAGGGCCATGCACCACCCACCTTTGCCCACACTCACGCTGCTCCCCCTCCTTGGTGCTCTGCCAGCTCAGGCAGCTTGCCTCCGGCCGCAGTCAAGCCAGAACGAGTTTCCAGTCTGGGTAATGTAGGACAAGCCATTCCTCTGACCCTCCTTCCCTCTCCCCTGTCCCCGCAGGCGTCCTATCTGCAGGAAGACACCGTGAGGCGTAAAAAATGTCCCTTCCAGAACTGGCCTGAAGCCTGTGAGTGCTGCTTATGTGACATTGCATGCACAGCCTCTTTCTGTGCATGTCTCTGTCTGTCTGTCTGTCTGTCCCACACACACACACACACACACACACACACACTCCACACCTATGTTTAAGGAAGTCCCCAAAAGACATGCTGGCACTTTTTCTGGAGTCCGTGGGGGAAAATCTTGGGCCACCATGTCTACTGACCAGCTTGCCAAGAAGGCAGAGTATTGAACATTGTACTATGCACTATGTGGTTCCAAAATATGCAGCCTAGGAGGTGGTGTCCTACGAGGATGGGCCAGAAGATCGGGCTCACAACACAGCTCTGCCACTTTGTATTCTCTGAGCCTCACTTTCCTCATCTATAAAATCATGATACTTGCACCGCTTCACTTTCCAACTCCTTATGAGGCTTGAATTCACTGTTATATGTGAAATATATATATATATATTAATTCACTGTTATATATGTGAAAGTGGTTGGTGACATCTATGCCTGTCGTTGTGCCCAAGTTGAAGAGACAAGGACGCTCAGACATGACGAATGAAGAGCACCAAGCAGACTGTGACCCAAGGCAGGGTTGTACTTAAGAACTAGGTCGTAGGGCATGAACTTGGGGAACGGAGAAGCCCTTGAAGGCTGTCTTGAGCAGAGAAGGTCTCTTAGAGGAGGTGATACCTCCTGCTGCCCTCAGAAAATGGGCAGGATTTAGAAAGGAGAGAAGGGAGGGGAAGGCATTCCTAGTTCTGAGAGAAACCTGAGGCAAGATTTGAAGATTTCGAGTTTGGGAAGCAGCAGGGCGCTGGCCAGATGGAGGCGCCGGAAGGAGAGGAGACAGCTGGATAGAAGAGGTAACAGGAGGGGCTGGGGGAGCCACGCTCTTTTACCAGGCACCTAGGCGGCCCAGGACTGTGCCAAGCACCTTCACAAATGTCACCTCCTAATGCCCTGGGGATAGGGCCCAGGCCTCCCTGGGCCTCACTCTCTGCCCCTGCTGCCTGCCCAGACGGCTCGGACTTCTGGGAGTCAGTGAACTTTACTGACTACAGCCAGCGCAACCAGATGGTCATGGCCCCGACACTGCGCTGCCCACTGAAGCTGGAGGCCTCCCTCTGCCAGACGCAGGGACGGCACACCCTCTGCGAAGACCTCCCCAACGCCACGGCTCAGGAGTCAGAGGGGGTGAGACAGGCTTCCTCAGGACCTGGGTGGGCAGGGCTGGGACCCGGGGCCCTGCTCCCTAATTTGCTTCTCCCCACAGTGGTACATCTTGGAGCAGGTGGACTTGCACCCCCAGCTCTGCTTCAAGGTACAAGTGTGGGCGGCGGGGGGTCAGGAGGGCTATGCATGGTGCCTGGAGTCTGCTGACCTGCCGTCCTTGGATTTCTCAGTTCTCCTTTGGAAACAGCAGCCACGTTGAATGCCCCCACCGGATATTTGGTGAGCCAATAAGTGACCCTGGCCGGACCCTCTCCCACTGTTTCACCCCCACCCAGCTGTATCCAAGCCAGATTCTATCCCTGCCCTGACTTTTCTGTCTGCAGCCCGGCTGCTGTCACCTTCCACAGACAGGTCTCTCACATCATGCCCTTTCCCTCCTGGCAGCCCCTTCCTGGAACGTGAGCATGGATACCCAGGCACAGCAGCTGGTCCTTCACTTCTCCGCAAGGATGCCTGCCACCTTCAGTGCTGCCTGGAGCCACCCAGGCTTGGAGCAGGACAGCGTGGTGCCCCCTGTGTACAGCGTCAGCCAGGTATGGCCTGGCCAGGGCTCAGCCCCCACGCAGACCTGTTGACGAGAGCACAGCAGGTGGAGGCAAGCAAATCTCTGACCTGTGTCATCTGGTTATTTATTTACTTGATCAGCCTTTGTTCAGCTGCCTCCTCTGCCAGTCAGTGGGGTCTTTGTTGGAACAGTTTATAATCCTTTTCATTTTTGAACCTGCAGGGATAAACGGAGGCAAGAGATTGGCCCTCTCTGCTCTCTGGCCCACGCAGACTGCCCCCGCATTTTATACTGATGCCCTCTCCTGAACCCTGCCATCCTCTCCCGCCTGCCTCCACAAGGCATCTGGCAGAAGTTTTCAGTCTTTGGGAGGCAGCGCCCCTAGAAGCTGAAGTGCTCTTTGCAGAATACTATAAACCACCGACAGATTTAACTCTGCTGTGTGAACTAAAAACAGTTTGAGGAGTTCCAGTTGTGGTGCAGAGGAAATGAATCCAGCTAGTATCCATGAGGTTGCAGGTTTGATCCCTGGCCTCGCTCAGGGGGTCAGGGATCTGGTGTTGCCATGAGCTGCACTGTAGGTCATAGAATTGGCTCGGGTCCCACATTGCTGTGGCTGTGGCACAGGCCGGCAGCAATAGCTCTGATTTGACCCCTAGCCTGAGAACTTCCATATGCTGCAGGTTCAGCTCTAAAAAGAAAAAAAAAAGGGGGGGGGGGTTTGACTAGCAGACTCTCTTCTGTGTATCTAACATAAAAACCACAATCAAACATATCCACAAAACCACAGAACCAAGCTGACTAAGCATGGCTAACTCTTTCAGTTCTTCCTTACTCTTATGCAGCTTATTTATTTGTGCTGTATTCTATGAGAGCTCCCAGGCAGACAGGTGGTAGCAATGTTTAAAATTTAAGACAAGGGCTTGTTTAAGATTTAAGACAAAGACGTGGGATAACCTAAAATTGAGAGCTAAATCCACGAACTCATTTATTTCCATGGGCTGGGAAAAGATCATCTTCACCGAGTTTAACCACGATTTGAGAATCACTGTATCTGCACCTGTTCACGGCTGGCTGGAGAATGGGGTCTGGGACAGGACTGGGGTAGGGGCTAGTGGATGGAGGGTGTTCCCAAAGGATGGAGACAGGGTGAAACCACACCCTGCCTATAGACAGGTCCAGTCAGTTCTATCCAGTGCAGCATGCCTTTGAAGAGTGCTTACTCTGTTCCCATCCTGTATGAGGGCCTGGGAAATACAAGAAAAGTATACAGTACAGGCAGAGACTCCCTTAGGAGTCCACAGTGTAATAGCAGCTACTACAACTACACTGGGTATTATAAAGGGTGTTCACATACTTACTCCCACGTGATGCTTTCAGTAACCTAGTAAAATAAGGATTATTATCTGTCATATACAAATGAAGAATCTGAGACTTGAGGAGGTCGGTAGCCTATCTCCAGGCAAAGACCCCACAGCCAGGAACCACAAAGACAATAGTTAAGCCTCAGTTTGTTAACTGTGGTCTCTCGACTCTACCACTTATGTTCTCTCCACTGGACAAGCTGCCTCTTCTTGTGTGCAGGACAGAGAAGGGAGGCAGCGTATAATTAGCCTCCTGGTCTGTGCCTGCCTTGTCTCTTTCCTTGGGGCTTGGCACAGAGCAGGTACTCAGAGTATGTTTCTGGATGAGGGCCTGATTAATGTATATCTGTGCAGCGGTCCAGATCTGGGAGGGATCAGTGGGCCCTGAGAGTAAAGCCTGGAAAGGCTTCTTGCCAGGGGTGCCCTTGGCCTCCAAGCCTGGGTAGGATTAGGGTGGGGTACGGGGGTAGAAAGGAGGAACACAGCATGGGTTTGCCTTGATGGGGACAGTCATTCTGTTCTTTTTCCCCACAGTCTCAGGGCTCAGGCCCAGTGACACTAGACCTCATCGTTCCCTTCCCGAGGCCAGGGGGCTGTGTTCTGGTAAGGAATCCTGCCCTCCCTCTGCGTGTACTCCCCTACCATCTATGCCACAGGAGGCACATGGGGCAAATCCAATCTGCAGAAATGTTTGGTTTGGCCAGTCTGGTGTTCAAAGTTGGATTTAGTTGCCACCATTAAATATTGGGAGATGCTGTATTTTAAAAAGCTGATTTCTGGGGAGTACCCTGGTGGCCTAGTGGTTAAGGATTTGGTGTTGTCACTGCTGTGGTTCAGGTTAGATCCCTGGCCTGTGATCTTCCACATGCCATGGGCATGCCCCCCCGCCAAAAAAAAAGCTTATTTCTGGAGTCTCAAAATAAAAAGCAGAAAACCCAGTGCTTTGTGTCCACATTCAGGCATGGTGATAATAAGTTAGAGCTCAGTGGTGTCTGATTACTTGTCAGGGCCTGTGCCCTCCAGGTTCTCATGGATGCCCTAGTCAGCTCTGGATTTACTTTTTGAGTTTGCCACTCTTGACCTTGTTCTTTGCCCAGCTGGAGCTGGATCAGGCACAAACCCTGGTTCCTGCTCAGCTCCCTGTCCGGGGCGACTCCCCTTCTCCATCCCCCCATGCCTCATGCACCTTCCCCTAGGAGGAGAGTTTACCCTCACTCACTGGTGGGGGACTCTGTGCCCTCAGGTGTGGAGGTCAGATGTCCATTTTGCCTGGAAGCACCTCTTGTGTCCAGATGGTGAGTTCTTGGGAGGAGGGAAGAGGGGGCGCGAGGGAGGTTGGGCCCTGAGGAGCGGGGCTTAGCCTCACCCTGCTTGACTCAGTCTCTCACAGACGCCTGGGGCTCTTGATCCTGGCACTGCTGGCCTTCACCACCCTATTGGGCCTTGTCCTGGTCCTCACCCGCCGGCGCCTACTGTCAGGTAAATTCACTTGGAGTTAACCTGGGAATTCCAACTTGCTTAGCTCTTAGGCTAGTTTCCCACCGTCCCTCCCCCACCCAGGCCCCCCTCTTAAAGAGCCGTGTCCTTCATACCTGCCCTTGCACCCGGCTCTGTTACCCAGAGTGTAAGCCTCAGGCCCCCTAGTGGGCGGGAATGGTTAAAGCCGGGCAAAGGTCCTTCTGCAGGTAATTCAGCGCACCGAGTCTCTAGGCGGGAGGCTAAGTGTGGCGGAAATCCAGCCCACGCTGCACCTGGCACCTTGGCCCGCACCCCTTCCGTGGCACCTTTATCTAGCCCAAAGATACACTAAAGCTGCCTTGGGTACCCACCCCCCAGCGCGGATCGGGAACTGGGTAGGGGGGATGGGGAAACCCTATTATGTACCTCGAGGCCTGGGTGGAGAAGGCTGGGCTTTCCCTGAGCTCCCTACCCTGTACGTCTATTGCTCCCACCCCCAGGCCAGGCTGGCGCGAGGCCGGTACTGCTTCTGCACGTGGCGGACTCCGAGGCGCAGCGGCGCCTGGTGGGAGCGCTGGCTGAGCTGCTGCGGGCTGCGCTGGGCGGCGGGCGCGACGTGATTGTGGATCTGTGGGAGGGCACGCGCGTGGCACGCCTCGGCCCGCTGCCCTGGCTCTGGGCGGCGCGGGCACGCGTGGCGCGAGAGCAGGGCACCGTGCTGCTGCTGTGGAGCGGCGCCCGCCCCGGCCCCACCGGCGCTCAGGACCCCTGGAGCGCGCCCCTGCGCGCCCTGCTCTGCGCCGCCCCCCGCCCGCTGCTGCTGCTCGCTTACTTCAGCCGCCTCTGCGCGAAGAGTGACATTCCCCCGCCGCTGCACCCCCTGCCCCGCTATCGCCTGCTACACGACCTGCCACGTCTGCTTCGGGCGCTGGACGCGCGACCTTCCACCGGAGCCACCAGCCGGGGCCACCTCGGGGCCCGGCCGTGCCTGCGGGGTCGCCTGGAGCTGTGCCGCCAGCTGGAACGTGAAGCCGCCAAAGTCTCCGACCAGGGCTGAGCAGAGCTCACCACGATCCGGACGGCTGTGGCACGGACTAGAACCCCCGAATCAGGCTTCTACCCTGGATCTTTGAGGTGCCTCCTTCCACCGCCCAACTGGCCAAAAAGTCTTATTCAGCCTCCCAGCCGGGAACAGAGCACTCACTCACCGACCGCGTCCTTCCCCCACCGTCTGGCTTCCTCAGAAGCCCCGTGGAGAGAGTCATTCTTTCCTGAGAACTCCCCCGACCCCAGCCCTCGTGTGGGTGGGGAATCCTCCCACTTCCTCTCTCCAGAATCCCAGAAAGAGAGTAGTCGCCTGTGCTCCTCCAGTCCAGGCCAGAGACATTGGGACTTGGGAGGGGAGGCAGGCCGCATGGCAGTTCTGAGTGGAAGCTGGCTCCAGAGGGGGCCGGGGAGCCGGGACACAGAAAAGCGTTTGGATGCTGGGGATCCCCCTTTCCCAGACCGGCCCTGCCCAGGGTGGGACGAAGGGAGGGCGCTGGATCCCAGAAAAGAGGCATTGGCCCTGGATGACCAGGATAGAGGTGGAACATTGGAAACCAAGAAAGAGGAAGATGAATAAACAGTGAACATGATGGATAAACTAATAAGAAAACAAGCTGCTTCTCCAGCGTGCCTGGGCTGCTGAGGTGGGGTAAGGGTCAGCATGACTCTGCCTAGAGGTTGTTATGCATCATTTTGTGGGCCCAGATCCTCCAGGTCCATACCCGCATCTGTGTCTGTCACATTCTCACAAGCAACGCCTCCCAAAAGACCAAGGAGTTCCTGGAAGTTTCCTTGATCCTCCCTGTGATTCTTCAGAGAGAAGAGAGGAAATCTCAGGTTCAGAAAGGTGGTGTGAGTGCCTTGTCGTGCCTCCAGCCCCGTGGCAGCCACACAAAGAGGACGGTGTCCTCCTGGCTCTGAGTACTGGATTCCTTCTCCCCACACCACACTTGAGCATAGGCAGGAAGTGGTGAAAAGCCCACTTTCTGGTGCCCCTTGGCCCTGTCTTTAGAGCTCCTGTCCCACAATGAGGAGAATGTGTGAAGAGACCTGGGTGCTCAGTCAGAGGGGACCTGGATCCCAGAGTCACATGAGAAGGGGAAATGCCCCAGGACTGCCCCGGGTCTGGGGCCCCTCTGTGGGGCCCTCCTCCTTAGGGATTCCCAGCGTGAATAAGAGTTCCCTTACTCAGCCTCGAGGCCACCGCCCTCTCCAGGGGCCCCTCCCAGCCAGGTGTCAGCAGACTAGGAGGAGGAGGGGACAAGAGGGAGGGGGTGAGGCTGCCACTCCAGTACAAGGCTGCTGGCTCCCAGGCCTGGCGTTGGTGGGAGGGACAGGGCGGGGCGGGAACAGCCGGCTGCCTGCCGGGAGCCAAAACGAAAGCACTCTGGCTGGGACGGGAGTCAGGACTCCCGGGAGAGGGAGTGCGAAGGCTAGCCAGCGCTGACCCCGAGGCTGGGGAGGGATTCTGGCCCCTCCTGCCCACAGGCGCAGGGCTGAGTGGGAGCAGAGGTGTGGTGTCTGCCCCCCCCCTCGGGGGGGCAGGACAGGGCCTCAGGCCTGGGAGCCGCCTGGCACCTGGAAGATGCCTGTGCCCTGGTTCCTTCTGTCCTTGGCACTGGGCCGAAACCCTATGGTCTTCTCTCTAGAGAGGGTTGTGGGGCCTCAGGATGCTGCCCGCTGCTCTACGGTGAGTCTGGGGCCCCGGGAGTGCTGAGGGAGGCTCACGGGTCAGCCTGCGGCCATTAAGGCCCTAGCCTGGCTCCTGTCACTGCCATCACTGCCATCACTGTCAGAACCGCCCTGGCTGGTCTGTCGGGTGCCAATGGGGTAAGAGAAGAATGGGGAGGGGGCAAAAACTCGGTCCGTCTTCTGGGAGGGACTTGGAAAGGGAACCCCAGAAGAAGGCGGGGTGGGGGGGTGGGGGGGGCGGCGATTGGGGCTCCAGCCAGGGAAAGATGGTTATTTGGAGGCATAAACTCTGACTCGTCTTTACCTCCTTCCTAGGGCCTTTCCTGCCACCTCTGGGGTGAGTAGCACTACTTTTAGAGAGAAAAGACCTTCCCCCAGGTTGGCAAAAGGGAGGGGCGCTGTTCAGTCCTGGGCGCTTACTTCCTGCCCTCAACCCAGGAAGAGCCCAAAGCCCCTTGGCCCTCTGGGGGTATCAGGTGCAGTCAGACTGTGGGTCTGTGCAGCTTCAGCTCCCACCCCACACTTCATGCACAGATGGTGACGTGCTGTGCCTGCCTGGGAGCATCGTGTCCGCCCCAGGCCCTGTGCTGGTGCCCACACGCCTGCAGACAGAACTGGTACTGAGGTGCCACAAGGAGACCGACTGTGACCTCTGTGTGCGTGTGGCCGTTCACTTGGCTGTGCATGGTGAGCCTGTCATCCTGTGACTGTGCATGGGTGCCTATGGGTGAGCTGGGCATGGGGATCAGGGGGTCTGTCAGGCATCCTCGAGCATCCTCAGTATTCTCCTGAGGGACACTGGCCAATGGATCCCCACGTTACCCAGGGCCATCCCCCAGGCCTGGCCTTTGCTTTCTAGCACTGGGCTTCCTGGAAGGAAACCAAAGCCAGAGCGGGCACCAGTCCTGAGCCTTGTCCTCCGGTCCTTCCAGGGTTCTGGGAAGAACCTGCAGGTGAAGAGGAGTTTGGGAGAGCGGCTGACCCAGGGCTAGAGGATCCTAAGAATGGTGAGGAGAACCCCTCTGGCCCAACTGCCCCTCGTCAGAGCCTTGCCCAGGGCCCCTGGGCCTGACCGTGACACCCTGCCCTGTTGCTCACAGCCTCTCTCCAGGCCCACGTGGTGCTGTCCTTCCAGGCCTACCCCACTGCCCGCTGTGTCCTGCTGGAGGTGCAAGTGCCTGCTGCCCTTGTGCAGCCTGGTCAGTCTGTGGTATGCAAAATAATAATAACAATAACTGCCTTCTACAGGTGAATTCATGAAGCGTTTTCCCATGCATCATCCCTTTAAGTCCCGATTCTGGCAGGGCGGTGGGCAAGTCCTTTCTGCTCTTTGTGCCTCAGTTTTTCCTGCCTGTAAAGTGGGAATAAGAATAGTCCTACCTCATATGGCTGTTAAGAGAGTTAAACGAGTTGCTATGTGTAGAACACCTGGTATGATGCCCAAGGCAGAAGGGTCTCAGAAAGTTTCATTTTTCCTTTTTTTTTTTTTGTAATGCTCAATACTACCTCCACGAGTGAGACATTAATTTTACCCTCCTGCTCCAGATAGTGAAGCTGAGGCTTTTAGAGGGAAAGTCTGTGGGCTGGATCCACGTCTGCGGACTTCCTGCCGCATCATGTCTGTCCCACGACACTGTGGAGCAGGTGCTGGGGCTTCTCCTGACCTCAGCCGGCTGCTCACTCAAACCTTTCACTTCCCTGCTGCCCCAGCCCCCAGCCAGTATCCACTTAACTGGAAAGTAACGTGACCTGCTGGCCCGCAGTCACAGAGTAATCGTGAGGCTTACAGAGGCACTAGGTGTGAGAACCGCTTCTGTGGGGAGGGGCTCCCACATTCGCACTGGCGTGGCTGATGGCCTTGGCTTTGTCATATGACCCGGAAGGGCGGGGGTGAGGCAGGGACTCAAAGAGTGAGGCCATTATCCCAGCCCAGCTCCCACCCCTCCTGAGTGCGTGTGCTTTAGAACTGGAAGCCTGTGGGGACACTTTTGTGGCAGAATTTGGGGGCCATACAGTATAAATAGGCATCGGTTGGGAACAGGGCAGAGGGCGAGAGGCGCAGTCCATGGAGAGGAGCACGGAGCCCTTGGCCTCCATTCTGAGCCCCATACCACCAGCCTCCCACCACCCTCTCCTCACAGGGCTCTGTAGTATTTGATTGCTTCGAGGCAGCCCTGGGGGCTGAGGTACGAATCTGGTCCTACACTCAGCCCAGGTACCAGAAGGAACTCAATCTCACGCAGCAGCTGCCTGGTAAGTAGCCCCACAGCCTCAGGGGTCCCCAGTGCTGGCCCCCTAGTCTCTCTCCCCGCTGGCCACTGCCCTTCTGCTTTCACTCCCTTCTACTCCCAGGCACTCTCACTCCCATCCTCCCCAGAGCCAGTGCCTCATGCCTCCTCTCTCCCAGGTGACATTGCTTCCCAGTGTCTAGGGAAGGTGCTCTGGGCACTGGAGTAGATGTGGGTGGTACTTAGGGGACAGGGAGTCCTTCCTAGGGCTCCCCATGGGTTGGATTGCGCCCCTTTTTCTTTGGCCCCCAATCCCACTGAAGACTTTGTTGTGATCTCTCCCCAGACTGCAGGGGTCTTGAAGTCCAGGACAGCATCCAGAGCTGCTGGGGTAGGGACTGGGGCCAGGGGGCTAGGAGGAGGGAGGGGCTGGTTCTGGAGTGTGAGGGACGCTTGGAGTCAGCTTAGGTCTGGCCACCACCCTAGGTGCTCACAGAGCTCATTCATTCATCACACATGAACTGCAGTAGCTCCTACTCAGTATCAGGCACTTAGACTCTCAAGGTGAATCTCTCCCTCCTTACAACAAATATTCATTAGTACCAGGAATGTCTAGAGGCCCAAGACATTGTCAAGATTAGGTGCACCCCTCTTAATACCAAAATAAAAATAGTATTAAACCTTAAAATGAGGGCTAAGAAGCTGAAGGGTTCTTTTTGTTTTGTTTTTTGTCTTTTTGCCTTTATGTAGAGCCGCACCCGCGGCATATGGAGGTTCCCAGGCTAGGGGTCTAACAGGAGCTGTAGCCGCCGGCCTTCGCCACAGCCACAGTAACGTGGGATCCGAACCGAGTCTGCAACCTACACCACAGCTCACGGCAACGCCGGATCCTCAAACCACTGAGCAAGGCCAGGGATCGAACCCACAACCTCATGGTTCTTAGTCGGATTCGTTAACCACTGAGCCACGATGGGAACTCCTCAACAGATATTTAATGAGTAATTTACCCTGCCCAAGGTAGAACCTTAGGCACTGGAGATAAACCAATAAAAAAAAACTGACAAAAATCCCTGCCCTCATGGAGCTGACATTCCAGCTGGGAGTCAGAGTCAGGGTGGGGCTGATGAAGGACACAGTAAACACGTGGAGATGTGAATATGCAGTAAGTTAGATGGTAATTAGTGCTAAGGAGAAAATTCAGGGAAGGGAGGGTAGGGAAGGGAGGGTGGGAGGTGCAGCCCTGAGTGAGCAAAAGACCTGAAGGAGGTGAGGGAGGAGCCATGAGGGCATCTGAGGGCATTGGAGTTCCTGTCGTGGCTCAGAGGACATGAATCTGACTAGTAACCAAAAGGGCGCAGGTTCAATCCCTGGCCTCACTCAGTGGGTTAAAGATCCGGCATTGCTGTGAGCGGTGGTATAGGTTGCAGACATGGCTCAGATCTGGTGTTGCTGTGGCTGTGGTGTAGGCCAGCAGTTACAGCTCTGATTTGACCCCTAGCCTGGGAACCTCCATATGCTGCCAGTGTGGCCCTTAAAAAAAAAAAAGTATTTGTGGGCAGAGGGTTCTATGTGGAGGGAATAGTCATTGCAAAGGGCCATGAGGCAGGAGTGTTTAAGTATTAGTGAGGAGGACAGTGTGTCTGCAGCAGGTTAATTAAGGACAGGCAGGCTAGGAAATGGGCTTAGAGAGATCACAGCAGCCAGACTGGGTAGGGTCTTTCAAGCCATTGTAAGGACTCTGGCTTTCATTCTGGGAGTGATGTGGGGTGTGTGGGCATCCGGTAGTTCTGAGCAGAGGAGAAAGATTATTTTCCTTCTGGCTGCAGAGGGAGAAGCAAGAAGAGCCATCTCAAGGCCACATAGTGGGGCCTGCATGGGCTCGGTCCTGGGCTGCAGCCAAAGTCTGGTCCAAGATAGAGACACAGGTTCTGCCTTCTGGGGGCCTCCTAGTCTCAGGAGTTTGAAGGAAACTCCGAAGGGTCAGTAGTAGTTGGGTATGACCCAGGCTTCTGTGTGCAGAAGAGGTCAAGGAAGTCTCTTGTCTGTGCCTCCCCCACAGCCCTGCCCTGGCTCAACGTGTCTGCAGATGGTGACCATGTGCGCCTTGTGCTGGACGTCTCTGAGGAACAGCGCTTCGGCCTCTCCCTGTACTGGAACCAGGCCCAGGGCCCTGCAAAACCCCGGTGGCACAGAAACCTGGTGAGGGCCCCGCCAAGACCATTCCCACTTTAGGCCAGTGCCCCTGCTAAAGCTGCAAGTGCGTTATCACAGGGGACCCTTGGAGACGACCTAGCCTCCTGCACTCAAAACAGGGAGCGTGGTGGGGAGACTGGTGCCTTCCTGGTGACCTTAACTTTGGCCTCCAGCCTTCCTCTTCCTCATCTTCTCTAACTTCTCCCCCCTCTGCTTATCCCACAGACTGGGCCACAGACCATTACCTTGAACCACACAGACCTGGTTCCCTGCCTCTGTATTCAGGTAGGAGCAGAGTCTAGCTGGGTGCCTGGGGAAGGGGATCGGGGAGTGTGTGAGAGGGCTTGGCCTCACCTTCCTGGTCTCCCCACACTCTGCATCCCTTTTTGATGTGAAAACCATGGCTCCCTAGGGGGACTGGCCCTCCCTTGACTTTTTTTTTTTTGTCCTTTTGCCTTATCTAGGGCCGCACCCTTGGCATGTGGAGGTTCCCAGGATAGGGGTCTAACAGGAGCTGTAGCTGCCGGCCTACACCACAGACACAGCAATGCGGGATCCGAGCTGTGTCTGCAACCTACACCAGAGCTCACGGCAACGCCGGATCCTTAACCCACTGAGCAAGGCCAGGGATCGAACCCGCAACTTCATGGTTCTTAGTCGGATTCATTAACCACTGAGCCACGACGGGAACTCCCCTCCCTTGACTTTCGATGTCCTGTGTCTTCTGCCTGTGCACACCCTGAACGTTCTTCTTGATCCTCTATCCCAGGACTTCCATCTCTTCTTTGCGGCCCGCTTCAGGTGTCATCTCCCCCTTGAAGGCCTTCTCTGCTCCTCCAGTTCCCTCTGTGCTCCCCTGGAGAGTAGAGCACGTGCTGTACACTCAGACTGGTTTGAATTCTGACTCTTGCCATTTTCTAGCTGTGTGACCTTGGACAAGTCACTTCACCTCTCTGAGGCTGTTTCCTATCTATAAGATGGGAATAAGGGTACCAACCTCACAGGGCTGTTATAAGGAAGTGTGCCACTTCCAGCTCATATATGTTGTAATAATACAGTCTCCCTCTGACTGTACATTTAATTGGATATCATGTTCCATCTGTTTCACCTCTGACATGAATGTCTCTTATTCCCACTACCTGAAATGCCTTCACTTCTTTTCCGTATAGCCCAATCCATCCAGTTCAAATGTCACCTCATTCCCAAAGCTTTTGCTCAGCTCCCTGGTCCTCCCATCTCCACATCTTCTTGCATTTCTGTCTTTCCTTATTCATTTATCATTTATCATTTCCTTTCTTATTTGGGCATCTGTCTCTTCTTGAACACAACATACCCTCAATAAATGAGTGACTTATTTATGAATTTATTTTAATTTTATTTATTTACTTATTTTTGCTGTCTTGGGGGCATGCACTAGCTCCTGGGCCAGGGACTGAACCTACATCACAGTGGCGACCAGAACTGCTGCAGTGACAACACGGGATCCTTAACTGCTGCACCACAAGGCAACGCCCTGGTTTATTAATTTATATACATATTTGGGAGTTTCCAGTGTGGCTCAGTGGAAACAAATCTGACTAGTATCCATGAGGACACAGGTTCGATCTCTGGCCTTGCTCAGTGGGTTAAGGATTCGGCGTTGCCGTGAGCTGTGGTGTAGGTTGCAGATGCAGCTCGGATCCCGCGTTGCTCTAACTGTGGCATAGGCCGGTGGCTACAGCTCCAATTAGACCCCTAGCCTGGGAACCTCCATATGCCATGAGTGAGGCCCTAGAAAAGGCAAAAAAAAAAAAAGACAAAAAAAAAGTGCTGAGTGAAGATGTTGCCAGATGTTGGCATAGGGTTTGCTGGAAGAATAAATGTGTTCAATTCTAGGGCCTTGCAAAGGGCAGAAAGACCAGAACAAATGTTTGTGAAGCACAGATATCATCCCTCCATAGCCAGTATTCCAGGGAGATTAGTTCTAGGACTTCTATAGATACCCAAACTCAGATGCTTAAGTCCCTTATATAAAATAGTGTAGTATTTACATATAACATGCATCCTCCCATGTACTTTTATTTTATTATTATTATTATTATTATTATTGTTTTTTATGGCTGCACCTATGGCATATGGAAGTTCCCAGGCTAGGGGTCGAATCAGAGCTGCAACTGCTGGCCTACACCATAGCCACGGCAACATGGAATCCGAGCTGTCTCGGCCTACACCACAGCTCACAGCAACACTGGATTCTTAACCCACTGAGCGAGGCCAGGGATGGCCTCATCGTTGCTGGTCAGATTCGTTTCCCCTGAGCCACAACAGGAATTCGCTCCCCTATACTCTAAATCATGTCTAGATCACTTATAATACCTATTACAGGCAAATTCAAGTTTTGCTTTTTGCAACTTTCTGGATTTTTTTCCAAATATTTTTGATTCAAGAATGCAGAATAGCGGATAAGGAGGACCAGGGAGGGTTGACTGAGCTGAATGAATGCATCCCCAGGGCCCAGCAGAGGGTTGGCTGGGTTGAACTGACCGCGGAGCCCTGTTTCCTACCTAGGTGTGGCCTCTGGAACCGGACTCGGTCAGGACCAGCATCTGCCCTTTTAGGGAGGGTGAGCGGACCCATCCTGCCCCTGTGGGAGCGATGCAGGTGGGGCGGGAGCCTGCCAGTGCGTGGTGACCGGCTCTTTCTGCAGACCCTCGCGCACACAGGAACCTCTGGCGTGCAGCCCGGTTGCAGCTGCTGCCTCCGCGGGGCTGGCGACTGGATGCACCATGCTCCCTGCCCGTCGAGGCCACTCTGTGCTGGCAGGTACTGGATGGGGGCCCCTGCCAGCCGCTGGTCCCACCGCTGCCCCGAGAGAATGTCACTGTGAATGTAAGCGAAGCGGCAGGAGGTTCTGGGGGTCGGGAAAGCAAGGGGAGCCCAGGGGCGCACCTTTCCTGACCCCAGATATTACCCTCTTTCCACAGAAGGCTCTTGAGTTCCCGTTGCTCAAAGGTCACCCCAACGTCTGCATCCAGGCAAGAAGGGGGCGCCAGAGAGCTGGGCTGGGGGTAGGACCCCCTCTCCCCACTGCCCCCTCCTCTGCCCCACAAGAATCCACAGTTACTGTCTTCTGGATCCACCTTATCCTTGGGTCTCTGGAGCAAAGGAGTTTCACATTTACTTTAGCAGTTCATGGGACCCTGGGCACTTCACACCTCTCTAAACTTCAGTTTCCTCTCCTTAATGGGGATGATAGGAGTAATTACTCCTTAGAGTGGTTACGAATCTTCAACAAGTGCTTTACCTTAGTGGCTGGCACAAATTAAATACTCAGTAAATGTTAGCTGCTTTGATTACTGCTATACTCATTTCCCCACCTGTAGGAATGGGTTGCTTTACAGCTTCAAAGAGTGGTTATACAAATTAATTCAGGATTTATTGAGCAACTACAATGTGCCAGGCACTGTTCCCACCCTTATAGAGCTTATGTTCTAACAGAAAAAGTCAGACGTAGACATAATGAGTAAATTATACAGTATGGTATAATTGTATATACATTCTATAGGAAAAGGTGGGGAAAAATAAAGGAGGCTTGGAGTTGCATTTTATTTTATTTTTTATTTTTTGCTTTCTGGGCCACACCTGTGGCATACGGAGGTTCCCAGGCTAGGGGTGGAATTGGAGCTACAGCTGCCGGCCTACACCACAGCCACAGTAACGCAGGATCCCAGCCACATCTGCGAGCTACACCACAGCTCGTGGCAATGCCGGATCCTTAACTCACTGAGCAAGGTCAGGGATCAAACCCATGTCCTCATGGACACTAGTTGGGTTCGTTCCCACTGCACCACAACAGGAACTCCTGGAGTTGCATTTTCAAGAGAGGCAAGTCAGATAAGGCCTCTTTGAGAAGGTGATTAGATGAGGAGGGACTGTATAAAGTGCTCTATCAGAAATGAAAAGAGCTAATTTGGTGTCATAAAGCCCATTAGTACAGATGACCTCAAAGACTGAGTCTGAGAAAGGCGGAGAGATTCCTAATTACTCAGTCTTGAATGCAGATCTGCCTAAGTGCCTAAGGTCAGGACCAGAGTCTAGACCACCCCTCCACCTGACAAGCCTCCTTTGTCTCTCCCTTCTCTTCTGGCTTTTCTGGCTTCAGCTTTTGCTTTTCCTCCCGACCCTAACCTTGTCCCCTTCGAAGCAGGTGAGCACCTGGGAGAAGCTGCAGCTGCAAGAGTGCCTGTGGGCTGGTGAGTGCACTGCAGTAGGGCCTTGAAAGTGCCAGCTTCTGGGGCTGAAGGTCAGACATGGGGTGGGGAAGCGGCAGCCCCCGTGCAGGTTGGGTCCCACTCAGAGCGGCCTCTTACCCCTTCCAGACTCCCTGGGGCCCCTCAAGGATGACGTGCTGCTGGTGGATACACGAGGCCCCCAGGACAACAGATCACTCTGTGCCTTGGAACCCAGTGGCTGCACCCCACTGCTCAGCAGGGCCTCCACGGTGAGGGGCGGGGGGACCCTCCTCCGTATACTTGTCCAGCTCCATCTCAAAGCTGGCCTCGAGTTTCCACTCTATTCAGTTTCCCCTCCACTGTGCCGACCCTGTGCTGGTCTCTGGGAATGCAGGGGTGACTCAGAACTGGGCCTTGTTCTCAGTGGCCTCTCAAAAGTCCCCCAACCCCTCCCTGTCCCCACTATTCTACCCAGCTGTAGTCTGGCAGTGTCCTAGATGTGGTGTCTCTAGGTGACAGTTCCCACCCCTTGGCTTGGCAGAGGGCAGCTCGCCTTGGAGAGCAGTTACTGCAAGACCTGCAGTCAGGCCAGTGTCTGCAGGTGAGTAGGTGGCGGGAGGGTTCCCCACCAATGCCCAGAGGCAACAGGTTCAAACTCTGTCTTCAGCCTCTTCTACCTCTTCCTGTGCCTGGCAGAGGGCGCCAGGGAGACCCTCTGTCTTCCTGGGCAGGGGCCTCCTCACTGTCCCTCTAGCACCCACCCACCACCTTTTGCTTCTTTTGTGCCCAGCCCTGGGGAAGCTAAGAGTTGAAGAAACATAGTTCCTGACCCCAAGTTGTTTACTGCTGCCTAGACACCAGCAAACAGATAACCATTGGGTTAAGACAGACAATAACCACTGTGCTAAGCTTTGATTCCAGGGAGAGCTTCAAGGAAGGGTCTCTTCATGTGGGCCTGAGCGGCACGGGGAGGAAGTCAGTCCTGAAAGTAGGTACAGCATAAATAAAAGCAGAGCAGCTGTGACAACCTGCTGTATGTGGCGGAGTATGCATAGTTGAGACTGGAAATTTGGGACTAGAACTTGGTGGGTCTTGAACACCCAGCTGGGGGCTCTGTATTTAGTTCTGTTTGTGTCTTACAGCTGTGGGACGATGACCTGGGAGCACTATGGGCCTGCCCCATGGACAAGTGTGAGTATTATGAGAACTGCCCTTCTTCTCTGTACCAGGAGCTGGAATCTTGACAGGGATTGACATTTCTGGGGTAGCATACACAACGGCCTGCCCTTTCCTGGCTAAGATCAGAGGGTCAATCCCTCATTAATTCAAGGGCCACAAGGACCACTTTCAGAGAGCCCAGCATCACCAAAGAGACCCGGTCCCAGCCCCATGCCAGCCTTAGCAGCTAGAAAGATATTTGCTAAACAGTCATTTAGAAAGTGTGAGCTGGAGTTTCCGTTGTGGCTCAGTGGGTTAAGAACCTGACTAGTATCCATGAGGGTTTGGGTTCCATCCCCGGCCTTGCTCAATGGGTTAAGGATCTGGCGTTGTTGCATGCTGCAGCCAGAGGTCACAGATGCGACTCAGATCTTGGATGCTGTGGCCGGGGTGTAGGCCGACGGCTACAGCTCCAATTCAACCCCTAGCCTGGGAACTTCCATATTCCTAGGGTGTGGCCCTAAAAAAGACCGAAAAAAAAAAAAAAAAACCAACGGTGAGCTATTGAAGCATTTACTGTAAAGTAGAAGTGTCCAAGGTCCTGAATGCTATAATGGGGACCTTACTAGGTAGGGTAAGGAGTTCAGGGGAAAGGTTGGAGCTGAACTCTGAGTTAGGTGAAAGGGGTAGAGATGGGTTTTTGTGAAGAATGTGGGGTGGTTTTTTTGTGAAGATTGTGGGGAACTCCAAGGTGGCCAGGGTGGCTGGAGGCAATCTTCTGTCATGAGATGAGGCTCCAAGGGCAAGCAGGGCCTTGGGAGCCAATGTAAGCAATTTGGATTTTATGTTAAGAGTAGCAGGAACTTCCTGAGAGGTTATAATCATTTTTGTTTTCGTTTTCTTTTTTCTTTTTTTTTTTTTTTTTGGCCATGCCCATGGTATGTGGAAATTCCAAGACCAGGGGTCGAACATGAAGCACAGTAGTGACTCGATCTCTTGCAGTGACAATGTGGGATCCTTTACCTGTTGCACCGCAAGGGAACTCTTCAAATTTGTGTTTTAAAAAGATCTCTGGGGAGGAGTTCCCATTGTGGCTCAGTAGTTAATGAATCCAACTAGGAACCATGAGGTGGCGGGTTCGATCCCTGGCCATCGCTAAGTGGGTTAAGAATCCGGCATTGCCGTGAGCTATGGTGGAGGTTGCAGACGCAGCTCGGATCCCGCGTTGCTGTGGCTGTGGCTGTGGCCGGCAGCTACAGCTCCTGTTAGATCCCTAGCCTGGGAACCTCCATATGCCGCAAGTAGGGCCCTAGAAAAGGCAAAAAGACAAAAAAAAAAGATCTCTGGAGAAAAAAATAAAAAATAAAAAGATCTCTGGGGCTGCCATGTAGTAATGAATTGGCCAAAAAAAAAAAAAAAAAAAGGAGAGAGAGAGAGATCAGGGGAGTTCCCGCTGTGGCACAACAGGATCTGCGGTGTCTCTGAAGCACCAGGATGCAGGTTCAATCCCTAGCCTGGCACAGTGGGTTAAAGGACCTGGCATTGCTGCAGCTGTGGCGTGGGTCACAACTGCAGCTGGGATCTGATCCCTGGTTCAGGAACTCAGTATGCCAAGGGGTGGCCAAAAAGAAAAAGAAAAAAAAAGGTCAGGGACAGCAGTTAGAAGACTGCTGCAGTCATCCAAGAGAGTAAGGTCATGGGCCAAGCAACCAGAAGCTTAGGGGGCAGTAACATTAGCTGATATTTGAGCACTTACTATGCCCAGCCTTGTGTTCAGTGCTTTATGTGTATTAATACATGTAATCCTCACAACAGTCTTAGGAAGTATATACAATTGTTATCCCAGTTTTACAGAGATGAAATGAGATAGAAAGTGAAGTCACTTAGCCAAGGTCACACATAGATGTTCACACACAACATATATGTATGATCTATGTTCATACACTGGCTCTGACTCTATGAGCTGTGGAGTTTACGCAAATCACATTTCTCTGAGCCTCAGTTTTTCTCCATTTTGAAGTGGGGGTTCTCTAACAAGTCTGTCTTCTCCCCTGGGTCTCCTAGACACCCACCAGCGTTGGGCCCTGGTGTGGCTGGCCTGCTTACTCTTTGCCGCTGTGCTTTTCCTTCTCCTCCTTGTCAAAAAGGACCACGTGAAAGGTGAGCGCTTCCTGGCTCCCCATTCCCCAGGAGCAGGACTCCTTGAGTGGGCCTGGGAGCTGCCCAGGAGAAGGTGGCAGCTGGGCTCATCAGCTGCCTCCGCTCCTCTCCCCTAATAGGGTGGCTGAGGCTCTTGAAGGAGAACGCTCTTGAAGGGGGTGAGTGTGAGCCAGCGCCGCGGGTGGCGGCCCCCCGGGCGGGCCGGCCTCAGGCCATCTCACGTCTCCCCTCCCGCTTTGTTCTCTCCGGCAGCGGCCGCCGCCAGGAGCCGCGTGGCTTTGCTCCTCTACTCTGCCGACGACGCAGGCTTCGAGCGCCTCGTGGGCGCCCTGGCGTCAGCGCTGTGCCAGCTGCCGCTGCGCGTGGCCGTGGACCTCTGGAGCCGCCGCGAACTGAGCGCGCAGGGGCCCCTGGCCTGGTTCCACGCGCAGCGGCGCCAGACCCTCCAGGAGGGCGGCGTGGTGGTCCTGCTCTTCTCGCCAGGGGCCGTGGCCCTATGCCATGAGTGGCTGCAGGATGTGGCGTCAGCGCCCGGGGCGCACGGCCCGCACGACGCCTTCGCCGCCTCGCTCAGCTGCGTGCTGCCAGACTTCTTGCAGGGCCGGGCGCCGGGCCGCTACGTCGGGGCCTACTTCGACAGACTGCTGCCCCCGGACTCCGTGCCCGCCTTGTTCCGCAGCGTGCCGGTCTTCTCACTTCCCTCACAGCTGCCCGACTTCCTGGGGACCCTACAGGGGCCCGGCGCCCCCCACCCGGGGCGGCTCGCAGAAAGAGCGGAGCAAGTGTCCCGGGCCCTGCAGCCCGCCCTGGACAGCTGCTTCTGGTCACGGAGGACCCCGGGGACGGGAGGCGGGGTGGGGCCCGAGGCAGGGGACAGGACTTGAATAAAGGCAGGCGCTATTTTTCTACTCATGTCTCCCACGTGTGTCTCCGTAACCCAGCTGCTAGCCAGGCGTGCCGCCCGTATCTAGTATCCCCGCGGCCCTTTAACACCGGGACAGGTGCAGTCGGTAGACGTTTTTGGTTGGCCGACATGGGATGACGCAATGGCACTTGGCCCACCACTATTGGCTGTGGTGTGGGCCCCGCCCCCACAACTGCGGAGCCAGCGGAGGGTGCACGTCTTACGCAGCAGGCGGCAGCGGCGGCTTTGGGGAGGCTGAGCTGTTGGCGCCTGCGGGCTGGGTGGGTCGTCTTTTTCTCCCCCCGCAGCCTGTATGGATCAGGATCCTTCCTTGCCCACTTGTGGGCCGTGCCTCTGACGCCTGCAGGCCTCGAACCTGACCTTTTCTCTTTATATCCGGATCCAGGCTCTTCCCCCACTCCCCCAACCGGGGTTCCGGACTCCTCCCAAGAATGTCCATCTGGCGTTTTCACCCTCAATACTTGGGATTCTGACCCCTTTTCCCTAATACCGCTGATCCGACCCCTGGGAACCCCGTTCAGACTCAAACAACGGGCTGACTCCTATCCTTTTGCCAAGGAATCAAGCCACCTCCCTTCACGGTGACAGGATAACTTATTGCCATCCTGGAATTGCAGAATAGCGTCCTTTCCCCAACCATCTCGATTACCTCGGGCTTACCCCAGCCTAGCCTTTTCTTTTTAACAGATCTGGGCTCCCAGACCCCAGCGCCTCAGAACCCACCCTTTTCTTTCTCACTTGGCTCCTCCAGCAAACCTTCCCCATGTCCTCTATCTATAGGTACCCAGTCTGGGAAAAGATGGCCTCACGGCCCTGGAGGGGCCTAGCCCCAGCACTGCTCTGGGGCCTGAGCCTTTTCCTTGGCCTCCCAGGCCCGGTTTGGGTCCAGCCCTCTCCTCCTCCCCAATCTTCTCCCCCTACTGAACCTCATCCATGTCATACCTGCCGGGGACTGGTGGACAGCTTCAACAAGGTGGGTGTACCAGCTTGGAAGGGGGGCAGCTACTATGGCATGGGGGTTGAGGTCTGGGCACTCCGGAATACAAGTCTTCCTGAAGTCAAGTCCCAGTTTGGTTACTCACTGGTTGTATTGTCCTGAGCAGTTTGCCTCTCTGTGCCCCAGTTACCTGGTCAACGAAATACAAGTGTTAGAATGTTCCAGGCACTTTACTTAGCTGCTCCCAATTTTCTCCATTTCCAGGGCCTGGAGAGAACCATCCGGGACAACTTTGGAGGTGGAAACACTGCCTGGGAGGAAGAAAAGCTGTCCAAATACAAAGACAGGTAAGGAGGAGGCTGGAGGGGTGGGTTTGTACGCCTCACATCCCAATCTCTGCTCTGCTAGTGGAGGCCTGGAGACAGTTGGGGAGCCCTTATTCAGCAAATATCACTGAATATCTGTAGGACATCACTAAACAAGACAAAGAACGTCCCTTCTTCAAGGAGCTTACATTCTAGTAGAGAAGACAGACAGTGAATAAGTAAGTAAAAAAATGTCAGATCAGATGAAGAACTATAAAGCAGGGTAGATGACAGAATGGCGCACAACATATGACATTCAAGCTGAGGCCGCGATAAAGAAGCAAACCATGTAACAGTCGGGAAGGGATTTGGACAGTCAGTGAGGCTGACTTGGTGTATCTGAGAGGTGGCTGAATTTGGAGTGAGCAGAAGGGAGAGTAGTGGAAGGTGAAGACAGAGGGACTTGAAGGCCAGAGAAAGGAGTTTAAATTTCATTCTGAGTATAGTAAGAAGTCATTGGAAAGTTTGGAACAGAGAAGTGATTTTATTTATACTTTTTGGCTGTGCCCATAGCATGCAGAAGTTCCCAGGCCAGGGATCGAACCTATGCCACAGCAATGACAATGCTGGATCCTTAATCCACTGAGCCACCACAGAACTCCTGTTTGTACCTTTAAAAGGTCACTCAGACCATAGGGGTCAGGGGTGGAAAAGCAGGGTGACAGCTGAGAGGCTAGTGCACAGACTAGGCATGACAGCAGCGGTGGCCATGGTGAGAAGGGGTCAGATAATGGGTATATTCTGCAGACAGACTGATAGGACTTGATGATGGAGTCATTATGGGGTAGGAGAGAAAGAGTAGAGTCAAAGGTGCTCACTAGGGTGAATAGTGGGACTGTTTTCTGATAAGGGGAAGGAGAAAGTTTAGGGGAGGCATGGAAGCAGGCATTTGCGTTGAGCAAGTTGGGCTGAGACATCTGTTAAACAGTCGGAGTTAGGTTTAGGAGTCAGGAGTTCAGGGAAGATGTAGGGCTGGAAACGTGAATAACAGTCACCAGCGTATAATCAGTGTATAAAGCTGTTGGACAGGATGAGATTATATTGAGAGGCCTGAGCCCTAGGCCTGCTAGCTTGTCAAAGTCAAATTGAGGAGAAGGAATCAGCAAGGCCTGGAGTTAGATCAGGTTGTCAGTTCTGACCCTTTGTACCTTAGGGAAAGTTGCTTCACCTTGGTGATCCTCAATTTATTCATCTGTAAAATGGGGATATTAATACCAGCATTGCCTATCTCACAGGGTTGTGGTAAGGATTAAACTGGGATGCCAGACCCTTTAAATATATGATATGATACGTTTTATGTGTATGTTTACAGTTTTTTATTGTGGTAGAATGCAGTAACATAAAATTTACCTATAGAGACGTTTTGTACATTCACAGTGTCGTGCAACAATAACCATTATCTAGTCTCTGACTGTTTTCATCCCCCCAAAGATACTTCTTCCCCACTGCACACTCCTCATTCTATCTTCCGCTAGCCCCTAGCAACCACTAATTTGCTTTCTGTCTCTATGGATTTACCGATTCTGTTGGAATCATACAGTGTGGTGTTTTACATGTGGCTTCTTTCACTCAGCGTGATGTTTTCTAGGTGCATCCATCTTGTAGCAAATATCAGTACTTCATTCCTTTTTTAGGCTTATTAATATTCTGTTGTAATGATAGATCATGTTTATTCATCCATTCATCAGTCAAACGTTTGGGTAGTTTTTACCTCTTGTGTATTGTGTATAGTATTGCTGTGAACATCTGTGTACAAGTTTTTGTTGAACACCTGTTTTACATTCTTTTGGCTATGTACCCAGGAGTGGAATCTTTGAGTCACATGGTGATTCCACGTTTAACTTCTGGATGAACTGCCAAACTGTTTTCCACAGTGGCTGTACCATTTTTCACTCCCATTTGCAATGTAGGAGGGTTCCATTTTCTCCACATCCTCACTAACGCTTGTTATATGATATGATTTTAACCACATCTACCCAGCAGGGGTATTCTGTTCTGGTGCGCAGATGCAGGAACTGAGTTACCTTCCAGCAGACCTGCAGGGGCGGCCATTTTACAGATGAGAAAACAGAGGTTCAGGAGAGGTCGAGTGACTTGCCCCAAGGTCACACCACTAGATTTCAACCAAGAACTGTCTGACTCCCCAAACCAGTAACCCTCCCATTATGGCCTGCGGCCTTTCCTTTGACATTGTCTGCCCTGAGTTGAGGCGGGAGGAGAAATGGTGAGCAGGGTAGGGGTGGCGGCTGGAGCGTGTTCCCACCACCCCTCCCTCTCTGGTCAGTGAGACCCGCCTGGTAGAGGTGCTTGAGGGCGTGTGCAGCAAGACGGACTTCGAGTGCCACCGCCTGCTGGAGCTGAGTGAGGAGCTGGTGGAGAGCTGGTGGTTCCACAAGTGAGTGGTGGGGGCCCTCCAGGGCTGGCTGGTAAGGCAGGGGGTGGCAAGCTAGGGGCCGTGTCCTCTTTGGCCCGTTCCTCCAAACCCAGGGGTGCCGAGGACTCGCTGGATGACCCAGGCTCTCATTCTGGGCTTCAGTCTACCCGCCTGCCAAACGGGGAGAGGCTTGGCTCCAGCGGCCTGATGGGGCTTATGCCCCAGTTGGGCTATATCACCGATTCTGTGGGAGGCTGGGGGGGTGGGCAGCACCTCTGACCCTGTCTCAGCCCCGACTCTGGCCCCCCGCCTCAGGCAGCAGGAAGCCCCAGACCTTTTCCAGTGGCTCTGCTCAGATTCCCTGAAGCTCTGCTGCCCCTCAGGCACCTTTGGACCCTCCTGCCTTCGTGAGTTTTTCCAGTTCCTCTTGGGGGGTTGGAAGCGGGCTGCTGGGGCGAGGGGGTCCAGTCCTGGCCCTGCCCCCAGCTGGCTGTGTGAGCTCAGGCTGTTCAGAGCCTCTCTCTGGACCTCCGTTCTCGCCGGCTCACAGGGCTGGCAGGATGAACAGGTCAGTGAGGAACAGCTCTGAAAAAAGATGTGGGGCCAGACCGAGTCAGATTTGGCTATGGTTTCTATCATGTATTTGAGAATACCCTGCCCCCGGCATTTCCCACGCCTGGACCAGCCTAGGCCCCTTCCCTGGACTAACATAGCCTTCCTAGAGTCAGGCAGGTGCGGCCCTGAAGTCCCTGTTGTTACCGTCTTTTTCTACACACAGTCCTGAGGCAGCAGCTGGACTTACCACCAGCCCCTTTGAAAAATATCTCTGGAAGCTGCAGATGTAAAGAGTTAGCAACAGAAATGATCAGTTCAATCCTGCTGACTACACACACACACACAAACAGTCAGTTTAGTCTTTATGAAAGAAGAGATTTATAAACAGCTACCTGTTCCACAATGGGGTACTGGTTAAGTAAATTTCATACAGTTTTATGACAATATTATGTCGTCATTAAAATTGTTTTCTCTCTGGAGTTCGCTGGTGGCACAGTGGGTTAAGGATCCAGTATTGTCACTGCTGGAGCTTGGGTTGCTGCTGTGGCATGGGTTCAAACCCTGGTCCGGGAACTTCCACATGCCGTAGATGCGGCCAGAAAGAAAAAAAAAAATTTCTTTCCAAAAATGTTTACTGATATGGGGAACATATTCTCCACATCCAGGGTTATATTTATGATCTCACTTGGTTTGGTGTCTGCCCACAGCCTGCCCTGGGGGCACGGAACGGCCCTGCGGTGGCTACGGGCAGTGTGAAGGGGAAGGGACTCGAGGGGGCAGCGGGCGCTGTGACTGCCAAGCTGGCTACGGGGGAGAGGCCTGTGGCCAGTGCAGCCTCGGCTACTTTGAGGCAGAGCGCAACTCCAGCCATCTGGTATGTTCGGGTAGGTAGCCAAGGGGTGAGGCGCTGGGCAGGAACTACGGGGTGCTCGTCTGCCCACCCTCATCCTTCCACCATTCCACCCAGCTTGTTTTGGCCCCTGTGTCCGCTGCTCAGGACCTGAGGAATCAAATTGTTTACAGTGCAAGAAGGGCTGGGCCCTGCATCACCTCAAGTGTGTAGGTGAGTGGGGCCCTGTGCTAGGTCTGGGGGCGTGGGCAGGGTCTTGGGCATGGTCTCCCATCAACACATACATCTCTGGACTATACCAACCCAGCCCTTATCCTCATAGAGATCTCAGCCTGGTTAGGAAGGCAGAAAAGTAATCAGGCACATTCAGTACCAACTTAGCATTGTGCAGTGAGAGATGTCCCCCATCCAGTTTTGTGTTGGTGGGGAATCAGGAAGGCTTCTTGGAGGCAGCGTCACTTGGATCAAGTCTTGAAACTTGAGGAAGGGTTCGCCAGGGGAATGAGGTTACTGAACTTGGTAAATCTGGATTCGAGACTTAGTTTGGTCCCTGCCTAGCCATTTATATAAACAAGGGTAAAGGCTAAACTGCTGTAACAAAAAGATCCCCAGAACTGTGGCTTACAGAATATGGAGGTTTATTTTCATTTCCTGTCACAGTCTCAAAGCCAGTGGTCCAGGCTGGCAGGGAAGCTCTGCCTTTCTCAGTCAGTGAGGACTCAGATTCCTTCTCTCTTACTGCGCAGTCTTCCCCTCGGGTGTTGTCTTCCTGGTTGAGGCTGGAACACGGGCATCTCCGTGTTTTATGACCTGGCATTTGAGAAGTGAGAAAGCGAAGAAAGTGCACGGAGGAGTCCCAAGTCCATTGTTTAAAGGCCAAGGAGAAAGTGGAGCACATCGCTTCATCGCTTCTGTTTACATCCTGTTGGCCAGAACGCAATCACAAGGCCACACTTAGCTGCCAGGCAGGTTGAAAAATGTAGTCTCTAGCTGGCCAGCCCCGAGTCCAGCGGCACCTCTGGATCTGTGTTGATGGACGGCCTGTAGTCTCTGCCAAACCATTTGAGCCCGGCAGGTCCATTCCCAACAATCCTGGCCTCAGCTTCCCTGTTAGTGCCATAGGAATTGAAATTCTCCCCTTCCCCCCCCACCCCGGCTGTCCCCTTTGCAGACATTGATGAGTGTGGCACAGAGCGAGCCAGCTGTGGAGCCGACCAGTTCTGCGTGAACACAGAGGGTTCCTATGAGTGCCGGGGTGAGTGTCGGCTCCTGCCAGGGAGGAGTGTGGGGAGGGTAGGAGGAACGGCCCCACGCCTCCCCCCGCAAACTTACACCTTCCCAGGTACCAGAACCCCCCAGCCTCAGGCCTCTCCCTGAGCAGGGCTGCCCCCCATCCCCGTAGGCAGCTCGCACCCTTGTCTCTCCCCTCCCTTCTCCAGACTGTGCCAAGGCCTGCCTGGGCTGCATGGGGGCAGGCCCCGGCCGCTGTAAGAAGTGTAGCCCTGGCTACCAGCAGGTGGGCTCCAAGTGTCTCGGTGAGTGTCCTGCCACCTAGGAGGGCCTTGCCCGCCACCACTGACGGGTGGAGTGTGGGAAGGACGGGTGGCATGTTGCCTGGGACAGGGCGGAAGGGTGTCAGGCGGTGGGCGAGACAGAGTCTGGGGTGCCGCCTGTGGGATCCTGACGGTCAGGACTCTGACCCCCTCCTCATCCTCCCTCAAGACGTGGACGAATGTGAGACGACGGTGTGTCCAGGCGAGAACGAGAAATGCGAGAACACCGAGGGCAGTTACCGCTGCGTCTGTGCGGAGGGCTACAGACAGATTGAAGGCGTCTGTGTGAAGGAGCAGATCCCAGGTGAGCCCCAGGCTGGCCCCAGAAACCTGCCCCGCCCCCACTGCCACCCAGCCCTCTTGAGGCTGCACTGAGACCTGAGCCCCACCTCTGATCCCCCAGCTGGCTTTTGGTGGCCCCCCCACACCTCCCACGGTAGAAGGAAAATCAGGCTTGGCCTCCAGTCATCTGCCTCCTGGAGCCTCTTTCCTCAGCTGTCCCATGGGACCGGTACTTGCCCTGCTGCTGAGGGCTGTTGAACGTCATGGGACAGTCACAGTGATGACCGTAGTGACCACTTCCTCAGCCCCCGAGTGCGAGTCACGTGCTGTTCCAGGCATTTTGCATGCATTAGCTTATTTCACCCCTACAACGAATCCAGCGCTGCAGGTATTATTCTCAGCCCCATTTTACATAGTGGAGGCTGAGACACAGATGAAACAACTTGCCCAGGGCCATGGGGCACGCAGGTGGCAGAGCCAGGTGTGGAATCCAGGCAGTCCGACACTGGAGCCCTGCCAGTACACATGCTATGAACCAACTCCCGCAAACCTCGTCACCTCTCTGTCCCTATTTCCCATTGAAGAGACAGGGATCATAACTGCCCTCTTGGAGCTGTTCTCGGCAGTGCGTGATGCTGGGTGCAAGCATGTCAGGCCGACATGGGGCTGCGATGATCAGGTGTGGGGGAGGCTCCAGGAACAGGACACGTGTGACAGGCACTCTCTTGCTCAGAGTCAGCGGGCTTCTTCTCGGAGATGACAGAGGACGAGCTGGTGGTGCTACAGCAGATGTTCTTCGGGGTCATCATCTGTGCGCTGGCCACGCTGGCCGCCAAGGGTGACTTGGTCTTCACTGCCATCTTCATTGGAGCCGTGGCCGCCATGACTGGCTACTGGTTATCGGAGCGCAGTGACCGTGTGCTGGAGGGCTTCATCAAGGGCAGATAATCCTGGCCACACCTGCAGGGTCTCTTCCCCACCCAGGCTGCCCCTGAGGGCGGGCCTTCCTCCTGCCTGGACACTTGAGGGACTTGCTTTATTTTTGAGAGTGGGGGTAAGCGCCCCTTGCCCACCTTGTGGAACAGCCCAGGCACCCGGGTCTGGGCAGATGAGGCCCCTGGGGTGAAAGGATAGCCCTAAAGGTGGGTGCCATGAGATCTTGGCCCCGGGGGACTGGGCAGGCTTCACAATGCGCGTGAATTTTTTAAAGTGTCTCGTCGTGGTGGCTGCTAGTGAGCTTTGGCCCCTGCCCAGGATGAGTTTGGGGGGGGGGTCCCTGCAGGGGTGGGCCCTTCACAGCCCCCTCCTGCCAGCTGCATGCTGCCAGCTCCTGTTCCATACTCACCCGCTTCCCCCCAGCCACTGATTTATTTATTCATCTCAGGAAATAAAGGAAGATCTTGGAAAGTGGAGAAGCTTCTGTCTTACCACCTCCCACCCCCTGCCCCCGCCTTGGGTTGGCCTAAGCTACTGAGAACGCCTCCACCCTTGGGAAAGTTTCCTAAAACCCTGGGAAATTGAGAGCTGTCCTGATGGAGGAGCAGTAGAGGGAGGATAGAGGAACCAGGCTTAATAAGGCTTAATAAGATGATGAATATGAAGAGCTGAAGACCAGATAGAGCAGACGGGTGCTCCATAAAATATTGGTAACCATTATTTCTAAAGCCTTCAAGGGTTGCGCGCCCTTTCCTTTGGGAGTCCCCCTCTCTGCAGTATACACAGGACTTGGAATTACTGGAATTACTCAGATGTGGGCCCTCCTACCTCTCCTCTGTACAGGATCCTGGTGTGGCCAGAGGGAGGTATGAGCCAAGTACTAAGGGTTTATTTCTTTGGCACAAAGAGGACAGTCTGGACAAGCGAGCCTCATCTCCACACTGGAGGAGCCTTGAGGGGGGTGTCTGGGGAATCTGGACCCAAGTCCCCATTCCCAAATACGTGCATGTCCACCCTGTATTCCGTATAAGTCACAGCCTTTGTGCAAAATACCTGTTGAAAAAAATAGAGATATTAAAAAAAAAAAAAAATCTGGAACGTGGAGGTGGGTGTGGTCACGCCCGGCTGTCTCGAAGCTGCAATCAAGTGGCGGCCCAGGAATACTCCCAGAATGTTTTCAAATGCTCTACTGTCCCAGTCGGTCATGCGGTGCACGGTAAGGCCATTGAGGCCGTGGTCCTGAGTTTCTGGCCTCCTTAGAGCTCGATGGTGTCACTGGAGGCGCTGCGGGAGTCACCGGGCTTGCAGCGAGGCTGGACCCCACTCTGGGGCTCCCCCGGCCCGGGGGGAGCAGGGGCAGGAACTGGGGCAGACAGCAGGTGCACTGTGCTGGGCAGCTCATCCAGGGGCAGACTGTCCACGGACGACAACCCGTGGCGCCATGGGTTCCAGCTGATCTTGAGTGAGCCGCGGGAGAAGCTGTCCACCGAGCTGCCGGAAGCCGCCCCGTCAGGCTCTTCCACTACGTGCTGTGGGACCGGCCCGCGCAGGCGCACGTCGGTGAGAGACCGGCAGCGGCCGCGGAGGAGGGAAGCGCCCGCGCCGTCGAGCTCGGCGTCGGAGTGGCTGCCCCGGCGTGGCCGCAGCGAGCCCACGGGCGGCGGAGAGGCTAGGCCGCGCAGGCCGCAGCGCCGGAAGATGCTGTCATGCACCAAGTGCTCTCGAAAGAGCGCGGCGTCAATGCTGCGGCTCAGGTTGATGGGTGATGGCGGCCGCAGGTCCAGCTCGCTCATCGACGGGGCAGGCCCCACGCTGCTGCGGGACAGTCCCGGGCCACCCTGGGGACCGCGGCCCAGCGACGCAGCCGAACCCCAGGCGCACGAATTGGGCGTGACCGGCATCCCACCTTCCGCCGGGTTGCGAATGAGGCTCTTGCTAATGTCTAAGGTACCAGCGCCGACGCCGCTGGGCCCGGCATAGCAATTGTTGGGGCGCTCGGGCACTTCGCTCTTGCCCGAGGGCGTGGGGCAAGCCAGGCGTAGCAGCTTAGCCCAGCAAGCATGCTCCGTGGGCGGCCTAGGCCGTGCGGCAGCCAAGGCGGCCAGCGCCATGGTGAGCGCCCATGTCAGCTCCAGCAGGCGCAGCCAGAAGTGGACGCCCCACCAGGCCCACGAGAAGCGGCCCACCCGTCCCGGACCCGGGTACAACCAGAGCGAGGCCGCCAGCTGCAAGCCGCTGGCTAGCAGCCCCAGCGCGCCAGCCACGGCCAGCAGCCTAGGGCCCGGGCTGGCATCCCAGCCCCTCGGCCCGTCCAGCAGGCGGCGACGGCACAAGCAGAGCGTGCCTAGAGCCACCGCCGCGCCCCAGGCGCACGATAAGCCCTGAACCAGGAGGTTGAGCGCAGGCCTCGCCGACAGCAGGTCTGTAGCGAGCAGCCCCACGCCGTGCACCAACGCTAGCGCTCCCAGGAGGAGCGGGTTCTGCAGCTGCTGTGGCAGCCCCGCGCCCAGGCCGAGCAGGGTCAGGGCCGCCAGCGCAGTGAGTAGCAAGGGGAAAGGCAGATTGTAGAGCACCAGGCCGGCGCGTAAACCCAGCCGTGCCTGCGAACCATATGGGTCGGTGAGCATGTAGGCGGAACGGAGCCCGGACGCCACCAACACCAGCACTGCTGCCACCAGTGCCAGCCGAGGTCCCCCAGGGGCGGCTACCAGCGAGGCCAGTGCCAACAACGCCGGCAGCAGGAAGAGCACCCCCACCCCATAGACGTGCAGCTCCCAGGAAAAGCTCAGAACCCGCCGCAGAGGACCCCAGCGCAGAGGAGGTGCGGTGGCGTTGGTCGGGGGACTGGAGGCTGGGGCTGGTGCCATGGAGCTGGCTGAGGGCTCTGGAGGGGGTGGCTGGCCCAGGGCGCGCTGCGTGGTGACCCGAATGAGGCCCCGGCGTGACGTCGAGGGGGCCTGGACAGGGGGCGCTGGGGGATGGCTTTGGGGGCGCCCCGGCCACTCCTCGGCTTCATCTGCAATAATAACAATATTAAAATAGCCCTTTGAAATGTGCTGGTGATTTCCATCACTCTCTGGTGTGGTGAGCAAGTTAATTAACTTTTCCAAGCACACCTGTAAAATGGGGCGGGTAACAGCACCTCCCTCATTGGTGGTGGTGAGGGTTAAATGTTAACCATAGTACCCAGCACCCAATAAGCGTTAAATGGATGTGACCTATCACTTTTATTAACAGTTCTCAACAGGGGCTGCATATGAGATTCACCTGGAGATCATCTCAATCAGAATTCCTTGGGCTGGGGCCTGGGTATTGGAATTTTTTTAAAAGCTCCTCTGGGATTGGCGGATGTTGGCTAATCACTGCACTAAATATACCTATTTTACATTTTCAAATTTTCTAGCCCGGAACGTGCAAATGACTTCTCCCGGAATACTCAGCGAGTATTAGTTTATTAGCCTAAGTTGTTTGAAGTTGTTAGCCATTTCCTTGAAGGAGGTGTTTGACTCCACTCACTCCCACCCCGCCCACGTATACTTCACACGGGTTCTTAGTCATCACACAGAGTCCCCATTCTCCCCAAAGCCCCAGCCATGCCCTCACCTGGCTGCAGGGCTCCCACAGGGCTCTCTGTTCGGTTTGTAGTTGGGCCAGGGTCCGAGGGGCCAGGGATGAGGGACTTGGGGGTGCCTGGGGTCTCCACTGCTCCTCTCACCCGCTGGGGGGAGATGGGGTCTGCTCCGTTCATTGCTGCTACCTCTGAAATAACAAAAGCAGTCATCACTTTGCCTGACCTTCCGGTGTTCCCCAAAATCAGCCCCACGGAGGGAGGCACAATCATCCTCATTTCCCAAAATGAGGAAAATGGGACCCAGAGGGACCAGAGGTCACACGGAAACTGAGGCATCCAGCTGCCCTGGAACACTGCCCCTCCCAGCCCGGCGCAGCTCCCTCACTTTGATACCTACCTGGCTTGGGCTGCCCATCAGGGGTCTCAGAGGCTGGGAGATCTGAGGGCAGGGGGCCTGGAGAGCCCTTAACACCAGGAAGGTCAGCCTCCTTGGGTGAGGGGCTTGAAACACCAACTCCCCAGGGCTCCCCAGCCCCAGCCTTCTTAGGGAGCTCCAGGGGCAGCTCTTCAGCAGGAGGAAGGCTTCTGGCCAATGCCAGGTCTGGCTGGGACCCAGGCTCCTGAGAGGGTGTCCCCTCAGCTGGGGAGGCCGAACCAACAGCAGGGGCTGCTGGGCCCTGCTGGCTGAGCGGGGGGCCTTGCGCTGTCTCCCGGAAGTCCTCACCCCCACCCTGCTCCTCCAGCACAGGCCTCATGACAGGGCCCACGTGAGGCACAAGAGTGTGGGGCGGGCGCCTGTGGTCCCAGGGGGATGTCTCTGAGACCCTGGTCTTGGCTTTGGCCACCAGATCTTCATCTCTAGGTGGCTGCTGTCCCACTGGGCCTTCAGGCTGTCCTGGGGTCGGAGGGACTGTGGCCATGCCGAGCTGGAGTCTGGGAGTTGTGGGGATGGAAGTGAGATGAGGGGCGCCCACTGGATAGGGGGCTGGTGCTTCTTGCTCCGAAGGCTCCTGTGAGTCAGGGGGTCCTGTCCAACCCTGAGAACTTGGCCCTCGAGCCACCTGGAGGTCATCAGTTACTGGGAGTCCTTCTCTCTGAGCCCCACGGGCTGCTTTAGGTCCATGCAGGGCTAGGCCAAGGGAGTCTGCAGGCCCCTTCTCAGCAGAGCTCTGGGGGCCACTGGAGTTCCAGGGACTCTCATCTCTGTGCTTCTCCCAGAGGAAGTCGAAAGCCTGGGGCTCTGGACCAACAGGGCTCTTGGACTGGGCTTCTGGGATCAAGTGTGGTTCTGAGTCCTCAAGTGGCCTGGGAAGGCCCCGGCCCAAGGCAGGGCCAGCCCCTAGGGACAGCAGCAGCAACAGCAGCAGGAGGCCATACACACAGCCCTGTTGGTTCCAGGCCATGGTCCACTGATGCCTGAGCCTGGAGCCTTCAGCTTCCAGTCCTCACGGGATGAGCCTACAAAAAGGAGAGGAGGTGGCACATGAGGGTTGAGTCTCCATTGGCGGCCCCATGGGGCGGGGTGGGGGGGCACTGGTGGGAAGGAAAGAAGCACCCCCCTACTTCACCTGTCCCTTCCTATTCAATCTCTTCATGCTATCCCGGCTACTTTTTTTTTTTTTAAGGCCACACCTGTAGCATATGGAGGTCCCCAGGCTAGGAATCGAATCAGAGCTGCAGCTGCCGGCCCACACCACAGCCACAGCAATGCCAGATCTGAGCCGCATCTGCGATCTGTGCCATACCTTGTGGCAACACCGGATCCTTAACCCATCTATTGAGGCCAGGGAGTGAACCCACATCCTCACAGAGACAGCATTGGGTCCTTAACCTGCTGAGCTACAAAGGGAACTACCCAGGGTGCCCTTTTATTCGTTTATTTATTTATTTTTTATCTTTTTTTTTTTTTAGGGCCGCACCCATGGCATATGGAGGTTCAGCCACCAGCCACAGCCACAGCCACATCAGATCCGGCCTGCATCTGTGACCTACACCACAGCTCACAGCAATGCCAGATCCGACACAGGGTGTCCTTTTAAAATTGCATATTGGGAGTTCCCATCGTGGCTCAGTAGAAACGAATCTGACTAGTAACCATGAGGACACAGGTTCGATCCCTGGCCTCACTCAGTGGGTTAAGGATCCAGCGTTGCTGGGAGCTGTGGTGTAGGTCACAGACGCGGCTCGGATCTGGTATTGCTGTGGCCGTGACATAGGCCGGCAGCTACAGCTCCGATTTGACCCTTAGCCTGGGAACTTCCATGTGCCTTGAGTGCGGCCCTAAAAAGACAAAAAACAAAAACAAAAAAACTCTGCATCTCCGGCCATGCCGCTTGCCCTGCTTCAAAGCCTTCAGTGGCTCCTTGTCTCCCTCAGGAGAGAAAGCTCATCCCCTGGCCTTCCAAGGCCACACCAGTCTGCTCACCTGTCCCTCAACACCCACTGGACTGTCTGGCATCCATGCCTTTGCTCCTGCCCTTCCCTCAGGCTGGAATGCCCTCTCCCTGCTTTACTTGCTGAAATCCTATTCTTTTTTTTTTTTTTTTCAATCCCCTTCTTGAAGGCTCAGCTCAACCATCAGAGAGGCGGAAAGGGAGAGAAATATGGAGGAATACGCCCCTGCCTTTGAGGAGGGACCTGAGTTTGAATCCCAGCTTCATGAATATTTCCTAGGTAAGTTACTTTACCCCTCTGTATCATGGTTTTTCTATCAGTAAAATGGGTGTGATAAAAGTACCAGATTCAGGAAATCCCGTCGTGGCGCAGCGGAAATGAATCTGACTAGGAACCATGAGGCTGTGGGTTCAATCCCTGGCCTCTCTCAGTGGGTTAAGGATCCGGCGTTGCCGTGAGCTGTGGTGTAGGTTGCAGACACGGTTTGGATCTGGCGTGGCTATGGCTGTGGCTGGCAGTTCTAGCTCCAATTAGACCCCTAGCCTGGGAACCTCCATATACCGCAGGTGCAGCCCTAAAAAGACAAAAAAAAAAAAAAAAAAAAGTACCAGATTCAAAGGGGCTCTTACAAAACTTACATAACAAAATGCATTATGGGCCAGGTCCGTAATAAAGCCCTTTTACTTTTCCCCTTGTCCAGAAAGCTTTCTTTCCCACCAGCTACTTAACTACTTCAACAAATAATCTGGGCACATTCTGTGTGTCAAGGCTTGGGGTTAAAGCAGTGAACAAGACTTACAAGACACTTGTCCTCGTGGAGCTGGCTATTCTAGGTAAGAGACAGTGAATTATTTTAAATAAGGTGAACTATGGGGAACATAAAACAGTGTTAAGAGAGAGAGGGATGGGAGCCTACTTTACACAGGGGTGGCAGAAAGACCTCTCTCAGGTGACATTTAAACCATATGCTTGCTGAATGGGAAGGAGTCAGCTATTTGGTGATATCTGGAAAAAGCATTTTGTGGAGGGAATAGAAAGTGCAAAGTCCTTGGAGTTCCCATCGTGGCACAGTGGAAATGAATCCGACTAGGAACCATGAGGTTGTGGGTTCGATCCCTGGCCTCGCTTAATGGGTTAAGGATCTGGCATTGCCATGAGCTGTAGTGTAGGTCGCAAATGCGGCTCGGATCTGGCGTTGCTGTGGCTGTGGTGTAGGCTGGCAGCTATAGTTCCGATTAGATCCCTAGCCTAGAACCTCCATATGCCACAGGTGCAGCCTTAAAAAGACAAAAGACTGAAAAAAGAAAAGTGCAAAGTCCCTTCAGCAGGAATGCAGAGCACAGCAGAAGTGGGAGAAAGGGGCAGAGGGAGATGAAATCAGAAAGGCAGGGTCTTCTCAGAAGCCTGGATTTTGTTCTAAGTGTCACAGGAAGCCAGTGGAGACACTAGGCATGGGAGTGACAGATCTGATAAGGGTTTTAAAAGAGTGAGAGAAGCCAGTGTAGAAATCCAGGTAAGATGTGATGGTGGCTTGTTCCGGCTTGACTATTTCTTTCCCTGACAGCCCCCCCACCCCAACCTTCCTGTCACACTGGTCACATAGTGTAATACTCTCCTGTCACCCCCACCGCCTAGGGCTTCTCAAGGGCTGTGTCTGCCTCTTTTATTTCTTGTCTCTAGCAGCCTGGCCCAGGTGGATGGTCCCTGAAGGTTCCCCTTCCTGACTGTCCCTATGGAGCTGGGGAGGCAGGAAGGGACCCCCACGGCCAGGAGAGGGGAGACAACAGCTGTGAGTGCCAGTGCCTGGGTGTTTAGGTGTTTCCTCTCTGGGAAGCAATTGTACTCAGAGCTCCCTGGTTCCTAATCCTTGGTGGCTCACAGACACCTTGAGAAGCTGAGGAAAACCCCAGGAGCTCTCCCCAAGGAAATGCCCATGTTCAATGAAGCTTGGGGTAATTTCGGGGGGGGGGGATCAAAGTCCCCTTAAACCCACCCCCCAACTTGAGTTAGTCTCTGCCTTGTTAGTTCATTCCGCAAACATTCTCTGAACCCATGCCCTGCTCCTGGCCCAGGCTAGGTGCTGGGGACCCAAGGAGAAGCCTCAGTCTGTGTCGGGAGCGGGGTGAGCTGTGGGGAAGGACCCAAAGGCCACTAACACGGCACTGGTTAATAATAGTACTCCTGTGTTGAGCTCTCGCCCACTTCAGCTCCTGTGCTAGCCTTAGCTGCTTGTCCTCAATTTTATCCAACTCTGGCAACACAAGCAGATGTGAGTAGACCCATTACATAGGGGAAGAAGCAATGTTCAGAGAGGTTGAGCAACTAGCCCAAGGTCACACAGGCTGCAAGTGGCAATAGGAGAGGCTGAGAAACCGCAGTGGCTCATTTTACACATGCGGAGGGGGGTCCAAAGAGCTTCGCGGAGGAGGAGGCAGGGAGAGAAGCCGGGCCTTGGATGACAAGCTGTGCCATCTGCTCACCACCCCCATCCGAGCGATGTAGTCATCTCTGGAAGAGGGGGGCTACCCAGCCCTGGGTTCCAGCTGCTGCAGACATTTTGGGGGCTGGGGGGAGCCTGGTTCCTCCCTGACCCTGGGCCTGGAGGGAGCCCGGCCTAGGGGCAGGGCGAGGGCCGCTGCTGCAGGGCACCCGCCAGGAGCTGGTCCATCTCGGGTTACCTCTCCTTTTCCTCCGTCTCCTTTCCCCTGGCTCCGCGCCTTCCCGCAGTGTCCTGGGTTGGGGGTGGGCGCTGGTGCAGGCTCTGCCGCTCAGGCTGGAGTCGGGGGGCTGCAGGCCATGCTCCCCGCCGGGGCCCCGCCATCGCCCCCTCCCTAGTCCAGCTCCTCACCTGGGCGCCGAGCTGGCAGCCCCCGCGTTCACCTTGCGCGCGTCCCTGAAGCCGCTTGCTGCGCCGCATCCTCTGAGATGCTCAGACTTGGCTAACAGAGCCCGGCGCAGCCGATCGAGGAGCCCGCCCACAGGAGCGCCATCCCCGCTTAACCCTTTCCCCTTAGGGGTGGATTCTTCTCCTAATCTTGACCTCCCTTCTCTCTGAGATCCTTGGGGCTAAGAGAAGAACCGAGGTCACGTCGGAGGGATGTGGAAATCACTTTCGCAGCACCTCTGGAAATGGAGCAGCCAATCTCTGTTTGCATACCTCCTGGGACGGGGAGCTCACTTCCTTTACATATCTAGACATTCCTTTATATATCTAGACCTATCTAGAGATACATACATACTACATACGGACCTGTGGGTGAATCCTACCTACACCTTGATGTGTAACCTTCAGTTTTTTTCCTAGGCACAGTCCCATATACGTTTTAAATAGAAACGAGGTCATACTGTACATATTGTTCTATAACTTGCCTCTCCCCCCTTCACTTTGCAATATATCCTAGCGCATTTTCCATGTACATTTCTACAGATCCATTCCCTCTCTGGTATTCACTGTGGAGGATTGCAGCATATGATCAGCATGTCATTTTTATCTGTCTGATTACCAAGGTTGGACATGTAGGTTGTTCCTAGCCTTTTGCTGGCAGGAATACTGAGGCAGGGTCATTCTTGCATAGACATTTTGGTACACATGCACTAGCGTTCCTATCAGATAATTTCCTACCTGAGGCATGGTTAGGTCTGTGGGTCTGCTGGTTTTCAGGTCTACCCGTCAAAATGCTCTAGGCCCCTCTTTGGACTCCATGAGGTCTAAATGTCCACTATTAGGAGTTCCAGTCGTGGCTCAGTGGTTAATGAATCCGACTAGGAACCATGAGGTTGCGGGTTCGATCCCTGGCCTTGCTCAGTGGGTTAAGGATCCGGTGTTGCCGTGAGCTGTGGTGTAGGTTGCAGAAGCGGCTCGGATCCTGTGTGGCTGTGGCTGTGGCAAAGGCTGGCAGCTACTACTCCTGTTTAGCCTGGGAACCTCCATATGCCGCGGGTGCAGTCCTAGACAAGGCAAAAAGACCAAATAAATAAATAAATAAATAAATAAATGTCCCTCATTAGAGTAAACACATTAAGAGAAATCCACACAAGGAATACATGTCATTAAATATGACACTGAATTTTTAATGGCATGGAGATATGCCTAGAGTAGATGGTGGTCTATTTATTTAAACTTCAATCATTTGAATTATAAAACTAATATATGCTGATTGTCTCAATTCAAGTAACACAGAAATGTTCACAGAACATGTGAACTGTCTTACCCTTGACCTCTTCAGCCTGCCCCCACCCAGATATGCCCATTGTTAACACCACATGGTTTGTTTTGTATCATATATGCATTTTCTATAAAAATGGAATCATACTCTGCCTCTTATTCTAGAATTTTGTTGTGCCTTAAGCAGATATATGTTGGAAACATTTTGAAAGTTATACATCCTAGCACCACCCTTTCTTTCAATTAGCTGCACAGTATGGCATGATATAGATGTGCTATCAGTTTCTCAAACATTCCCACTGTTCTCCTACTGATGAGTAATTTGGTGGTTGACAGCTTTTTTTTCCCTTCCTGCAGTAAGCATCCTTACCTACCAATATATACATGATTACATGCTGATACTTTAAATTCTCTCAGATAATTATTTGTATGATCCCATTTTTGTTAATATCTATCTGTCCATATCTGTCTATCTGTCATCTCTTCTGTCCCTAAATATTAGAAGGTAAATAGTGGCTGATGCAACTTTCATCAATTTTACTCTTCTGCCTTTTTTTTTTTTGGTCCTCACCCATGGCATGTGGGAGTTCCCGGGCCAGAGATTGAACCAGTGCCACGGCAGCGACCCAAGCTACTTCAGAGATAGTATGGGATCCTTAACCCACTGCACCTCAAGAGAATTCTCCAATTTTGCTTTTCTGTTTACCAGTGTTTTATACAATGATTTATTTCTTTTGTGATCAGAGATAAGAATGATAAATATTTTTAAAAGAAAGAAAAAAATCCTTCCCACGGTTGAACTGAAATCTCTCTCCCAGTGTTTTCCAACCTCTTGCTCTCACAGAAAAGCAATCCTTAGCCCTTCGTTGTGTCTAACACGTTACGATTTGTAGAGTGTTCAGTCCTGGCAGTAGCTGGTAAACAGTGGAGACTGAATCCAGCTTTTCTGATTCTGGGAGAGGGTTTGGGCTTTTTGCATTTTACCATACCATCTGACTAGCTTTACTGTTTTTCTTGTGGGTAGGCCTTCAGTATTGTAAAGGCATCTCTCATTTCTCGAGAATTTTTTCCCTCTAGGCCAAATGCTCATTCTTTTAGCCTTTCCTGGAAGGATAGGATTTTGGGCTCTCACCATTGTGACATCTCTCCTCTGTTTGCTTTTTACCAGGTCAACAATGTCCTCTTTAAATTATGACTCTTGGAACTGAACCCAGTTGAGAAAAAGCTGAATTTTTGCCTCCTTTTCCTAGATTCCGTTTCTCTATTAACATGACCTCACACCAAAGTAATGTTTCCAGCAGCTATGTCACTTTATTGCCCAGTATTGACTAGTTTCTGCTCATCTCTTTGTGTGCACTTGGATTTTTTTTTTTTGTCTTTTTAGCACCGCGGCATATAGAGGTTCCCAGGCTAGGGGTCTAACCGGAGCTGTAGCCACTGGCCACAGCCACAACAAGGCCAGTTCCGAGACACATCTGTGACCTACACCACATCTCATGGCAATACCAGGTCTTTAACCCACTGAGCGAGGCATGGGATCGAACCTGCGTCCTCATGGATGCTAGTCAGATTTGTTTCCGCTGAGCCACAATGGGAACTCCTATAGGATTCTATATTTGTTTGTTGTTTATCTTGTTAGATCTAGCCAGTTGTTCTGATCCAGCTATCGAGATCCTGGTTGTGCATATAATAGATAATTGGCATTTTTTGGCATTGTCTGAGATCCCTTTTCTTGACAGTACCCTAATTTCCTTTGAGGGACCTCCATCTTTTTCTCTGTGGGCAATCCTGGTGGGAGGGCAATTCCAGGGGTCCACTACAGAAACTGAGGGGTCAGGTCCCTCCTCTCAGTGCCCACTTGAACCCTCTGATGATTCTCCTTTGGAGATTTCCTCAGCAGGCTCAGCACTGGCTTGGTTCCCTTCCTCACTCCCCCCCCCCCCAGGAGGGAGGTATGTGTGCTTGGACCACCCATTCATGCCCCTCCAGAGTCTCACTGGCTTGACAGTGCCCACCCTCCAACCCTCATCCATGCAGGATCATCTGGCTGCTCCTGGGCTGTCTCTCTGGAGCCAAGAGCCCCAGTTCCATTGTGTTTCCAATCCACGGATTGGGAGGAGTTTTGAGAATTCAGACAAAGGCAAGATTATGATCCCTTTGGCCAGAGGCCAGGATGAAAGCTGATCTAGTGGAAAGAGGAGACTGGCTGGGGGTGGAGGTGAGTGTAAGTAGGGAGCATCCTGGCTCTAAAGGGAGCTCCTCACATCATCCTGAAGACTCTGGGACAGCAAGGATGGGAGGGGGATGATTCCAAGCATATGCAGTGTGGTCAGTGGCTCCATTTACCAAGTCTGCCAGGAGCTTTTATTACCTTAAATGCAATATTCTTTTTAAGTCCTCACAACAATCCTCTCTGTTATTATGTTCTCCATTTTACAGTCAGCAAGCTCAAGCTCAGAGAGGTTAAGTAATTTGTTCAAGGTCACACAGCAAATAAGAAGGCAAGCTATAAGAGCCAGTGCTCTTCTTTTTTGTTTCCCCGGTCTTTTTTTTCCCGTCTTTTTAGAGCCACACCCACTGCCTATGGAGATTCCCAGGCTAGGGGTCCAATTGGAGCTGTAGCTGCCGCTGGCCTATGCCACAGCCACAGCAATATGGGATTCGAGCAGTGTCTGTGATCTACACCACAGCTCACAGCAACTCCAGACCCTTAACCCACTGAGCAAGGCCAGGAATCGAACCCGTGTCCTCGTGGATGCCTATTGGGTTCGCTAACCACTGAGCCACGGTAGGAACTCCTAAGAGCCAGTGCTCTTAATAGTGATGACACCATCCTGCTCCTCTGGAAGAATCTCAAAGACAGAAGGGGGGATGAAAACCCCAGGGTTTCCAGGTGGCCCCTGCTGTGTTAGGAGTTTGAGTCTGAAAATAGGCTTCCAACTGGGGTCTCTGTTGAGGGGACAGCAAACCAACAGGTTTGGGAGTTGTTGGCTCCCACCCCTGAGTACCTTGGAAGCTCCCAAGCAAGGGAGAGAGGCCAAGGTGCATGGTGGCAGTGCTGAAGTCTCCTGCTTAGACAGGACAATGGGCTGGCATTTCTGTCCTGGGTGGTTGCTCTGACAGGCATGAGCAGAGAATAGTCAGAACAGTGGGGACATGGTGCGGCCAGGGGACCTTCTCTGTGCTCCGCCCAGTCCTAACTCTTGGGCATAGACAGTTATACTCTGAAGCTCCTGGGCCAGGAATCAAACGCATGCCACAGTTCCACAATGCCTGGAGTTCCTGTTGTGGCTCAGTGGAAATGAATCTGACTAGTATCCATGAGGACACGGGTTCGATTCCTGGCCTTGCTCATTGGGTTAAGGATCTGAATCCAGCATTGCTGTGAGCTGTGGTGTAGGTTGCAGACATGGCTTGGATCCCAAGTTGCATGGGCCAGTGACTACAGTTCTGATTTGACCCCTAGCCCGGGAATTTACATGTGCCGTGGCAGGGAAAAATATATAGTTGATTTACAATGTTGTGCCAATCTTTGCTCTTTAGCAAAGTGACGTAGTCATACACACACACACACATATGTGTGTATACATTCTTTTTAAAAATATTATTTTCCATCATGGTCTATCTCAGGATATCAAATATAGTTCCCTGTGCTGTACAGGAGGCCTTGTTTACCCATTCTAAATGTAAGTTTGCATCTACTAACCCTAAACTCCCAGACCATCCTTCTACCTCCCCCTCCGTCTTGGCAACCACAAGTCTGTTCTCTATGTCTGTGAGTCTGTTTTGTAGATTGGTTCATCTGTGCCATATTTTATTTTTTTTTTATTAAAAAAATGTTTTTTTGTCTTTTTTAGGGCTGAACCCGCGGCACATGGAGGTTCCCAGGCTAGGGATCTAATTGGAGCTGTAGCTGCTGGCCTACATCACAGCCACAGCAACACCAGATCCGAGCTGTGTCTGCGACTTACAACACAGCTCATGGCAACGCCGGATCGTTAACCCACTGAGCAAGGCCAGGGATCGAACCCACAATCTCATGGTTCCTAGTCGGATTCTTTTCCGCTGCGCCACAATGGGAACTCCTGTGCCATATTTTAGATTCCGCGTGTAAGTGCTATCTTACAGTATTTGTCTTTCTCTTTCTGACTTATTTCACTTAGTATGAGAATCCCTAGCTGCACCGTAATGCCGGATCTTTAACCTGCTGCACTGCAAGGGAACTTCCAAGAGCTCCTGGAATCTTAACTCATTCCTTCTCAGAATTTAGCCTTCCCAGATAAAATGAACTTAATCTTTTTAAACATCATCTCTTCCTTATTTCATTCCCCCTCACTCCCAATTCCTTTAAACTCTTTCTGATATTTCTGATTATTTCTTCTGGTCTTTATTTTTTAAAAAAATTTAATTTTAGGAGTTCCCTTCGTGGCTCATTGGTTAACGAATCCGACTAAGAACCATGAGGTTGCGGGTTCGATCCCTGGCCTTGCTCAGTGGGTTAAGGATCCGGCGTTGCCTTGAGCTGTGGTGTAGGTTGCAGACACGGCTCGGATCCCGCGTTGCTGTGGCTGTGGCGCAGGCCGGCAGCTACAGCTCCTGTTAGACCCCTAGCCTGGGAACCTCCATATGCCGCGGGTGCGGCTCTACATAAAGGCAAAAAAAAAAATTTAATTTTATGGCTGCACCCACGGCCTATGGAAGTTCCCAGACCAGGGACTGAATCCAAGCCATAGCTGCGGCTTTGCCAGGTCCTTTTAACCCATTCCACTGGGTTGGGGAGCAAACCTGTACCTCCTTAGTGACCCGAGCTATTGTAGTCGGATTCCATTTTTTTTTAGGGCCACACCCGTGGCATATAGAGGCTCCGAGGCTAGCGGTCTAACAGGAGCTGTAGCTGCTGGCCTACGCCACAGTCACAGCAATGCCAGATCCGAGCTGCCTCTGCGACCTACACCACAGCTCATGGCAATGCCGGATCCTTAACCCACTGAGCAAGGCCAGGGATCGAACTCACAACCTCATGGTTCTTAGTTGGATTCATTAACCACTGAGCCATGACAGGAACTCCTGTAGTCGGATTCTTAATTCACTACACCACTGTAAGAACTCCTCTTCTGGTTTTTATACTGTTTTCTAAGTGTCAGACTTATACTGCTAATGTCCTTTTTTTTTCTTACCGTTTTAGATTTTACCTTTTGCCTGCTACAAAGGAATGTGAAGATCTGGCTCTTATACTCCTTCCACATTTTTTTCTGTGCTGATTTTGTTTATATCATCATTCTGTGCTTACAATCCAAGAACCATGAAACAAATTACTCAAGCTGAGTCAGGAGTGTACTGTGATTATACTTCCTTTGCTAGATGTTCTGTTTTTCCTAGGGTAAGTGTTGCTTGTTTTTTTTTTTTGTTTGTTTGTTTGTTTCCTTGATTCTATGCATATACCATTAATTATTCCCATTAATCTTTCCTTGAAGTGAAAAACAATCTAAAGATTTGGTTTCCCATCCAGCTACAGCAACTCAGGATCCGAGCTGTGTCTGCGACCTACACCACAGCTCACGGCAATGCTGGATCTTTAACCCACTGAGTGAGGCCAGGGATCGAACTGGCAACCTCATGGTTACCAGTCAGATTCATTTACCTCCTTGTTGGGATCCTCATCCAAACAAACCAACTATACAAAGGCATTTTAAGGTAAATGGGGTAATTTGAACATTGATTGGGCCTTAGCATATACTAAAGAATAAGCATATTTGGATTAGTTGAGTAATGTCATTGTGTGGCATGTTTTAAAAATTCCTGATCGGTTGGAGCTGCTTACTGAAATATTTATGTGTGAAATGATATTGTGTCTGAGATTTACTTTGAAAACACTCCAGGGGAGAAAAAGTGGGTTTGGGTTTGGAAGGTACATGAAACATTAGCAGAATCTTGATAATTCCTCATTATCGATACAGGGTAATGGGTGCATGTCGTTATACCATCCTCTCCTCTCTTGTGTATGGTTGGAATTTCCATAGGAGAACATTGCAGGAGTTCCCATTGTGGCTCAGCGGTAACAAACCCAACTAGAATCCATGGGAATGTGGGTTTGATCCCTGGCCCCCCACAGTGGGTTAAGGATCTGGCACTGCCATGAGCTGTGGTGTACGTTGTAGATGTGGCTTGGATCCTGCGTTGCTGTGACTGGCAGCTGCAGCTCTGATTTGACCCCAAGCCTGGGAACTTCTATATGCTGTACCCGTAGCCCTGAAAAAAAAATTCAAATGAAAAAGTAATTCACACAGAAGTGGGAGGAAGAAAAAATTTGCATAGTGCTGACTGTGCATTTTGTGAGCTGATTGCAGAAGTAAAATATTGTATTGGATACCAGACCCTTTTGGAGGGGCACGGATACAGAACTCAGGTTTCTGAACACCCCTGAGCTTCCCAGGTGGTCCCAGAGCCTGGGAGAAGGGGAGATCAAACCAGGGTGAGAGCAGGGTCAGCAGGAGGGGTGGCAGGGCCAGGGGTGAAAGCACGTGAGGCTCAGGGACATGATGGAAGATCCCTGACACCTCTCTGCACCCAGTAGTTCCAGATGTCTCCTTGATACCGTCCTTCTGCAGCCTACATTGTCTACAAGAGCCTCTCGTAGCTGTGACCACGAGAGAGCTTGACCTTGGCTGCCAGGGGCTTATGATCTCCCTTCCCCTTAACAGCTTTAATGAGATGTCATTCACATACCATAAAATTCATCTATTTAAGGGATACTATTCAGTGGTTTTTAGTATATTTGCACTATATTGTATATTGTTTTACTGTATTTTTAGTATATTTGCACAAAGTTATACATCCATTACCACAATTTTAGAACATTGTCATTACCCTCAAAAAACCCCCCAGCCCTTTAGTAGTCATTCCTCATTTTCTTTCCCCCAAGACCTGGCAACCACTAACCTATCTTTTGACCCTATGGATTTGCCTCTTCTAGACATTTCATAATGAAGATGTTCATCACATCATAGGTTGTATGAGAAGTTTTTTTTTTTTTTGGTCTTTTTGCCTTTATGTAGAGCCGCACCCGCGGTATATGGAGGTTCCCAGGCTAGGGGTCTAACAGGAGCTGTAGCCGCTGGCCTTCGCCACAGCCACAGCAACGCGGGATCCGAGCCGCGTCTGCGACCTACACCACAGCTCAAGGCAACGCCGGATCCTTAACCCACAGTGCAAGGCCAGGGATCGAATCCGCAACCTCATGGTTCTTAGTCGGATTCGTTAACCACTGAGCCACGAAGAGAACTCCAGAACTTTTTTTTTTTAAAGCAGCTTTATTGAGATGTAATTCACACACCATACTCTGCTCATCTAAAGTAACCCAGTGCTCATCATATCTTTTTATTCCCTACACTTGAGGGCCATGCAAGTCTTGTTTCAGTTTCATGAAAGGGCCACCACCTCAGCTTTTGGGACCCTGCATACACGGTCCCCTCTGCCTGGGATAGTCTTTCCTTTTAGCTTCCCCTGGCTCTGAATATATTTCCTTGTAATCCTTCACATCTTTAGATGACACTTTGGCTGGGAAGCCTCCTCTGACCTCCCAGGTTGGCTGACCTGCAGGACATTCCAGCAGCCTCCATCATCGCGGGTGACAGTTTTCTGAGCTCTTAAAGTTTGGAGTATGGCTTGTTTGTGGGCACAGTCGGGCAGATGGTCAGTGAGTGTCTCGAGTGCATAGAAGGATCTAAAAATATCTAGCACGGCACTGGGCATATTGTAGAAACCCAGGAAATATTGCAGACTTCATGGCCTGCTGGGAGAGGGGCGGTCCATGCTTTTGAGAACATACTCCTGGTAGTCTGGGTAATTGAAAGGTAAAAGATCTTTTTTCTTTCCTGATACACATGGCACTTTCTTCTGGCAGCAACACCCCTGTTTTCACTTAGGGAATCACCCTTATGCCACCTTCAGTCCTTGTAGTTTAGGTGGGGCTAAGCATTTCCTAGAGTTGGTGCATGACCCAAATCTGGTCAGGTATCTATTACTGTAACTTTAAGGGGTACTGTTCACTGGGTTACTAAGCTGGTGTCTCTGTGAGAGGGAAGACAAACTGCCTGAGAGTAAGAAGAAACAGACTCGAGAAGAAGGCAATCAAGGATTTTTTTTTTTTTTTTGCTTTTTAGGGCCACACGTGCAGCATATGGAGGTTCCCAGGCTAGGGGTCAAATCGAAACTGTAGCTGCCTGCCTACACCACAGCCACAGCAACACAGGATCCAAGCTGTGTCTGTGGCCTACATCACAGGTCACAGCAAATCTGGATCCTTAACCCACTAGGCAAGGCCAGGGATGGAACCCGAGTCCTCATGGATATTAGTCAGGTTCATTAACCACTGAGCCACGGGAACTTCCAGAAGGCAACTAAGTCTTGATGTCATTTGAGGCCCTGGATCCAGCTACACTGAAGTCAGCTGACTGCTGGACATTTTAGTAATTGAGCCAATTTACATTCCTTTTTAAAAAATTGCTTAAGCCAGGCTGAGTTCTGTTTCCGTCTTTTGCAATTGCAATATCCCTGTTAGTAATCCCCAGTGTCTTTCACATACACACATGCCCATCACGTTCCTTACAGACCAGAGGAACCACACTGACTTTTGCCTCCAAGTGTAGGTTTACCTACTGTCCTCAAATCTAAGTCATCATCATTTGTCAAGGTGCAGCTAATTGTAGATATTTTAATCCACAGGCCTTTGCTGGTTTTATTCCTGCTGCTTGGGATGCCTTTCTGCACTGCACAACCATTTGAAGGCACAGGCCAAAGGTCGGCTTTCCTGTGAACCCTTGCTCCCTTAATGTCTTGTTTAAGTAGCTGTTTTAAATATCAGCATTTCTTACCTTGGGTCTGTGGGTCACTATGGATAGGCTTTGGCGGGTCCATCGATGTTCCTGTGTGTCTGTACCCATGAGTGCTACCCTGGGGGGGAAGGGTCGGAGCTTCTATCAGCTTCTCAGAGAGGTCCTGTGACCCAGTGAACAATTAAGAACCACAAATTTCTCATGTGTCTCTGTTATGAGTTCCTAGGGCAAGGGTCACATCTTTTCCATCTTAGTTTCTCCAGCCCTGGTCCATGACAGGCACTCAGAACTGCTGGGCGAAAGCTGTTAGGGACCACAGAGGCAACATTTTTACAGGCAAAGAAAACAGAATGGTTTAATTTGTAGCAACGAGTTGTCTGTTGTGATTACAGTGTTCCAACATTTCAATCACATTCACCTCTTGGTACAGAAATGGCCCTCTGCCACTTCCCTGGGACATTAACCCAGACAGAATTATTCCTGGGCTACCCGTAACTATGTGTCTGCCAGCAACTACCCTCTCTCCCTTCGTACAATGATACGTAAGCTCTCTCTTGTTCAGAGTAACTGGGACATGGGGTCTTTCACTCAGCGGAGCAGCCATACACAGTACAGAACTCCAGATCAAGACCTTGCATAACTTAACCTTTGAAGTCTCTGAGTATCCCAAAGGCACTTGAGAATCTGGCAGTGTCTCAGGGTCACGGGTTTTCATTGGACAGTATTAAGACAAGAGAGAAGCTTTGCAGTTTGTCCTGGCTCTGGGTATTCACTATGAAAAGACTGTTTGAATAAGGTTTTGACACATTTGGCTTTCAACACAGTGAACTTCATTTTGCTTATTAGCCCTAAATTTTCAGTAATGAGAATGTATTATTCGTGTAAGGAAAGTTATAAAAATAACTTAAAGGTAAAATGCTGGGTGTTCGGATCCCAATAAAACAACAGTTTACTGTGGCTAGAAGTCAGAATGTCTGCACATACTAATTAGGTTTAATTGACAATGTCTTATCTAAAGATTCAATTTTTGCTAAGTTTTACATTTTATCACTAGCTTGACTTTTATTACTAGAGTCACCAGAAAGATTTTTAAATATTTAAAAAATAGCTGTTTCTGGGGAAGTCACTCAGCACACACTCCTATTTCCTCTGGTTTCAAACATAACAGGGAACCCGGCTCAGGCAAGAACAATCCTTGTGGCACACCTGCCAGGTAATGCATCCTCCTTTTTATTCTGAGGGGCTCCAGCTCAAACGAAAGTTACAAAGTTAAGTGCTGCTCTGAGTTCCTGACACAGCTAATCCCTGCTCAGTCTTCAAAAAATAGAGGTCTGTAGTTCCTTTTTGAACATGCCTTCGAAGTGGAGGTCTTTGGCCATGAGCTCCTCTTCGACATCATCTAGTGCCCACTGGTGATCTGTCAGCTCCAAAGCTTCCCACTCTGTCTGCAGAGGAAGAGAATGCGGGCGCAGGGAGAGAAAGGCTGTTAGGAGAGCAGTGCTAACCGCTTCAGGCCAGGAGCTGGGTTTAGCTCTGCTGTTTGTTTTGGGTCTTTTTGTCTTTTTAGGACTGCACCTGTGGCATATGGAGGTTTCCAGGTTAGGGGCTGAATCAGAGCTGTAGCTGTCAGCCTACACCACAGCCACAGCAATGCTGGATCCACGCCACATCTGTGACCTACACCACAGCTCATGGCAACACCAGATCCTTATGGGTTCAGCTCTGTTAAGCTCGCTAAATCTTGGAAGGTCAATGCTGCTGTGCCATCCCCTCAGCCACCCCTGCTCCCGGTTTACAGACAGGGAGACTGAGGCTAAAAAACAAAGACTTGGTTCAAGGTCACTGGAGCTGGCAACTAATTACATTTCCCAAATATTCTATTAATGCTGACTACTTGTGCCTTTTATTAGTAGGTTTTAACTGCTCTATGAAACTTAATGTGGGGAGTTCCCATTGTGGTGCAGCAGAAACGAATACAACTAGTATCCACGAGGATGTGGGTTCGATCCCTGGCCTTGCTCAGTGGGCTGGGGATCCGGTGTTGCCATGAACTGTGGTGTAGGTTTCAGATACGGCTCGGGTCCCAGGTTGCTGTGGCTGTGGTGTAGGCTGGCAACCCAAACGTCCATCAGGAGATGAATGAATGAATGAAGATGTGGTACATGTATACAATGGAATACTGCTCAGCCATTAAAAAAATAAAATAAAATGAACTTGGGCCATTCATAGCAACATGGATGCTACTAGAGATTCTCATACTAAGTGAAGCCAGAAAGACAAATACCTTTTGATATCACTTATATTTGGAATCTGCAACACGACACAAATGAACCTATTATAAAACAGAAACAGACTAAGACACAGGTAACAGACTGTGGTCGCTAAGGGGGGGGGGAGAGGGACAGACTGCAAGTTTGGGGTTAGTAGTTGCAAACTATTACCACATCTTAATTAATTCATCTTCTGATGGACATTTGGGTTGTTTCCATGTCTTGGCTAATGTGAAAAGTGCTGCTATGAACACAAAGGTGCATGTATTTTTTTTTTTTTTTGGTTGTACCTGAGTCATGCAGAAGTTCCCAGGCTAGGGACTGAACCTAAGCTATAGCAATGACAATGCTGGATACTTATCTTCTAGGCCACCAGGGAACTCTGCATGTATCCTTTTTTTTTTTTTTTAACTTAATGGATTTTATTTCAATTATAGGTGTACATAGATCATCACAAGTCAATTTGACAGATTTTGTGTCCCAAACCCACAGTGCATCCCCCCACCCCCCAGATTGTCTTATTTTAAAAACCAAGGTTTTCCAAAGTCTGTGAGTCATTGTCTGTTCTGCAAAGAGGTTCATTGTGTCTTTTTAGTTTCCACATGAAAGCGGTAGCTTTGGGTGTTGCTAATTGTCTGACTGGTTTCACTTCGCATGATAATTTCTAGGTCCATCCGTGTTGCTATAAATGTTGGTATTTCGTTCCTTTTAATGGCTGAGTAATATTCGATTGTGTGTATGTACCATATCTTCCCTATCCACTCCTCTGTCGATGGGCATTTAGGTTGTTTCCATGACCCGGCTATTGCATAGAGTGCTGCAATGAACACTGGAGTACGTGTGTCTTTTCGACTCATGGTTACCTCTGGATAGATGCCCAGGAGTGGGATTGCTGGATCAAATGGTAATTCTATTTTGAGTTTTCTGAGGAATCTCCATACTGTTTTCCACAGTGGTTGCGCCAATTTGCATTCCCACCAACAGTGTAATAGGGATCCTTTTTCTCCACACCCTCTCCAGCACTGATTGTTTGTAGACTTTTTGATGATGGCCATTCTGGCGGGTGTAAGGTGCTACCTCATAGTGGTTTTGATTTGCATTTCTCTAATGAGCGATGTTGAACATCTTTTCATGTGTTTATTTGCTATCCGCATGTCTTCTTTGGAGAATTGTCTGCCTAGATCCTCTGCCCATTTTTTGATGGGGTTGTTTGTTTCTTTGGTATCAAGCTGTAGGAGGCGTTTGTAAATTTTGGAGATTAATCCCTTGTCAGTTGAATCATTTGCAAATACTTTCTCCCATTCTGTGGGTTGTCTTTCCGTTTTGTTTAGGGCTTCCCTTGCTATGCAGAAACTTAAGTTTAATTAAGTCCCATTTGTTTATTTCTCTTTTTATTGTCCTTACTCTGACAGATGGATCTGAGAAGATGTTGCTATCATTTATGTCAGAAGAGTGTTTGGCCTATGTTTTCCTCTAAGAGTTTTATAGTATCTGGTCTTATATCTAGATTTCCAATCCATTTTGAGTTTATTTTGGTGCATGGTGTTAGGAAGTGTTCTAGTTTCATTTTTTTTACATGTAGCTATCCCGTTTTCCTGAAATTGTTTTCTTAATTTCAACTTTCAGGTTCTCTATTAGCTGTATATAGAACTATGACTGATTTTTGTATATTGATCTTGCATCTGAAAACCTTGCTGACTTTTTTTTTTTTACCACTTCTAATAGATTTTTGGGGATTCCTTAGGATATTCTATATACACGGCCATGTTATCCACAAATAGTTTTACTTCTTCCTTTCCCTTTTTTTTTTGTCTTTTCTGCACCTGTGGTATATGGAGGTTCCCAGGCTAGGGTTCTAACTGGAGCTGTAGCCGCTGGCCTACGCCACAGCCAGAGCAACGTAGGATCCGCACAGTGTCTGTGACCTACACCACAGCTCACAGCAATGCCGGATCCTTAACCCACTGAGCGATGCCAGGGATTGAACCCACAACCTCATGGTTCCTAGTCGGACTCGTTAACCACTGAGCCACAATGGGAACTCCTACTTCTTCCTTTCTAATCTAGATGCCTTTTATTTCTTTTTCTTGCCTAACTCCCCTGGCTAGAACATCTAGGACAATGTTGAACAGAAGTGGTGAGAATGGATATCTTTGTTCAGTTTTTTTTTTTTTTTTTTAATCTTTTTGCCTTTTCTAGGGCCGCACCCACGGCATATGGAGGTTCCCAGGCTAGGGATCTAACAGGAGCTGTAGCCGCCGGCCTTCGCCACAGCCACAGGAACGCGGGATCCGAGATGCGTCTGCAACCTACACCACAGCTCACGGAAACGCCGGATCCTCAACCCACTGAGCAAGGCCAGGGATCGAACCCGCAACCCCATGGTTCTTAGTCGGATTCATTAACCACTGAGCCACTACGGGAACTCCATATCTTTGCTCAGTTCTTAATCTTCAGGGAAAAGTTTTTAGCATGAGTATGATTTTAGCTGTGGGTCTTTCATAGATGTCCTTCATCAAGATGAGCAAATTTCCTCTATTTCTACGTTTTATCATGAAAAATTAGTTGAGATTTTGCCGTATAAAAATTATACTGGGAACTCCCCATTGTGGTATGGCAGAAACAAATCTGACTAGTATCCATGAGGATGTGGGTTCAATCCCTGGCCTTGCTCAGTGGGTCGGGGATCCGGTGCTGCTGTGAGCTGTGGTGGAGGTCGCAGACACAGCTCAGATCTTAAGCTGCTGTGGTGTAGGCTGGCAGCTGTAGCTCTGATTCAAACCCTGGCCTGGGAACTTCCATATGCCACAAGCACAGCGCTAAAAATAAAGGATATATATATATACATATGTATTTTGGATTTTACAAATTCCAGAATCACTTCATGAAAGGCTCTAAGTAACTTAGATTTTTTTGGAGTGTCTGTCGTGGTGCAGCAGCAATGAATCCGACTAGGAACCATGAGGTTGTGAGTTCGATCCCTGGCCTCATTCAGTGGGTTAAGGATCGGGCATTGCCATGAGCTGTGGTATAGCTCGCAGATGTGGCTCTGATCTGGCATTGCTGTGGCTGTGGCGCAGGCCAGCAGCTGCAGCTCCAATTAGATCCCTAGCCTGGGAACCTTTATATGCCGTGGGTGTGGCCCTAAAAAGCCAAAAAAAGAAAAAAAAATCAAAATATTCCAAATGTTTACCTGGTCTCTGGGTTGTTTTTATAACTTCATTTACAGTGTGGATTAAATTGGAGCGAGCATTTAAAAACCAGTAATGGTACCAAGAAGCTCTAATTTACTTAACATGTGATTCTGTCTCAGAAACAAGAGATGTGTAAACTAAAATACACCTTTGCTAAATTTAAAGGATGGAACCATACATGCTACACTCACTTCAGGGAATTCATCTTTACACTAACTCTGGTAACACCTTTCAGAGCCTCAGCAAAGCTGGAAGGAGCAGTGAGGATACCTTAAAGGCTTTGTTGGTGTCTGCAGGCATGGCCACGGCTGCTCCAGTCATCTGCTCCTGCATCATCCGTGACTGGTCAGCGGCTGCAGCGAAAGACACACCAGCGTGAGTGCCAGGGCTCAGCAAGCAACCAGTACCCCTGGGGGAGAATGCTGCTTTCACAGCACTTACACATGCTTGCTAGCAGCTTAGAGAGCCACAGGCCAGTTCACTGACTGGCCCTGTCTTACACAGTGTGACCCTGGGAAAGTCATTTGACCTCTTCTGAAAAATGGACGTGATAATAGCAAGAGAAGAAAGACACGTAAAGGAAGCGCTAAACTTTACATCAAGTTTAAATAAGGACAACAGGGAGTTCCCATCGTGGCTCGGTGGTTAACGAATCCGACTAGGAACCATGAGGTTGCGGGTTCGATCCCTGGCCTCACTCAGTGGGTTGAGGACCCGGTGTTGCCATGAGCAGTGGTGTAGGTCGCAGACGTGGCTCGGATCCCACCTTGCTGTGGCTGTGGTGTTGGCCGGCGGCTGTAGCTCTGATTAGACCCCTAGCCTGGGAACCTCCATATGCCGTGGGTGCGGCCCTAAAATGACGACAAAAAAAAAAAAAATAATAATGACGACAACAATAGCCGTCAGTTATCAAGTACCTCCTCCAGGCCAGGTACTTCATGAAGTACTTTACACATCTACCTCATCTGCTCCTAACCACACACCTGGAAGTTAATCACTAAGGTCCCTGCTTTACAGACAGGCAAACAGAGGACCTGACCAAGGTCCCAGCATTAGTAAGAGAGCCAGGAATGGACTGGCAAGAACTCTAGTCAGTGAACTAACTGATCAAAGCTGGCTGCCTTTTAGCTTCAGGTTTACAGGCTTGCGTTGCTGGTGCTGGATCCCTCACAGGAGAGTAGCAGGCTCTGAGCAACTAGATACTGTCCCTGTGACTGGCAGGGAGAACTCAGATCTAGAGCCTGACCCTGGGATTTTTAACTCTTTCAGAATACCTCAGAAACTTATGAATCAGTGTAAGGAATGAAACGCTGTATTTAACTGTGCTTTAACAGAGCAGCCTGCATGATTACTGCAGCCCTGGAAAGAATGATTCATCTATCCGAGTGTTTGCTTCTTACCATTATCTTGGCCCAAAATCAGGGAGTAAATGCTCCGAAGCCCGAAGACATTGAGGAAATACCAGGATGCAGAACTCACCCTAGCGAAGAAAATGTGAAACAATGTAGGTGGTTATTTCAGAATTAACCTAGTTCACACTTTCTACCACCCAGGGTTGTTCAGAGTATGTAAAGGAATCACCTGGGGTAGGCTACTGTCACCAAAGCACAACCAAAGAAGAACTACAAGTTATGAAGGCAGTGTTACAAACAGTTACAGCTCTCTGCAGGCAAACGGCTGAGCGCTGGATCTGAACAGACTTTGGGGTCAAATCTCAATTCCTCCACACACTTCACAGACTTGCTACAGGATAACATAAGGTGAGATAGGGAGGCAAACTGCTCCTCCAGCTGTGTGATGAATTCTTCTGCACAGGAACGGGAAGTGAATTCACAACTGGTTTGGTTCATTTCATCAGGGAATGCGAGCTTTGTTTAATTTTCCTTTCTACCTAATGGATTTTCAAAGCATTTATTATGTTTAATCATAAAAACAACATACTTATTATATATAATAAATGCAAACAATACAAAAGTACATAAAATAAAAATTGAAAGAGGCCTCCTGGCCTGTTCTGTAGAGGAAATCACAAGTGCTGGCGGGCTTCATCCTTTATGTGCAGCACTGAAGACTGGAGCTACTGGAAAAGCCATCCTAAGTTGTCAACTCTATCACCCAAGCTCTCTGTAGCTTAGGTTTTCCACCTTGCCCCCATAAAGTCAATATGCTTGCATATAATAAAAGCTAAACAGAACATAAGAAATGATACAGAGATAGAAAGAATACACACTTGGTTCACACCTAGTTTACATAATGTTGCAGATTTGGGTTTGTATTCTTATTAAATAAAGTCCTTACCAGGATGCATCTAATGTGAGTAGTTCAATTCCTTGCTGTAGCATTGGCTTAAAACGGAGGGTCAGTGGAAATGGGACCTTGGCTGCAGAGAAGAAAGAAAAAGTTCAAAATTACTCCTAGCATCCTCTTTAAAATAGCTTAAGTGTGAATGCACATATTATTTCCCTGAGGAGGTGAGAACTCAGTACCATATGGTGTTTGGAAAATGATTTCCACAAGGAAATTTGTGTCAACTTCTGAAGAATTAACAGCCTTGAACAACACCAGCTTCTCTAATGCTTAAGAAGCAGAGACTGAAACTGAGCTGTGACCCAAAATCTGAAAAAGAAACTCACACTAATCTTGTTAAACCCAAAGTGGAAATATATGCACACAAAGAAGTGCACTACTCAGAAAACAAACTTATTTAAATCAAAGTAGCTTATAACCAAACAAATGACTGACACCAATACCTAGAAAATCAAAGTCAATATAGAAACAGCCTGCTTCCTCCAACTCACCAGAACGCCAGATTAGTTTCAGAAACAAACTAGCAAGGCACTTGTTTTGATCCCAATCAGTAAAAAAGTAACCACATCATGATTTCTGATAGCTTTGGGGTAAGAGTCATAAAATCATAGCATATTATATTTTTTTGTTCAAAGACTGTTGTCAGTTTCCAACGAAGAAACTGAGAACAAAGGACCCAGGATAACGGTGTCGCAGCAGCACCTGGATTTCTCTGAATAGGCTCATGGGAAAGGATCATGGATGAAGCAGACCTGAAGTCCTCTGGGCCTGTAACTTACTTGTGACAAAGCCTGAAAATGTCATGTTGATCCATCCACCAATAAGAATCATAGGGAGGACATTTGTTACATTGCCTTTCATCATGTCTGTGAGCATAGTGGGATCTAAGACAAAAACACAAGAGATCACACTACATGTTAGCACTGTTGGCAGGGACTTAGTCCTTGTTTACTATCAATTTTTAGTTTACTTGATAAAGTAATATGAATTCATTGTAAACAAATTCAAGTGACACAGAAACAGGATGTAGAGAGTTCCTCTGAGCCTATGCTACAAACTTAACTGTTATATATCCTTCCATCTTTATGGGTCTTTATATATATATATACGTATATACACACACACACACACACACACACACACACACATATATATATACACACACACCAATACATCTATATACGTATATACACACAATAGTTTCTCTCTCTATATATATGTATACATATACACATAAAGGGATACTGTGCTTACTCTCCCGCTTAATTTTAAAAACATATTGTGAATGGTGTTTCCACAATGATATGATATCTTTGTCTTTTTTTTTTTGGTCTTTTTAGGGCCATACCCTAAAAACAATTACCGTGTACATAAATCGGCATGTTTATGTAAGTACTTCTGTAACAGAAACTCTTAAAGAACTTCTGGGCCAAGGGATTTGATCATGTAAAACACTCTGAACAACAGTGAGAGGGCCTAACTTCTCATGACCTTAACAGGAGCAGCTTTGGTCAAGCTTTTGAATCTTTCCCAATTGAATGGATTAAAAAAGGCATCTTGTTTTAATTTATATCCCATTGGTTTTAGTGATGTCAAGTATCTTTTCATATACTTATTGGTCTCTTGTTTCTTGTAGGTTTATTTATTTATTTTTTTTGCCCAAGGCATGTGGAAGTTCTCGAGCCAGGGATCAAACTCAGGCTGCAGTAGTGACTTGAGCCACAACTGCAACAATGCTAAAGCCTTAACCCGCTGCACCACAAGGGAACTTCCTCTTGTAGTTTTTCTAAAAGACTTATTAAGATCAATTCCAGTTCCTTCTGTCTGGATTTAAAATAGCTGGTTATCTTACCTAAAGAAATAGGTACTGGAGGTCCCGTCGTGGCTCAGTGGTAACAAACCCGACTAGTATCCATGAGGATGCAGGTTCGATCCATGGCCTTGCTCAGTGGGTTAAGGATCTGGCAATGCCGTGAGCTCTGGCGTAGGTCACAGACTCTGCTCGGATCCCGCATTGCTGTGGCTATGGTATAGGCCAGCAGCTGTAGCTCTGATTCAACTCCTAACCTGGGAACTTCCATATGCCATGGGTACAACCCTCAAAAAACAAACAAACAAAAAATAGGTACTAAAATCAGAGGGCAGTCAACAATGAATAATAAATTACTTTGTTTTACTTTAAAGATGTTATACTTTTCATACAACTGGGATCAATGGAAGTAAGAAATCTGTAGGAGAAATTGTAAGGTGGGCTAAGCAATCATGTCTGACAAAAGAAATGGATGGTCTGGGGAAGTATTCAGGCAGAATCTGGGGCCATCTGCCAGCAGCAGGATCCAGGCACAGATGGAGCCTGGGACTGGAATGCTTTCCAAACTGTGCTCCTCAGATTCCTGGGTCCTGAGGAAGAGCACAGGGCAGAGACCAGGACAGTGGCTCTAGCCCTCACCCCCTCAACCGAGGCTCCTTTTTTTTTTTTTAATCCCCTTTATACACTGGGGTTCCCTGAAGATTTGAAAAAGAGAACTTCACCTCTGTAGATCCCTGAATCTGATGGTCTCTAAGGTCCCTTACATTACTGTCTTCTTCAATTTAAATTTCAAACAAAAGAACATCCTTCCTGCTAACCCCCACCCCCCTAACTCATGTTGAAAATCTTCCTTAAAGATGAGAGAAGCAAGGAGTTCGCTGGTGGTGCAAATGGGTTAAGGATCCAGAGTTGTCACTGCAGTGCTACAGTGGCCCAGGTCCGATACCTGGTCCAGGAACTTCCACATGCCATGGGCATAGCCAAAAAAAAAAAAAAGATGAGCAAAAGGAATACACATACCAGTCATAGGAGAAGGTGGCACAACCTTCCTTTTAGTTTTTTTGAAAAATCCATCTTCTGGGTTGTTGAAGTAATATTTTCGTGTCAAGAAAGACTGGTAGGAAAGAGAACTTTTTAAGTCTTAAAACTGTGACATAGCACATTGTCAAATTATCCCCCCGAGGTTTAGGCGGAGGCCCTTGGAATATGCTGTTACACTCAGAGCTGGCAGCCTACTCGGCAGCTGACCTGACACTCTAGCTGAGTCACATTTAAAAACAATTTCCCAAGAAGGGCAGGGTCACAATGACAGCAAACACCACTAGGCCGCTGCTTAATTACTGACTTACCCGCCTCCAGCTTTCCCTGAAGAGGCCCCTTATAAAACATTCAGGTATCTACTGCCCTCAACCGTGAATCGTGGAGCTTTTAATAAAAGATAAATGAGTACCTGTTTGGGAATGTATTTTCCATTTTCCCTGAGGACTCTGCTTCGAATTAGGACTTGACTGAAAAACACAACCAAGACAATGAGATTTTTAAAAGCGAAACACTAGAAGAAAATGAGAGAATAAAGTAGAAGACCTATTTAAACACAAGAGAGGGCCTATTTGGCAACAGCCCTGTGCGGAAACTTTTCAAAATACAAGTGTCCTTAAAATCAAAAGAACATACCTAACCCAACAATCAGTTTTCCAAAAGAGCATTCATTTACAGAAGTGACTTTCTGAACAAAGATTCCTGAGGAAGGCACATTTGGGACATTACGGTCAGCTTTTTTTTTTTTTTTTCTTATTTTACACCGCACTAAGAAAGAGCTTTCTCTGAGCGAAACAAGCAGCAGTTGGATACTATCAGAAGACATGCAGGCACAGGAGGAGAAAGGAAGGGTGAAGATAAAAGAAGGACGTTTTTAAATACCACAGAGAAAGGAGTACAAGATTTGACAGGGTTGTACTTGAAAGGCAACAAACGGAAATTCCACCCAGACTGTCAGTAAGCTCTCAAGAAATAATTATTGAATAAGTAAAATTATCTGGTGATATTTGATCATTACAGATAACAGTGTAATACCACAAGCAGGTGGTGCCAAGATACAAATACCAAACAGAAGAGACAAAACCACTAATTTCTTCTAGGTTTTCAAAAGTTGCCTTAAGGAGGGGGGAGAAAAAGCCTAAGTTAATAGAAATCCTCTTAAAAAGTGGAAAAAAAATTGTAGACAGAGAGGAACACAAGAAAACTGCTTGGCTTTCTTTCTCCTCATCCGTGTAAACCACCTGCTCTAAGGGGTCAGCCGGGTACCCTTAAGTTCCCCTGTTGTCACCACACGCATATTCTGGCTTCTCCTTGTGCTGGGAATGCTCTAGTGCCCCCTCCCTCATCATGCCCCAACATCCTTTTCTAGCCCACTTTCTCCATGGAACTCTCTTTTTTAAAATTGTAGGTGACTTACAACATTGTGTTAGCTTCAGGTGTATCGCAGAATGACTGTTTTGTTTTTTGGATTTTTTGGCAGATTCTATTCCATTATAGGTTATTACAAGGTAGTGGATATAATTCCCTGTGATATATAGTAAATCCTTGTTGCTTAACTTTCATGTATAGTAGTTTTTATCTATCAATCCCATACTCCTAATTTGTCCCTCCCCCCATTCCTCTTTGGTAACCAAAAGTTTGTTTTCTATGTCTGTGAGTCTGTTTCCATTTTATAGACAGATTCATTTGTACTGCTTTTTAGATTCCACATAGAAGTAATACTATATAGTATTTCTTTCTCTGTCTGACTTATTTTTTGTCTTTTGTCCTTTATTTTTAGGGCCATACCCGTGGCATATGGAGGTTCTCAGGCCAGGGGTCTAATCAGAGCTGTAGCTGCCAGCCTATGCCAGAGCCATAGCAACGCCAGATCTGAGCCACAGCTCACAGCAACACCAGATCGTTAATCCACTTAGCGATGCCAGGGATCGAACCCGCAACCTCATGGTTCCTAGTTGGATTAGTTAACCGCTGCGCCACGACGGGAACTCCTGTCTGACTTATTTTATGAAGGATAATATTCTCTAGGTGTACCCATGTTGCTGCAAATGACAGAATTTCATTCTTTTTTGAGTAACATGGAATTCCCCCCCCCCCCCCC
>PVHT021183699.1:67726366-67778304 GCA_004024745.2 Catagonus wagneri
CACAACATCCAAATATGTGATAAAAAATGTTTACATAAGCACTAGTCTGTACTAGATTAGAAATGAAACAAAAAACAGAAAACTTGTCCTTCTCCAGACAGTTTATGCAGCACTGGATCTAGAATAATTAACTGAAGCTCTGGAGTTGGATGGATCGGTTCAGATTCTGGCTCTGCCATATGTCAGTTATGTGATCTTGTGTGAGTCATTTAAATTCCCTATGCTTCCATTCATATTGTGTACCATAACACATTTATTTTCATTGAATAAATACTTTCTGAGCTTCTGAGCACCATGTTAGGTGACAAAAACAGCAGTGATCAAAAAGCAAGTTTAAATTCTAGTAGGAGGGAAAGACAATAACCACATGAATAAGTGTGAAATTCATCTGTAATGTCCTGGTAAGGAGATGGATGGTATGAGTATGTAACAGCGGGATGTGACTGAGTCTAGGAAGTCAAAGTCTTGGGAAAAGCTTTGCTCCGGAGGTATGATTAAGTTGAAATCTTAAAGATGAGGAGAGATTACCTTAGCAAAGTGCTGGCAGTGGGGGGTAGCGGGGAAGCATGTGCAAAAGCCTGGTGGCAGGAGTAAACATTGTCTCTGAGACCAGAGAAAACGCCATATGGCTGGAAGAGAGAGAACTACAGAAATGTGAAAACAAGACTTGAGAGGATGGCAAAAGCCAGACTATGCAAGTCCCTGTGAGTCCCCACCGCCCCTGTTTTTTAAACGGTGGTAAAAAACACATAACATGAAATTTAACTTTTTTTTTTTTTTTTTTTTTTTTTGCTTTTTAGGGCCACACCTGTGGCATATGGAGGTTCCCAGGCCAGGGGCTGAATCAGAGCTACAGCTGCTGGCCTACACCACAGCCACAGCAACGTAGGATCTGAGCCGTGTCGGCGACCTACACCACAGCTCATGGCAACGCCAGAGCCTTAACCCACTGACAAGGCCAGGGATTGAACCCACAACCTCATGGTTACCAGTTGGATTTACTTCCTTTGCACCACAATGGGAATTCCCACATTTAGCATCCTAACCATATTTAAGCACACAGTTCAGGAGTGTTAAGTATATTCACACTGTTTTGAAACAGATCCCCAGAATTCTTTCATCTTGCAAACCTGAAACTCTGTTCCCAATGCACGATAACTCCCTCTTCCATCACTCCCAGTCCCTGGTAACCACCATTCTACTTTCCGTTTCTATGAATTTGGTTACTTTAGATACTTCATATAAGTGGAATCTTACAGTTATTACCTTTTTGTGTCTGGTTTATTTTACTTAGCATAATGTCCTTAAGGCCCATCTGTGCTGTACTATGTAACATTATTTCCTTCCTTTTTAAAGGTTCCACTGTATTTTATTTATTTTTGGCTGTGCCCAAGGCATGCAGTTCTGGAGCCAGGGATCAAACCCATACCACAGCTGTAACCAAAGCCACAGCAGTGACAACACCAGATATTCAACTGTCAGGCTACCAAGGAGCTCAAGGAACTTCTGGTCTTTATCTTAAGAGCAAAACAGGGAGGAAAGGAAACCCCTGTTGGTGGGAATGTAAAGTGGTACAACCTTTATGTAGAACAGTATGGAGGTTCTTCTAAATTAAAAGTAGCATAGAATCATATAAAAATATGATTTCGCAATTCCGCTCTGGATATATATATCTGCAGGAAATGAAATCAGTATTTTGAAGACAGGTGCAATTCCACCATGAGAGGATAAAAATTACATGATGTATGTGTGCGCACGCACGTGTGCGCACACACACACCAGAATATTATTTAGCCATGAAAAAGAAGGAAATCCTGCCATTTGCAACAATATGATGAACCCTGAAAACATTATACTAAATGAAATGAGCCAGACACAAAATGACATACTGTATGGTTCCATTTATATGAAGTATCTAGGGTAGGCAAATCTTGGAGATAGTAGAATGGTGGGTCCCAGGGGCTGGGGGGAGAAGGAAATGAGAAGTTATTATTTGATAGGTTCAGAGTTTCTGCTAGGGATGAGGAAGATATTGTGGAAGTGGATGGTGGTGATAGCTGCATAGCAATGTGAATGTACTTAATGCCACTGAACTGTATGCTTAAAAATAGTCAAAAAGGATTTTCTAAAAAAAATTATGGCCACATCTGCGGCACATGGAAATTCCTAGGCAAGGAACTGAACCCATGTCAAAGCAGTGACCAAGCCACTGCGGTGACAACACCAGATCCTTAACTGCTGTGCCTCGAGGGAATTCCTGTGGAAATTTTTTGATTGTCAAAATGGTGGCGTGGTTAAAACTGACATTTGTTAAGGGCAAGGGATGCTAAGTATGCTGGGGACAGCTGTGTAATACAAATAACTGTCCCATATCTTTTTTTTGTCTTTTCTAGGGCCGCACCCGTGGCATATGGAGGTTCCCAGGCTAGGGGTCTAATCAGAGTTGTAGCCACCAGCCTACACCACAGCAACACGGCATCCGAGCCGTGTCTGCAACCTACACCACAGCTCATGGCAACGCCGGATCCTTAACCCACTGAACAAGGCCAGGGATCGAACCCTCAACCTCATGGTTCTTGACGGGAACTCTTGCCCCATATCTTTTGACTATCTCTCTGAATTGCTTTTTTTTTTTTCTTTGCGGGGGTGGGGGGGGTGCCTGCAGAAGCTCCCGGGGCCAGGGGCTGAAACCATGCCACAGAAGTGACAATGCTGGATCCTTAACCCATTAGGCCTGCAGGGAACTCCTGAACTGTTTTTAATTATCTGAGCCTCAAACCTAATATCCATTTTTTGTAGGAAGCGGCGGGTGGGGGGGAGGAGGCTTTAAATATATACTTAATTTTCAGGGATGTAACCACCAAGTAAATATAAGGAAAACTGCACTTTGGTTTGTTCAGAACTTTATCAAGCATAGTTCACCATTTAGGGGAATCACATCCAAGCCATGCCTTCTGTGATATCTAAGACGTGAACATACCCATAATGGAACCTGTCTCGATTTTTGATTTTATTTTTTTAGGGCCGCACTTGTGGCACAGGGGAGTCCCCAGGCTAGGAGTTGAGTTGGAGTTGCAGCTGCCACAGGCACCGCAACTTGGGATCTGAGTTGCACCTGTGACCTAGGCTTCAGCTTGTTGCAATGCTGGATCCTTAACCACTGAGCAAGGCCAGGGATCAAACTTGCATCCTCTGCTACTCTGTCAAGTTCTTAACCTGCTGAGCCACAATGGGAACTCCCCAGTTATGGTGATCTCCCCCCACCCTTTTTTTGGTCACCCCATGGCATATGAGCTCCCAGGCCAGGGATCGGATTTGAGTCACAGACTTGAACCAAACCACAGCTGCGACAACGCCGGATCCTTAGCCCACTGTGCTGGGCCGGGGAACAAACCCACATCCCAGTGCTCCCAAAAATCCTGTTGCTCCAACCCAATTATGGTGATTTTATGATGCATCTGACTTTTGCATCATATCTTCTAGGGCTGTTGTACATAAGCACTTATATAAATTTATTTTCCTTTTCTCTTGATTGTTTCAACTATGGCACCTTGCCTTTAAAAAAAAAAAAAATATATATATATATATATATATATAGTCCCCGTCGTGGCCCAGTGGAAACGAATCCAACTAGGAACCATGAGGTTATGGGTTCGATCCCTGGCCTCGCTCAGTGGGTTAAGGATCCAGTGTTGCCGTGAGCTGTGGTGTAGGTTGCAGACATGGCTCAGATCTGGCATTGCTATGGCTGTGTATCTCTGATTAGACCCCTAGCCTGGGAACCTCCATATGCTGTGGGTGCATCCCTAAAAACAAAAAAAAAAAGGTATAAAAACAACAACAAACCATGTTGTATCTAGATTGCACCAACTGTGAATTTCATTTTGAGTTAGAAAAAGGAATTTTGAGTCTAACATCATTCAGAAACATCACTCTAAAGTCACATGGTGAAACCAGAGCAGAAAATTATGACAGAAAAATCCGTGACAGCAGTTATTGGGGGTAAGAGGATTTAACTTGGAAGTGAGTCTCATCTGGGTTCAATTACAGGCACAATATTTTACTATTTTGGTTACTTTGGGAAGGCTTTTTAACCTCTCTGGGCTTCCTTTTCTTCAGTGGATTCAGTATTATCTTATTGCTACTGTGGGGATAAAATAAGAACAGTTATTGGTGTCAGTAATTAAACAATGCCGAATGTCAAAACTCTAGTCATTTTACATCTTTCTATAGCCTTCCTTTCTGTGGTGAACTGACTTCTTAAGATCATCTCCAAGAGGTTAGTTCTGATCAGTTCTGAAACTGATGCCACAGAAAAATAACTAAAGTGGCTGCTGTGGTACAGGGGAAAGAGCTCCAGACATGGGAACCAGAAGACTTGGCTTCAAGTTCTGAATGTCAGCATGTGTGACTTTGAATCCCCTTAAGCCTCAGTTTCTATAAAACTGAATAGCATCTACCTCATAGCACTACTCTGAATTCTAAATAAGTTAATGAATATAAGTGCTTGGCATAGTGCCTAGCATAGAATAAGGGTTTAATAAGTACTGGTTTATTATTATTCTCATCTGAATTGGGAGGCACAACTGAAAATTATAAAGCATTGCTTTCCAAACTTCAGTTATTCCCATTCCATGACTATGATTTTTGTCTTATTTACCTAGCAGTTGTACTACTAAAAACTTAATTTTTTTTTTTTTTGGTCTTTTTGCCTTTATGTAGAGCCGCACCCGCGGCATATGGAGGTTCCCAGGCTAGGGGTCTAACAGGAGCTGTAGCTGCTGGCACAGCCATAGCAACGCGGGATCCGAGCCACATCTGCAGCCTACACCACAGCTCACGGCAACGCCGGATCCTTAACCCACTGAGTGAGGCCAGGGATTGGACCCGCAACCTCATGGTTCTTAGTTGGATTTGTTAACCACTGAGCACAAACACAATAAAAACAAACAACATTATTAACTTTCAGTTAGATATTATTGCCTGTGGAAAGTTCTTTGTTAAAAGAAAAAGTTCTTTGTTAAAATGGGAGATTAATATGTGATAGGAAAGTGTTAAAGACATGGTAGCGTTCGCCTGAGATGGTCTCTGAAAATAATCAGAATGATTAAAAAAAATTTTTTTTGCCTTTTTGTCCTTTTATGGCTGCAGCCGTGGCATATGGAGGTTCCCAGGCTAGGGGTATAATCAAAGCTGTAACCACTGGCCTAGCCACAGCAACGCGAGATCCGAGCCGCGTCTGCCACCTACACCACAGCTCACGGCAACGCCTGATCCTGCCACCTACACCACAGCTCACGGCAACGCCTGATCCTTAACCCACTGAGCGAGGCCAGGGATCGAACCTGCAACCTCATGGTTCCTAGTCGGATTTGTTTCCGCTGCGCCACGACGGGAACTCCAATCAGAATGATTAACTGAAAAAAATTTTAATTTTGATATGGAGTGGACACATGCCTAGGTATCACCTAAAATCTCTCAAATTACTTCTGGCCACAGGTAGATACAATCATGAAGCACATGAGGAAGATGCTGCCTCCTCTCCAGGAAGGGAAATGATTAATTACAACTCCTCACATCTCTACCGCAGTTTTACACTTGCAAAGCACTTGGAAAGCTGACCACCACAGTAGTTTGAAAAAACAAGTATAATCACACCTACCTTTTTGATTGAGTTTATAGATAAGACCACCAGGGTTGGCCACTAGCCTAACAATATTAAGATCAACTTTTTATTGAACAATTACCATGTCCCAACACTGTGCTAAAGTCTTCATGGTCATCATCTAAAATTTAATCCCCACGCCTGCACTATGGGGCATGTCCTATTATCATCCTCATTTTGCTGATGACGAAAGTGAAACACAGGTAACTCAGCCAAAGAACACTGAGGTAGTGGGGGGCACGGTGAGAAACCCGGCAAACTGACATAACCCCTAAATTTTCTTGCCCAAGGTCACAGGAGAGCAGGATCGCCGGAAAGGGTGGGGCGCCAACCTGTCAGATACTTGTTCCTGGGTGAGCTTCTTGTCGCTCTGCAGCAGGATGGACACGTAGTGACGGATCATGCCCACGAAGAAGGTGATGATAACAATGGGCAGGACCACCCAGAGGCGGATGTTGGAGTCGAGGAGCAGCTCGGGCCCCGCCATCTTCACAGAGCGTCGGCTCCCGGCCGGTGTAGCCGGGTTTCTTTTTCCCGGGGCGCGGGGCTCCCCGTCGAGTTAGCCTCCGGGCCTTCTCACGCCCCTTAACCAGCTTGGCCGGGGACCCTACGGTAGTCTCGGCCCTCGCGCCCTTCCCCCACGCCGGGCCGCCGGCCCGCCCACTTCCGGCGCGGAAGTTTGACGACACTGCGAGGCGCGCTCCGGTGGCGGCGTGCGTGGCGGCGTGCGGGGCGGGAAAGTCGAAACCTGGGGCGGTGACTTCTCAGCGGGTGAGTGGAGCCAGCGGTCGTCGCCCCTCGAGGTCCCTTGCCCCGGGGTCTGGTCCCTAGGCCCCTGCCGAGCGCGGCCTTTGCATCTGAGGCTTCGCGTCCCAAACCTGAACTTACTCATCTGTCTGTTGTGGGCCATCCCCCCCCCCCCCCCCAGGTACCTCCCTGCGTTGTTAAAATGACGAAATAAGGAGGGATTTTACCCCCAAACCTTTTCCGGAGGACTTGGTCCCGGCAGCCCTCCTTATCTCGTCGGCTTTCAGACTTTTCTGGAAATGAGATGGGTTAGCACGGGTTAAGGGCGTGTGCGCAGAAGTCAGATGGCCCTGACTTGCCTTAGTTTTTCCGTCTGCAGAAAATGGCTGGTAATGATTATAAGTACCAAACGAGGCCACGGATAAAGAATACCCTTGGCGTGGTGTTAAATTTTATTCGAAGCCATTGTAACAGTCAAGAGTACGCGTAGGTGGTAGTTAAGAGATTCTGGATCCAGATTGCTAAATTGGAACCCCAGCTCTGCCACTGAATGTGAGAATATTAATGGTATCTACCTCAGAGTGTTTTATGAGGAATAAATGAAGTATTAAACATAAAGCACTTAAAATAGTTTTTGCTACCTGTTAGTAATTATCTTTCTGCCAGCCATCTCATTTAGCAAATATTCTCAGAAGATTTTTTTAATGCCAGGTGCTGTGTTGGGCTCAAGGGTTACGGAGATAAGTGACACTAGGTTCTTGCTCTCAAGGAGCCGGGCGATGAGGGCTCCCATATATACTCTGTGGATCAGGGGAGCTGGAGTGGTAAACTCCGTGGGAATAGAAGGAACGCTTTTCAAGGAAGATGGTATTTGACTGAGTCTTTAAGGCGGTGGAGTAATTTACAGGCAGATATAGAGCATTTCAGGTGGAAAGGACACCTTATCGAAAAGCACTGAGACCAGGAAGGTTCAGGTTTGCAAAACAGTAGAAGTCCCTGTGGTTCAGACCCTCCCCTACCTCTGCAGGCTCATTGCTGACTCTACAATCTCCTTCGTGTTTCAGTGTTGAGTTTTTCTCTGCCTGGACCACTCTTCTCATACCTCTTCTACCAGCTAGCTCTTATTTCAGCCCTCAGGTCCCTGCTTCAAAATCACGTACTCAAGAGATTATCCCTGAGAAATTGTTGCTGCTTTTCTTCATCACCTTCAATTAACATCCTAAATGGCGAAGGTTCCTTTTTTTTTTTTTTTTAAATATGGCCACACCCACAGCATATACAAATTCCCAGGCCAGGGATTGCATCTGAGCTGCGGCTGTGACCTATGCCACAGCTGCGGCAACACCAGATCTTTAACCCACTATTCTGGGCTGGGGATCTAACCGCACCGCCATGGATTCTTTTTTTTCCCCTTTTCTAGGGCCACACCTGCGGCATATGGAGGTTCCCAGGCTAGGGATCTAATCGGAGCTGTAGCCGCTGGCCTACGCCACAGCCACAGCAATGCGGGATCCGAGCCACGTCTGCAACCTTCACCATAGCTCATGGCAGCGCCAGATCCTTAACCCACTGAGCGATGCCAGGGATCGAACCTGCAACCTCATGGTTCCTAGTCGGATTCGTTAATCACTGAGCCACGACGGGAACTCCACCCCCATGGATTCTTAACCCACTGTGCCACAGTGGGAACTCCTAGATGATGAAAGATCTTAAATGTCAGATAGAGAACTGTGGGTTTTATCCTTCAGCAAGAAGGAAGTGGCCTGGCTAAGGAGGCAACTAGGTAAACAAATCTTGAAAGCAAAGGAGTATTGACCGGATATAGGAGTTGAAGTTTTTCTCAGATATCATTCTTATAAAGGGGCCTTGGATAGAGTAGTTTTCTTAGAGCTATAGCTTTAACTTCTCAGAATTTATTCAGTTTTTACGGGGGTAACTTCTTTTCTCTGATTTTGCTCAGCAAATTTAACTGAGGAAGACTTTGATCAAAATGGTTTCCAAAAGAAGACGGTCAAGATCTGAGGATAAAGAGAGCCTGACAGAAGATGCCTCCAGTAAGTGTGTAGTCACTGTTGCTTTATTTCCTGTAGCAAATGTGCAAGGTACTAAAAGGGACATAAATTTTCTGCTTTCAAGTACTGGGAGTCACCAAGGCTTAATAGAGCACACAGAATCTAGTATCAGGACATCTGCGATTAAATTTCTGCCTCTAATTCCACATATGACTTTGACCATGGCTGTAGGCTCTGAGTTCCAGTCTCCACATCCATAAGAGGAATCTACATACATAAGAGCTTATGTGTTGTCCACGTGTTAGGTGCTGGACACAAAGATACGACATAGTCTCCTTACCTCTCTTAAAAAAATTATGATCTAGTTAAATGCTATGATAATGGTATATAAACGAAAAGCATCATATCAAAGCAGGCACATCAGAGGCAAAGAAAGAGCAGACTGTCCATATGAGAATGTAGTTGACAGCCCTGAGAGTTCCAGTGAGAAGGGGTCTTTGATTTATCACACTCATGTAGTCTATTAAGGCAGTTTTAACTTCTTACATCATTAAGAGAGAAGAGTCGATAATCACATATAAAGAACCTTTATGTTTTATGACTTCGCATGGGTCAAAAGCTTTGGGATAAAACCAATCTGGGCTTTGTAGTCAAAGATGTGATGAGGAGAACCTCATTTTTTTCTATCCCTGCGTCCAGATCTTTGGTTCTCAAACTGGTGTCCATCAGGAGTATTACCTGGAGAGTATGTTAAAAATTCAGATTCCCATGCTCCACTCCTGAGATTTAGATTCTGTAACTCTGGAATGTGACCTAAGACTATGCTTTTAATAAGCTTCCCAGTGATTCCAGTGAGGTGGTTTGTAGACCACATGAGAGATATTGACTGCTTTAGAATTTGGGTGGAAAACATTTCCCTGGTTGTTGTTAGAAGTGGCACATTTTAGGAAGTTCTGATGTGGTATAGTGGGTTAAGGATCTTGTGTTGCTGCAGCTGTGGTGTAGGTCACAATTTTGGTGTGGGTTCGATCCCTGGCCCAGGAACTTCCACATGTGGAGGGTGCAGCCAAAAAAAAGTGGCACATTTTAAATTGTTCAAATGAAAGCTCAATAGGTGAAAATAATTTTATTTATTTATTTATTTGGGTGTTCTTAGGGCCACACCTTTGGCATATGAAGTTTCCAGGCTATGGGTTGAATCAGCTGTTGCTGGCCTACACCACAGTGACAGCAACGTGAGATCTGAGCTGCATCTGTGGCCTCCACCACAGCTCACGGCAATGCCAGATCCTTAACCCACTGAGTGAGGCCAGGGATCAAACCCATGTCCTTGTGGATACTACTCAGGTTCATTACCACTAAGCCACCATGGGAACTCCACATTGATTAATTTGTTTGTTTGGAAGCCATATTGCTGACGCTTGTGGAGATAGGATTTCACTACAGCAGCAGGTTCACTGTAATTCCTTGGGAACCCATCAACTTTCTCCTTTTTTTTTTTTAAACTTTTTTCTTAGGGTTATTATTCTAGGGTTTACATTTAAATCTTTGCTTTACCGTTTGTCACATTCTTGAAAATTTTTTCTGTTTTCAGAAACCAGGAAGCAACCACTTTCGAAAAAGACGAAAACATTTCATATTCATAGTGAAGTTGAAGAAAATGACAGCATCTTTGTAAAGCTTCTTAAGACATCAGGACTTATTCTTAAAACAGGAGAGAGTCAGAATCAACTAGGTACTATTTTAATCTAAATCTTTTCTCTGGGTATTAGTGAAAGGGCTCAGAACTGAATCATGGAGTTTCTATTTTTTTTTTTAATTGTGGATTTTCTAGAGGGGCCATGAAGATTAGAAACACCATCTGTCCTGAGGCAAGGATGAAATTGAAATTGCTTTTTTTTTTTTTTTTTTGGTCTCTTTAGGGCCTTACCCACAGCAGATGGAGGTTCCCAGGCTAGGGGTCGAATCAGACTTGTAGACACCGGCCTATGCCACAGCCACAGCATGATCCAAGCCAAGTCTGTGACCTACATCACAGCTCATGGCAACGCCGAATTCTTAACTTACTGAGTGAGGCCAGGGATCGAACCCGTGTCTTCATGGATGCTAGTTGGGTTCATTAACTGCTGAGCCACGACAGGAACTCCAGAATTGCTTTTTAGAGAATATCATTATTATCTTTGGTCCTGATTAATACATGTTAAGTAAAGTACTTCTAATCTTTTTTTTTTTTTTTTTAAGAAAAAAGTCACATCATATGCTAGCATTACTTTATGTTTTCTTGTGAAAAAAAAAATTAATACCAGAGAGCAATCTGAACTGTGTTAGAATAATTTTAGGAAAGAACCTATAAAGCCATGTGAGGCCCTGATTTGTGGGCACAGATTGTTCTGTCCAGCTAAGGTTATGGCCTGTGTTTTTTGGAACACTTAGTAGCTAACCTTTATAAAAGCTAAGTCTTTTGCTGTGGGTTTATAAGATTTGGCTCAAAATTAGGTTAAAAAATATCCATACTGGTTTCATCAGACAGGAACCTGGGTCTTTAGGGAAGTAAAATAAGGTAAGAAGTGTTAAAGACTCTGGAGACCATCTAGTTTTCTTTCCTCATAGCTGTGGATCAAATCGTTTTCCAGAAGAAGCTCTTTCAGACTCTGAGGAAACATCCTTCTTATCCCAAAGTATGTACTTTCCCCTGGTACTTTGGTTTTTGCAAGCAGTACTCAGGAATTGGGAATTTAAAGACTGATGGGGAGTTCCCATCGTGGCTCAGTGGAAACGAATCTGACTAGCATCTGTGAGGATGCAGGTTCAATCTCTGGCCTTGCTCGGTAGGTTAAGGATCCGGTGTTGCCGTGAACTGTGATGTAGGTCACAGATGAGGCTCGGATCCTGAGTTACTGTGGCTGTGGTGTAGGCCAGCAGCTACATCTCTGATTCGACTCCTAGCCTGGGAGCATGCATATGCCATGGGAGTGGCCCTAAAAAGACAAAAAAAACAACCCTGGTGGAGTTCAAGCTGTGGCACAGAAGCTTAAGAATCTGGTGTTGTCCCTGTGGAGACTTGGGTTCAATCCTTGGCCTGGCACAGTGGGTTAAGAGTCTGGCGTTGCTGCAGCTGTAACGTAGGTTGCAGCTGTGCCTCAGATTCAATCCCTGGCCTGGGGAACTTAGATATGCCACAGGTACAGCCCTAAAAAGAAAAAAAAGAGACAGTGGCATGAAACTATTATATATAGAATGGATAAAAAACAAGTTCTACTGTATAACACAGGGAACTATATTCAGTATTCTGTAATGAACTATAATGGAAAAAAATACGAAAAAGTATATATATATTTATACTCTGAATCATTTTGCTGTACAGAAAAAATTAACACAAAATGTAAATCAACTATACTTTTTAAAAAATAAAGGTACTGGCATAAAGTAAAATGATTTTAGCTAACCCACAGCATGTGTTAAACTAAAAATCTTACTCTTATTTTTTTTTTAAATGTCACTAAGATAATAGAAGAGTTCGTTAGCGGCTTGGAATCTTACATTGAGGACCAGGGCAGTTTCAGGAACTGCCTTTTGTCTTGTGAACGGCTGCAGGATGAAGAAGCCAGGTATGAAGACAAGGCATAGAGTCTTGCTGATATTTAGTCTGTTATACTAACTGGAGTCAGGGGTGAGGTGTGGGACAGGATGTAATTTTTCAGAATTTCATTTTTGATTTATAACTCTCTTTTTCTCAGGGTTTTTTTTTTTGTGTGTGTGTCTTTTTGCCTTATCTAGAGCCGCACCCGGGGCATATGGAGGTTCCCAGGCTAGGGGTCTAACAGGAGCTGTAGCTGCCGGCCTTTCACCACAGCAACGCGGGATCTGTGCAACCTACACCACAGCTCACGGCAACGCCGGATCCTTAACTCACCGAGCAAGGCCAGGGATAGAACCTGCAACCTCATGATTCTTAGTCGGACTCATTAACCACTGAGCCACAACGGGAACTCCTCTTTTTATCAGGGTTTTAACCTAACCTTTACATTACTAAGTTTATAGTGATGATAATGAATATTAAAACAAGGAAAAGAAATAGTAAATCTTTTTTTTTTTTTTTTTTTAACAGCGTGGGGTCATCTTACTGTAAGAGCCTCATTAAATTGCTTCTGGGAATTGACATATTACAGGTGAGACTGTGCCACTGTTTTTATGAACATTTGATGGATGTGATTTGTGGTTTGTGCCCAGGTATAAGTGGCAGGCCCACAGGGTAGAGCGGGGTTAATGGGAAAGTTTGGATTTGCAATAGTTTACCATAGCCCTGTTGCTGAGATGCCTCTGGTAGGACAATATCTGTGTCTTTGGACTGAGCTGATTAGCCCAGTATATCTCAAAGGCTCGTTTTATTCCCTCAGCCCCTGATCCCTGCTTCATAAAGCTTCATCCTTGTATATCTTTGCCATATTCACATCTGTATTTCCCATTTAACTTTGTATTTGCTTATTAACTGGATTTTGCCCTTCTCTTCTCTCACTTTTAGTTTATTGAGTAGACAATACATTCACATGTTTTAAACAACTCAAATTATAAAAATGTATGTAGGAAGTTCCCTTTGCGGTTCAGTGGTAACGGGCTGACTAATATCCTTGAGGATGTGGGTTCGATCCCTGGCCTCACTCAGTGGGGTAAGGATCCAGTGTTGCTGAGAGCTGTGGTGTAGGTCACAGATGTGGATTGCATCTGGCGTGGCTGTGGCGTAGGCCAGTAGCTGTAACTCCAATTCGACCCCTGGCCCCAGGAACTTCCATATGCCACAGGCACAGCCCTAAAAAGGCAAAAGAAAAAAAAAGTATGTAAATTTTTTTTTTTTTGGTCTTTTTGGGCCACAACCACAGCATATACAGAGGTTCCCAGGCTAGGGGTCGAAACAGAGATATAGCTGCTGGCCTATGCCACAGCCACAACAATGCCAGATCTGAGCTGCGTCTGCGACCTACACCATAGCTCATGGCAACACCAGATCCTTAACCCACTGAGCAAGGCCAGGAATCGAACCCACGTACTCATGGGTGCTAGTCAGATTCGTTTCCACTGAGCCACAATAGGAACTCCAAAAAAGGGATGTAATATGTAATGCAAAGTCTCCCTCCCAACCTCTCCTCCATTTTTCCTCTTTTCTCTCCCAGTGTTAATCTTTTCACACTGGATTTATCTTTTCCCTTTGATTAGAAATCTTGAATATAATCTACTTAGCTTAAATCAGCCTTCTTGTTCCTCTGAAGAGAAATCTTTTCTTGCAAACTATCTGATAACCTATTAAAGTCTGCATTTAATGGGTTAACGGTTGTCATCGTATTTAATATTTTTATTATATGATTGTTTTAACATTGCCTTGATTGTCATTTTGCAGTTTTTTCAGAAGACAGATTATTGGTAAGTCCTTGTGTTTCAATAGTTTATATTCAAAATATAGGCAGCACTCATGTGGACATTCTTATCATGAGGATTTCAAGTAAAGCAAGGTTTTTCCTCCGAGAACTCTTGTTGAAGAGAATTACAACTAATTATACATTTCTGTATTGTATTTTGAGACCATCTTCTAACTCCCTATGTTTTCTTTTTTAGCCTTCCATTATCAAAATCTTATTTGAAAAGTTGCCAGAATTTCTTTTTGGAAAGTAAGTGGAGTTATTCTGGAATGCTCAAAGGATCCTGATGTAGTTAAGTTTCTCTTTGCAGAGATAACTCTGAAGCATCATTGGTTTCTCTGAAGGTCGTATTTATCATGACCCTAGATTCTTAAGTGACTACTAAAGTTTTACTGGGGGGGTCATTTTATTTTTATGATTATACATTCCTAGAAGGATACATGATAAACTGGTTAATAGTGATTGTCTTCAATAAGGGGAGCTGGTGGCTGGAGTCGCATATTCTCTAAATACTGTTCTTTGGAGTTCCCGTTGTGGCTCAGTGGTTAACGAATCCGACTAGGAACCATGAGGTTGCGGTTTCAATCCCTGGCCTTGCTCAGTGGGTTAAGGATCCGGCGTTGCTGCGAGCTGTGGTGTAGGTTGCAGACGCGGCTCGGATCCCACGTTGCTGTGTCTGTGGCGAAGGCAGGCAGCTACAGCTCTTATTAGACCCCTAGCCTGGGAACCTCCATATGCCGCGGGTGCGGCCCAAATAAGGCAAAAAGGCAAAAATACTGTTCTTTACCTTTTCAATTTTACCGTATATGTTTGCTACCATTTTTTAAAAATTTACTTTAAAAAAAGTGAACAGGGGAGTTCCCGTCGTGGCTATGGTTAATGAATCCCACTAGGAGCCATGAGGTTGTGGGTTCGATCCCTGGCCTTGCTCAGTGGGTTAAGGATCCGGCGTTGCCGTGAGCTGTGGTGTAGATTGCAAACGCGACTTGGATCGCACATTGCTGTGGCTGTGGCTGTGGCGTAGGCCGTCAGCTACAGCTCCAATAAGACCCTTAGTCTGGGAACCTCCATATGCCACTAGTGCGGCCCTAGAAAACGCAAAAAGCCAAAAAAAGCCAAAAAAAAAAAGTGAACAGCATAATAGAAAAGTAGATAAAGGTCACTAATAGATAATTCACAAAGAAGAAATATAAGAGCATCAAACATTTTTTTAATGCTTGAGTTATTAATAATTAAAGACAAAAATTTCAGATCATAAATGCATTTTTTTTCACTCTCAAAAATCTCCCTAAGAACAAGCATGCCCATGAATCACCTGTGAACATAGAAACCAGTTCAGTCACTCTGAAGGGCAGTAGGTTGTGTGTATCAAAACCTTAGATTTTGTATACCCTTTACTATTCAGCCGTGTCTCCTAATTTATCCTAAGGTAATAGCTGTGAATAAAAACAGTAATAAATAAGACTACTGTTTAAGATCACAAAAAATTGTGAGTTCCCTGGTGGCCTAGCAGTTACGGATCTGGCATTGTCACTGCTGTGGCTTGAGTCACTGCTGTAGTATGGGTTGGATCCCTGGCCCAGGGACTTCTGCATGCCATGGGTGTCAACAAAAAAATAAGGTAACAGGGACTTCCTGTCGTGGCTCAGCAGGAATGAACCCAAGTAGTATCCATGAGGACGTGGTTTGATCCCTGGCCTCGCTTAATGGGTTAAGGATCCAGCATTACCATGAGCTGTGGGTGTAGGTCACAGATGCACTAGGATCTGGTGCGGATGAAAATATTTAGGTCATTTTTATTTTCTCCTTTTTAATATGTGTTTTTTCAGGGTCTTAGGTAATAATGGTAAACTTGAAGATTTATCTCTTAACATTCATGCTTTGCCTGAGTGGCTACCTCTAGATGCTTTATGTCCTGGCTGAGTTTTTGTTTGTTGGCTTTTAATTTTTCAGCTGTCCACAGCATGTGAAAGTTCCCAGGCCAGGGGTCAAACCCATGCCACAGCAGTGATCTGATTCATAGTAGTGACAGTGCCCGTAACTGCTAGGCCACCAGGGAGCTCCTATTTTTTTGCTTTTTGAGACAATGCTGTTAGGAATAGGAATAGGAGGTAGTCCAAATCTTTAGAGGCTGGGAAGAGGGCAGAGACTGTCCTTTTGGGGAACTAAGCCAACTTTTCTTCACCCCTGAATGGTTTTCACTACTTTCATAAACCTCATCTAATCTGACCTTCTGTGTTTCCATAGCAGTAAAAAGTACTTATTTTTTTATACTTACATATTGATGTAATTAGTTTTTTACATTCTTAAAATAATTTATTCTCAATTTGTTAAAGTTTATTACCTTTATTTTTTTAAATTGTTTATCTATCTTAAGAGATCCTCTCTAGGAGTTCCCATGGTGGTGCCGCAGAAATGAACCCAACTAATATCCACGAAGGCGTGGGTTCAATCCTTGGCTTCACTCGGTTGGTCAAGGATCCTGTGTTGCTGTGGCTGTGGTGTAGGCCGACAGACTCTATCTTCAGTTTGACCCCTAGGCTGGAAACTTCCATATGCCATGGGTACAGCCCTAAAAAGCAAAAAAAAAAAAAAAACCTACAGACCTTTCTTCCCTTCTCTAAACCTTTCCCAAATATAGCCACTGTTAACAGAATTTTTTTTTTTTTTTTTGCTTTTTTAGGGTCACAGCCCTGGTATATGGAGGTTCCCAGGCTAGGGGCTGAATCAGAGCTACAAATGCCAGCCCACGCCACAGCCACAGCAACGCCAGATCTGAGCCGCAACTGCAATCTACATCACAGCTCATAGCAACAATCCTTGACCCACTGAGTGAGGCCAGGGATTGAACCTGTATTTTCATGGACACTCTGTCAGGTTCTTAACCTGCTGAGCCACAACCAGAACTCCTAGTGTCAACAGTTTAATGGATCTTCTTACAGACATTTTTCTCAACATATGTAAGCATAAGTCTCATGTTTTTTGGTATCACCTTGTATCTTGCACAGTGTGCAACACAAACAGTAAGTGTTCAGTGAATGTTAAGTGAATGGCTGAGATAATGGTTGCTGCTGTTTAAGTCAGAAGGGTGAAGTCCCTGACTTCTCATCCTAACATTTTAGTGTGAACAGTGATGGAATCAACATGCCTCGCCTCATCATCAATCAGCTGAAATGGCTTGATAGAGTTGTGGACAGTAAGGTAGGTTTGGGAACTTTTCTATCTATTGGATTTAGAAATTTTTTTTTTTTTTTTGGTTTTTAGGGCCATAGGCGTGGCATATGGAAGTTAATAGGCTAGGAGTCGAGACAGAGCTACAGCTGCCAGCCTGTACTACAGCCACAAGTCTGCGACCTATACCACAGCTCACAGCAACGCTGAGTTCTTGACCCACTGAGTGAGGCCAGGGGTTGAACCTGCATCCTCATGGATACTAGTCAGATTCATTTCTGCTGCACCACACAAAGGGAACTCTGAGAAAATTTTTATTTGAAGAAAGGTTTGTTACTAGGTACCTTGGTAAAGTTGAATCTGTTTTGAACCTAGTGCTTAAGGCACATTTCTTTTCAGAGTTCTTAAAATCATGCCTGGTATTTCAGACATTTCAAGACTAAATATTTGGAAGGACATGAGTTTTAGAGTCTCATCTGCCTGGAATTTTTTCTTCCTCCCTCCCTCCCTTCCTTCCTTCCTTTCTTTCTTTGTCTTTTTCCAGGGACGTGCTCTCAGCATATGGAGGTTCCCAGGCTAGGGGTCTAATTGGAGCTGTAGCTGCTGACCTACGCCAGAGCCACAGCAGTGTGGGATCCGAGCCACGTCTGTGACCTACATCATAGCTCACAGCAACGCCGGATCCTTAACCTGCTGAGTGAGGCCCGGGATCGAACCCGCAACCTCATGGTTCTTAGTCGTATTCATTAACCACTGAGCCACGACAGGAACTCCTGGGCTAGAATTTTGAGTCTTCTACTTATTAATTATATATCCTTGAGCAACACATATGCCTACATTTTCAAAATTGGAATTGTCACACAAACTCCATAGAGTTGTGAAGATAAAGTATGTAACAGACCTATTAGATAATATGCTATCCATCCTACTATTTTTTTCTATATGCAATCTACTATGTGAACAGTTCTGGGTCATTTACTTCTGATTTTAGATTTTGAGCTTGTATGTGTGTGTAGTTGTCGTATTGTACACAAAAGCATTCCTATTCTGTATTCATGAGTTCTGTATTTCATGACTATTCTGAGTACCATGCTGCATACTTCTGATAGTTTCCTCCATTGCAGGATCTTACCACCAAAATCATGCAGCTGATCAGCATTGCTCCAGTGTACCTGCAGCATGACTTCATCACTAGCCTACCTGAGATCCTAGGGGATTCACAGCATGCTGATGTGGGGAAAGAACTCAGGTGGGTAACACCTGTAGCCGTCCTGAGCAAGGCAGCACTCTGGGAACATTATTACTGCAGTATGCAAAGAGAAGTAGTAATGCGTTCCTTTTTATATTAAAGAGGGTGATAGCCACCTTCCATGAGTAGGGTATGGGATTTGACTTGATTCTCTCTCTCTCTCTCTCTCTCTCTCTCTCTCTCTCTCTTTTCTTTCTTGGCCATTCTCTCAGCATGTGGAAGTTCCTGGGCCAGGGATCAAACCCACACCATAGAACCTGCACCATAGCTGTAACCAGAGCTACAGCAGTGACAACGCTGTATCCTTATCTGGCTGAGTCACCAGGGAACTGACTTGCATTTCTATTAATGATTATATATTTGAGTAGATTCATATACTTTCTTTTAAATAGTATATCTGCTGTAAATATGAAGTCTGGCTTAGGATTTGGTATATAAATTTGATCTACAGAGTCATAAACATGATGCCTTTTTTTTTTCTTTTTGTCTTTTTATGGCCGCATCTGCGGCCTGTAACGTTCCCAGGCTAGGGGTCGAATTGGAGTTGTACCCGCTGGCCTGCACCACAGCCACAGCTACGCCAGATCCAAGCCACATCTGCACCTTACAGCACAGCTCATGGCAATGCCCGATCCTTAATGCACTGAGTGAGGCCAGGGATTGAACCTGTGTCCTCATGGATGCTAGTTAGATTCATTTCCGCTGAGGCACAATGTGAACTCCTTCATGATTCCTTTGTTTTGTTAGAATTTCTACCCTCAGAGGGTCCTCAGTCATGACTGCATATCCGAATCATATGCCGAATTTATTAAACATTCTTTGGCCCCTAAGTGATTCATTCCAATGTACATTGCTGCATCTGACTATTGCTGAGTTGCATTGCTTACTAACATTTGCGTGAAAAATACTAATTGATAGGGCAGTAATTAAGAAGGGGAGAACAATATCCCTATAGTTTTGTTTCTGTTTTAATGCAACTCTTATTCATCCTAGAAGTAGTTAAAAAATTCAATTTGTAGTATTTCGTTTCCTGTAGTTATCTACAAAACTATTTCCAAAAATGTCCAGTGATTTTTTTGCCTTTGTGCTTTTGGACAGGCTGCTCCCTCTGGGTATAGCACTATGCCACCCACTTTGCCTGCTTAACTCCAGCTTGTCCTTCTATATAACCTTCTCTTAGAATCTATCACTGTCCTTCTCTGCTCCGTGCTACTGTAATACCTGCCCATACATCTATCATGCTTATCACACTTCATTGCATTAGTAGGTTTTCGTTTTCCTTTTCTCAGGAAAAATATGCACCAAACTCAGTGGTTACTGGAGTTCCCTGGTGGTGCAATGGGTTAAGTATCTGGTGTTGTCACTACTGTGGTTCTTGTTAGAGGTCTGGTGTCGGTTCACTGCCTGGTTCACTGCCAGGAACTTGCACATACCACAGGCGTGGCTTTAAAAAAAAAAAAAGTGTTTACCTCTGAGTGGTGGGGATGCTAAGGTCCCTACCTGGTTCTTTCTGGTTTCTACTTGGTTGTCTGAATTTTTCATAATGAGCATATATTTTTAAAAAATTAGGACAGATTTTAATGAAATGTAATATAAACCAAAATTTAGTTGGGACTAAATATATCCCCTTTCCAATACCTTGAGTGATTTTTTTCAAGTCATTTTCTGCCTCTATTAAAGGTTCTACAACTTTTCTCTTTTTCCACTATTCACAGTGACCTTCTAACAGAGAATACTCTGCTCACTGTCCCGATCTTGGATGTCCTTTCCAGCCTCCAACTTGACCCAAAGCTCCTGACTAAGGTGGGAAGGACCCTGCTGTCCAAAAGCAAGCCAGCTTTCTCACCTTTGAGAACTAGTGTCATTCAGTCATTGCAGTGGACCAGTTGTATATAATGAAAATTTCATTTTGAAACATTATTGAATAACATTTGCTTTCCTTTTTTTTCAATGAATTTCTGCTCCTTTTTTTTTTTTTTTTTTTTTTGCTTTTAGGGCCACACCAGCAGCATATGGAGGTTTGCAGGCTAGGGGTCTAATCAGAGCTACAGCTGCCAGCCAACATCAGAGCCACAGCCATGCCAGATCTGAGCCTCATCTTCAACCTACACCACAGTTCATGGCAACGCCAGATCCTTAACCCACTGAGCGATGCCAGGGATCGAATCCACAACCTCATGGTTCCTAGCTGGATTCATTTCCACTGAGCCACAATGGGAACTCTGCTCCATTTTTAAGCAGTTTTAGTGGAACTCCTCTATATTGCCTACCTATTTACAAACTGCCCCAATAGAAATAACATTTTTTTATGCCTTTCTCTAGCCAAGGGAAAATTCAGGCTTCAAAATGTAAAGTGATAACACTTTCACGTTTATCACCTGTCTGTTGTTGAAGAAGCTGTACCATTAACAATTGAAAGCTTATAATTTGGTTTAAAAAATAAAACAAGGTGTTTTGCTTCTGAAATTACAAGTAAGAAAATGCAGAAAAGTAATTTTTCTAATTTTACCTAACAGGTTGATAGTAGATTAAAGTATTAACATGAAAATACATACGGTTTTCCTGCTTTTTATGTTTAGGTCCGCCAATTGGTGATGGGTAAGCTGTCATCTGTCATGTTGGATGATTTACCTGTGATAATCAAGTTCATTCTTCATTCCATAACAGCCACGGATGCACTTGAGGTACCCTGTTTCCCAACAAACACTGTAGGGTGCTAGATCCTGTAGAGTGCAGAGAATAGCATTGGTGCCCTTGTGAAACTCAGCAATCAAAAAAAGCTAACCTAGAAGTTGCTGTGTGGCTCAGCAGGTTAAGGATCCAGCGTTATCACTGCAGTGTTTCAGGTCGCTGCTGTAGCAGAGGTTCAGTCCCTCTGCATACCGGGGGTGCAGCAAAAAAAAAAAGATTAACCTAGAGAAAGAGACATCAGGATAAATTATTTAAATTAATGAGTTCTGATTGCCTTCTCTGTCCTAAAACTGATAATTGTGATTAATCCAGATAGTATTCAAGGGAAAAAATAGAGCTATTATCCAGATTTGTTGTTCTGTATAAGCTGCTACAGGTTGTATTTGCTATTTTAGTGTAATGTCTCAAGGAATTCTGGAATTTTAAAGCACATGACATATAAACTTGCATTAGTTGTTTTCATCACTATCTTTTTTGGTACACCTTGTGTAACAATATGTTTAATAATTCTTCCTCAGTCTTTGAGGAGATTGATATAGTTCTCCTGTTTAGAGAATGGATTGTGTCTGTCCACTATAAATGAGCAGAAAACATAACTAATACTTTTTTACTGTAGGTAGTTTCTGAGCTTCGGGAGAGACTGGATCTGGAGCATTGTATTTTGCCCTCACGGTTGCAGGCTTCTCAAAGCAAGTTGAAAAATAAAGGATGGACAAGGTATAAATTCATGGACAGTTACCACCCTTTTTCTCACACGGATAGGGAGAGCTTCCTGACATCTATCCTGAAGCCAGGACAGAAGATCTTAACAAAACTACAAATAATGGTAGTAATATTATAATCATGTACTACTACACAGTTTTTCAAATTATATTTATGTGTATGTGTATCTCCTTGGCTGTTCAGACCAATCCCAGATAAACTGCAGTACAAGTTTAGTAGCCATTTTACACATGAAGTGATTTAAGACATGTGACTAGTAAAACAGGAACCCAGATCTTACAGGTTCCTATGTGGTAAGTGGAAGGATGATTTTTTTTCCCCCTCTGCTACTTGTAGTTCTTCAGGAAATCAAGAAGACAGTAAGGACTGTGTCGTTCTCTTCTTTGATGTGATTAAGTCAGCTGTTAGATATGAGAAAGTCATTTCAGAAGCCTGGGTTAAGGTGAGTGAGATCTTTGGAACTTTGAACATTGAGGAGGAAATGGGTGATAGCGACAGATGTACAAGTAAAGGTAGGTTGAGTGCTCACCTTGGCAGCACATATACTAAAACTGGAATAATACAGAGAAGATTACTGTGGCCCCGGTGCAAGGATGGTATGCAAATTCATGAAGCCTTCCACATTTTTAAGATAATTAAGAAAGGGAATATAGGAGTTCCCATTGGGGCGCAGTGGTTAACGAATCTGACTAGGAACCATGAGGTTGCGGGTTCGATCCCTGGCCTTGCTCAGTAGGTTAACGATCTGGCGTTGCCGTGAGCTGTGGTGTAGGTTACAGATGTGGCTCAGATCCTGTGTTGCTGTGGCTGTGGCGTAGGCCTTTGGCTACAGCTCCTGTTAGACCCCTAGCCTGGGAACCTCCATATGCTGCGGATGCGGCCCTAGAAAAGGCAAAAAGACAAAAGAAAAATGTCAGTGAAGTAGAAATAATAGATGATGGTTCCCAGTTGGGCAGATTGGTTATCAGATAAGATAACAGAGCATGCCAAATAAGGTAAAAAGTGTTCTTTCTGTTGTAATATTTTTTGTGACCTTTGTTTTTCTAGGCAATTGAAAACACCACTTCAGTGTCAGAACACAAGGTAATGTTCATGTACTATGAATTTTAAGTATTGCAGACATCAGGAAGTGATACTGGCTAGCTTTTCTTCCCTGGCTCCTTCCAGTTATCCTTTCTGCACCTTCTCTAACTCCTGTCATAAACATTAGCTATCTGAGGAATGTGATCTGAAGGGGTGACTTGTCAGACAATCCTTATTCTGACCGTAAAATAAAATAAAATATCCACGAGTGGAAATACTGATATTCTAAACATGTATAGTGAGTTGCCCTGCCTCGCATGAGAAGGAGAAGACTAGAGTCACCTGACTCCTGAGTCAAGTCCCTCAGTCTCTGTGATTGCCCTTCTTCCCCACACTTGGAATTGTCAAGATAATGGCATTTCATGCTTTCCTTTCCTTTCCTGGGCAGAGTGAATCTAACAGTTCATCTACTGTCCTGTCAAGACAATGGTACTGAATCTGTCTTAATTCTGGAAATTTTTCTTGAGTCAAGAAGACAGATGATTAAGTTTCTTGTGTACGATTTGGTTCCCTTTAAAGATTTTTTTTTTTTAGTTGGAATCTCTTTTATGGGGTTTTGGTAGTTGTTTATCTAATGGTTAGCTGACTATTTAAAAGATCTGTTGTGGGAGTTCCCGTTGTGGCTCAGTGGTTAACAAATCCGGCTAGGAACCATGAGGTTGCAGGGTTGATCCCTGGCCTTGCTCAGTGGCTTAAGGATCCGGCGTTGCTGTGAGCTATGGTGTAGGTTGCAGACGAGGCTCGGATCCCGCGTTGCTGTGGCTGTGGCGTAGGCCGGCAGCTACAGCTCCTGTTAGACCCCTAGCCTGGGAACCTCCATATGCCGCGGGTGCGGCCCTAGATAAGGCAAAAAGACAAAAAAAATAAAAAAAAATAAAAAATAAAAAGCTGTTGTGATATTGAGTAAAACAGTGACAAATAACTTTTTTGTTCTAGCTGGGGGCAGGGGTGTTGGTGATGAGAATCAAAATACCCTAAGACAACAGTTTTTATTTTTGCATAACCCTTGGCTTCCTACATTGCTATTTTTACAGCTTTCTAATCATTGCATAAATATAATTTTATATTTGGATTTCTTTTACTCTTCACATTGTGTCATAAACATTTTGCATGCTTCTGCATTGTCTTTATTGTCATTAAAAAAATTTTGGTGGGGAGTTCTTTTCTGGTTCAGTAGGTTAAGAACCTGACGTCATCTCGTTAAGCACGTGGTTCAATCCCTGGTCTTGTTCAGTGGGTTAAGGATCCATCGTTGCCACAAGCTGCAGCATAGGTTGCAGATGTGGCTAGGATCTGTGCTTTTGCTGCAGTTGGCTGGCTGCTGCAACTCTGATTTGACTCCTAGTCTGGGAACTTCCATGTGCTATGAGTGCAGCCATGAAAAGGAAATAAAAAAAATTTTTTTTTGGTCATACCTGTGGTATGTGGAAGTTATTGGGCCAGGAATGGAACCTACACTGTAGTTGCATCCTGCACCACAGGTGCGGCAGTGCTGGATTCTTACCTCAGTGTACCACACAAGAACTTCCATTTTTAAATTTTTGGTTTTTTTTTTTTTTTTTTTTTGCTGCAGCTTGCAGCAACTTGATGTGGGGTCTGAATTCCCAGATCAGGGGTTGAACCTGGGCCTCACTGGTAAGAGCACCAAGTGCTAACCACTAGACTCTCAGGGAACTCCCTACTGTCGTTTTTAATACCTGTATTCTGGGAGTTCCCGTGATGGCTCAGTGGTTAACAAACCTGACTAGCATCCATCAGGATGTGGGTTCAATCCCTAGCCTTGCTCAGTGGGTTAAGGATCCAGCGTTGCCATGAACTGTGGTGTAGGTTGCAGATGCGGCTCGGATCCCACGTTGCTGTGGCTCTGGCGTAGGCCAGCGGCGACAGTTCCAATTGGACCCCTAGTCTGGGAACCTCCATATGCCATGGGTGTGGTCCTAAAAGACAAAAACAAAACAAAAACAAAACGTGTATTTTTTTCTGCTATAATGAATCTTTTTTTTCCTAGGCTAGGGGTCGAATTAGACCTACAGCTACTGGCCTACACTACAGCCACAGCAATGCCAGATCCAAGCCTTGTCTGCGACCTACACCACAGATCATGGCAATGCTGTATCCTTAGGCCACTGAGTGAGGCCAGGGATCGAACCTGCATCCTCATGGATACTAGTTGGATTTGTTTCTACTGCGCCACAAGGCCAGTTCCCTGCTATAATGAATCTTAATTTTGGTGTCTGAGTTGGGCCTTCAGGGAAGGCATATCCCAAGTAATTTTTTTTTTAAAGTATAACATCTAACCTTTATTAAAATATCTTTTTATAGGAGGTCCCATCGTGGCTCAGCAGTAATGAACCCAACTAGTATCCATGAGGACTCCAGTTAGATCCTTGGCCTCGCTTAAAAGCAAAAAAAAAAAAAAAAAAAAAATTGCACACGGAGTTGGGTATAGATTCCTTAGATTCATCCATGTTATGCAGTAACATTTCAGTCTTTTATGGTTGAGTAATATTACAGAGTGTGTGTGTGTATTGCATTTTCTTTTTCTTTTCTTTTCTTTTTTTTGTCTTTTTGCCTTATTCTAGGGCCACACCTGTGGCATATGAAGGTTCCCAGGCTAGGGGCCTAACAGGAGCTGTAGCTGCCGGCCCTCGCCACAGCCACAGCAATGTGCGATCCGAGCCGCATCTGCAACCTACACCACAGCTCACGGCAACGCTGGATTCTTAACCCACTGAACAACGCCAGGGATCGAACCCGCAACCTCATGGTTCGTAGTCGGATTCCTTAACCACTGAGCCACGACGGGAACTCCCTGCATTTTCTTTATAGATTCATCCATCAGTGGACAGTTGGGTTGTTTCCCTATCTTGGCTGTTGTAAATAATGTTCTAATGAACACGGGGTGCAGATATCATTTTGAATTAGTGTTTTTGTTTTCTTCGGATAATAGCCACAGGTGAAATTATTAGATCTATAGTTCTATTTTTAGTTTTTTAGAAACCTCCATACTGTTCTTCGCAGTGGCTACATCAGTTTGTATTCCTACCAACAGTGCACAAGGGTTCCCTTTTCTCTGCATCCTTGCTAATGTTTGTTATTTTTTGTCCTTTTGATAAAAGCCATTCTGACAGGTGTGAAGTAATAGCTTTATGTGGTTTTGATTTGTGTTTCCCTGATAATTAGTGATGTTGAACATCATTTCATGTAGATTGGCTATCTGTACGTCTTCTTTGGAAAATTGTCTATTCAGATTCTCTGCCCATTTTTAATCTGACTGGTTTTTTGCTATTGAGTGATGTGAGTTTCAGGTAATTTGTTTTTTTTCTTTTTTGTCCTGCTTGACTTGTTTTGTTTGTCTTTTGTCATCTTAGAGCTCCACACGCGGCATGTGGAAGTTCCCAGGCTAGGGGTCTAATTGGAGCTACAGCCGCCAGCCTACACCACAGCAATGCGGGATCTGAGCCGCATCTGCAACCTACACCACAGCTCACGCATGCCGGATTGTTAAGGCCAGGGATAGAACCTGCAACCTCATGGTTCCTAGTCGGATTCGTTTCCGCTGCACCATGACGGGAACTCCTGTCCTGCTTGACTTTTTACCACCTCTCTTTTTTTTCAAGCATAGATCATACAAGCTAACTGGAGAGAAAAAAACCACAAGCAATCTGAAATGTGTAAAAACAGTTTCCCTGTATTCTCTGTGCCACTCTTCCTTGGCTAATCGTTCTTCCAGATTTTATCCTATTCGTAGACAAGTTATATGTGTGTGCAGATGCTTGTATGTACACATGTGTGTACTTATGTATTGTTTTTACAGGAACGGAATCTTACTATGATTATTGCAGGTTGCTTTTTTTAAAATTTCACAATATGTATGTCTTTGTCAAAAACTACAGTCTAACTTGTTCTTTTTAATGGCTGTATAATGTCCTGAAAATGATAATTAATGTAACCATTTTCATACTGACAGGCATTTACAGTCTAACTTTTCACAAAGACATTTGCCTAATAATAATGAAAATATATACCACAGTTGGCAAATGGCTTAATCTGTTTACTTAATAATAAGGATAGTCAAAGTTATTTCTGTAATAATACCACTCACTTTTGCTTGTTTTCCAATATTTTCTTTCTTTCTTTTTTTCTTTTTAGGGCCTTACTCGCAACATATGGAAGTCCCCAGGCTAGGGGTCTAATCGGAGTTATAGCTGCTGGCCTACACCACAGCAATGCCAGATCCAAGCTGTGTCTGCAACCTATACCACAGCTCACAGCAGTGCTGGAACCTTAACCCACAGAGTGAGACCAGGGATCGAACCCACAACCTCATGGTTCCTGGTTGGATTCGTTTCCTCTGGGCCACGACAGGAATTCCCAAAATTTTCTTAAAAGAAACCAGTGGTTAATAGTTGCAGCACTTTATTTTTTTTTAAATATTTCTGGGTAGTATGTAAATTGAGTATTCCCACGGGAGCATGTTGAGCAAATGAATATTCTTTGTTTTTTTGTTTGTTTGTTTTTGTTTTTTTGCATTTCAGGGCCATACCCTCGGCATATGGAATTTCCCAGGTTAGGGGTCGAATTGGAGCTGCAGCTGCCAACCTATGGCTTAGACCACAGCCACAGCAACTTGGGATCCAGTCTGAGTCTGTGACCTAAATCACAGCTCACAGCAATGTGGGATTGCTAACCCACTGAGCAAGGCCAGGGATCAATCCCTCATCCTCATGGATACTAGTGGCATTCGTTTCCTCTGTGCCACAGTGGGAACTCCTAAATGTTCTTTGTTTTAATGGGGTAAAATTGAGAGCTGCTGTTTTGCCGTAGTAAATGTTCTGACTTATTAAACTATTTTCCTCTTGTTGCATATTTATTGACAATAGATTTTTGACCTGGCGATGCTTCTCATCATCTATAGCACCAACATTCAGACAAAGAAGTACATTGAGAGGGTGCTGAGAAATAAGATTCGATCAGGTTGCTTTCAAGAAGAGCTGCTACAGGGTACATTCTATATTCATTACTTGGTAAGTATCAGAGAATCAGACAACATTAGTCTGAAAGTTATAGAGCAGTCATTTTAACATTTCCTACCTAGGGTGGGACTCACGACACCAACTGTTTTGTAGGGTGTAGATCTTTGACAGGGATCTCAGTATATTTCAAAACATAGTAGGTGAGGCCTTGTTGGTCTGGTGGTTAGCATAGCTGCCTTCCAAAACATAGTAGGATTATTACTTAGCTTCACTAAGACATTATGATATTAATAAAACCAACCTAAGATTGGTTTTCATCTTTTAAGTAAAAAAACTCACAAAATTAGTTTATGTTGAACTTATTAGACTCAAACCCCAAATTGTTTTTTTTGGCCACACCTATGGCATGTGGGAGTTCCCAGACCAGGGACTGGATCTGGGCCACAGCTGCAGCCTACACCACAGATGCAGCAATGTCAGATCCTTTAGCCCACTATGCCAGACTTGGAACTGAACCTGCACATATACAGCTACCAGAGCTTTGGTGGTCAGGTTCTTAACCTACTGTGCCACTGTGGAAACTCCCCAATTTCTTTATTATAGGAGGAATAATTCAGATCTTACATACTTAGGTACTTTGATTTTTTTTTTAAATGGTTTTTATTTTTTTCATTATAGCTGGTTTTTACTGTTCTGTCAATTTTCTGCTGTACAGCAAAATGACCCAGTCATACATACGTTCTTTTTCTCACATTATCCGCCATTATGCTCCACCACAAATGACTAGATATAGGTCCCTGGGCTATACAGCAAGATCTCATTGCTTATCCACTCCAAATTCAGTAGTTTGCGTCTGTTAACATTCAGTCCATTTCACTCCCTCCTCCTCCCCTTTGGCAACCACAAATCTGTTCTCCAAGTCCACGAGTTTCTTTTCTGTGGAAAGGTTTATTTGTGCTGTGTATTATATTCCAGATATAAGTGATATCATATGGTATTTGTCGTTCTATTTCTGATTTATTTCACTTAGTATGAGAGTCTCTAGTTCCATCCATGTTGCTGCAAATGGCATTATTTTGTTCTTTTTTATGGCTGAGTAGTATTCCATTGTGTATATATACCATGTCTTAATCCATTCACCTGTCGATGGACATTTAGGTTATTTCCATGTCTTGGTTATTGTGGATAGTGCTGCAGTGAACATATGGGTGCATGTATCTTTTCCAAGGAAAGTTTTGTCCAGATATATGCCCAAGTGTGGGATTGCTGGGTCATATGGTAGTTTTATGTTTAGTTTTCTGAGTGCCTCCATACTGATTTCCATAGTGGTTTTACCAATTTACATTCCAACCAACAGTGTAGGAGGGTTCCCTTTTCTCCATACCCTTGCCAGCATTTGTTATTTGTGGACTTATTAATGATGGCCTTTCTGACTGGTGTCAGAAAGGTACTATGATACCTCATAGTAGTTTTGGTTTGCATTTCTGTAATAATCAGTGATGTTGAGCATTTTTTCATGTGCCTGTTGCCCATCTGTGTATCTTCTTTGGAGAAATGTCTATTCAGGTATTTTGCCCATTTTTCAATTGGATTGTTGGTTTTTTTTGCTGTTTACTTTTATTTTTTTTTAATGCTGTTTTTCATTGGCTACCTTATTTATGTATTTATGTATGTATTTATTTATTTAGTCTTTTTAGTGCCATACCCGTGGCATATGGAAGTTCCCGGGCTAGCAATCAAATCAGAGCTGCAGCTGCTGGGCTACACCACATTCATAGCAATGCAGGATCTGAACCTCATCTGCAACCTACCCCACAACTTGCAGCAATGCTGGGTTTTTAACCCACTGAACGAGGGCAAGATTGACCCTGTGTCCTCATGGATACTAGTCGGGTTCATTACTGCTAAGCCATGATGGGAACTCTTGTACTTTGATTTTTTATCTAAAATGGAAAGCTTTACAGCTCCCTTATAGAATTTCATCTTATTTGTTTTAGCCCATTGTTCAAGACCATTTAGAAGTTTTTTTTTTTTTTTTTTTTTTTTGCTTTTTAGGGCTGCACCTGCAGCATATAGAAGTTCCCAGGTGAGGAGTCATATTGGAGCTACAGCTGCTGACCTTCACCAAAGTCACAGCAACGCAGGATCTGAGCTGCGTATGCAGCCTACACCACAGCTCACAGTGGGTTGCCGGATCCCCAACCCACTAAGTGAAGCCAAGGATCAAACCAGCATCCTCATGAATGCTAGTTGGATTCGTTTCTACTGAGCCACTATGGGAACTCCCGAGACTTTTTAAATTAAAATACAGTTACCACTGAGACTTTGGAATCTTAATTTTGTATTATTTTAATTGTCTAGTTCTCTATGATGTCACTTTGACAAACTTGTCTTTTGTGTCCTTTTTAAGTGTTCTTTAGAAACCCTAAGTATGACAGGATCAGAGGAATGCTAATAGAGACATAATTATTGACTCATCACTGTTCAGCCATTCAGCACCATGACCTTGAGGTGATCATTCCTGTTGAAATATAAACCATTTGTATTGGAATTTAATAATAATAGCAATGGTGTTTTCCAGGTGAAGATTCAGGATATTAATAGGATACCATCTTAGAAAACGGGATGGACCAAAATTTTGGAACTTGGCTAAGGAACTGTTGAAAATATGTAGTCGGGAAGTTCCCGTCGTGGCTCAGTGGTTAACGAATCCGACTAAGAACCATGAGGTTGCGGGTTCGATCCCTAGCCTTGCTCGGTGGGTTAAGGATCCGGCGTTGCCATGAGCTGTGGTGTAGGTCGCAGACGCGGCTCGGATCCTGCGTTGCTGTGGCTGTGGAGAAGGCCGGTGGCTACAGCTCCTGCTAGACCCCTAGCTTGGGAACCTCCATATGCCGCGGGTGCGGCCCTAGATAAAGGCAAAAAGACAAAAAAAAAAAAAGAAAATATGTAGTCGGGTCTTAAGACTTTATATTTAGGTATAGATTTAAAGTTTTTATTATTTTATCTTCCAGTCCTTCCTGTGCTTATTTCTGGCCATGTTAACGTTGTTTTGGGCTATAATTTTGCATAGGGCAGATACTATGTATATGTATATATTTTTTTATTTTTTACTTTTTTTGCTTTTTAGGGCTGCACCTGCGGCATTTGGAGGTTCCCAGGCTAGGGGTCAAATCGGAGCTACAGCTGCCGGCCTACACCACAGCCACAGCAATGCCAGATCCGAGCCGTGTCTGCGACCTATACCTCAGCTCACGTTAACTCACTGAGCAAGGCCAGGGATCGAATCTGCAACCTCAGGGTTCCTAGTCGGATTTGTTAACCACTGCACCACAACAGGGACTCCGAAACCCTATGTTTTTGTCTTTTCTTTTGTCATTTTAGTGCTGCACCCGTGGCATATGGAGGTTCCCAGGCTAGGGGTCTAATCGGAGCTACAGCTGCCGGCCTATACCACATCCACAGCAAAGCGGGATCCGAGCCGCGTCTGCGACCTACACCACAGCTCACGGCAACGCCAGATCCTTAACCCACTGAGCAAGGCCAGGGATCGAACCCGCAGCCTCATGGTTCCTAGTCAGATTCGTTAACCACTGAACCACTATGAGAACTCCTTAAACCCTATGTTTTTTATTGCATTTTCCTCGGTAAAGCATTAGACTCATTTCAGTACTTAATTTAAGATTATTTTTATTGTGGTTATATCAGTAACTGAACTTAGTAACTGGTTATTTATTCTGGTTCCATTAATGTCCATTTACTGCCTTCTTGGTAGGACATGATCAGTTCTCCTCTTGATATTCTTTGAAAAAAATCAATTTAATTAGCATTGAACCTTATAGACTTATTTCAAATCGTCATCAAGGCAGGGCAGGCCCAGTATGAGAGGCAGTATGATGAAGTGAGGAAATTGGGATTTTTTTTTTTTTGGTCTTTTTAGGGCCGCATGTGTGTGTGGTTCCCATCCTAGGGGTTGAATCTGAGCCGTGGCAGCTGCCCTGTACCACAGCAACTCGGGATCCGAGCCACGTCTTCGACCTACACTGTAGCTCACGGCAGCACTGGATCCTTAACCCACTGAGAGACCAGGGATGGAACTTGCATCTTCTGATACTAGTCATATTCATTTCCACTGAGCCATGACGGGAACTCCGGAAATTGGTATTTAGAAGATCTGGATTCTAGTTCCAAATTGGGCAGATGGGAACAGATTACAAACTGTTGGGCTTGTAATTTAACTTATTTGAACTTCAAGGTCAGTTCTTAGCCATATGTTGAATCGCCCTGATCCTGAGAGAAACTCGGAATGACAAAGGGTTATTCTGAGTAAAACAAAGATTATTAAGTTCCCTATGTTAAAATGAGATTCCACTAGAACTCTGACATCTTTTTTTTTTTTTTTTGCCTTTTGTCATTTTAGGGCCGCACCCGCGCGGCATGTGGAGGTGCGGCATGTGGAGGTTCCCAGGCTAGGGGTCTAATTGGAGCTGTAGCCACTGGCCTTTGTCGCATCCACAGCAACGAAGGATCCGAGCCGCGTCTGCGACCTGCACCACAGCTCACGGCAACGCCGGATCGTTAACCCACCGAGCAAGGCCAGGGATCGAACCCGCAAGCTCATGGTTCTTTAGTCGGATTCATTAACCACTGCGCCACGACGGGAACTCCCTGAACTCTGACATCTTAAAAGGGTTAACAATAACAATTTTAGGTATTATAATCACTATGTTTCTCCCACAGCTTCATTTCTCTCTCTTCTTCCCTCCTCTTAAGGTTCTTAAGGATATTTGTCCATCCATTTTGTCCCTGGCTCAGAGTTTGTTGCACTCCCTGGACCAGAGCATAATTTTGTTTGGCAGCCTCCTGTACAAATATGCATTTAAGTTTTTTGACACTTACTGCCAGCAGGTATGTTGAAATAATTTATTTTGGTAAGAAAGGAACAGGAAAAAGGAAAGAAATGCAGTCCCAAGTGACTTTCATGTGATCTGGCGTTAATTTCTTGTTTGTTGGAAGGCATTGAAGGAGAGAGAAGTCTGAATTGGGAGTTGGGAAAACTTAATTCTGTCCTAGTCTTAATGAGACAAAGAGATTGGACTGGAGGATCTAACTCTGTTTTGAGCTCTAAAATTCTGAGTCTAAAATGAAGGTCCAGCTCCAGTCTACTTCAAACAAACATTGGCTAGAGTTGCCATGCCCAGGAGTGGCAGTTTTAAAATTTAACTGTAAATAATCAACTGCTGGTTGGCCCTAGAGTTTTTCTCTAGAAAAAATTGTGAAAAGAAATGAGAGTTGGAGTTCCTTTGTGGGACAGTGGGTTAAAGTTGTCACTGCAGTGGCTGAGGTCTCTGCTGTGGTATGGGTTCAGTCCCTGGCCCTGGAACTGCTACAGGCCACAGGTATGGCCAGTTAAAAAGGAAAAGAAATGAAGGAGATATGCCTGAGGCCTTAACCCTGTTCCTATGAATGTGAGACACCCAGTTTAGTCTCATATCCAGTGAGGGAGGACTATACTTAATGGAAAGTGGTTATGAAAAAGAACAAAAGGTCTTGTTTTGGTTAGATATGCTATACCTTTATTAATAATGTTGAAGCACATTTGAATGGAACTTTAAAAAATTAAGAAAGGAGTTCCCATTGTGGCTCAGTGGAAAACGAATCTGACTAGCACCCATGAGGATGCAGGTTTGATCCCTGGCCTCGCTTACTGGGTCAAGGATCTGGTATTGCCTTGAGCTGTGGTGTAGGTCGCAGACTCAGCTTGGATCCTGCTTTAATTTCCACTGAGCCACGACGGGAACTCCGGAAATTGGTATTTAGAAGATCTGGTATTGCCTTGAGCTGTGGCTGTGGTGTCGGCTGGCAATTACAGCTCCGATTCAACCCCTAGCCTGGGAACCTCCGTATGCTGCGGGTGTGGCCCTAAAAATATATAAAAATAAAAAATTAAGACAAAAATTTTTTAATTTAAAGCAAAGCAGTTGATTCACTGGCATGAGATGTCTTTTGCACTTGAGAAAAGCATGTGACTTGGTGTGGAGCATTAGTGTACAGGAAAGGAAGAATGACAGCTAAAACTTTTTGCGGAGGAACCGTCTTAATGTCTTAGAGATGCTATCATGATGCATGCTTGCTCAAACCCCACAAGTCTCACTTGTAAAAACTTTAAAACAATTAGCTCCTTGAGCGCTACCTTTTCAGTAAGTTTCAACAGATTAAGTACAGCCACAGCTTAAGAAGGGTAATATTTAACCCTAGAAAAAGAAAAAGGCTACACCAAGGAGTAAAATCAGGAAGGCTTAGATAGTGCTCACTGAAAAACTATGGGAAGTATATCAAGACAGGATGGTGGTGTAGCTAAAGTGGCATAATCCTAAACTCCTGAGTCTAACCTGAATGAAAACTAGTTAATAGAATTAGATGACAGGGTAGGGTGGGTTGGGATTTTAACCAAGTTGAAACTGGAATGACCCTCAGGCATGAACCTCTTTGAGGTGGCCGTACTGTATTTTTGCTTCAAACTGTCTTGTTGGCTCTTGTCCGTATAGGAAGTGGTTGGTGCCCTAGTGACCCATATCTGCAGTGGGAACGAAGCCGAAGTTGATACAGCATTGGATGTCCTCCTAGAGCTGGTAGTTCTAAACCCATCTGCCATGAGACCAAATGCCGTCTTCGTGAAGGTATCTAGTCCTACCGTTGACGTATATTGAATCATTTTTCTTTCTTGCATATATGTATATATATGAGAGACATCTGAGTTAGCAGCAGTTTAGTTTGTACTCTATATACTGAGCACAGTAATTGGTAGGGATGGATGTAGGGTAATGGGCAAATAATAAAAAACAACTCATCTGTCTATGTATTAATTCATTCAGCAAACCCCCCCCCCTTTTTCTTTTTACTTTTGTCTTTTGAGGGCCACACCTATGGCATATGGGAGTTCCCTGGCTAGGGGTCGAATTGGACCTACAGCTGCCAGCCTACTCAACAGCTCACAGCAATGCTGGATCCTTAACCCACTGAGCGAGGCCAGGGAGTGAACCCGCATTGTTATGGATACTAGTTGGGTTTTTTACCACTGAACCACAGTGGGAACTCCCAGCAAATACTTCTTTGTGCCTGACTTTATACCAGGCTCTATTCTGGGTGTTTTCGATGAACAAGTCAGACTTTGCCTTTGATGACAGAAAGTAAGCCACTTAAGTAAGTCGCAGTAAATACAAAATGATGAATTCTCTTATAAAAATAAAGTGCTGTAGATACACCAGAGCCAGAATATTTAATTTGGCCTGGGAAACTGGAGAAGTCTTCAAAGAAGAGAGAATATTTAAATGATTCTTGAAGGGTGGGAATGATTTGACAAGAAGAAGTGAGTGAAGTACATCTAGGCAGAGAACAGTTTGAACAGAAGCAGACTGGCACCTATGTCCATGGTGTGCCTGAGGGGTGATAGTGGATTAAGAAGGTTGGTAGATAGGATACATGGTGAGGGGCAGTGGAAGGTGAGGCTGGGGTGACATAAGACAGGCTAGATCATGAAGGATCTTAAATACCATGCAAAAGAGTTTCAGCTTTATTTTATGGACGATAGGGAGCTGTTAGAGGTTTTTTAATGTGAGTGTGACATAATCAAGTCTGGGCTTTGAAAGATAACTCTTTCGGCCCTGTTTATCCCCATATTAGGGATGAGAAAACTGAGCCTTTCCCTAAAGGTAAGAAGTAAGTTCCCTTGTGATTCCCTCCACATCTGTAGAGAATGAATAAATAGTTCATGGACTAGAAACTGAGAAATAAGGTCAGAGATAGAACTTTTGGTAGAATATTGCTTTCATTAAGAAAAAGGGAGATGTAGAGGGAAAGAATAGGCAGAATTAGAAGGTATGTTAGGGTAACTGAGCAGAACATCAACCCTTTGGGATCTGAGCATACTTTTAGAGAACTTGAGCTTTTGTGGAACAGATGCCTGGCTCTCTGTGTGTGTGCCTCTTATAGGTTTTTAAATTTTTTTTTTTCGTTTTTTTTATCTGCCCCACAACATACGGAGTTCTCACGCCCAGGGATCAGATCCGAACCACGGTTGGGACCTAGGCCACAGCTGTGGCAACACTGGATCCTTTAACCCACTGTCCCGGGCCAGGGATCAAACTTGATTCCCAGCTCTCCAGAGATGCTGCTGATCCCTTTGCACCACATTGGGAACTCTGGATTTTAATTATTTAAAGGAAAAAAAGTGTTAGTTACTAACCTCATTGTTGGCCTTTTTTTCTACCAGGGCATTCTGGATTATCTGAATAATATGTCTCCTCAGCAAATACGAAAACTCTTCCATATTCTCAGCACACTGGCATTTGGCAAACAGCATGAAGCCAGCAATCACATCCAGGTAAGAGGCAGTGTCTTGAGAAAGAATCTTTAAAACCAAATTACTGCAGCCTGTGTAGTAGTAGAAGTAGAGTACATAGCTATAGTCTTAGCATTTGTTTATTCATTTCTTGTCGCAATAATTGTCTACCGTTTGCCAAGCACTGAGATGGTAGGTATATTAGGCTTTCTGTCCTCAAGGAGCTTAGTCTGTTAGGGTGGAAGTGAGTCTGTCGTCAGCTAATTATGAAACTGAGTAAGGGAGTTCCTATCGTGGCTCAGTGGTTAACGAATCCGACTAGGAACCATGAGGTTGCGGGTTCAATCCCTGGCCTTGCTCAGTGGGTTAAGGATCCGGCGTTGCCGTGAGCTGTGGTGTAGGTTGCAGACACGGCTCGGATCCTGCATTGCTGTGGCTGTGGCGAAGGCCGGTGGCTACAGCTCCTGTTAGACCCCTAGTCTGGGAACCTCCATATGCCGCGGGTGCAGCCCTAGAAAAGACAAAAAAAAAGAAAGAAAATTAAGGAACATATGTGCCGTATCTAAAAGTAACATTGCTTGACAGCGGGGTCTCCCATCCTTGCAGGGCATGTGGGGTTTTTTCATTCACGCTTTGTTCTTTCAGAAAAGTATTGGGGCTGAGGGGGCCAGAAGTGGGCGTGTCAGACATGAACCATAACGAAAGAAAAAAAAAAAAGAAAGAAACTGAGTAAGAAAAGCCATTTGGGCTCTGTACTGAGTGCCATGGGGACGCAGGGAATTCCTTATTCCCTGAGGAACATCTCCATCTAATGTGAATTCTAACTGGGCCTGCTGTCATTTGTGGACACCATTCACTGAAAAAGGCAGGCAAAGGGAATAAAATAAGATTAGGTTGGAATAATAACTCATACCTCTTTTTTTTTTTCTTTCTTTTTTTTTTTGCTTTTTAGGGCTGCAGCTGAGGCATATGGAAGTTCCCAGGTTAGGGGTTGAATTGGAGCTGGCCTACACCACAGCCACAGCAACAGTAGATCTGAGCTGCATCTGCGACCACACCACAGCTCACAGCAACACCGGATCCTTAATCCACTGAACAAGGCCAGGGATCAAACCTGCATCCTCATGGATACTAGTCTGATTAGTTTCCTCTGAGCCATGATGGGAACTCCCCGTAACTCATACCTCTTTTGTATCTTTAGTGCCACCTTGTGGCAATAATCCATACTGGACTGTGACTGAACAATTAGCACATTTTTTTAACTAAAACTTTATTTTATTTATTTATTATTTATTTTTGTCTTTTTGCCTTTTCTAGAGCCGCACCCATGGCATATGGAAGTTCCCAGGCTAGGGGTCTAATTGGAGCTGTAGCCGCCGGCCTAAGCCACAGCAACATGGGATCTGAGCCGCGTCTGAAACCTACACTCAGCTCTCGGCAGCGCCAGATCCTTAACCCACTGAGTGAGGCCAGGGATCAAACCCGCAACCTCATGGTTTCCTAGTCGGATTCGTTAACCACTGAGCCACGACAGGAACTTCTAAAACTTTAAAATTGGCTAGGTAGAATACACGATACAAAATTCAAAAGATGTAGAAAGGTGGTGAAAATTAAGTCCCCTCCCTTTCAGTCCTCAGGCATCTGGTTCTCTAAAAACAATCACTGTTAGTAGCTTATAGCTTTCTAAAATCTTCTGAACATTAACAGATTTGTATTCATCTATCTTCCACACCTAATCCTCTTGTTCTGTGTCTTTTTTCTTTCTTTCTTTTTTGCTTTTTAGGGCTGCACTTGCGGCATATGGAAGTTCCCAGGCTAGGGGTTGAATCAGAGCTATAGCTGCTGACCTACACCACAGCCACACCCATAGCAATGCCAGATCCCAGCTGTGTCTGCAGCCTACACCACAGCTCATGGCAATGCTGGATCCTTAACCCACTGAGCAAAGCCAGGGGTCGAGCCCACAACCTCATGGTTACTACTTGGATTTGTTTCCACTGCGCCACAACAGGAACTCCTCTTTTTCATTTAGTGGTGTATTTTGGAGATTTCTTGGCATCAGTAATAATAGAGTTACATCATTATTTTATTTTTTAATTTTGGTAAAATGTACCTAACATAGGAGTTCTCTTACCTCATTGGGTTAAGAATCTGGTGTTATCGGAGTTCCCTTCGTGGCTTAGTGGTTAACGAATCCGACTAAGAACCATGAGGTTGCGGGTTCGATCCCTGGCCTTGCTCAGTGGGTTAAGGATCTGGCGTTGCTGTGAGCTGTGGTGTAGGTTGCAGACGCAACTCGGATCCCGCGTTGCTGTGGCTTTGGCGAAGGCTGGCAGCTACAGCTCCTGTTAGACCCCTAGCCTGGGAACCTCCATATGCCCCAGGTGTGGTTCTAGATAAGGCAAAAAGACAAAAAAAAAATGGTTTTATGGGATGGGACTTTGATCCCTGTCCTGGAAACTTCCACATGTTGTGGGTGTGGCCAAAAAAGAAAAAAAAAGTCTGTAACATAAATTTTACTATCTTAACCATTTTTAAGTATACAACTCAGTGGCATTAAGTACATTCACAGCATTGTATACTGTTACTACTATCCATCTTGAGAAGTTTTGCATCATCTCTAACAGAAAGTCTGTTTCCATTAAGCAGTTAATTTCCCTTCCCTTTCTCTAGACCCTGGTAACCTCTAATCTACTTTCTGTGAATTTGCCTGGTCTAGGTAATTCATTTAAATAGAGTCATATGGGGAATAAAAAAAAAAAAGAAGAGTTCCCGTTCTGGCGCAGCGGAAACAAATCCAACTGAGAACCATGAGGTTGTGGGTTTGATCCCTGGCCTCCTTCAGTGGGTTAAGGATCTGGCGTTGCCTTGAGCTGTGGCATAGGTCACAGACGTGGCTTGGATCCTGCATTGCTGTGGCTGTGGCGTAGGCTGGCAGCTCTAGCTCCGATTAGACCCCTAGCCTGGGAACCTCCATATGCCGTGGGTGCTGTCCTAAAAAGACTAAGGACAAAAACATAATAATAAAAATAAATAAGTATAGTTGTCCGGGAATTCCCACCGTGACTCAGCAGGTCACTAGTATTCATGAGGATGCTGGTTCAATCCCTGGCCTTGCTCACTGGGTTGAGGATCCGGCATGGCCATGAGCTGTGGTATAGTTTGCAGATGTGACTTGGATCCTGCGTGGCTGTGGCTGTGACGCAGCCTGGCAGCTGCAGCTCTTATTCTGTGGCTAGCCTGGCAACTTCCATATGCCACAGGCATGGCCATAAAACTAAATAAATAAATGGAGTCTTACGATATTTGTCCTTTTGTGTCTGGCTTATTTTACTTGGCATAATGTGTTCATGGTTCATCCATATTGTAGAATATATCAGAACTTTATTCCTTTTTATGCCTGAATATTGTTCCATTGTATATATAGACTTAAATTAATTTACCCATTCATCCATTGATGGAGACTGGCTTTTTTCCACCTTTTGGCTGCTGTGAATAATGCTGTTATAAACATTGATGTACACACATCTCTTTGAGTCCCTATTTTCAGTTCTTTTGGTATATACTTAGGAGTGGAATTGCTGGATTATATGACAATTCCATGTTTAACATTATAAGGAGCCACTAAACCATTTGCCAAGTGGCTGCACTGTTTTACATTACCATGAACAATGGAGGGTTACAATTTTTCCACATTCTCACCAACATTTATTTTCCATTTTTTTTAAGTCTAACCATCCTACCGTGTGTAAAATGGTATCTCTTTGTGGTTTTGATTTGCATTTGCCTGATGGCTAGTGATATTGAACATCTTATTTTGTGCTTATTGGTCCTTCTATATCTTCTGAAAAAGTCTGTTCAAGTCCTTTGCTTATTTTTAAAATGGGCTATCTTGTTGATATTGTTAATGTGTAGGGGTCTTTTATCTCCCCATCCTCCTCCTCAGCCTTTTTGTTTTTTAACTTTTTCAATTTCTTTCTTTCTTTCTTTTTTTGTTTGCTTTTTAGGGCTGCACTTGCGGCATATGGAGGTTCCCAGGCCAGGAGCTGAATCGGAGCTGCAGCTGCTGGCCTACACCACGGCCACAGCAACGTGGGATCCGAGCCGTGTCTGCGACCTACACCACAGCTCATGGCAATACCAGTTCCCCTACCTACAAATGAGACCAGGGATACAACCCTCATCCTCATGAATACTAGTTGCGTTTGTCACTGCTGAGCCGTGACAGGAAGTTCCTGCCTTTTTTAATTTTAAGAAATTTTTTATTGAAGTGGAATTACATTGTTCTGTCAATTTCTGCTGTCAGCAAAGTGACCCAATCATACATCTGTAAACACTCTCATACTATCTTTCATCGGTGTGTAGGGGTTCTTTATATGCTCTGGATATTAATCCTTTATCAGATATATACTTGCAAATATTTTCTCCCATTCTTTTCACTTTTTTTTGGCCATACCCATGACTTGTGGGAGTTCCTAGACCAGGGATCAAACCCATGCCACAGCAGTGGCCCAAGCCACAGCAGTGACAACACTAGATCCTTAACCTGCCGCATCACGTGGGAACTCTTGGTAGTATGTCTTGATGAAGTACATTTTATTTTTACCTTTTGCTCCTGGTGCTTCTGGGGTCATACTTAGAAAATAAAACAAACAAAAAAACACTGTCAGAGTTCCCTGGTGGCTTAGCTGGTTAAGGATTCAGCATTGTCGTTGCTGTGGCTCGGGTCACTACTATAGCATGGGTTGGATTCTTGTCCTGGAAACTTTTGCATGCTGTGGGTGTGGCAAAAAAAAAAAAAAAAAATTGCCAAATCTAAAGTCATGAAAAATTTCCCGTTTTCAGAGTTTTAGAGTGTTAGCTCTTATGTTTAAGTTATTGACTTACTTTGAGTTAATTCTATATATGGTGTAAGGTAAGGGTTCAGCTTCATTTTTGTGTGTGTGGGTATCCATCCAGTTTTTTTTTTGTTGTTTGTTTGTTTCTTTGTTTTTGCCTTTTGTCATTTTAGGGCCGCACCCGCGGCATGTGGAGGTTCCTAGGCTAGGGGTCAAATTGGAGCTGTAGCCACTGGCCTACGCCGCAGTCACAGCAACACAGGATCCGAGCCGTGTCTGCGACCTACACCACAGCTCACGGCATCGCCGGATCCTTAACCCACTGAGCAAGGCCAGGGATCGAACCCACAACCTCATGGTTCTTAGTCAGATTCATTAACCACTGTGCCACGCTGGGAACTTATTGTTTTTGTTTTTTTAATCTAGATGATAGGTGCACAGATAATTGATTGTTTATCAGCTTCTCTGTATGCTTGACAATTTTTCACAAGTGGCACCTTTTTTTTTTCTTTTTTACAGCCACTCCTGTAGCATATGGAAGTTCCCAGGCTAGAGATCAAATCAGAGTTGCAGCTACAGGCTTACACCAGAGCCGAAGCAACACTGGATCTGAGCCACATCTGCGACCTATGCCACAGCTTGTCGGCACCTTTTCTTGAAAAGACTATATTTTTGCCATTGAGTGGTCTTGGCACCTTTGTGGAAAACCAGCTGTCATATATAAGTGAGGGTTTTTATTTCTAGACTTTATTCTCTGTCTTGGTTTAAATGTATATCCTTATGTTTGTAGCACACTGTTTTGATTACTATAGATTTGTAGTAATTTTGAAATTGGGACCTGTGATCCTTCAGATTTGTTCTTCTTCAAGGTTGTTTTGGCTCTTTGGGGTCACTTGTATGAATTTTAGTGTAAGTTTTTCTTTTTCTGCAAAAAGTGCTGTTAGAGGAGTTCCTGTTGTGGCTCATCGGTTAATGAACCCGGCTAGTATCCATGAAGACTTGGGATCCATCCCTGGCCTCAATCAGTGGGTTAAGGATCTGGCTTTGTTGGGAGCTAGCAGACTCGGCTGGGATCCTGAGTTGCTGTGGCTGTGGTGTAGGCCAATGGCTATAGGTCCAACTGGACCTCTAGCCTGGGAACTTCCACATGCCGAGGGTGCGGCCCTAAAAAGACAAAAAAGGGGGTGGAGGGATGTTAGAATTTAATAAGGATTACACCAAATGTGTCTGTCCTCATCTTAAAAATGTTCAGTCTTCTGTTCTATAAACATGGAATAGTTTTCCATTTATTTTTTTAGCAGTTTTGTAGTTTTTTTATGTACAAGTCTTTTGCCTTTTTGGTAAATTTATTCCTGAGTACTTTTTTCTTTCTTTCTTTTTTTGTCTTTTTTTTTTTTTAAGGCCACTCCCACAGCATATGGAGATTCCCAGGCTAGGAGCTGAATTGGAGCTATAGCTGCCAGCCTATGCCACAGCTCAGCAACTCCAGATCCTTAACCCACTGAGTGAGGCCAGGGATTGAACCCATATCCTCGTGGATGCTAGTCAGATTCGTTTCCAGTGCACCACAGCACGCACTCCCTTTTTTTTCTATTTGATCATTTTAGCTGAGCAGCTAACATTAGGATAACTTACTTATCCATGTCAAGCATCGATCACAGCAGTAATAATAATAATATTATTAGCTGTTATTTATTGAATGTTTACTGTTTGCTGATACTGTTCTTGAAATTTTTCATCATTTGTCTCTGACCCTTGCAAAACCTTTCCCTTTTTATAGATGGAAAAAATTGAGACTCAGAGAGATGAAATACCCTACCAAAGGTCGCACAGTTAGTCAATGATAGAACCCTCTCTGTTCTCGGTTTTTTGGCTTTAATATCTCTAGGCTCTTTAGCTAGAACATTCCAGCATCTTCATCTTCTCCTCTCATTGTTCCCTTATAGGATGACCTGCACCTGGTGATACGAAAGCAGCTCTCTAGCACCATATCCAAGTACAAACTCATTGGTATCATCGGTGCTGTCACCACAGCTGGCATCATAGCAGCAGACAGGTATGTATGGACATTCTGATTTTTGTAGCTCAACGTCAATTAATCAGGTTGCTGTCTTACAAAATAAAGTATTACATCGTGTGGACATTGTAAGAGGAGACATTACAACCGTCGTAAGAGTAAGCAAATGTTTGTTGCTACCTTCCAATGTTCCTTCTCATCTTGACTGTATATTCTACATATAATTTTTACAGAATTGTGGTCATAGTCATTACAATCTGATGGTTTAAAACTAGAGATTGCCAAGACATTAAGTTCTAAAAATTTTTCCACCAGGGAAACCCTCCTCCTCCTTGGATATGCTTTTCTGCATCTGCTGCAGTCTTAGGCACTAGACAGTGCAGGTTTTTTCATTGCTGTTATTCCTGTCTGGAGCATCGTGTTTGATATAAATAAAGTCTTCCTGTGGATTTTTCCCCTCTTGCACTTTGATGCCACATTTGTAACATCTAAAAGAAGAGTCAGATTTGACACTTGATGAGTTGTTACCATTGTGAAATGACATTGGGATTCTATGCTCCTTGGAAATGATTCGTCATGATTTCCTGGGACCTCAGGAAACATTCTTAGAGTCAGCATTAGTAATCCATGGAGGCTGCACAGTGTACTGATTAAAAGTTCATTCTCAGAGTTCCTTGTGGCGCAGGTTAGATCCTTGGCCCAAGAACTTCTCTGATTCTATACTGCCCGCCTGGGGTCAAATACTGGCTCCATTATTTATTAGCGGAATGATCTTGGGTAAGTTACTTTACCTCTCTGTGCCTTTGTATTCTCACTCTTGTGAAATAAAAGTACTATTAGTATTTACTTCATAGAGTTATTGATAGCATTAGTGAGAGCAAGCCCAGTGCTTATTCTTATGATTATTGCTAATTTAGTGTACCGTTAAAAAATCTAAGTTAGCCATCATTTGCTCTAATCCCCATTTTGAATAAATAAATACTCCTCTCTGCTTTCATGCCCTTTGATCTCCACCCCCATCCCAGGCAAGGCAAGTTTCTTAAATTTATTGCCAGTTGTTGTAAAATATTACAAAAGTGAAGCTAAAATAATCTGTTTTTGGAAGTAGATCTTTCAGTTTGACCCCAGGGAGAGGAGACCTGAGTAATGAACAGTGCACACAGGTGAGTTCTTATTTTCTTAGTGTAGTTGGATATGGTTGTGAGTAACTGAGGAATTGCTTTTGGTCACTGTCACCTTCCCAGAAAGCATGCTTCTTTTTTTTTTTTCAAAATGTATTTTCCTGACCTTGTAGCTTTTATAATTTGTACCACTCTGTTGGTCTTTATTACCATTGGCTTGTGTTTTATTTTAGTTCTGTATCTTTCTAAGTTCCCTAATTTGTAAATTCCTACAGAGCAAAAAAGGTGGGTCATGTTTGAAGAATAGCAAATTGAATGGAGCCTAGGACAAGTTAGTGTATGATTGGAGAGTTGGAGATAAAGCTGGATTGGAGATAGAAAACAGGGCTGAGTAGCACAAGGAATTATATCCAGTTTCCTGGGATAGACCATGATGGAAAGGAACATAATAAAAGAGCACACACATGTATGTATAACTGAGCCACTTTGCTGTTACATCATTGTAAATCAACTATAGTTTTATATAAAAAAAGATAAAAACCCAGAGGGCTCTGGAGTTCCCGTCGTGGCTCAGCAGAGACGAATCTGACGAGTATCCATGAGGACACAGGATTGATCCCTAGCCTCGCTCAATGAGTTAAGGATCCGGTGTTGCTGTGAGCTGTGGTGTAGGTTGCAGACTTGGCTTGGATCTAGAATTGCTGTGGCTGTGGTGTAAGCAGAGGCTACATCTCCGATTTGAGCGCTAGCTTGGGAACCTCCATATGCCGTGGGTGCAACCCTAAAAAAGAAAAATACGGAAACTCAGAGGGCTCTGAATGCAAATCAAAACATCTTGATTTTTGTGCCAAGGAGGTCCTTAAGGGTTTCTTAGCATAGAAGTGGCATAATCCAAGCTTTGTTTTAGCAAAATCAATCTAGTTCATGTGTCTGATGGATTGGATAAGAAATGAGGTTATAAAGTGGTGGATTGGTGAGGAAGCTTAGGAAAAACCTCAGGTGACAGGTGGTAATAAGAACTTTGCCAATGAAATTGGAAAAGGAAAAATTTACTACTGCATGGGGTGAATGGTGTTTAGGAAGTGTTAGGAGCCCAAGGGCTGAACCAGACTTTTTGTTCAACTGCTCCAGGTGACCTCCTTGCTACAGTTGGTTCATTCCTGCAGTGAGCAGTCTCCTCATGCTTCTGCTCTTTATTACGATGAATTTGCCAACCTGATCCAAGGAAGAAAACTGGCTCCAAAAGCCCTGGTAAGGCCAAGAAGCTTTTCTTAGAGCAGTGAAGTGTGAGGGCCATTTTCGTGTACCTTCTTCAAACCCCTCTCTATGTTGCACTGCAGAAATAGAGATCATCCTATGAGCTGTCCTAATTTCTAATTGGGAAGGCTGTTGTAACTAACTGCCCCAGGCCTCTCCTCGGAGGTCTCCTTCACATAATGACAACAGTAATAGTAAGGATGAGGAAGATGATAATGTTGTCAGTGATATTGTTGCAAACCATCTGTTCTATGCCAGGGACTGGTTTAAACATTTTTCATGTATTATGTCTATTCTACATTAGAATAATGAGTTATGAGTTACTGTTATTTTCTTTTCAGAAATGAAGAAACTGAGGCTTAGGAAGGTTAATAGTTTGTGTAGGGTTCTATTGAATGTATAGCCTGGGATGCACAGCCTTTTTATTTGTTTGTTTCCTGAAGGACTGGGTTGGGCAGACAATTTTTAATGATTTCCAAGATGCCTTTGTGGTGGACATCTGTGTTATTCCAGAAGGGTAAGTACTGTTTATCCACTGACATGATTGTACTGGTGAAGAAATTATGTCACTTATGTAAACAGCTGCTACAAACCTCAGAACATCTGTGACCTCAGCCATGTCTGGCCCACTGTTACAGCTCCCCTCCTTTCATCCCCAACTCCTAGTACCCCCAGCTCCAGAACTGCTAAAAGCTTTACCAGTCTGGTCTGTCTCCTCTCTCACTTTTCCTTATAATAGAGGAGATTGGTTTAGTGGTTTCTTCTGTAGACTTGCATACCCTCGACCTGGGGATCAGATTCTGGCTTCTCTCCGCAGTGACTATCCATTTCCTGTGAAAGCTCTCTATGGACTGGAAGACTACAGTAGTCAGGATGGGATTGCCATCAACCTCCTGCCACTGCTTTTCTCTCAGGACTTTGCAAAAGATGGGGGTAGACGGACTTCACAGGAATCAGACCAAAAGTCAGTACACTTTTTCTTCTCTAAAAAGTCTCTTGGTGTTTGGAACGTTCACAGGGAATTCCACTGTTCTTTCGACTTTCTCCCAAGGCAGGTGGTATTTGGATGGGTACCATGAATGGGGCAGACTCGTTGTTTTTCCTCAGACCTTGGAATTGGGATTTGCATTGCTGTGTGACAGTCAGCAGATACTCTGGGAGGCTGTTTTTGTTTTGGTTCGTTTTTCCCTCCTAAGAAGGCATTGTCTACCTCTGGCCCCTTCGTGCCCTCCCTCTCTTTTACATCCACCTTCCCCAGTACATGGATGTTCACGCTACTCACCTCAGTCTTTCTCCAGTTCACTTCATTATTTATTTGCTGAGCATCCATTAAGTTGTCAAATGTTCTTAAAAGCAGGCGTTTATTTTGGGTAAAACTCCTTAATTATAAGATTGGACTCTGTATAAACATGGACTAATCTATCTATAAGGCATGGTTTAGAAATGAATTTTTCCTTCCCAGATTGGTTTCTCCATTGTGCCTGGCTCCCTATTTCCGGTTACTGAGACTTTGTGTGGAGAGACAGCATAATGGAAACTTGGAGGAGATTGATGCTTTATTAGGTATAGGATGAAGTTTTCAGATTCTTTCTTCCTTATAACTCTTCTTTGCTAAACTTAAAGAAGGGGTGGACCAGTACCTTTGTGTTGGGGGAGGAATTTTCTAACTTCACAAAGACTTTTTAAAAGTATGTGTGTTGACTGTTGGAGAATATGGAAGTGTTTTTTGAAACTAAGCTTGACCTTCAGATACCAGTTAAAGGGGAAAGTAAGTAGGAGAGCTAGCTCTAGGGGCAGCATCCAAGTTCTGCTGACTCAGACTAGAGGGGGTTGGAAATATTTTTTCTCTTTCAGATTGTCCTTTATTCCTCACTGACCTGGAGCCTGGAGAGAGACTGGAGTCCATGTCCATAAAAGAGCGTTCATTCATGTGTTCACTCATATTTCTCACTCTGAATTGGTTCCGAGAGGTGAGCAGAGTTACTAGGCTACTTTACTTACTGTCTGTAGTTCCTGTTGAAAAGAAACTCTCTTCTTGGTTCTGATGAGCCTCCTTAGAAAGTCTCTATCAAACACTAACCCCTGTGTGTTTCTTCAGAGTCTATATCCAACCCTACCCTAATCATCTGTACCTCCTGACACAGCCAGATCAAAATACTGAGCATTCACTTAATGTTTCCCATGCTTTACTACCTCCAGGCTTTGTCACAGTGTTCTGCTAATGCCTGGAATAGCTTCACCATGTCCACTGTGAAAATACTGTTCCTCCTCGCATAGGCATGCACTTTAATGTTTCGATTTAGTGAAATGATTTAGATGGAAGTTTTCAGCTTCCTTTAGCATACATTTGGCTTAATGAAATGCATGATAATATGACATATAATGAGGACTTCCCTTTGTGGCTCAGTAGTTAACAAACCCAACTAGTATCTATGAGGACACAGGTTCGATCCCTGGCCCTGTTCAGTGGGTTAAGGATCTGGCATTGCCGTGAGCTATGATTCAGGTCGCAGATGCGGTTCAGATCCTGTGTTGCTGTGGCTGTCGTGTAGGCTGGCATCTGCAGCTCCCGTTTGACCCCGAGCCTGGGAACGTCCATATGCTGTGGGTGCGGCCATAAAAAGCAAAAAAACAAAAAGGAAAAAGAAATATAATGAAAATTAAATAGAAAAGATGGTAACATCTTACATCTGTATCACACTTCCTTTCTCGTGTTTTTGGGGTCTTTTTTTGGGGGGGTCTTTTGTCTTTTGTCATTTCAGGGCCACACCCATGGCACGTGGAGGTTCCCAGGCTAAGAGTCTAATCAGAGCCACAGCTGCCGGCCTACACCACAGCCACAGCAACACGGGATCCGAGCTGTGTCTGCAACCTACACCACAGCTCACAGCAACACCAGATCCTTAACCCACTGAACGAAGCCAGGAATCGAACCTGCAACCTCACGGCTCCCAGGCAGATTCATTTCCGCTGAACCACAACGGAAACTCCCATGTGTATTATTTCTTAGAATGTTTTTTAATTTGAATTATTTCTTCTTATCCTCACATCTATATTATAATGTAAGGATGGGTATTATTCTTCTTTTACACATACAGAATTGCAGGTGCAGAGAGCTCAGAGTCATTAAAATTTATCAAACATGGAGTTCCTGTTGTGGCTCAGTGATAACAAACACCACTATCCATGAGGATGCAGGTTCGATCCCTGGCCTCACTAAATGGGTTAAGGATCCAGGGTTGTCATGAGCTGTGGTGTAGTTTGCAGGCATAGCTTGGATCTGGCATTGCTTTGGCTGTGGTGGCGTAGGCCAGCTGCTGCAGCTCCAGTTTGATCCCTAGCCTGGGAACTTCCGTATGCCGCAGGTGCGGCCCTAAAAAGCAAAAAATGAAAATATAAAATAAATAAAACTTAGCTAACACACATGCCAAATGCTGGGCTAGTTTCTTTATTCACACAATCCATATACATTTGCATTCAGTTTTGTAACTGAGGAAATAAAAGCTCAGAAAGGTTGAAGACTTGGCCAAGGTCACACAGCTGGTAAGTAGCAGGCTGGGACTTGTTTCACCGAAGTATGGACTTTCTAGCTACTGTGTTGTTCCACCATGTTACTTACGTCAGAATAAGTAGAGCTGGGATTAAAAGTCACGTCTCCTTGTTGGCCCAGCACCTTGCTGAGAACACTGATGTCTCAGACTAGACTCCCAAATCCTCTCTTTTACTCTTAAATAATGCAGACAGGGTTAAAATCACAGCGTGAGTATTTGCATTTCCACAGGTCATAAATGCCTTCTGTGGGCAGACGTTGCCTGAGATGAAGGGCAAGGTGCTCACACGGTTGAAGCACATCGTGGAGCTGCAGCGAGTCCTGGAAAAGCACCTGGCAGGTGAGGGAATGGTCCTGTGTGGTGCCCTGCTAGGCGGTGAGGAGATGGAGAACTTGGCTTCTAAGCCCAGACTCAGTGATAACTGCCCCCACTCATCTAGGACAAGGAAATGTGTGCTCAACAAAATTTTAAAACATGAGTACATCCACTTTTCTCCCATTGTTAGTCCAGGAGACCTTGCTTCCTAAGGAAGTAAAAGATATAAAGCATTGGTCGGGCTTTTGTGAAGTTACTTTGCCTCTTTGGAGGTCAAACTTCCAGGGCCGTTTGTCTTCCTGAACATCATTATGAACCAGGAATAAAGCCGAGAGGTTTCTTAATACTTTCTGACCATCAAGAAAACTTGTCAGAAAAAATTAAAAAAAAGAAAGAAAAGAAAACTTGTCACTTTAAAGTGCTAGCTTGATTCTGTGGGGAAAACATGGAGGCTCACTCAGGGCCTTATCTAAATAACTGTATGTGAAATAAACTGCTATGTGACCAAATATTGTTAATATCTTTAGATTTTGAATGTAAGTTTAATTTTAGTTCCCGGGTGTTCTATATCATTATTTAGAATGGTTTTATGTTAATTAATCATAATCAATTAATATGATGTTCCTAATAAGTTAGAAAACTTAACTGTGGCAGTTGGTCATTTTACTTTGCCAAAGCAGTTAATGTCATATGTCTTGAATGCATCTTACAGATGGTCAGCCATACTTGGTAGTTTTGGAAATGAGTTTTTAGTCAGTCAGGTGATTAGCATTCCAATCTAATGATGGTATATGGTTGGTATACCTTGAGCTTCTACCTGCTCTCTGTTTCAGTCACCCCAGACTATGTCCCTCCCCTTGCAAACTTTGACTTGGAAACTTTAGAAGTAACACCTCATACCAGTACTGCTGTTTCAGCAAAAACCAGAATACAAGGAAAGATGGGTGAGTTTGTTCTTATTCTTTCTCCCTGTGTGCTATGTTGAATTGACCTAGAGGTTATCTTCATCAAGGCATGGGAGTAATTGGAGAGATTATATGATTGAACCCTTTTTTTGGTATGGTTATCAATGAACTATAATACAGAGTTATATTATCTTCTCTCTCTTTCTAGGTAATCTTTTTGTTTGTTTCTTTGTTTTCTTAGGGCTGTACTTGCGGCATATGGAAGTTCCCATATTAAGGGTAGATTTGGAGCTACAGCTACTGGCCTACACTACAGACACAGCAACACGGGATCCGACCTACACCACAGCTCATGGCAACACTGGATCCTTAACCCTGTGAGCAAGGTCAGGAACTGAACCCTCGTCCTCATGGATGGTAGTCGTGTTTGTTTCTGCTGAGCCACAAGGGAAACTCCTCTAGGTAGTCTTTATCAGGTTGTTTCCTGAAGGCAGTGATAGTTAGCAAATATGGTTATTGATTATCTGAGCCCCTTTTTTCTTTTTGAAACATAAGGAGGAAGGAAACGAAAAGCAGATGGCAGCAAAACATCCTCCCCTGACACACTTTCAAAGGAGGATAATTCAGAATGCGACCCTACACCATCTGGTAGGAGCCTGCTGGAGAAGGTATGGGAGTGACGAGTATCTATGAATGTGTGTGACAGTCCAGTGCGGTTAATAGAGGGCCACCATTGTTCTATGCCTTCTATTTATTTATTTATTGGTTTGGGGGGGTTTGGGGTTTTTTTTTGGCCACATTGATGGCATGCGGAGGTTCAGGGCCAAGAATCAAACACACCACAGCAACCAGCCGAGCCGTAGCTGAATCCTTAACCCCCTGCACCACTAGAGCACTCCTAGTCTGTGCATTTTACAGAGAGAAAAATTAGGGAAAGGAGAGGCAAGTAAACTCTCCTAGGCTTTGGAGTGACCCTCTCGGTAGCAGAATTTGGGTTAGATTCCAAATCTTTTTTTTTTTTTTTTTTTTGTCTTTTTGCCTTTTCTAGGGCTGCACTCATAGCATATGGAGGTTCCCAGACTAGGGGTCTAATCAGAGCTGTAGCTGCTGGCCTACGCCACAGCCACAGCAATGCAGGATCCGAGCTGCGTCTGCAGCCTACACCACAGGTCACGGCAGGGCCGGATCCTTAACCCACTGAGTGAGGCCAGGGATCAAACCCACAACCTCATGGTTCCTAGTCAGATTCGTTAACCACTGAGCCATGATAGGAACTCCTGGTTAGACTCCAAATCTTTATCACTACCACACACTGGCTTTTCTAATTATTTTCTTAAGTATTATTTCCTTTTTTGCACCCCAGCAGTACTTTGAGTTCTGTCTTATAGGAATTATCAAATTGTGTCTTTGGATATAGTTGTAAATATGCTGCTTTTAGTCTCTTTCCTCTTCCCATCTCAGATAATCCACTCCTCAGTGAACTGAGATAACATGAAATGCTTCATACAATTTCTTTCTTTTTTTTTGCCTTTTTTTAGGGCCGCACCCACGGCATATGGAGGTTCCCAGGCTAGGGGTCTAATCGGAGCTGTAGCCGCCGGCCTACTCCACAGCCACAGCAATGCCAGATCCAAGCCGTGTCTGCAACCTACACCACAGCTCACGGCAACGCTGGATCCTTAACCCACTGAGTGAGGCCAGGGATTGAACCCGTAACCTCATGGTTCCTAGTCAGATTCGTTAACCGCTGTGCCACGATGGCAACTCTGCTTCTTACAATTTCTGATACTTAATAAACAGGTCCTTTTCCTATAACTGTACTACTCATGGGGTCAGTGTCGTGTTTATGAAATTGCCTAAACCAC
>PVHT021183699.1:67779304-67884334 GCA_004024745.2 Catagonus wagneri
CAACGCTGGATCCTTAACCCACTGAGTGAGGCCAGGGATTGAACCCGTAACCTCATGGTTCCTAGTCAGATTCGTTAACCGCTGTGCCACGATGGCAACTCTGCTTCTTACAATTTCTGATACTTAATAAACAGGTCCTTTTCCTATAACTGTACTACTCATGGGGTCAGTGTCGTGTTTATGAAATTGCCTAAACCACGTAGATCCCAACTATTTCTATTTTTTAGTTACCAGTTATTATTTGTTATGTATAGTTCCTCTAATCTTACTAATCACTACTTCCTTGCAAGGTTAGGATTGATATCAACATTTAATAGATGAGGGAACTAAGACCCAGAGAGGGTAGGTGACTTGCCCAAGGTTACACAGTTAATAAGTGCTTGAGCAAGGATTTTTTTTTTGTCCTTTTGCCTTTTATCTAGAGCCGCACCCGCGGCATATGGAGGTTCCCAGGCTAGGGGTCTAACAGGAGCTGTAGCTGCTGGCCTTCGCCACAGCCACAGCAATGCAGGATCTGAGCCACGTCTGCAACCTACACCACAGCTCATGGCAACGCCAGATCCTTAACCCAGTGAGCAAGGCCAGGGATCGAACCCGCAAGCTCATGGTTCTTTAGTCGGATTCATTAACCACTGAGCCACGAAGGGAACTCCTTGAGCAAGGATTTGAAGCCAAATCTTTCTGGCCTCTAAGCTCATATTTTTCTGTACCAAATCATAATAGCTTGATTGTCTAATAGTTCATCCTGAAGTGTAAACCAACCAAGAATCTCAAATGTGTGACCTATGTTCAAATATTGCATTAGGTGCTCTGTCTCAGGAATATTTAGAGACTTTGGTAAAAGGATGTGATGAAAATGTAACTTTTTGCATAAAACAAATGCATAATTATACTTTGAAATCTTCATTAAAAATTAGATTAATATACAAGCCTTATTCTGTTGGTTTCTTCTACTTTCTTCCCAGGAGTTCAAAGGGAAAGAAGAAAAGACGTCAGTGTCACTGCAGAATTACCACGCTTTTTTCCGAGAGCTGGACATTGAGGTCTTCTCTATTCTGCATTGTGGGCTTGTAGCCAAGTTCATCTTAGATAGTGAAATGCACACTGAAGTAAGTGACACAGCTGAGATTGCAGAACTTAATCTTCATTCAGAAAATTCCTCAGCTCTATTCTTATTTCAAAAAGAATGGCATGACACTGAAAGAAGTTGGACTTTGGCTTCCGAAGCCTTTATATGTGAAAGTGATGATGAATAATTACCTTCATCATCTTGATGTTTGTAAATCTAGGGTTTTTTATAATGTGTTAGGCATTGTAAAAGATGGTGCTAATGATGTGATCCCTACATTTGGATACTAATAATAAGCTATTTAAAGTACTTTTGTAGAGTAGCACTGTTGTGATTTATAGTGCTCAGTGCAGCTTTCACTTTTTCATGACATTTGTTCAGTATCCATGAGATATTTGTCAAGGCCTTTTTTGCCACTAATCTAGATTGGCAATTCAGTAATACATACAGCATAGTGCTTGCCTTCAGATAGCTCATAATCTAAGGAGGTAGATAGCTGGCAGTACCTGGTGTATTGATGGTCAGAACTGAGTACCAGTGAAACTCTGAGGAGAGAGGTGTATTTATTTATTTATTTATTTATTTATCTATCTATCTATCTATCTGTCTATCTATCTAATCTATCTATCTATTTATTTATTTTAGGGCTGCATCCGCAGCATGTGGAAGTTCCCAGGCTAGGGGTCAAATAGGAGCCACAGCTGCCGGCCTATACCACAGCCACAGCAACTCAGGATCTGGGCCGCATCTGCGATCTACACCCCAGCCCAAGGCAACTCCGGATCCCCGACCCATTGAGCGAGGCCAGGGATCAAACCCGCATCCTCATGGATACTAGTCAGATTCGTTTCCACTGAGCCACAACAGGACTTCCAGGAGTGGTATTTTTGGAAGTAGAGGACATTTTAACAGAAAAGTTAACTTTTGATATGGAATTCACAGAGAGTAGAGTTTTACCACGTTTAAAGAAAAAATGGAGAAATAGCATGGGCTCTTTCCATTTCTGAACAGTGTAACGAGGGGAGCTACCCTCACATCCATGCATCTGCAGTGGAATGTGGTGCAGAACTGCTCCAGCTTCCTAATGTAGAGGTAAAAGCACACGTACAGCACTGAACCCAATAACCTGAAGGCCGCAACTCCTTCCGCTACAATGGAGCATGGAGACAGCTGCAGACAGCAAAGGGGTCGTGGTGGTGATGAAGCCGAGATCCGGCCGGCAAAAGCCGGCCATGTCCTACATGTAGAACACCATCAACAAGAACTCCCGAGCCACTCTTAGCAGCATCAGGAACATGATCCGAAAGAACAAGTACCGCCCAAATTTGTGCGTTGCTGCCATCTGCAGAGCCAGCACCATCCTGCACAGCCAGAAGCCTGTGATGGTGAAGAGGAAGCGGACCCACCCCACCAAGAGCTTCTGAGCCATCCCCTTCCTCAAAACAATAGAGACATGGGTCTCCTCGCCTTAAAAAAAGAGAAAAAAGGAAAAAAAATAGTGTAGATTTTTACCATAGATTTTTATAAGAATATAATCTCTTTCAGCATAGAGATACTTGTTTTCAGACTTTCCACTTCAGATTGTACTTAGAGATTGTCCATAAATGTATGTTGAGTGAACAGTTTGAAGTGAGACTGTATTTGACCTATTCTGCTTCTGGTAGTATAATATACATGTAAGAATCCTGCTCAGAGTTAATAGTAGCAAAACACTAAGGGAAAGAAAATATGAAAGGATTGTTTAATGAACAGAGAAAAGCAAAATTCCCTTGAATTAGGTTTTTTTTTTTTTAATCTCAGTACTTTGGAAAGGCACTGTGGGTTCACAGCTGGAGGGAAACGTCGGAGGCATTTATTTCTACAGAAAAAATAGGTCTTCTAAAATTGTACTGTCTCAGATTCCTGTTTTAATAATTTAAAATTTTGTTTTACTTTAGAAATGCTTGACTGTCTGGAGTTCTCGTTGTGGCGTAGTGGAAATGAATCTGACTAGTAACCATGAGGTTGCAGGTTCAATCCCTGACCTTACTCAGTGGGTGAAGGATCCAGCGTTGCCGTGAGCTGTGGTGTAGACTGCAGACACGACTCGGATCCAGCATGGCTGTGGCTGTGGTGGAGGCCGGCAGCTGTAGCTCTGATTAGACCCCAAGCCTGAGAACCTCCATATCTGTGGGTGTGGCCCTAAAAAGACAAAACAAAAAAAACAAAACAAAGAAAAAAACAGAAGTGCTTGCCTTTTTGATATGTTGACAGAGCACAATAGCTGTTTATATGAGATGGGGGAAACTTTGCCCTTTTTTGGTCAGATTCTTCACCCATTGGCAAGAGTCCACATGAAACGTGTCCCCCAAAGATGTGTTGGACATGCTTGGAATTACTCTTCCTTCCTCCATGTGACAGGCTACAGAAGTTGTTCAACTTCAGCCCCCTGAGCTGCTTTTTTTGCTGGAAGATCTCTCCCAGAAGCTGGAGAATATGCTGACCCCTTCTGTTGCCAGGAGAATTCCCTTCCTCAAGGTTTGTACAGGCAGGCCTTAGTGGATTTGGAAACAAGGAGGTCTTAGTAGTGATAGTGAGTAAGTTATCACTTCTTCTGGTGTTGTGTTTGGTTAGCATGGTGGTAACCTTGTTGCCACTCCACGTTTGCCTTGCTCTCAGAAGCAACTCTGAAACAGAAAACAAAAAAGACACCTTAAACAGGAAATGTGCTAAGCATTCCCGAATCCTGTTCTTTGCCCTGGTTTTGGTTTTAACACCTCCCAAACAGCCTGTACCCAAGTCTCAGCATAGTAGTTGGCTGTCTAGAGAAGTCCAGAACTCAGAATGTGTATCTAATGGACAAATGCACATAGCGTCTGGAGAGCAGTTAGATGATACAACAACAAAATGCAAAAATTTTAGATGTGTTTTAACATCTAAAATTAATGATTCTTTTTTTCTACCTACTATTTACATTCTTGTTAGCCTAAATGATTTCTATTTTTGTGTGAGTTTTATCTCGTTAGTAATTAGGTGTCTATACTTCTCAAACACTGCTCTATTGTATAAAAACCAGGTTCTTTGTTATTTGAAGATTGAGCAAGTTCCCTCTGTCAGACTATTATCCCTAATTTCTTTCTCCTACATAGTGGCACAATGTTTGATTAAACTTCATGACAAACTTTCAGTTTCAGAGAAGCTATCCAACAGTTTCTTCCCTAGTAACTCTGAATTTTTTTTTATAGAGTAAAGGGAACCGGAATATTGGATTCGCACATCTTCATCAGAAATCTGCCTCAGAAATCGCTCACAGTGTTTTCCGACTGCTGACCCCCTTGTGTAACCACCTGGAGAACATTCACAACTATTTTCAGGTCAGAGCCTATCTTACCATTAGAGAGACTTAGAAATCACTTATGTGAGCTAGAGTTCTCATTTGGGGCTGAGAAATTTTGAAGGAAAATGAGTGCAGTTGCCAAAGCAATGTCCTAAAAGCATTTTTCCCTTTTAGTGTTTATCTGCTGAGAATCACGGTGTAGCTGATGGACCAGGAGTGAAAGTTCAAGAGTACCACATAATGTCTTCCTGCTATCAGAGGCTATTGCAGATTTTTCATGGGTTTTTTGCTTGGTGAGTATGTGGCCAGTACAGTAGGTAGAGATAACCAGAGACTGCTACTTAAAAAGTTGTTTCCAACTAAGTTGTTGATAAATTCCAGATTGCATGGTAAAGAGCTGAAGGCAGTGAGAGCTGGGGTGTTTAGTGACTCCTTAATGGAATCATGGGACTTCATGGGCCCTTGGAAGGGAGATGGCTTTTGGGGAAGTAAAGGAAGAAACTGGAAAGCAGTCATGGACAAAGGTTTAAATGAAGGAGGCGTGTCCTTTAAATGCTTTTGTTCCTCAGGGCCATGCTCTGGGCCCTCTGTTCTCGTAATACAGGTCTGCTGGGCAATCTCACCCAAGCTTAAATTCATGCTAAAATTTATCTTCTGGTCTATAGGAATTTATCTCCAACTGCCTCCCCAACAGCCCCTTATGGGTGTGTCATTGACACCTCAGACTCATCACATTCAGCCTTCGCACCTGAACTTCATCTTCCCCTGAATGGGTAGATGGCACCGCCATTAGTCTGAGCCAGAACCAGGAATTATTCTTTATCCCTTCTGCTACGTTCTACCTTTCTTCTTACCTATATCTCATCACAAAATCCTGTAGATTTTATTTTCCAGGTAACATCAAAATGACAACCTGGGGAGTTCCCATTGTGGCTCAGTGTTAACAAACCCGACTAGTATCCAGGAAGTTCCAGGTTCGATCAGTGGGTTAGGATCCAGTGTTGCTGTGAGCTATGGTGTAGGCTTTAGACATAGCTCTGATCTAGCGTTCCTGTGGCTGTGACAAAGGCCAGCAGCTATAGCTCTGATTCGATCCCTAGCCTGGGAATCCATATGCTGCATGTGTGGTCCTAAAAAAAAAAAGACAACCTGTTCTCTCCTTCTCCACTGTTTCCAGAATCCTGTCATCTGTCACCTGGACTAAATTAGTTTCACAGTTGGTCTCTCTGTCTCCACTTGTCTTCTTCACACAGCAGTCAAAATGACCTTCCCAGAGGTCTCCTGTGGTACAGCAGGTTAAGTATCTGGCATTGTCACTGCAGCAGCTCAGGCCACTGCTCCGACACAGGTTCAGTCCCTGGCTGTGAACTTTAGATGCCACAGATGTGGCAACAAAGGGGGGGACGGGAAGAGGAAAAAGATCTTTTAATTCACTGATCGAGGCCAGGGATCAAACCTGCATCCTCATGGATACTAGTCAAGTTCATTACCGCTGAGCCACAACAAGAACTTCTGCGCTTCCAGTCACTGTCTTGCACTCTGCTCTCCAGCTGTACTGAATTAATTTCACACATACCCATCCTTCTACTGGGACCCCCACCCTCCTTGATTCCCAGTCTTTTCTACCTTAGCCTTGAGATCTGGATTTAAACTTCACTTCCTCAGGGACATCTTCCCAAACTGCTAGGCCAGGTAAGTCTCCTTCCTACCTCTCTGATCCCCAGTTCTCTCCTAAGACTCTTACAGTACAACTTATCGTGGTTTATTGTGATTATTGTTCATCTGTCTTCCCTGCTGGACTGTGAGCTCCATGGAGGCAGAGACCAGTCATTGTCATATTCTCAGTACTTAAAAACAGTGCCCGACAAGGAATTTGAATAGATGCTTTATCAGGGAGATATATAGATGGCAAAAAATACATGCAAAGGTATTCAGTAGTGTCAGTTATTAAGGAAATGCAAGTTAAAATCACAGCATTGCTAAATTAAAAAGACTTACTTTGCCAGCATACACTTGTTTTTGAAGACAATTTGCCCATTCCTTAAAAAGTTAGATATACACCTATCGTACAGCCCCACCATTTCAATCCTAGTATTTCTCCAAGAGAAATGAGAGCATATTTCTACATAGTCTTGTGCATGAATGTTCATTGCAGCTTTATTGTAATAGCCCCAGATTGTCCATCAACCAGTGAATTGATAGATTGTGGTATGTCGATGTGGTAGAACACAAACATGCAACAACATGGGCAAAAAAAGAATTCTGCTGAATAAAAAGCAAGACTGTAAGAGTATGGTAGTATTTGATTCTTTTTATATAAGATTCTAGAAAACATATAATCTTATGACAGACTGTTCAGTGGTTACCTAACATCGGACAGGATGATGGAAGGAGGGCTAAATTACAGAGGAGTGCAAGGAAATTTTTGAGGGTGATAGATATGTTTACTATTTTCTTTGTGGTGATGGTTTCATGGGGAAGTCAGCTGATCAAATTTAGCATTTTAGATACATGGAATTTATTGTATGTCAATTACATTTCAGTAAAGCTCTTAAAAAGAAAAAAAAAAATCCTCAACCCAGAATTCATTTGTGGAAAGGAGGAGAGACTGCCACTGGTGATGTGGAAATGTTCCTATAGGACCAGAAGATCTAAGGGTCAGGTTATGCTTGGCCTTGAAGTTTAGGCAGAAGACTTCAAATGTTGTCCAGGGAAGCCATTTTGGAGTTTTGTGATCATAACCATGATATAGCAAAAACAGTGTTTTAGGGAAATCCTTTTGGCAGCAGCCTTCAGGCAGAGGGTTTGGGGGTTCTTTTTGTTTGTTTTTTTGCTTGTTTTTAAGGGCTGCACATGCAGCACATGGAGGTTCCCAGGCTAGGGGTTGAATCAGAGCTGCAGCTGCCAGCCTACACCAAAGCCACAGCAATGTGGGATCCCAGCCGTGCCTTCATGGCAGTGCCGTATCCCCGACCCACTAAACGAGGCCAGGGATCAAACCCACATCCTCATGTATACTAGTCAGATTATTTTCCTCTGTGCCACAGTGGGAAGTCCCAGGCAAAGAGTTTGGAAAGGCAACCAAAAAGACCAAGGATATTGACAGGATCTGTGCCTGGGGTGGTGATAAGGGCCTGGCCCAGAGTAATGTCCTTGACTTGGAAAGGAAGGGACAACAGGAAAGATTATATGAAGACAGAATTGTTAAGACTTGATTTATTGATATAGAAGAAGGAGTAAGTTCTTTGAGCATCTACTATGGATTAGACATTGATTTAGCAAGTTCACAAAATTATTCCCTTTTTTTTGGAGAAGACTGAGACTATAAAATATAGGGAATATGAAATATGAAGGAGAATTTTTCTTTTCCTTGAAAATAAATATAGGAGGTCTTTAAGGAAAGACAGCATTTTAGTATTTCAGCTTCTGGTCTAATACTCAGAGCTGTGACTGAATTTGACACAGTACTTTCAGTTCTCCTTTTACTTTTAGTCCTTCTCCATTGATTTTTTTTTTTTTTTTTTTTACTTTTTAGGGCCGCACCCATGGCGTATGGAGTTTCCCAGGCTAGGGGTCTAATCGGAGCTACAGCTGCTGGCCTATGCCACAGCCGTAGCAATGCCAGATCCAAGTCATGTCTGTGACCTACACCACAGCTCACTGCAACGCCAAATCTTTAACCCACTGAGCGAGGCCAGGATTCGAGCCCATAACCTCACGGTTCCTAGTCGGATTCGTTTCTACTACACCACAGCGGGAACTCCTCCATTGATTTTTTGATGGTAGAGCCTGGAGACAGGATCTTCACAAGCTGCCCACTCAATCTTCCTGAAACTAAACTACCTTTCCTTGCCTTTCCCTTAGGAGTGGATTTGTTCAACCTATAAATCATAATTTACTGTATTTAGCCCTCGAGATCCTTACTAACCGACTGAAGCAGGGAGAGCCTGACCAACCCTTGGAGGAGCTGCTCAGGTGGGTCAGACTACACATCCCAGAGTGTTGTCCCAAGAACCTCTTGGGAAGAAGGTTGGCATGATTTCTTGGTGATAAGTTATCTTGAGTGTCCAATAATTGTAAGAGAGATTGATATTTTCAGTGACTTTTCCTCAGTTATATGAGCCTTCTCATCTGTGTATTCAGATAAATCCTGAATCATTAGAAACTTGGATTCAACATACTAAATGTTCATGCATCCTGCATCCTGTAAAGTTACATTTTCAGGTAATGATGGAAGCACTGGCCATTGGTAATCATCCAGGGACCCATGCTGTCTCGTAGTAGGTTGGGTAATTAGGTAGCAGTAGTTAGTTACAACTGCTTGCCTGTCTCCTTCCCTCATCTTGGAAGAAGAGAGGCCTAGGCTGAGGGTATGGAAAGTGAGAAGGAGCTCAGAGGGACATGGCTCCCAGCCTTCTAACTCCAGCTTCAACCAGAGGGCCTTGGTCTTCCCCTCACCTCTCCTGATAGTCTAGGCCATCACTGGGTCCACAGTCAATGCTTGTCATTCCTGCTTCTAGGACCTTATTTCCTTTTAAGTACAGTGTTTTTTAATTTGTTTAACTTCCTTCCCACTATCAATCAGGAGTTGACTCTAGTTTTATTTCAACTACAATTTTGGATTTATTGTGACTCCTCATCTGCTGTGACTTCAGTGCATTGAAAGCTAACCATATACGGTACATTTAATAGAAGCTTTGTTCCTCTGCCTTATCACTTCCTTTCATCTTGTCTCTGTAAACCAGAATCTAAATATTATTCTCAGTGTGAATCCTGGTGACTTAAAGAGCGGTGTACCTGGGTTCCACATGAAAGCATGGCCTAGGCTAGCACTTGGGTATCTTGGCACACATGACCTCTTCAAAGCCAGAGTTCCATCCACTGGGCTCTATTATGCCCTGGCTTTCTCCATACCAAGTTACTGTTCTCTATCAGGGTCTTGAAAGAAGATTCTACTAAAACACCCGAAAATGAGGAGGGTTCTGATGAGACCATCAAACATTTAAGTGAACTTGAATGGCTCGTGGTTTTAGATACATCTTTAATACTTGTGATGCTTTTTTTTTCTTGTCTCTTTACAGCCAGAGCTTCCATTACTTGCAGAATTTCCACGTCAGCATTCCCACTTTCCAGTGTGCTCTTTATCTCATCAGACTTTTGATGGTCATTTTGGAGAAATCTACAGCTCCCACCCAGAACAAAGAAAAAATTGGTGATGGGCCATGTCCTTTTTTTTCCTTCATGAGTAGATTTATAAACTTGGGGCTTCCTGGGACCTTGCAAATTTTACATGTAAATCTCTCCACAATTGTGGGTGTGCCTTTTGCTACACCAAGGAGGATATATTTTCCCAGAAGGAACTATGTCTGATCACTGCTGGCATTGCTTAGATTGAGTGTGGTTAGTTCATTTGGCTAGATTTTCTGTTTGGCTTCTGTTTACTCATGTCCTCCCCCTCTTTTTTTTTTTTTTTTTTTTTTTAAGTATCTGAGATATCTGGTAAAAGAAGATGTGAATCACAGAGTTAATAAAATGGGAGAGGAAGGAGAAATAAGGATTAAATGTAAAGAAAGGTCTGGTCCATTCCTGACTTATCTTTTGACATAGCTCTTGGAAGGCACCTCACTAATTGTACAACCTGATTGGCAGCACAGACAGAAAGCAAAAAGAACATGCAAAATTGTTATTCCCTGTTGGTTAAAAGGGGAGGGTTTGGTCTGCGTCTTTAGGGTGGCTGCTGCTTGTTGGCCTGCGCAGGAGGAACTCCGATGGACTTCCCACTGCCCAGCAGCTTCCTTTTCTCTGTGGGGTTCTCGTTTGTGCCAAGACAGGGTAAGAGGGTGGGACATGTTGGATCTTAGACAGATGGGTTTATTTCTTATAGAAGAACTGGGAGAGCAGGCAGCTTTTCTCAAATTATCTATTATCCCATATCATAGTAAATATAAAAGAATAATCCTTTGATCAGTTATCATCCCTCAAAGTCTGAAAAACAAGAGGTTGACTTTCCATTCATGAGCTCTTTTTGTCCTGCTTTTCCAACAGCTTCCCTGGCCAGACAGTTCCTCTGTCGAGTGTGGCCGAGCGGGGAGAAAGAGAAGAGCAGCATCCCTAACGACCAGCTCCAGGCTCTGCTTAGGTGAGAGGCTTGGTTTCTGTCCACAAGCCAAATAGCTTTCCACTTTGCCACTGTTCAGATCCCTCGTCTGGTCAAAGACTGAGAAATTACCTTGGTCAGAGGTAACTTGGAAGCAATGAAGTAGGTTTGAAATTAATAGAAATTGGAATGTATGGCTTGTCAGAGCTTCCAGTTCTGTTTATACTGTCAGCTAGTTCCTTATTATTAAATCAAATCATGAAGGAAGTGGAGGAGTCTGCTGTTGTAGCCTGCCTTGTAAACCAGTGAGTCAGATATTTATGGCCTCCCATATCTAGGACACACCCATCAGTTCCAAGGTGTCTAGCTTTACTTCCAGTTGAGACATCATTTCCTTTACTTCTGGACAGGTATCTGGAATCTTTCCCTTTTTTTTTTTTTGCGGTTTTGTTTTGTCTTTTCAGGGCTGCATCCGCAGCATATGAAGGTTCCCAGGCTAGGGGTCTAATCGGAGCTGTAGCTGCCGGCTGACGATGCTACAGCCACAGCAGCGCGGGATCCAAGGTATGTCTGTGACCTACACCACAGCTCACGGCAACGCCGGATCCTTAACCCACTGAGTGATGCCAGGGAACCCACTGAGTGATGCCAGGGAGTGAACCCACAACCTCATGGTTCCTAGTTGGATTCGTTAACCCACTGAGTCATGGCGGGAACTCCAAATCTTTCTCTTATTAAAAATAAGTGCAGCTAGTTTTTTTTAAGGCTTACATAGTAATGGCTCAAGAACGAAATCTTGATTAAGGAATTCTGTAACATGTGTTTATACTGCTATGACTGGCAATGCAGCATTTACCTGGAGCACACAAACAGTGTCCTGAAGGCCATAGAAGAGATTGCTGGGGTTGGTGTCCCAGAACTGATCAACTCCCCTGCTAAAGACGCCTTTTCGTCAACGTTCCCTACACTTACCAGGTAAGGCTATGCTTTCCTCTAGTTCTATCTCTGGGTTAGAGTCACACTGTCTAATGTATATAGTTTCCAAATAACTGTCTCACTTTTCATCTAGTTCTGATACAGGGGGTGGGTCCATTCATTCAACACATAAACACGTGGAATGTCTAGTGCACATTCTCTGCAAGGGGTTCTCGGCCACCCCATGTGGAAGGACTTACTGAGGAATGAATCATCAGTAGTCGTAGTCTTCACGGGCTCTGGATATTTAGTCACCAAACTTCTTTTTCTTCTTTTTTACTTTTTAGGGCCCCACCCACAGCATGTGGAAGTTTCTAGGCTAGGGATCGAATCGGAGCTACAGCTGCCAGCCTACGCCACAGCCACAGCAATGCAGGATCCAAGCTGCATCTGTGACCTACACCACAGCTCGTGGCAATGCTGGATCCTAAACCCACTGAGCGAGGCCAGGGATCAAACCTTCGTCCTCATGGATACTAGTCGGGTTTGCTACCGCTCAGCAACAATGGGAACTCCATTAGTCGCCAAGCTTCTATCAGAACTTTCATCCTTTAAATGCGAAATTATTTTTTCCAAAGGATAAAGTGACTGTTATATCTAATCCTGTGTCTCATAAGGGCAGTGGTTATCTTACATTCTTGATCTTGTTTGATCCTTCTGATAAGTCTGAGGTAGGTGTCATTACCCTTATTTTCCTTATGAGGAAAATGGGCATTAGAGAGGGAGCTTGCTTAGGTGTATGCAGGCAGTGAAGTACAAGTGGAACAGGGAGTAACTCAAATCCTCTCACCACCTCCTCCCTGCCCTCCCTCTACCACCACTCTTTCCCTGCATGAAGTTAATCCTGTTGTTTCACAGGCCATCTCCTTGGTTTTTTTCTAAATCCTTCTCACTCTCCCATCCTCTCAACATGGACCCGAGTGAAAGGGCATTCAGAGAAGGGAAATGACTTTTGGGGCCCTGGCTCCTCCCCCAGATGTTCTTTCTAACCAGTGCATCATTATGTGGGCATTATGCTTTTCTCCTCTAGGCACACCTTTGTCATTTTCTTCCGTGTGATGATGGCTGAACTAGAGAAGACAGTGAAGGGTCTTCAGGTTGCAGCAGCAGCAGACTCGCAGCAGGTGAGTCAGGTATTCCCAGCTCAGAAGTTAGACTCTGGCTGAATGGAAGCTGCTGGTTCTTCTACTCCTTGGTCCAGAGTTTCTCCTAAGCTATTTCTTTTGAGTTACTGCGATCCAGGATCTTTTTCAAAGAGCTCCTGGTTTGATATCCTTTCCCTCTACTGGAAATGAGGATTGGGGTCCGTTTCCCCTGGCTACTGTCCAGGGGTAAGTCTGGACTCCATAGACCTAGTCTGGGGAAAAAATATCTTTGTTTGCAGCCTGATAGCCCCAATTGCAACTTGTGAGCTGGCATGAGAGACTAGCATGCCTCTTTGAGATGCTGTGGTGCTGGGCCTCAGGAATCTGCTAGCCAAAACAGAATTAGCCTGCTGGGAGCAAGGGCTGGCGTAGGGATCAGAGAAGCCAGAGGATCTGATGGCCAGAGGATTTCTCCTACTTAGAAATTACTGAAGAAGAGTCACCTCTTAGAAAGTTTCTATAAGGTACCCTAATGTTACCATATACATGCCAGCCTCAGAACCATCTTGTGGTACGCTTGTTGCCATAACTCTTTCTTGAAGGATAATTGGCTTAAATCTCTGAATAGCTGTGTAATCCAAGAGCCAGATATTAGTGAGAGTACAGTAAGAGAAGCATTTGGCTGTGATTCAGAGGTGCCTTATATTTGGCTGCCCACAGATTCACGAAGAGAAGCTCCTCTACTGGAACATGGCTGTTCGAGATTTCAGTATCCTCATCAACCTGATAAAGGTGAGTGGGGAGGCTCCTGGCCCCATCTCACTGGCTAACTGCCCCATCTCACCAAGGGGCCTGCCTTCCAGAATGGGCCTCCCGGCTCTTCTCCCAACCTGTCTTTGGAGACTTGCTCCTCCCATCTTCCTCCCTGTGCCCCACTCCACCTGGAGAACCCTTCCTACCTTCCTGAGCAGCATCTTTTCCTTCTCTGCCTTCCTTCTTTCCATCTGCACTATAATACTTACTGTTTAATGGCTCCTGCCCTGGGTCTGAGCACATTCCCCACTGTCTCCCTCTTGCAACCCTGAATGTCTCTTTATCCCTCACACACATGCACTGTATGCTCGCTTCGCTCCATGATTTTGCTCAGGCTGTTCCTCCAGCTTAGAATGTTGTTCTCTCTCCTTTCTGCCTCTTGCCCACTCTCTTAAGACTTCACATCAAGGTTTGGGCCTCTGTGATGCCATCTTCTTAACACTCATTGTTCCACTCTTCTCCCCTCTTCCTTAGTTACAGCGATTACTTTATTCTGCTTTGTAATTGATTTGTTGACTTGTTGATATATCTTCTTCATTTTTTAAATTTTTTATTTTATTTTTTTTAAGAGCCACGCTGGCGGCACATGGAGGTTAACAGGCTAGGGATCTAATTGGAGCTATAGCTGCCAACCTACGCCACAGCCACAGCAATGCCAGATCCAAGCTGTGCCTGCCACCTACACCACAGCTCATGGCAATGCCAGATCCTTAAACCACTGAGCAAGGCCAGGGATCGAACCCTCAAGCTCATGGTTCCTAGTCAGATTTGTTTCCACTGCGTCACACGGGAACTCCCTCGTCTTCATTTTTGAAATCTCTGCAACACTCAGAGCTGTGTTTGGTGCTCTGGGTCAGACCTCAGCTTTGATTTCTTGTCTTTGATCTCTCCAGGTTTTTGATAGTCGTCCTGTTCTGCACGTATGTTTGAAGGTGAGCAACAGACCGGGCCCTCTTTAGTGTTTAGTCTTCCTATAGATCTCGCCAGTGAGGACCTCCAGAATCTGTGCCCTCGGGTAGTCTAGAGCACACCGCGGATGTGTTTTCCCACACTAGCTGGATGATGAGAGAAGCCGGTTTTCCTGTGAGTTTAGAACTTTATCCTAAAACTAGGAGTGGGAGTTACTGTTGTGGCTCAGCGGTAACAAACCCAACTAGTATCTATGAGGACTCTAGTTCGATCCCTGGCCTTGCTCAGTGGGTTAAGAATCCAGTGTTCCTGTGAGCTGCAGTGTAAGTGGCAGGTGCGGCTTGGATCCCACGTTGTTATTGCTGTGGTATAGCCCTGGCTTCGGGAGCATTAGTCCCTCCCTGCCATTCTTTCTCAGGCAACAGGAAGGGAGGAGGAATGGGTGATTCCTCTTCATAGAGCCCATGGGAGGCCGCCTCAGTGTGAGAGCTGGTGTTCTGGTGTCTGCTGAACTCCTCTGCCAGGGTGATATCCTGGGTCAGCCCTAGATTTGATAGTAAAGCCAGTGGGTCAAGAGCTAGGGAAGGCTGTAGGGACGCTGCCTCCAACCCACTGCTGACAGTTCCTTCCAAGTGGATGGTGCCCCTTTCTTGTTATCTCCTGATGTCTCTCTTCCTCTTTACTTTCCAACCTGGGGCCAGTGTGGGACATGGGTGAGAGAGGAGTGATTTATGTGATTGGGAAATTTGGCAGTTGGTCCTGTGCTTCCTCAGCTCTTCCCAGCTTTTTCCTCTTGAGAGTAAGTTGTCCTTAGGGAACTGGGGTTCCCCTCTGTTTGCATCGTCATTCTCAAGCTGAGCAACACCCCTGTGCATCGGCTGTGTCTGGGGTAGGTAAGTCTGTCTAATTCTGGGGCTTAGTTAGCAAGTCCATTAGTTTTTACGTTAAGCCACACTCTCCAAATTAACCTTTTGAAATCTTCTTGATTTATTTATAAAAATAAGAAAAGAAAGCCCCTGGTCTGGGTAACGCGATGCTGCCTCAGGCAGGGGTCTTTCAGGTCAGGCACCTCAGCTAGAGGTCATCACCCATGTGTGTCTTCTCTTCTTCAGTACGGGCGTCTTTTTGTGGAAGCATTTCTCAAGCAGTGTATGCCGCTCCTAGACTTCAGTTTTAGAAAACACCGGGTAAGAACTGAGCAGCAACAAAGACCTGCTCTGTACAGTTGTTCAGAGGATGTGTCTGTGGAGACTCCTGGGCTGGCATGGAAGCGGTCCCCTTGCCCACGTTCTGGGCCACAGATCTACTTAGGCACCTCTAGCCTCATAAATGCCCACGGAGGACTGAATATTCCACATTCCTGCTTCTCCTCCACATCTGAGGATATCTGTTCCTTTTAGCTTGAGCTTATTGTGCTACTGCACTCCCAGGACCTCACGTATTAGTAAGTCATTTGCTTATTCCTGTGTGCTTCTCTAGGTCTGGTCTCAAGAATTTTGGGGCAAAAAACAAAACAACTCACTTTTGTCGTAAACTTTGCCATTATAATAGACAGTCTTGACTTTTTTTCAGCTGAGTAGGACCCAGGGCTAGAGTAGTGAAATAAAGATAGAAACAGAGATGATAATTTCTCATACATACTTAGCAAATTGAACTTTGCAAAAATACAATATTTGGCTGGTCCCTTATAGCTCAGAAAGTGAAAGGGGAGGACAGCCAGCAAGCACTCCTCCTGTTTGAGGGGCAAATTAAGCTAATTATCCAGTATCATCTTTAAAAATTTTGAATCACTGTTGTACACCTGCAACTTATATTGTAAGTAAATTTAATAAAGGAAAGATGATTATCCATATGTGGCTGGAACCTGCAGGCTTGATCCTCTTTGGAACCTTTAGTTGCAAGAATTTCTTGCACTTAAAATGAAATGGCAACATTTCGTACGGCACTGATGCATGTTGTTGGTTATAGGAAGATGTTCTGAGTTTATTGGAAACCTTCCAGTTGAACACAAGGCTGCTTCATCACCTGTGTGGGCATTCCAAGGTAAGAGGGAGAGCAGGTCACATCATGGGCTTATAATCTGCCATTGCCACTTAGAGATCTGTGGGCTCCAGCAGTTCCTTCTTGCTTTTTCACCCGGAGCCTTTATTTCTGGGACTGAGTCTGTCCAAAGGAAGTTTATTCAGTATTGTAAAGTCCCAGTCGCTGGCTGAGATTGGGTAATCAGCTAGCGGGGAATTTCTGCATCTGAAATTTGATTCAAGCTCCGTAGCCCTATTTCATCTAGAAACTCTTCTTTGGTAGAGACAGAGAAAGTTGGTGGGTGTGTAACTGCTGCAAAGCACTCTGCACAGGAGGAATATTATGTCAGTGATGACTCTGCTGGAGACAAGAGGTAGTTCTAAAAGCAGCTGTGTTTAGGGCTGTTCAGCTGTTCAGCTGTACTATTCACTTGCCAAGGAACACATCTGTCTCCTATGAGAACATTTTAGTTTTCAAGGACTTTTCAATTTGAAGTCTGCAGCTGAACCATTGTCACTTTTTCTCTGAGGGATCACAGAACCATGGAGTTCTGTAGTCACTGGCAAACCCATGGTTCTTCCACCCCGTTCCTGTTGTGCACTTCCTCCCCTGGTTCTGACTTCTCAAGGTGTGAAATAGCGGAATTTTAAGGCCTCTCAGCTAAAAAGGGATACTGTCCGTTGTTTAATATCATATATGTCCAAGCATATATTAGGTAAATTGGAGTTCCCATTGTGGCTAATGGGTTAAGAACCTGACTAGTATCCATGAGGGTATGGATTCGATCACAGGCCTCTCTCAGTAGGTTAAGGATCCAGTGTTGCCACAAGGTGCTGCAGTGTAGGTCACAGATGCAGCTTGGATCCCTCATGGCTGTGATGTAGGCCAGCAGCTGCAGCTCTGATTTGACCCCTAGCCTGGGAACTTCCATATGCTGCAGGTGTGGCTTTTTTTTTTGTCATTTTAGGGCTGCACCCACGGCATATGGAGGTTCCCAGGCTAGGGGTCTAATCCGAGTTGTAGCTGCCTGCCTACACCACAGCTCACAGCAACGCCAGATCCTTAACCCACTGAGCGAGGCCAGGGATCAAACACGCAACCTCATGGTTCCTAGTCAGATTCGTTTCCGCTGTGCCATGACAGGAACTCCAGGTGTGGCACTTAAAAAAAGGGGGAGGAGTTAGGTAAATTTAATTGATAATTGCATAACAAGATGTTTTGAGGAGCAAATAAGAGATGTCGGTGGCATGTCTTCTAGGCTCTTTTAGCTTGAAGGACAGCTGTCATTCTCTTCAGAATACTCTGCCAGGCTACTGCTTTTTGATGGAACGTGTCTCTGGCCTGTGCTCTTGTTCATTGTTCAAGTGTCAGGAATTCAAGAGTCGCTATATTGGAGATGTGAAAATATGGTGATAAACCTAAATGAGCTGGGTGCATTTGTTTTCATTCAGATTCACCAGGACACAAAACTCACCAAACATGTGCCTTTGCTCAAAAAGACCCTGGAGCTGTTGGTTTGCAGAGTGAAAGCTATGCTCACCCTCAACAGTTGCCGAGAAGCTTTCTGGCTGGGCAATCTCAAAAACCGGGACTTGCAGGTAACCCAGTGACGGTCTCCTACTCCCATTCCTTGTGAGAGTGGTGGAAAGTGCGGAAGGGGATGTCGCGCAGGCCCTGCTCTCCCCATGCTCAGCTGCTTTTCTCTTAGCCTATGACTCTTTAGCTCTTCAAGTTAGGGAGTACTGCTCATGGGCCATGGTTGTAGGCCGTACTCCTCATCCCAGGCAGTGAAGACACCAAAACAGCCCACTGAGATAAAAAGGCCTCAGGCATAGAGCCAGATTAGTAAACCTCTTTCTGGGAGTTCCTATTGTGGCACAGCGGAAACAAATCCAACTAGCATCCATGAGGATACAGGTTCAATCCCTGCCCTTGCTCAGGGGGTCAGGGATCCAGCGTTGTTGCTGTGAGCTGTGGTGTAGGTCACAGACATGACTTGGATCCCGTGTGGCTGTGGCTGTGGTATAGGCCGGCAGCTGTAGCTCGAATTGGACCCCTAGCCTGGGAACTGCCATATGCCTCGGGTGCGGCCCTAAAAAGCAAAAAAAAAAAAAAAAAGCCACCAAAAGGCAAAAAAACGCTTTCCACAGCTAGAGAGGGACCTTAAGCCCCACTAAGGGTAGATTAAAATTATTTTTTTGTTTAGTTATTTTTTTGTGTTTTTCCCCCTAAACCTGTCTTATTCCTAAAATTATTCTGTAATTTTTTTTTTCTTTTTAGGGCCGTGTGCATGGCATTTGGAGGCTCCAGGCTAGGGATCGAATCAGAGCTACAGCTGCTGGCCTATGCCACAGCAACACAGGATTCGAGCTGTGTCTGCGACCTACACCATAGCTCACAGCGACGCCGGATCCTTAACCCACTGAGCGAGGCCAGGGATTGAACCTGTAACCTCGTGGTTCTTAGGCAGATTCGTTTCTGCTACGCCATGACAGGAACTGCTCTCTGGCTAATTTTAACAAATGAGCATTTCTGAATTCTTTCAATTGTTGGACTGAATTTTTGTGTTGCTTGTACTGTTATTTTGGAGTTGTAGCATTTTTCAGATAGGATCCAAGCCCTCCTCATTCATGCTTACAGTATCTGAGTCATACGATGTTATGTATGAAAAGAATAGCACCCTGGAAAGTTTCTTTCCTTTCTTCATGTCAACGTTATGAGGTGGATACTATTGTTTTCATGAGAAAAATCAAGCTCAGAGAAGTTAAGTAACACCTAAAATCATTCAGCAATAAGTGAGCAGAACCAAAGCTTGAGTTCAGACAGTCCTAATCCAGATTTGATGTTCTTAAACCACTCAAATATACCAGTCTTCAGCCTCTGCGTGGCCATCTGTGCTTGGTATGTTGGTACTCCTGCTCATAAACCTTAAGGTATTTGGGAAATTTTAGAACCATATTCAGCATTAACTGAAAGAGTCATCAATACAGTCTGGCTTTGTAAATCTAGTATGACATTAGGATACAAAGATTGTAAAACTACACATTGTATCAGAAACACAAGCATCTCAGAAACCTGGGTTATTCTTAAGGTGCTGGCTCACAGGTCGCTTTCCATGTTTGACCACATTTGAATGACTGAATTTATTTGCCTTTACTCTAAACTAAGCCTCTCTCCCCTTGAGACTCCAGATGTGATCGTAATAACCTGCTGTTTATCTTGGCCCATCACACTCAGGGCGAAGAGATTATATCCCAGAATTCCCAGGAGAGCACAGCCGAAGAGAGTGAGGAAGACACGACATCCCAGGTCTCCAAGAGCAAAGCAGCAGAGGTATGTTTGCAGAAGGCACTGAGTGGCACTGATGGCTGCATTCTGTTCATTATCCTGAGGTGGTAGAGAACGCAGAACTTTCCCTGCTTGGGTTTGTAATCAAATACTTCTCTGCCATCTCCATTCCCTCCAAAATCACTTGCCACACAGTATTGTAACCCCTCTTGAGTATCTCAAGTTGTGGCGTATGTTACACAGCAGAACATTCCCTTCCACTGTAGCCTCCTATTTTCCCTGAATTCCTCTTTGAAATTTTTGAGGGGAGGTAAGAAAAGGTCAAAGTATTCCTTGAGTATTGAGAAGAATGATTTAAACCATTTAAACATGTTGATTGAATATATAAACTAGAAAATGTGAAAGCGAAAGCACAGAATCAAAAGCTGCCACCACTGAGCACTAAGATCAGAGTAGGAGCCCTTATCCTCTTCTCGGTTACTACCAGTGCTTTCGAGACTTTAAAGAAAGCTAAAGAAAAATGTATGTACTTATAAAAGTTTGTTACAATTCAGGTAGATCATAGGTGAAGAGAAGCCCAGATTTAAGAACCATTGCTTTGGATGCAATTCGCACTGCAGTTTGAGGCTGATGCAAAAAGATCATTTAGTATGAAGAATTATTTTATTACATGGTCCTGTGTAGTTTTTTTTTTTTCTTTGTATGATGTACCTCTTTTGTTCTCATAAAATAGTTTGAAGCAGACAGTATCCTACTAGTTTGGTACTTTGTCCTAAGCAAACTTCCCAGATTGGAGTTACAAACTAGAGAGAATTTTAGCTGGATTCTGATTGGATTTTTAATTCAACAAATATTTCATTCTGTTGAATGACCATTTTTTTTTTCTATGTTACATGCATGCAGTAGAGCTAGAGGGCCATGGCTTATTTAAAAATTGTGCATTTTTTGGAGTTCCCATTGTGGTGCAGCAGAAACAAATCTGACTAGGAACCATGAGGTTGCGGGTTTGATCCCTGGCCTCGCTCAGTGGGTTAAGGATTTGGCGTTGCCGTGAGCTGTGGTGTAGGTAGGTCACAGACATAGCTCAGATCCTGTGTTGCTGTGGCTGTGGTGTAGGCCAGCAGCTGTAGCTACGGTTAGAACCCTAGTCTAGAACCTCCATATGTCTTTTAGGGTGTGGCCCTAAAAAGACCAAAAAAAAATGTGCACTTTTGGTTGGGTTGCAAAATTGCTTAAGTCAGTATCAAAATGGCTCCTTCCATCATCTTGGCTTAGGGGCTATGAGACAAGAAGAACGGGAGAGCCTCTGATTCATTTCTCGAAAGAACGGTTTAAAACCTCTCTGTCATTGGTTTTAACAGTGATACAGTACAGTCATATATGCTGTGGGAGCAGTATTGCAAGTCGTGGGCTCACCCAGATGACCTAAAATACTTAATTATCCTCTGTCCCTTAGGATGGTGAAGAAGATGAAGCAAGTGATGGAGAACAGGAGCAGGAGAGTGATGAGAGTGATGATGACTCTGATTAGATCACAAGAAGGCTGCTCCTCCCTCCCCACCTCAGCCAGCGTCTTGCCACTTTGTGTTCAGGATTTGAAATCTGCTTTCTACCTTTCTAACTGGAATCATTCTATTTTGTCCTTAAAGAGGGAGCTTTATTGAATCCACCTAATTGTTTATTTCATGGATTCTCTACTAACATCAAGAACCGTAGCTCAGAGTGCAGATGCAGCCATTGCCTGTCAGTTTGGGTGAACATGGCAGTGCTGTGCTGCCGAGTAGTTAAGATTCTGGGCTTTGGGAGCTAGTTTGAAGCTCTTTGATTTATTCTAGAATTTAGGCTTGTACTAGTTTTACAAGTAAATTATGTTTTAAGTTCTGCCTCAGTCACCTCATTCCTCTTTTCCAATTTGCTTCATTACTCAAGGATTAGGTGGAATTGGGTTTGAAATGATGGACACTGGTGTAATTCATCAGTTCTGCTACTTAAAATCACATGTTCACTATTACAAGAACCACCTTATTTGAGAAAAGAAGATATTTGTGATCTTTTTGGAGGAGTAAGGAATTTCTTTTAAGTCACAAGGAATATCTGGCTGCGTTTTACATTTTTGGTGGTGGTGTAGATGTAGGAAAAAGAAGAAAAAGATAACATAGAACTCATGTTAACTTTGTACATATAGTTTATTTCCACATTGTTTCTGAGTTATGCCTGTAATCTGGTTGCAAAAATGCAAGTAGATATTAGGAGAACACTTCAGCTAAAATGGGGAACTCTTCATGTCTTCCGCCAAAAAGCCCATTTTCAGTGCTGCTACTGAGTTCTTCCTTGCCAGGCTGTAAATAGTATTTAATGTTTGTTAATACTTCTACCCATATTTGTACTCTGGTAGCATTAGGGTGTGACTGCTTAGATTTTAATGTTGTTTTGGTGGGGGAAGTTATTTGTTTTTAACGTTAATCCTTGATCCACATGTAGATTTTGTTTTTGGGTGTTTCTTAACATGTAGATTTTTGACCCCGTCATCTCACGTACATAGAAAGTTATAATCTCCTTCCTTGACACTCTTTGTTTTCCCAATGCATTGTGGTATTCAGTGTTGAAATGAGTTCACAGTAGGCTCATTGGTATATATAGTTTAATGGTTCTTTACCACATGTATATTGCATTGCTAGTTTGACTCTCTTTTAAATGGTTGTTCATCTTTATAGTGGAAATGTTCTCCCTTGCTCTAGACCATTTTTGGAGGGGAAGGGAGGAGAGAAGCTCCTGAATTGTCACTGCTTGACCGAAAAGCTACATGGCCAGGGCAAACGTGGTTTCCTCTTCACAGGCAGGTCTGTGTAAACTTCAGGCACATAGCAGAAGGTGTGGTGTGAGGAACGGGGATCAGATGGGGACCTTTTACCTGGAGTGTTGCAAGGCAAAGGTGCACTTCTTGTACGTCGCATACAGCAGGAGGATGGAGCGCAGCATCTGTTTGCACATGGTTACTGTCATCTGAATCTGAGGCTCCTTAAGTCCGGTGGGCCACTGGTGCTCCTGGCTGATGATTTTGCAAAAGGCTGACTTGTCTGAAACTCTGAAGGTCCCAGTCCACTTTGGCGGTTGAGCCGTGATGACCCTGCCAAAGACAGAATCCACTCCACTGAGGCGGACAGGCTGGGGCTTCCTAACCAGCGCTTTCTTGTTGTTCATGGTTCGGAGCTCAGATGAGTGACAGGGCAACTTGGGACTCACCCCAGGCTCCAGGAGTGGGCTGTCTAGGACAAGAGTGACCTCTTGAAAGCACAGCTGCACTTCAAGATCAGAAGGGGTGTGTGGGAAGCCAGGGGAAGCCCTAAAGGGATGCTTAGAAGAGGGTGTAGGTGTTGTGTGCCGCAGCCATTGGAAGCTTTCGTCCAGTGGGGTCCATGGTGACCAGAGCTGGTATCCTGCCATTGACAGTCCTAGAGGAGAGGAATCAGAACATGGAATTTCCCTAGCATACTTTTGGTGAGGGTATGGCTATTCAAATTCACATCTCTGTCTCATCATTGACTGTAATTTACTCTGTATTCTCATAAACAGATCCCAGTAGATGTTAGGATACTAGTAATGCTATAAAGGGGCAGTAGAGGATAGTTAAGTATTGGCTCTGACAACTGCTATGGGTACTAAAAGCATTATTAAACCAAGGTTCACAGGCCTCTGAAGATATGTTTTTAACCGGTGTTTTAGATAAGGAAACAGATTTGTCCAAAATGGAATAACCCTGTTCAGCATTAGGATCTGTGCTGTGTTGACAACAGCTGACAGTCTATGCCTCTCAGGGGACAGAGGCTGCTGGTACATCATGATGAGTCATCTATATGTGGATTGATGCTCAAGAAGGGCATGTGTGGCGGAATATTTGTGACTCTAAATCCCATGTACTTTATACCGTTGGTTCTCAAAAGTATAATCCCAGGACTAGCACTCTAAACTTCCTCTGGGAATATGGAAGATGCAGATTCTTGGGCCTCACCTCAGACCTGTAGAATCACAAACTCTGAGAGAAGGGTCCTGCATTCTGCATTTAAACAAACTCTCCAGGGGATGCACCTTAAAATTTGAAAACTAGTTCTGCCGTTCTTTTAAATAACTTTAGCTTTTACTTTTCTTACTTATGGAGACATTCTCTTCTTTGCCCTAAAAATCTCTTTTCTGACACAAGGGAGCAGCTCTCTCAGAGCCCTGGGCTACTTAGGTACCAGTTCTAAGGAATTACAGCAGGCTGAGAGTTAAAAAAATGTTTCCAAAGGCCAGTCTTTTTTTTTGTTTGTTTTTTTCTAGGGCCTGACCCACAGCATATGGATATTCCCAGGCTAGGGATCCAATTGGAGCTGTAGCCGCTGGCCTACACCACAGCCACAGCAATGTGGGATCTGAGCCATGTCTGTGACCTACAGCACAGCTCATGGCAACGCCAGATCCTTTTACCCACTGAGCGAGGCCAGGGATCGAACCTGTAACCTCATGGTTCCTAGTCAGATTTGTTAACCACTGAGCCATGTGGGAACTCCCAAAGGCCAGTCTTAAAAAAGTTTTTAAAGATTTTTCTGGTTCTTCTATGTCTGGTTTTTGTTTTTTGTTTTCTTACCTATGGAAGGCCTACTAGTTAAGGACTTGTTTTTTTTTGTTCCTTTTTTTTTTTTTTTCTTCCCTTTGAAGATTAAAGAGAGGGCTGGGAGGATTTTGCTAACTCAATTTATCCAGGTAGAATTGGGACTTTCCATCTATTTAAAAATGCAAGTATATAAAGGGTTTCACTGAATTTGGCAGAAGCTTATATTTTTTGAGCATCTACCTATTATGCTAAGGGGTGTAGCAGTCCCTTTTCTTTCCAGCCAAGTGGATTTCTCTGCCGCTTCTCTCTTCTCCCACAAAGGTAGCAGCAGGTCTGAACCCACCCCATCCACTAATTGCCCAGGGTGTGCTGGGAAAAGTTGACACATCTACGATAGTTTGTGAGACAGTAAAGTTCGTTTTTTAAAGAAAATTATTGGTGGCATTTCAAACCAGAAAACCTCCCTGACGGTGGTTAGTAGAAAAGAGAATTGTTGATTTCCTCCAACTGGTATGTTTCTCCTCATCTATTTAGGCTCTTGTGCATAATTTGTTCAAATATTTGGGCTGCCTTTGAATGAGAAAGTGACATCCAAGGGTTAGTTACATTTTCCAAACAACCTATGAAAGGCTTCTAATGCTTGTTATTATGACCCTAGGATCAGGGCTGCTCTAGTACACCACCAAGGCATGGTGGAGGGAGGGTGTTAACTCCTCTGAGTATATGATCATAATCCTAGGAGCCTTTCCTCTTTTGTTTCTTAAAGAGGCAGTAGGGCAGGGGGACAAGGCTTTATCAAATGTCCAGCCGAAATACTTTCAGAACCAACATGGGATGAGAGAGGGCTTCTGACCCAAGGTCTTTCCACCACTTTCTCACAAGATTCAAATAAGGACATTTCACACCCCCCACTGCCAGCTTCCAAAAGTCACCATCATCCACTCCAGGAGAAGTTGAACCTAGGAAGTCTGTTCAAGCTGCTCTAGTAGCTCCCAAATGGGGAACACCTGGTTCTGGCTAAAAAGTCCTCCCCTTGATACAATCCTCTTCCGAGGAGCCCCATCTCGATTTCCCCACCTGGGAAAGGGGAAGGCAGCGTTAAAAGTGCAGCTGAGGACCTTGTGAACAGTGAACTGCGATCCCAAGGAGCCGGAGCTGCTCTGAGTGGGGGAGCTGCTCTGAGTGGGGGACGCTTCCCCTCCCTGCCGGAAGAGGGGGCCGTCCCCCGGGGGGCGGGGACCAGACGGCCAGTGGAGGTGGCGGTGGGAGCCCAGGCCGGGCCCACCATCCGGACCAGGGGCTCACCTGCTGAGCTCCGTGGGCCCCAAGCTCTGGAGTGGCGGCCGCTGCTTCCAGGCCGCATCCTTTCTCCACCGGGCACCTGGCAACAGCCTTTGTGACCCAGGAAGCGCGGTGGGGTGGGGTGGGGGACTTGAGGCGCCCCGCTGGGAACCCCCACCTCCCTGGAACACTTCGCGCCAGTTGGAACCCACCCCCTCTCTTCCCCTTCACCTCACCATTGCGCTGTGCCTATGATCAGGCTGAAGAGGGCCTACTCCAAAGACTGGCCTGGAATCTCCTTAAGTGTTCCTAGAGCTGTAGTTAGTGTCAAGAAGTAAGCTCCAGGAATTACATGGTGGCCTAACAGTTTAGGATTTGGTGTTGTCACTGCTGTGGTGCAGGTTCAATCCCTGGCTCAGGAATTTCTGCATGCCCTGGGTACCACTAAAGGGGGGGCGGTGGTAAGTTCTACTCCTTAAACCCCGTTCTGGGTGTTCAAACTGACGCAGAATTCTGAAGTCTTTTGTTGCTGCACTGGAAAGATCCTGGCACAAGGAGTCAGTTTATAAATGCTCACCTTTCAAGAACAAGAAGAAAAATTGTCTCCTCTTGACTTCCCAGCCAAAACCTCTTCTCCGCTTCCTGTTAAGTCTCAAAAAAACTGAATTAATTAATGGCCCACCTGCCCTTCTCTTAAACACCCAGAAATTGCCCTGGTGCTTTGTGAGCTGTCACTTTTTTGTCTGGCTCTTTGGGTGAAGCTGAAGGGAGGAGACTGGGAGCCTGGGGATGGGGGATCAGGCTAGGATTCTAGTTTGGGAGACCTGATAGTCTGGAGGGACTTGTCAAGAATTGTCAGGTGTCCACTGTGTGCATGTTGCTGTGGAAGGAAAGATTGGTGGAGAGTGTGAGAGGCTGAACTAGAAAAATGGAGAGGGGCAGAGAATGATGAGGCTTGGAAAAGACTAAAATGATTTTGAATTACTAGTTTTTCTCCCAGTAAGTTTATTTTTATTTTCCTTTTTTTTTTTTTTAGCAAGGCATATGGAGATTCCCAGGCTAGGGGTCGAATCAGAGCTGCAGCTGCCAACCTTCACCACAGCAGTGCATGATCCAAGCTGTGTCTGAGACCTACATCACAGCTCATAGCAACGCTTGATACTTAACCCACTGAGAAAGGCCAGGGATCACACCTGCATCCTTGTGGATACTAGTCAGGTTTGTTATCGCTGAGCCACAATGGGAATGCCTCTCTTTTCCTCTTGAGTCAAAGAGACAAAACAGTAGTTTTATTGCACAGTTGTGTTTCTTAAGTGAAAGTTTGCAGAACAAAATTGTATGATTAAAAATTGTTGGACACAGGGCTTCATGCTATTACCACAATCAGCACCACAATCCTCTGTCCAGTCTGCCCAGCATTAAGGGTTGTGTTCCCGAGGTACCCTTTGCCATCACCTCCAGATCTGGTACTTCCCTTCCATGGGTATCATACACAGGTAGAGAGCCAGAATCTCCTATACTACCTGATGACCTACCTACAACATCAATTTGATCTGTGTCATGTTGTGCTCAATATTCTGATTTCACCATCCAGGGATCCCTATGACACACTTGCTCTGCCTGAGAGCCCATTTAATACTTTCAAAGTAACTAGTAACATTGCTGTGGTGCATGTGCCATATCCATAGCTGTGCAAATGATGGTCCAAGTGCACAGCTTGCAGAGGAGGCTCAAATGACTCCACAATGCAATTCACACATTTTTTTAAGAATTTGATTTTGCGCTGATTGTTATATCTAGAGTCATTGACAAGATCCCCAGATTCTGTGAAGCATTTGACAGACTCAAGGACAAGGATCTGTCTCCCCTGTGCTGTGGCAACCTATCACGTGGAAGTACTCTTTGTTGCACAAACAGCATTTCTGAAGCTTGCCTATGCAGCCATGCATCGCACATTGGAAAGAATCCCTGCAATGAGTAACTACCACATTGGCAAACCCGTAACTGGAGGACTGAATGGCAGAGAGACTTCTGGATGTCTGGGTTCAATATTTAGGATAGATATTTACTATTATAAGCCATTTATATGAAAATATAGGAGAGCTCAGTTAGAGTTTAACCTGTTTTCAGAGTGGTACAGTGAAAAGATAATGGAGTCTGGAATCAGTACGTCAAAGTCAGCCATTTAATTGGCTTTGTGACCTTGAACTTCAGTTTTCATCTGTGAAGTGGGAAACTTCCTCACTTCCTTCCACAGGGTTTGTGAGGATCTAGTGAGGTAACAGCTATTAAAGTAGCGTTATAGCTCATAAGATCTACCAGAGTAAAGGACTGTTAGAAATGGTTTCTCCCCCACTACTGCTGGAAGAAATCTGACTGTTCAGCATCGTTTTTAAAAAATAAAAGACATTTATTGCACAAACCAGACTGTAACTATTCCCCCCAAAAAATAAAATTGTCTATAATTCCACTACCTTAAACTAGATATTGACATTTTGGGGGTATATCTTTCTTGCCCTCAAGCAGACAATTCTTGCATAGTTGCAATTTAAAGAAAATTTTGTGGAGTTCCCATTGTGGCGTAGCAGAAACGAATCTGACTAGGAACCGTGAGGTTCTGGGTCCGATCCCTGGCCTTGCTCATTGGGTTAAGGATCTGGGGTTGCTGTGAGCTGTGGTACAGGTTACAGATGTAGCTTGGTTCTGGCATTGCTGTGGCTGGCAGCGGTAGGTCCTATTCAACCCCTAGCCTGGGAACCTCCATATGCCGCCCTAAAAAAAAAAAAATTTGTGTTTTGTTTTCTCCTTCAATTTAGTATGTGTGTTCTGTTGCCATAATTGCATTTAAATGACTGTGTCTTATTGCTCTAAGGGGCTATACTGATGTTTAACCGTTCCCCAACTGTTGAGATTTATTTTTTTAAGTGAATGATGCCTTTAAGAACTTTGTGCTTAAAGTTGTTTTTTTTTTCCTTTTCCAATGAGTTGTTTTTTTGTCTTTTTTGGGCCTCATCCCTTAGCATATGGAAGTTCCTAGGCTAGGGGTCTAATCAAAGCTGTAAGCTGCCAGTCTCCATCACAGCCATAGGATCAAAGCGCTCTGAGACCTACACCACAGCTCTAAGCCAAGGAGCTAGGCCAGGGAAGGAACCCACACCCTCATGGATACTAGTTAGGTTCCTTACTGCTGAGCCACAACGGGAACTTCTACAATGATTTTCCTAAGTCTTCTTCTGAATAGAATCGTGCCAGTTTACAGTGTGAGCAGCTATCTACTAATTTTCCCATTTCTCTTCAGTCAACCTCTTCATCTCTAAGTATTACCGTTTAAAAAACCTTTTGTCCTTTTGATAAATGCGAGGTGGGATATCATGTTGTGTTGTTGAAAGGCATTTTTGAAATGACTTGTATTTACTATGGTTTAACTGGCTTTGCCCACCTTATTGTGGTCAGAGATCACATCCTTAGTTTGCAGTACCTGAAATTAGGGTTCATTCGGGCCAACGCGCCCCCTAACAACCAAAACCACTCGTGACAGAGGCGGGTGGTGAGTGGAGGCTCTTGGCGCGTGCGCACTCCATTCTCCAAGCCGGCTTTGCGACGACTGCTTTCCCGGCGTGGGAGAAGAGTAAAGACGCCGGTGAGGACTTGACAATGCGCAGGCGCACCACGAAGCCGGTGGATTCGCGGCCAACCAGGCATGGGCGTGGGCTGGCTGCGCAGGCGCACTGGAGGTCTGGAGGGTCGGGGGCCCGTGCGCAGTCGCGTTTCCTTAAGCAGCGGCCATGGCAGGCCAAGAGGATCCTGTGCAGCGGGAGATTCACCAGGACTGGGCGAACCGGGAGTACATTGAAGTCATCACCAGCAGCATCAAGAAAATCGCAGATTTTCTCAACTCGTTTGGTTAGCGGGCGCGCAGGGGGAGGCGGGGAGGAGGAGGGCCCTCCTAGGGAGGGCGCTGAGAAGCTTTGAAGGGGGTTCGCGGAGCGCTGGGCTCCTGCTGTTTTTCGCTTCCGCTTTCTGGCCGCACCTTCCCCCTATCGCTCTGACCCCCGGCCTCCACTGAGCATTCCCTATGGGGTTATCTTTCCCCAGGCTGAGCTCATCAGCTTCATTGCCTTCCTCCCGCATCCAGTAACAAGTCCGTCCTTTTCCTGGACGCGTCAGGCAGCCCCATTCATCGCCTGAGTCTTTCCTTCTCTTCAGTCGTTTCCCTTCTGTCGGCACAGAGAGCACGGTACAGAAACCTTTAGCACCGAGCTTGTTAGTCGCCTCTCCTGTCGTTCCCTTCCTGTTTCCGTGAGTGCTGTGCAGAGTGATAGAGATGAGGGCGGAGGAAGGCCCACATCGCGTCCGGCCAGGGACATCTCTGCATCGCTAGTATCTAGACGAAAGTGGGTGTTGTCTGCTTCTAGCAAAAGCCTTCCTAGGCATGGCCTGCCCGTGACAGTCTTAAGTTCCTTCCGCGTTGTACCGTATCCCTGTGCTACACCCTGCAGCAGAGACTCCTACCTCTTGTTCTCCTAGTGCTACTTTGAGAGAGCCGGGCACTGGGTAGACTTTTTATGTCATCACGAGGTGTGGGGATGACATCTAGTGATCTTTTAATAATTGAAGTGTTTCTGGCCCACTAATTTAGCGATGTTAAGCGATTAAGGAGGGGAAACTGATAGATTAAAAAAAGACTTGAAAAGGAATTATTTTCTAGCTAGAGAAGTCCAAAGGAGAATATAAAGGTGACAGCAAGAGTTTTGTCCAAAAGAGTCAACAAGACAACTAGATCTGAGTACAAGGCTCTCACTCAGTCTCTGGGGAACACAGAAGGAGAACCATTTCCTACAATTAAATGATTTCTATTTTGAAGATGAAATAATGACAACTTCAGAGCAAAGCAGAACATTGTTTCTCATTTAATATATTTACATATAGGAGTTTCCCTTATGGCTCAGTAGTAGTAACAAAACCGACTAGTATCCATGAGGACGTGTGTTCTATCCCTGGCCTCACTCAGTAGTGTAAAGATCGGTGTTGCAGGGAGCTGTGGTATAGGTTGCAGAGGTGGCTTGGATCCTGCATTGCTCTGGCTGTGGTGTAGGCCAGCAGCTACAGCTCCGATTCAACCCCTAGCCTGGGGACTTCCATATGCCTCGGGATGCCGCCCTGAAAAGACAAATATATATATACTCTTATACATCTGTATGTAAATATACATTATTTATAATAAATTTATGAAATATATAAATACATACATTTACATACAGATGTATAGGACTATAACCTTTTTTTAAACTGTTTAAAATTCTTTTGGCCATACCCGTGGCATATGGAAATTCCCAGGCCAAGGACTGAATTCAAGCTGCAGTTGCAGCAACGACAGATCCTTTTAACCCAGTGTCCTGGGCTGGGGATTGAACCTGCACCTCTGCAGTGACCAGATCCACTACAGTTGGTTTCTTAACCCACTGCACCACTGCGGAACCTCCAGAATTATAATCTTGGGGTGGTGGAGTTCCTCACTCAGGGAATGGAAGGAAGGTAGTATTAATGAGCGGTGAAATAGTATAAAATATATGCCAGTGATACATATTCACACATATTACTTGCTGTAGAAGTTGTAATAGAAATGGTAGTTAAGAAATTATAGATCTCTGGGAGTTCACTTCATGGCTCAGTGGTAATGAACCTGACTAGTATCCGTGAGGACTTTCATTCGATCCCTGGCCTTGCTCAGTGGGTTAAAGATCCGGCGTTGCGGTGAACTGTGGTGTAGGTCTCAGATGCAGCTTGGATCCCTTGTTGCTGTGGTGTAGGCCAGCAGCTGCAGCTCTTCTTCAACCCCTAGCCTGGGAACTTCCATATGCTATGGGTGCAGCCTTAAAAATACATAAAAACAAACAACAACAAAAAAAACTGTAGCTCCTTGGAAGTTCCTGTGTGGTGCGGTGGATTAAAGAGGCCCAGGCCACAGCTGTGGCACAGGCTGCAATTGTGGCATGGGTTCAGTCCTTGATCCGGGAACTTCCACATGCCAAGGGGTGTGGCAAAAAAAAAAAAAGAAGCAGAAGAAGAAAAAAAGAAATTAGTATCCGTAAGGATTCAAGTTAGATCCCTGACCTCGCTCAGTGGGTTAAGGATTTGCCATTGCCATGAGCTGTGGTATAAGTTGCAGATTTGGCTCGGATCCTCAGTTGCTGTGGCTGTGGCTGTGGCGTAGGCTGGCACCTACAGCTCCAGTTTGACCTGGAGCTTTCATGTGCCATGAGTGCAGCCCTAAAAAGCAGAAAAAAAAAATGGAAACAAAGTCCCCGGGCCAGGGATCAAACCACAGCAGTGACAACCTTAACCTGTTGAGCCAGACCTCCTTGAAGTTTTTTTCGTCTTTTTGTTTTTTTTTCTTTTTTCTTTTTAGGATCGCCATATGGAAGTTCCTAGGGGTTGAATCGGAGCTGCATCCGCCGGCCTACGCCACAGCCACAGCAGCACGAGATCTGAGCTGTGTCTGCAACCTACACCACAGCTCAGGGGAATGCTAGATCCTTAACCCACTGAGCGAGGCCAGGGCTTGAACCCATGTCCTCATGGACGCTTGTTGGGTTCATTAACCTCTGAGCCATGACGGAACTCCCCCCTGAAGTTGTTTTTTAAAGTTCACTGTAAACTCTTCCGATGTTCTGATATTTGTACGTCCTGCTTCCCTAGAGAGCTAAACTGTTATTGAGGATTCTTTAACCATAACATTCTGTCAGAGGAAGGGCCAGATAAGAGCAAACAAAATATTCCATGCTTGGGAAGGATGGAGTGCTGACAGGATCAGTTTTCAGACTTTGGCTTAGTCTGGAGAGGCATGGAAAGCAGCTGGACAAATAACTGACATGGAGAGTTTTTTCTTTTAAAAGCAGAGTTAAGAGACTTCATTTATCTGGTAGGAGTTAATATCAGATGTGTAGACAGAATATCCAAGCAAAGTATTAAGAATTCAGTTCAGTAAATAAAGATCCTAAATAAAAAGGGAAGTTAAACTGGGACTGTTTTTAAAAATTTAAGTCATCTAGCATCTCAGTCCCTTTAGTTGGATGTGGATAATGTAATAACTTCGTTTCTGAACAATCATATTAATAAACATAATAAACATACATTTATCTCTGTCGTAAAACTTCTTGACGGATCACTGAATTTATAGTGAGTCTTGAAACTAACTGAAAATTTTGAGTTTGAGCTTAGGATTCCTGGTGCAGAAATGTCTTTTCCTGCTTTATAAGTAAGGGAATACCTGCTGTGAGGTTTTATATGTGTGTGTCACATTTTATTATTAGAGAATGCTTTTCTTTTTTTGAAATTTCCATCAAGCTCTAGACTAACAAGTCTAGAAATAAACACGGGATTCCAGTCTTCAGGAACTGGAAGAAATGACTTCCTTCAGTTTAGGCCATTATTCTTTAAAGTGAGGATAATGGCCTAGCATTTGGAGTAATAACTAGGTGGTTTGCAAAGATCTTAGGAAGTAAATTTAGTTTTTCTAAAGAAAAGAACAGGAGTCCCCGTCATGGCACAGTGGAAACGAATCCGATTAGGAACCATGAGGTTGCGGGTTCGATCCCTGACATCGCCCAGTGTGTTAATGGTCTGGTATTGCCGTGAGCTGTGGTGTAGGTTGCAGACGCGGCTCGGACCCTGCGTTGCTGTGGCTGTGGCTGTGGCTGTGGCCATCGGCTACAGCTCCGATTAGACCCCTAGCCTGGGAACCTCCTTATGCTGCAAGTGCGGCCCTAAAAGGACAAAAAAAAAAAGAAAAGAAAAGAACATTAGTTACAAGTAAGAACAATTAGAGGAAGCAAAATTTAAAGGTAAAGCAATTTGATTTAGCAGTTCAGTACCTGAGGCAAGTTCCTGAAGATTGATGATACAACAAAACAAAGACCACCAAGCTGAGAAACGATAAATCACAAAGACAGACTTGAGTCTGTTGTCTTGGCCTTGGATGACTCAGGATGAGTGAGTGGGTTGTATTTTCCCATTCTAAGCCCGTTGCGTGACTCAGTTCTGCCATATATCTGGGAGGCTTGTATTGCGTTTATCATGTGATTTGGTGGTGCAGAGTTTGGCGTTTACCTTGAGGGGGCATCTGTAGCACTTTGAAATTGGCAGCAAACATGCATTTGTCATCCTGACCACAGAGAGTCTGTGTAGACCTTGTGCTCTGGAGAGGGAACTCTTTTTCCAGGTTATTGAAAGACTTTCTGAACAGCTTTTACCCTGTGATTCCAAATGGTGAGAATGAAGTTTCAGTCTCTCGGTGGTTTTCCCTTTCAGTGCTGGAGGACATCCTGAACCTAGGGACACACAGATCACGATGCAGCAACGACACCCTCACACTAGACCTATTCTGTACATTGAATTGATGAAGTTTTTTGTTACAGGTGATTATTTTTTAGTTTTACATCTTTTTTTCTGACTCTAAAGCTAGTTGATATGTGCAGAGAAATGTAACCAAAAAAAAAAGGAAGGTGGCTGTTTTCTTTCTTTCTTTCTTTCTTTTTTGTCTTTTTGCCTTTATCTAGGGCTGCACTCGCGGCATTTGGAGGTTCCCAGGCTAGGGGTCTAACAGGAGCTGTAGCCGCCGGCCTTCGCCACAGCCACAGCAACGTGGGATCCGAGCTGCGTCTGCAACCTACACCACAGCTCACGGCAATGCCGGATCCTTAACCCACTGAGCAAGGCCAGGGATCGAACCCGCAACCTCATGGTTCCTAGTCGGATTCCTTAACCACTGAGCCACGAAGGGAACTCCGAAGGTGGCTGTTTTCAAATCTCAATTTTTATATTTAACCAGCAAGTACAGCGTGCCTGTTGTGACTCCAGCTGTGTTGTCAGATGCTGAGAGAAAAAAAATAAATAAGGATAAATGGACATGGCCACTCCTAAGTTTAGAATTTTGTTGGAGAAATAAGACCTGCAAAAACAATCTAAGAGAAAGACAGTGGTAGGAGTTCCTCTTGTGGCTCAGTGGTTGGTTAACAAATCTGACTAGCATCCATGAGGATACAGGTTCAATCCCTGGTCTTGCTCAGTGGGTTAAGGATCTGGCATTGCATGAGCTGTAGTGTAGGTTGCAGATGTGGCTTGGATCCTGGGTTGCTCTGGCTGTGACACAGACCCGCAGCTACAGCTCCAAATTGACCCCTAGTGTGGGAACTTCCATATGCCACGGGTGTGGCCCAAAAAAGAAAAAGAAAGTGGTGATTTTTGTAGGCTAAGGTTTTGTGCATTAAGAACTCAGAGAGGAATTCCTGTATGACAGGAAACACAGTGGAAACGAATCCGACTAGGAACCATGAGGCTGCGGGTTCAATCCCTGGCCTCCCTCAGTGGGTTAAGGATCTGGCATTGCCATGAGCTGTGGTATAGGTCACAGACTCAGCTCGGATCCTGTGTTGCTGTGACTCTGGTGTAGGCCGGCAACTGTAGCTCTGATTTGACCCCTAGCCTGGGAACCCTCATATGCTACAGGCGTAGCCCTAAAAAGCAAAAAAAAAAAAAAAAAATTAATTAAAAAAAAAAGTTTAGAGAGGTTGCCTGGTAACTGGCATTTCTTAGCAGTGATAATGTATGTACACCGTCAAGCACGCTGATGAAGACGACTGGCATTTTCAGTTAAGTCTGGTGATAGACATATCAGTGCATTATGGTTTTGAATATGTCCAGCTGTCGAATGCTTTCCCAGTGTTTTACATGAACCTGTATTTAATGGGATCTGAAATATGACTTTAAGTTTCTAGAGTTTAACGTTTTAAATTTTCAGCAGTGCTTATCCATGCAGGCCAGTTACTTAGTGTTGTTCTTGGATTCTGATTCATTACCATATTGACAGAGCTAGAACAGAACAGTCACCCAAGAAGGAATGCTCCCTCTCACCACCCCACGCCTTCATTTTGGCATGTCTCTTTTTTATGGGAAATGGCAGGTGGTCAGTGATAACATCCACGCTCTTACTGAACAGCACACACGATCTGCCTCCAAGCTTCTAAAAACCAAACCGAAAGAATTTAGCTCTTACTGGGCAGTCCTAGTGGTGGCAGTGTACTCAGGAAAAGGGGTGCTGAGATGCTCCTGCTCAAGCTGGACTTGGGAGTTAGAAGCAGCAGCATTAGCAGCTTAAACAAACAAAAAAAGAAAATAAAGGGCAAGGAGTGCCTGTTGTGGCTCAGTAGGTTAAGAACCTGACTAGTATCCATAAGGATGTGGGTTCGATCCTTGGTCTTGTCGAGCGGATTAAGGATCCGGTGTTGCCGTGAGCTGTGATGTAGGTCACAGACACAGCTCGGATTCTGAGTTGTTGTGGCTGTGGTATAGGCTGGCAGCTGTAGCTCCGATTCAACCCCTGCCCTGGGAACTTCCATGTACCGCAGGTGTAGCCCTAAAAAGACAGGAAAAACAAACAAACAAAACAAGAGTGAGTAATGTCCAGAACAGGCAGATCCTTAGAGAAGGGGAAGAATTACATCCATCTGGCAAAGACCTCTTGGAGCTCTAGTCTGAACCGAGCCTTAAAGGAGAATGTTTGGATGGACAAGATGAGTAAGATTTGGACTTGAAATGAAAGTTGAGTCAAGATCAGGGTGTGGAAGATTTGTTAAAATGGGAGCTGAAGCACTTTGGCATAATATCCGGGAAGAGAGGAAAAGAGTTGTGAGCTAAGTGTTAGATCATGAAGTAGGAGAGTGTCAGGGAGAGTGGATATTTTAAACTTAGAAGTGAGGATTATTATTATTATTTATTTATTTTTGGCCGTCCTGCAGCATCTGGAGCTCCTGGGCCAGGCATCAGATCCCAAGCCTCAGCCTCGAACTAACTGCTGCTGTGGCAATGCCAGATTCTTAACCCACTGTGCTGGGCCTGGTATCAAACTGGGATCCCAGAGCTCACAAGATGCTGCCAATCCTGTTTTGCCACAGTGGGAGCTCTAGAAGTGAGGATTATTGAGAGATGACTGATCAACAACATTGCTGGAGGGTGGGAATAATTAGCATGCCTGGAAACCTTTTTCTCCCAGATGTTGAGAGCAGCTGGAGGAAGGGTAGTCAAGTGATTTCTGTTAGAGCAGTTTGCAGAAGTATTTTAGGGGACATCTAGGTTTCTTTTTGGGTGAGGTGGTAAAAGAGGTTGGAAAAGGTAGAGCAAGAGAAGGAATTTTTTGCAGACGGAAGGTGAGCTGCACAAGGTGTTTGATGTTCTCCAAGTTTCCTCTGGTTCTTAAAGGCCTGTGCAGGTACTGACAAAACGTCAGGTGCCCTCCTGGAGCAGCAGTCACGATGCGGCTTCCATGAGCTCAGGAACACCACACGTTCCCTCCTCCTTGGGGTCTGCTGCTTCCCTGGCCTCTGCTTTTCTTCCCTGTTGAGATTATTTTCCTCTTATCGTTCCCCCTCTCTTGAAACTCTCAGTTTGCCTATTACCAAATGGCTGTTTCTACAGCCTTGATGTATTAGTTTTCTATTTTCTGTTGCTACCATAACAAATGACCAAATGTAATGGCTTAAACCACATAAACACATTATCTTAACAGTTGTGTAGATCAGAAGTCCAGCCATGGTATCAGCAGGGCTACCTTCCTTCCTGGAGGCTCTAGAAGAGGAGCTGTTTCCTTGCTTTTAGGTTGTTGGCAGAATTCAGTTTCTTGCAGCTTCAGGACTGAGATCCCTGTTTCCTTGCTGTCTGTCAGCTAAAGGCCATGCTCAGATTCAAAGGTCGCTTGCACCTCTTGGTTCATGGCCACTCCCCTCCATCATCAAAGCCAACAATGGCAGGTTGAGTCTGTCTCACACTTCGAATCTCTTCTCATTCATCTGCTTTTCTTCTGTCCTTTTTCGTCTATATTTGTGGACTTGTGATTAGATGGGGGCGATCTGGATAACCCAGGACCTCAAGGTCCTCAACCTCAGTCATATCTGTAAAGTTCCTTTGCTGTGTAGGGTACACATTCACAGGTCCTAGGGCTTAGGGCGTGGACATCTTGCTGCGTGGGGAAGTGTTATTCTCCACCTACCGCATAGCAGTTTGAACAGATCCTCTCTAAGCAGCTGTGCTTCTAAGATACTTTTCACCTTATCCTCCCACTCCTGTACTTTGCCCGCTCTCTCCCATTTGTGCTGTGCATGATACATCAGTCCTCCTCTTCATCTTAGGGGCTGTGTGTGTCTGTCTCTGGAATAACATTAATCCTGAACGCCAGTCTTCTTTTACCAGATATGTCTTGTCGTTCAAGACTCGCAACGCTAAACGAGAAATTGACAGCTCTTGAACGGAGAATAGAGTACATTGAAGCAAGGGTGAGTATGATGGGCGTGGGGCTTCCTCCTGAGATAGGAGTGACTGTGCAGGAGGGCCTGCATATTTCCACTTGTTGCTGAAAAAACTTGGAAGCAGAAACAGGTTTAGGGAAATTAAGTACCTTACCTGGATGTAGGCCAGCTTTCCGGGACTCAGAAGCTGTCCTCTTTTCTACCACTCCCAACTAGCTAGGATGTAAAATAAGATTTCTTTTTTAGAGCCCTCTCATCCTTTTGAATCTGTCTAATTGTCAGTGTTCCTTTGACAGGTGACAAAAGGTGAGACCCTCACCTAGAGCTGTGCCATGCTGCTGCTGGGAAGTTGCTTTTACAGAAGAACATGGGCCCACGTGGGAAAGGCCCCAGCAGCCTTCAGCTCCTTCCTCTCTCCTTAAAGAACAACAGGGCTTATTCTTGTTTTTCTTTTTTTTTTTCAAAAATGTGGCCTTTGGGCTCTGCGATGTACACCCAGGAATGTGATGAGGCAGGTGGGGAGGAGTCCAGGGAAACCCTTGGAAACGACATTAAGCATTTTACCTTTTCAGTAACACTCTGTAGAGCTACTTGTCAACAGATTTGAGGCTCTGAGAGCCAAAAGCCTGGGACTCTGTCAAGGTCCTCCCCAGCTCTCTCTCTCTCAGCCTTTGCTTACAGCTCTCATTGCCTCTGCACTCATCCTACACACAGTCTTTGTCTCCTTCTCACCGTTGGTTGGGGTGGGAAGCAATCCTGGCCAAGACATTCCTGCCCTGTCGAGGTGGCCGCCAGAGAATGTTGTTGCTAACCCACCAATTTCTTGTGCATTTGGGGAGGCCAAGGCCAGGCCCCCACTTGGCTTGAAAAGGGACATTTTCAGAATTTTCTTTCTGTCACTTGGGGTGTCTTTGCCTCTCATATTTCCCTAATAAACTCCTCAACTTTATCCGACTGCTGTGATTGTGGTGGGGAGAGGAGCTAGAGATGGGGCTCACCTCGTCCACAGAAACCTGATGTATGGGATTTTTACTCCACCGTAAAACTTCTGAATGTAGCTGTCTGATCAAAGCCTAGGTGGCTTGCCAGCTGGATCCCCCATATTGGACTTTGAGCTGACGAATATGTTTGGTCATTCTGCAGACGTTTGCCAAGTACTTACTATGTAGGCACTTTAAACTCCAATAAAAGATACAGTGTTGAATCAGGCATGAGGCTTACAGTCTCTTGAAATAACAGCATCCACATGGTTTAACTGCAATCCAGGGCACACTATCAGTTTTAAAAGATACAAGCTATGGAGTTCCCGTTGTGGCGTAGTAGAAACGAATCCTACTAGGAACCATGAGGTTGTGGGTTTGATCCCTGGCCTCGCTCAGTGGATTAAGGATCCAGCATTGAGCTGTGGTGTAGATTGCAGACGTGGATCGAATCCAGCGTGATTGTGGTTGTGGCGTAGGGCAGCAGCTGTAGCTCCGATTCAACACCTACTGCCTGTGAACCTCCATATGCCAAGGGTGCGGCCCTAAAAAGTAAAAAAAAAAAAAGGTACAAGCAAAATGTCCACTTTTTTTTTTCTGCTTTTTAGGGCCAAACCCCTGGCATATGGAAGTTCCAGGCTAGGGGTCAAATCAGAGCTGCATGAAGCTGCCAGCCACGGCAATGTGGGATCTGAGCTGCATCTGTAACCTATAACATAGCTCATGGCAGCGCTGGATCCTTAACCTACTGAGTGAGGCCAGGGATTAAACCCGAATCCTCACGGATACTAGTTGGGTTCATTACCGGGGAGCCACAACGGGAACTCCTAAATGTCTACTTTTTTTGAAAAGCAAATACGGAGCTCCTGCTGTGACGCAGTGGGTTAAGGATCTAGTGCTGCTGCAGCTGGGGCTTGGATTTGTTTCCTGGCCCAGGATCTTCCATATGCTGCAGGTATGGCCAAAATAAAAAAAAAAATTGAACAGAAGAGTCTAAAGCTTCATTCTAGCATGAAAGCTTCCTGTAAACTTGTGTCAGCCTATTCCTAAAAGCTTTAACCCCTATTTAGAATTTCCACTTTAGTCACATAGAAGCCATTAATTACTCCCTGTTCAAGTTGTATTTGCCATTCAGAGTCTAGCTTAAGCCAAATCTCCAGAAGATTCTGACTTTACCTTTTCATTCATTGTTTTCATTTCATTCCTTTTCTCAGTCCCTCCCATCCTGCCATGCTTACACTGCACCTCAGCCCTGGGTTTGAACTTGTTCTCTGATTTTGTGCCTGCACCCTACAATATGCATGAGCACCTTTTCTTGTGCTGCCTAGGTGGGTACCTTGCAGGAGGTGGGTAATTGTTAAATAGCAATTGAACTGACTTGGTGAGCTCAACTGCTTTGCACTGTCAAGTCTTTCTGGATCTGTGCTTAGACCTTTTTATTTTTATTTTTTTGTCTTTTGCCTTACCTAGGGCCGCACCCGCGGCATATGGAGGTTCCCAGGCTAGGGGTCTAACAGGAGCTGTAGCCGCCGGCCTTCGCCACAGCCACAGCAACACAGGATCCAAGCCGCATCTGCAGCCTACACCACAGCTCATGGCAACGCCGGATCCTTAACCCGCTGAGCAAGGCCAGGGATCGAACCCGCAACCTCATGGTTCTTAGATTTGTTAACCACTGAGCCACGACGGGAACTCCTGTGCTTAGACCTTTGAAAGACCATTTTAAGTAGTAACTTCATTTAAAAATGTGGTCTTATAGGAGTTCCCATCATGGCTCAGTGGTTAACGAATATGACTAGGAACCATGAGGTTGCGGGTTTGATCCTGGCCTTGCTCAGTGGGTTAAGGATCCGGCGTTGTCTTGAGCTGTGGTGTAGGTTGCAGACGTGGCTCGGATCCCGCGTTGCTGTGGCTGTGGTGTAGGCCGATGGCTACAGCTCCGATTAGACCGCTAGCCTGGGAACCTCCACATGCTGTGAGTGCGGCCATAGATAAGGCAAAAAAAAAAAAAAAAGTGGTCTTATAATGGAGACAAAACTATCTTTACATTGGTAAGTGCTGTTTTTGAACATTATTGAGCTCATTTGAGATGCTTTTAACAGTCACTTGAATTGATTTTTCTTCCAGAATAAAGAAACGGGTACTTTTAAAGTCAAGTTTTATATTATCTGATGCTCTGCAATCCGTTTAACAATGCTTATATGCAAGGACTGTAATGAGACAGTAATAGAGGCAAAAGTGAGGGTGATCTATAGAAGCAAGAAAAGCCTGTCCTCAGGTGATGTGGAAATGATAAATTTTTATGGTTCATCGTGGTTTAGCAGAAATGAATCTGCCTAGTATCCATGAGGATGCAGGTTCAATCCCTGGCCTAGCTCAGTGGGTTAAAGTTCCGGTGTTGCTGTGGCTGTGGTGTAGGCCAGCGGTTACAGCTCCGATTAGACCCCTAGCCTGGGAACCTCCATATGCTACAGGTGTGGCCCTAAAGAAAGCAAAAAAAAAAAACCAAAAATTATGGTCCTATAGATATTCTGTTAATTTACTGATATCAGTAATAGTTCTAAAAAAGTGCCCTAAGTACTATGTTCCTAATGGTGAACTGCTGGTTGTCAAGAGCAACTGGTGTGGGAACCAGTAGCCCAGCCTTCTCTAGTAGGGGTGACTCCCCCATCTTGGCACTTTGAGGAGTCAGAGTGCTTTGCTGCGTAATCACCCACTTTATAAAGAGAGCCTTGGCTCACTCAAGAGTATGTAAGTAGTATTGTCTATATTGAGTGTTACTGTGTCCTAGATGTGCTAAGTGCCTTGTATACTGTAAAATTTCACGTACTCCTTAACTCCTAAGAAGTAGGCATTCTCACCTACAGATAATTCTTTAAAGTGGCTCAGACTTGTCCAAAGTCATACAAAGTAAGTGAAGGTGATTGGACCTGGACTTACTGACTCAGACTGCCCTGGCTGCTCCTCCTCCAAATGTGGTATAACTAGACTAAAACTTACCTTCTCATTCCTAGTTCAGTGCTGTTAGATAATTTTCAAGCTATTGCATACCTGTGTTAGTTTTATCTGCCTTTTCACCATCCTTCCTTTGGCATAGAAGGCTTCTTGGGGTCTCCTTGCTGTGTCTGGCAGATGCCATTTGCATTGATGTCTGTATCATCCAGTCTCACTTTAACTCCTTTTCTCTGGAAACTTAATTGTGTGTATTATTTTCTGGAAGTCTTGTCTAAGGAATTCAATCAACTCTGGCCCTTCCCCTAGCTATCTCTGGGTTAGAAATGCTTCTGGAGCTCAAAGAAGCAGCCATATCCCCCTTCTGAAAGACCTTAGGTGTTAAGGTTCCAGAAACTGGATTTTATTCTCAAGTCATACACCTCTTGGCTCACAGGTCATTTTGGTCCATAAACAGTGTTACGCTAAGCCACCATTTATTTTGTCCCCAATGTGTCACTATAGTATATGCAGTTAGATATTCTCTTAATTTATTGATATCACTGAGGAGGATAAAGATATTTTAATTTAATTTTATTTTTTATTTTTATTTTTTTGTCTTTTTCTAGGGTCGCAGCCACGGCATATGGTGGTTTCCAGGCTAAGGGTCTAATCGGAACTCTAGCCGCCAGCTGACGCCACAGCCACGGCAGCGCGGGATCCTAGCCGTGTCTGCAACCTGCACCACAGCTCACATCAATGCCGGATCCTTAACCCACTGAGCAAGGCCAGGGATCGAACCTGCAACCTCATGGTTCCTAGTCGGATTCATTAACCACTGAGCCGCAAAGGGAACTCCTATATTTTAATTTTAATCAGTGTTTATTAAATTGTTCAGTTTTTTGAAAAAAAAACCCAATGGTTTATCCTTTTATACAGAACTAAGATGTTGACAGGGTAGCTATTTTGATTTGAACCATAAGGAGACTAGTGAGTTTCAGAGGTTAAATACTATACCTAGCTTTTCTGAATCCAAATTGTTCTCAGTCATCTCGCCGTAATGAATAAAAATTGTCTTGGATAAAAGAACTCTTGAAATTCAACAATAGGAAAATGGGCTAATACAGAAATGAACAAAAGATTTGAACTGACACTTCCAAGACAAAAGGATGGCAAACAAGCTCATGAAAAGATGTTCAACATTATTGGCCACTGGGAAAATACAAATTAAAACCTCAGCAAGATACCACCTTATGATCAATTACAATGGCTAAAATTTTTCAAGAACAAAATCCTGATAATACTAAGTGCAGACAAGGATGTGTAACGACTTGAAGACAGATATTGCTGGCAGGAATGCAGAATGATATAGTCACTGATTAAAACAGTTTAGTAATTTCTCATGAAGTTAAGCATGCACTTACTGTGTGTCTCAGCACTCTTGTCTCTAGAGGACGCTCGCCTGAGAGAAATGAGAACATGGTCACACACAAGAGCCTGTACACAGATGTTTATAGGAGCTTTATTTGTGAGTGCTCATTGTCCCTCAGCTGGTGAGTGAGTGATGGTGGCATGGCACTTGGCAATGGAAATGAATAAACTGTTGGTACATCCTGCAGCATGGGTCAGTGTCAAATGCACTGTGCTAAGTGGCAAGCCAAACTCACAAGCCTACATACTGTATGATCCCATTATATGAAGTCTGGAAAAGGCAAACAGGGACAAAGGCTTAAGCCTGGGTTAGGGTTTCATCACACTAATCTTTTTGCAGAGGGTGGAGGGATGATGGGATGTTCCGTGTTTTGATTGTGGTGATGGTTACCTGGTTCTATGCATTTTATCAATTCTATACGCCAAAAAGGGTGGACTCTGTGGAAATTTAAAATTAGAAAAAAAGGCATTAAGCTCGTGATAGTCACTGCCTTTGATAGGAAGGAGGGAAGTAGGACCCGGGTAGAAGTTAAAGAGGATTTTATTTATTTTTTTTTTGTCTTTTTGCCTTATTTGGGCCGCACCTGTGGCATATGGAGGTTCCCAGGCTAGGGGTCTAACAGGAGCTGTAGCCGCCAGCCTTCGCCACAGCCACAGCAACGCCGGATCCTTAACCCACTGAGCAAGGCCAGGGATCGAACCTGCAACCTCATGGTTCCTAGTCGGATTCGTTAACCGCTGAGCCATGACGGGAACTCCTAAAGAGGATTTTAGCCTCATTTATGTTGTCTTAAATTCAAATGGTAGATATGACAGTGTATTGTTAATTATACGGTGAGATTATCAGTTTTTGCTTTCTGGTACTTGTATTTTTAATTGGTAAAATATAAATAAAGTAAAATATATTCTAAAAGGAAAATTTGATTGGAAAGTAGAAAGGGGAGAAATCGCCAGTTTTAAAATATTTGGGTGCATTTTCTATTTCTCTACTTTGGTTTTGCCCAGTGAAAAGTGTAAGGACAATATAGCCTGTAGCTTTACATTCACTTCGATTATCCTAAATATGTTTACCTTCTGAAAGTAACTTTGTAAACATTTGCAGTGATGCAATAGCAATGGTAAGGCCTGCATCTACCTCAACTTTTATTTTAGGGATGTAGACATCTGTCATATTAAACTGGTATGTTCCACAGCACTATCTTGGGCGTACAAATGAGGGTATGTTTGCATGAATCCTGAGAATTATGATGGCTCTGAGCCATTGGGATTTGATTAAGAGGAAGTCCTGTCTTTCTCACGTTTTATTCCGCAAATGTTTCTTTTTTAATGTTTAATATACCTGGTAGTTTGTGTCACTGCTGGTCACTTAATTCTGCTGCAGGCCGTCAGGATGTGCCATCTCTGTTTAACACTCTGTCACGGAGAGCCCAGAGCAGAGTAACCTGGGCTCAGGGTGCTAGTTCCTTTGCTGACTTGTCAGACTGCTTAGATTCACTCATACTGTCATTTCCTCGAAGGCACCAGATAATGAGCCTCCAATCCCGCGCTCTCCTCAGAGCAACGCTTCATACCCTTACAAACTCCTCAGCTTCCTTAGCTGTAGAGATACTGAGATGGCTTTAATGCATGGGGCATGCTTAGTATAGTGCCTAGCATTTGATAGATTTATTCTTTTTCCTTCAAGTTCATCCTTGACTAAAATGAAACCCTCTGGGCTCATTTCTGAGCTTCTCCAAGTGGAGTCTATTTCACATCATTAAAATCTAATTACACAGGAGTTCTCGTTGTGGCACAGTGATTAACGAATCCGACTAGGAACCATGAGGTTGCGGGTTCAATCCCTGGCCTTGCTCAGTGGGTTAAGGGTCCAGCGTTGCCATGAGCTATGGTGTAGTTTGCAGACGCGGCTTGGATCCTGCGTTGCTGTGGCTGTGGCATAGGCCAGTGGCTACAGCTCCGATTAGACCCCCAGCCTGGGAACCTCCACATGCCACGGGTGGGGCCCTAAAATGACAAAAGGCAAAAAAAAAAAAAAAAAAAGAAAAAATCTAATTATACAGACTTGTGTACCACCTTCCTTCAGCTTTACCACTGCAGGTCTACCCTTTGTTGCACTGGTCATAACTGCAACTTTGTTTTTATTTGTGTGATGATTTACCCTCATTGAAGTGCTGTGAAGGCAGGGACCATGACTTACCTGCAATACTCCCAACACTTGGCACAGTACCGGCTCCTCATAGGCCCTCAGATATTCACAGAATGAAGGAGAAATGAGTGTTGAAGTTTGCAATTTTTTTTTCTTTTTAAGGGCCGCACCCCTGGAATATGGAGTTTCGCGAGCTAGGGGTTGAATTGGAGCTGTAGCTACTGGCCTACACCACAGCCACAGCAACAGCAGATCCAAGCCGCGTCTGTGACCTTCACCACAGCTCACGGCAATGCTGGATCCTTAACCCACTGAGCGAGGCCAGGGATCAAACCCGCAACCTCATGGTTCCTAGTCGGATTCGTTAACCAGTGCGCCACGATGGGAACTCTGAAGCTTTGCAGTTTTAATCTTCCAGAAATAGCTTCTCAAAATTTCATCATAGTGCTCTGCACATAATAGGTCTGATGATTTTTTCCTCTTCACCAGATATCCGTGGCTTATAATTGATTTTAAGTCAATTATATGTCAATAAAACCTGGAGGGAGGATTGATTTAGTTGTTTTCATTATAGAGATAATAAAACTACATTCTAGAAAGTGCATGCCATGGACATGGCCTAAAGAAACAAAAATGGGGGTGGTGGGGCAATAACGACACATTTTACATGTCATTACACTACATGTACAATTTGATAGCTCTTCCCTCCCCCTTTTATTTCATTTTCCCCCAATAACTTTTCCCTTATTTTTAACTTTTTTTTTTTTTTTTGACTGAGGCATGAGGAAGTTCCTGGGCTAGGGACCCAGCTTGAGCCACAGTAGTGACAACACCTGATACTTAACCCACTGAGCCATCAGGGAGCTGCAAGCTTTCCTTCATTTTAATGGGGTTGCCTTTCTCCAAGATGGTGGAGAAGAGTTTGCTTCAGGCTTTCATATGAGGCAATCTAAGAAACTGAAAATGAGGTTGCTCAGATGAGTGAAAGTCATAATTAAATTTTTTTTTTAATTTTATGGCATGTGGAAGTTTCCAAACCAGAGATTGATTTTGAGCTGCAGCTGCAAACTCTGCCACACCTGCGGCAGCGCCAGATCCTTTAACCCACTTCATCAGACTGGGGATCAGAACCCACACCTCCACAGCAGCCTGAGCTGTTGTAGCTGGATTTTTAACCCACTGTGCCACAGCAGGTACTCCAAAAATCTTATTTCTAAACTCCTTTACTTGTGGATTTGATTGAGAACAGCTGCCCAGGAGTGTAGCCAAAAAAAAAAAGCCCATCTGTTCCATTCTGCCTATTTCTTTTTTCTTTTTTTTTGTTTTGTTTTTTGTTTGTACGTTTTTTTAGGGCCGCACTTGAGGCATATGGAAGTTCCCAAGCTAGGGGTTGAACTGGAGCTATTGCTGCTGGCCTACACCACAGCCATAGCAACTCGGATCTGAGCCACACCTTAGACCTCCACCACAGCTTACAGCAACGCTGGATCCTTAACCCACTGACTGAGGCCAGGGATCAAACCCGCATCCTCATGGATACTAGTCAGATTCGTTTCTGTTAAGCTACAACGGGAACTCCCTCTGCTATTTCTGTTAAATATTAGGACCATAGTGCTGGTCTATGGGCATAAATATGTGTTCCTCCTTGGCTTAGGCCATCAGGTGGGGTTTTCAGTAAGTGGTAGGCCTGTAAGAGTCCTGGGCATAAAATCAATGAGAAACAGAGTTCCTGTTGTGGCCCAGCAGATTTCAAACCTGACTAGTATCCATGAGGATTTGAGTTGATCTGTGGCCTTAGTGGGTTAAGGATCTGGCGTTGCTGTGAGCTGTGGTGTAGGTCGCACACGCGACTCGGATCTGGTGTTGCTGTGGCTGTGGTGTAGGCCTTAGCTACAGCTCCGATTTGACCCCTAGCCTGGGAACTTCCATATGCCACAGGTGCAGCTCTAAAAAGAAAAAAAAAATCAATAAGAAACAAATTGGGTTGGGGAATCAATGCCTACTGTGGAGTCTGCCCAGTCTCCTCATGGGCTTTAGCCCTCATCTGACTCCCAGGCTCGGTATTTGTACGATGGGAACTGGGAAGGCAAAACTCAGTTTTTACTCAAAATACATCTCAGCCACTAACCCCTCTGGGGAAGATTTATCTGATTCTTTTCAGATCAGCTAGTCACCTTCCACATGTTCTTTTGTAGCCATTAATAAATCTACATGTCCTACATCTATACTTCAATAAAAAAATAAAAAACAATCTACATGTCCCATACTTTTCCAGTAGCCCAGCAGATTTTGAAGGTAGAGACAGTATTTAACTCATCTTTTTAAATAGTAACTGCCACTCTTTGCTGCTTGCTTTGTGCTAGGCACTGAACACTTCCACTTGGTTCATACTTATATGACGTAGGTACTTCTTAAAAATGCCAGTTTCAAAGATAAGCAATTAAAGTGTCAGAGAATTAAGGAGTTTTGCCCAAGATCTTGAAACTAAACCTGGAACGAGAACCCAGGTGGGTGTGCGTTAAGAGAGCAGAGACAACTGAACTATGAAAATTATTCCCTTTTCGGTCTCCTTTAATCTTTCTGATTATGTCCAGAAAAAAGCTGACTTAACAACAAAACGCTCAGTATCTAATATCTAATGCTTGGCTGACTTTGGAACCAAGAAGAGTGCAGGCTCAGTGCCTTTACAAGCAGCAGATAAAACTTGGTAACTTGTTTTGTTTTCTTTGATTTGGTTCCACAGTACCCTTCTATAGCAAATGAATTTCCATTGACGGTAGTGACACTAAATTCCTTTTTGGAGTTCCCACTGTGGCCCAACAGGATTGGCAGCATCTCTGAAGCACCAGCACAACAGGTTTGTGGGTTGAAGGATCCAGCGTCACTGCACCTGCAGTACAGGTCGCAACTGCGGCTCAGGTCTGATCTCTGGCCCAGGAACTGCATGTCAGGGTGGTGGAAAAAGAAAAAAAAAAATTCTTAAACATGTTTAATTGTTTGCGTATGCACAGAATAACCTGGAAGGGAAGTATAAAAAACTGATGATACTTGTTGCCTCCAGGGACTCTCCAGGTGGCTGGGGAAAGTGAGATGAGAGAGAAACTTTCACTTTATTCTGCTTTTCTATGCAAAACTCGAATTTTGTGATCCAAAATGGAGACAAACTTGACCAATGAGAAACTTATTAAACAGCGCAAATGGTGGGCAGAATATAACAGAAACCACGAAGGTCTTAAGAAAATGAATGGAGCTAAAGAACGCTGTGCCAAAAACGTATGGGTGGCGCATTAATCCAACTATACGGGAAACCGGGGATCCAGGGAACTGATAACAGCCTCGGCCAAACTGAGGTCTTGGCTCCTGGTTAGAGTATGCACCTGCGCATGCGCGCAGCATCAACCTTGCCATCTTAGGGGGTATAGCCCACCTTCTCGACCGAGAGCGCGCGAAAAACAGCACGCAGGCCCGGGGGCGCGCACGCACGCACGCACGCCTCGCCCCGCCCCTCCCGGCGAGGCCCGGGTAGTCCGGGCTGTCCGAGGTAATGCCCCGGAAGGCTGGGAAGGCGGGGAACGCGGAAGAGGCCCGGGCCGGCTCGGAGGGGGCGGACACCGTGTCCGGCCCGGAAGAGTTCAACTCCAAGGAGCTGGGCGCCGAGGAGATGGAGGCCGGGCGGCAGCGGCCTGTGCTGCGCTCGGTGAACTCGCGGGAGCCGTCCCAGGTCATCTTCTGCAACCGCAGCCCGCGCGTCGTGCTGCCCGTGTGGCTCAACTTCGACGGCGAGCCGCAGCCCTACCCGACGCTACCCCCCGGCACGGGCCGCCGCATCCACAGTTACCGAGGTAGGCTGGCCGGGGTCGTCCTGTCGCGCCGGGCCGCGCCGCGCCGCAGCCTTGTCCCGGTGGGTAGCGAGCTCCTGCTGTGGCCCGTGCCGAGCTGCGCCCAGCGCTCCAGGCCTGATAACAGCAACCAACGGTGGCACGTCCCACCAAGTCCCCTCCCTATCCGGGAAGGCAGGTGCTGTTGCCATTAGTATTCCCATTTTACACTCGAGGAACTGAGGCCCCAAAGAGGTTGTTACGGATCCTAGTTGACGCTGCTAGTAAGTGACAGCACATTGTTCTAAAACTGAATAGTTTGCATTTGATGATGGCCACATGTGTATTCCATCCCTGACGCCCATTTGTTCGGTATGTGAATGGGAGAATCTCATATCCTCTGATATGCCCGGTGGGCCAGGTCCGCCTCGGATCCTTGCGTTCATGGAGTACACAGCCCAGTGCGGTAGACGAGACAAATGCATAAATAGGTAAGAACCAGCCAGTGTCTTAATTGCTGCGGTTGGACCAGAGTACCGCGGGGCACCTGCTAAAAGGGAGGGGTGTGTGCTTTCAGAGAAGAAAGGGAATCCTGCAGGGTTTGAATGGGGTCTAACCAACCCGGGAGGGGAGGTGAGAGTAATAGGCAGAGTGAACCGCATAGCCTACCATCTGGAGTCTTGGAGAGGGGAGAGGGTATGGTGTTGGTGGGAGAGGAAGCCTGAAAGGTTACTTTATCCCTGGGAAATGGGGGCCGTTGAAAATTTTAAGCAGGGAAATGGCATTGCCTGACATACACTGAAAAGCTTATCCAGGTTGCAAAGTGGTTTGGAGGGGAAAGACTACTGGTAAAAGTTAGGAAACTGTCGTTGGGGATATCTAGGCTTTACTGCCCAAGAAAACAGTCATCTTCCTCGGCTTTCAAGAAGAGAAATTAATCTTTGCTTAATTTTCATTACCTTCCTTACAGGATTTTTTTTTGGGGGGGGGGTCTTTTTAGCATTGCACCCAAGGCATACGGAAGTTCCAGGCTAGGGGTCAAATTGGAGCTGTAGCCGCTGGCCTGCACCACACCCACAGCATCTTGGGATCTGAGCCGCCTCTGCAGCCTACACCACAGCTCATGGCAATGCTGAGTTCTTAACCCTCTGAACGAGGCCAGGGATCAAACCTGCATCCTGATGGATACTGGTCAGATTTGTTTCTGCTGAGCCACTACAGGAATTCCCCTTGCAGGATCTCCATGGATCTTTTTTTCCTTGAGGGTGGCGTACTTAGTCATGCTCTTTAAACTTTTACATGAAAGTTCCCCTAATATCAAATGAGGAAGAACACAGTTCTTCCAGGCATCAACGTTTCTGTAGTCTGCTATTTTATCTAGGAAATGATGTGAATTTTGTATCCTTCTCCAAAATTTACTTGTGCCTGATTTAATATAAACATTTCAAAAAAATTACTTACCATGCGGATGTACTTCTTCCTTCCTTCCTTTCTTCCTTTCTCCTTATCTAGGGCTGCACCCGCGGCATGTGGAGGTTCCCAGGCTAGGGGTCTAACAGGAGCTGTAGCTGCCGGCCTTTGCCACACAGCCACAGCAACGTGGGATCCAAGCTGCGTCTGCAACCTACACCACAGCTCACGGCAACGCCGGATCCTTAACCCACTGAGCAATGCCAGGGATTGAACCCGCAACCTCATGGTTCCTAGTCAGATTCGTTAACTACTGAGCCACGATGGGAACTCCGCGGATGTACTTAATGTTACTAAACTATACACTTAAATGGTTAAAACAGTCAGTTTTATATAATGAGTATTTTACCACAATAAAAAAAAAAATCACCTTGCACTTTACATTTCTTAAATATTCCCACCAAATCTTCAAGCAAGTTTGTGCCCCAGAAATACATACTGTTTTTACTCGGATACAAACTTTTCCCTCCTTAAACAGACTGTTGATCCTGGGGATTTGTCTCCTTTCAACTCTCCTTTTTTTGCTCTTTTTAGGGCCACACTGAACCACAATGGGAACTCCTCCTTTTTTTTTTTTTTTTTTTTTGGTTAAGATGTACTTGTTTTGGGAGTTCCTCTTGTGGCTTAGCAGTAATGAACCTGACTAGTATCCATGAGGATGTGGGTTCGATCCCTGGCCCTGTTCAGTGGGTTAAGGATCTGGTATTGCCATGAGCCGTGGTGCAGGTCATAGATGCAGCTGGGATCTGGTGTTGCTGTGGATGTGGCATAGGCCAGCAGCTGCAGCTCCAATTAAACCCCTAGCCTGGAACTTCCATATGCTGCTGTGGCTCTAAAAAGAAAAAAAAAAAGATATATTTGTTTCTTAAATTCAGGTGTAATTTATATATAGTAAGATACACAGATCTTAGGGTTTGATGGGTTTTGACAAAACCTAGATCAAGTTGTAGAATAAAATCTTCCCACCATTCCAGAAAGTTCCCTCCTGTCCCTTTACACTCTTCAGATTTTTCACACCATTTTTCTTTCTTTCTTTTTTTTTTTGTTTTTTTGCCTTTTCTGGGGCAGCACCCGCGGCATATGGAGGTTCCCAGGCTAGGGGTCTAATCGGAGCTGTAGCCTCCAGCCTACGCCACAGCCACAGCAACGCGGGATCCAAGCTGCGTCTGCGACCTACACCACAGCTCACGGCAACGCCAGATCGTTAACCCACTGAGCAAGGTCGGGGATCAAACCCGCAACCACATGGTTCCTAGTCGGATTCGTTAACCACTGAGCCACGACGGGAACTCCCTCACACCATTTTTCATCTCTTCCTGCAGAATGTGTCTTGTTCTGTCTGGCTTTTTTCTCTCATTCTGATGTTTTTTCACCTTCTTGTTCTTGAGATGCACAGAGAAGTTGGTGACCTTTTCTCTGCTTTTAGTTTGCAGCATTGGTGTGATTTGTAGTTCACATCCTGTGCTTTTTTTGCACCATGGTAGAGAGGGTGTGGTTTGGAGGCTTGAGTACTTGATCTTCTGCTTACTGTCCCTGTTGCCTTGAGCTGGTCACTTTGCTTTCTCAGACCTTTTTTTCTCATCTGTAACTGGGTCTGTTGTGAGGACTGAGTAAGATAACATTATTGGAAGGGCTTTGTATGGTATTAAGCAGAAGGAAAGGCAAATATTTCGGTGCTAATCTGGGGAGATGAAGGAGATAGGTGCATGGCTATTTAACCTCGCTTGTCTTAACAGGTCACCTTTGGCTCTTCCGAGATGCTGGGACATCCGATGGGCTTCTTGTTAACCAAACTGAACTGTTTGTGCCATCTCTTAATGTTGACGGACAGCCGATTTTTGCCAATATCACTTTACCAGGTACTGATGTTCCATTGTACTTTTTATTTTTTGGCTGCACTCATGGCATGTGGAAGTTCCCATGGCAGGGCTCAAACCTGTGCCATAGCAGCAACCCAAGCTGCTACAGTGAAAATTCCAGATTCTTAATCCACTGCACCACAAGGGAATTCTGGAGAACTTATTCTTTTTACACTTTTTTTTTTTTTGGTTTTTTCTAAGGCCGCACTTGCGCATATGGAGGTTCCCAGGCTAGGGGTCTAATTGGAGCTGTAGCTGCCGGCCTACACCACAGCCACAGCAACGCAGGATCCGAGCCATGTCTGCAACCCACACCACAGCTCACGGCAATGCCGGATCCTTAACCTGCTGAGCAAGGCTAGGGATCAAACCTGCAACCTCATGGTTCCTGGTCAGATTCGTTAACCACTGAGCCACGACGGGAACTCCCGGAGAGCTTACTCTTTAGGGGTATCCTCCAAGGCAAAAATTCCTACATTTAACTTCCAGTGCTCACTTTTGTATACCCACAGTCTTAAAACACATAGTAGTTCGAATGTTATGAAGCTGCAAGTATTTGTGTTTTTTCTTTTTCTTTCTTTTTGGCTATACCCATGGCATACAGAAATTCCTGGGTCAGAAATCAAACCTACAACACAGCAGCACCCCAAGCCATAACAGGGACAACGCTGAATCCTTAACCCCCTGAGCCACCAGGGAACTCCATTAATTTGTTTTTTTTTTAACCCAAAATATCATCCTTTTTTTGTTTGTTGATTTGCTTGTCTTTTTGGGGCCTCACTAGTGTATGGAAGTTCCCAGGCTAGGCGTCAAATCAGGGCTACAGCTGCCAGCCTGTACCACAGTCCAGTAATGCCAGATCTGAGTTACATCTGCAACCTATACCACAGCTCACAGCAACACCGAATCCTTAACCAGTGAGTGAGGCCAGGGATTGAACCTGCGTCCTCATGGAATACTAGTTGAGTTTGCTACCACTGATCCACAATGGGAACTCCAAAGATGATTTTTCTTTAACCCGATTGGCACTGGGAGCTTGACTAGGTTAAATTACCTTAAAAGATAGGATACAAAGAGTTCCCTCGTGGCACAGTGGGTTAAGGATTCAGTGTTGCCACTGCAGCGGTTCAGCTCGCTGTTGTGGCACGGGTTTGATCCCTGGCCTGGAAACTTCCACATGTTGCAGGTGTGGCCGAAAAAAAAATAATAATCATTTTTTTTAAAAAAAGAAGAGTTCTGGGAGTTCTCATTGTGGCTCAGTGGTTAACGAATCTGACTAGGAACCATGAGGTTGTGGGTTCGATCCCTGGCCTTGCTCAGTGGGTTAAGGATCCAGCGTTGCCGTGAGCTGTGGTGTAGGTTGCAGACGCGGTTCAGATCCCGCGTTGCTGTGGCTGTGGCAAAGGCAGGTGGCTACAGCTCCGATTAGACCCCTAGCCTGGGAACTTCCATGTGCTGCGGGTGTGGCCCTGGAAAAGGCAAAAAGACAAAAAAAAAAAAAAAAAGAGTTCTGCTCCGGCACAGTGAGTTAAGGTTCCAGCATTGTCACAGCTGTGGCATAGGCCCGAGCACTTCCATGTACTGTGTGTGCGACCAGAAAAAAAGATACAATGCCAGAAGTCGTAAATAAGCCACAATATCTCATTTTCTCACCTTTTCTTCTTCTGAGACTCTAGGGCATAATTCTGCAGTAAGGCCAAGGAAACAGGAAGCACTCAGACTGCTACAATCAAGGATTTTAATTTAGCCCACTCTTGCAAGCCCAAAGAGCCACTGAGATACCACAACATCTTTGTTCAGCGTAGAGCATACAAATAGATTACTTCCATTTTATTTACAGTGGAGAATAGGTTGTGGAAAGTTTGGATACACTGCCCAGCATCAGACAAAAATCACTAAGGGCTGGGCTCCTTAAAGTCGCATATCCTCTACTTATTACAGCAGCCTGTCTTTTAAAAAAGTAAGACGAGGAATTCCCTGGTGGCCTAGCAGGTTAAGGATCAGGCACTGTCACGCTCTCGCTTGGGTCACTGCTGTGGTATGGGTTCAGTCCCTGCTCTGGGAATTTTCATATGCTGCAGGCACAGCCAAAAGAAAAAAAAAAACAAAAAAGAGTAAGTTCTCCATTGAGTTTATTTATTTATTTATTTTTATTTTTAAAGTGACATCTTTTTTTTTTTTTCATTTTAGGGCCGCACTCGCGGCATGTGGAGGTTCCCAGGCTAGGGGTCTAATCGGAGCTGTAACCACTGGCCGACGCCACGGCCACAGCAATGCAGGACCCAAGCCGCGTCTGTGACCTACACCACAGCTCATGGCAACGCTGGATCGTTAACCCACTGAGCAAGGGCAGGGATCGAACCCGCAACCTCATGGTTCCTAGTTGGATTCGTTAACCACTGCGCCACGACGGGAACTCCTCCATTGAGTTTAATATTGGATTTGAGTTCCCCCCAAAGCCAGTTACACACTCTTGTGGTTATCTATTGCTATGCGACAGCTACCCCTAAACTAATGACAGCTGTTTTATTTGCTCATAATTCTGCAGCCTGGGCCGAGCTCAACTCAGTGGTGGTTCTCCTCACTGAGGGTCACTGGTGTGGCTGCCTTCTGCCGGCAGGTTGGCTGGGCGCTGGGCCCATCGCCCATTGTTGTCTCAGGACCTGGCCCTCTTTGTGTGTCTCTGCTACTGGGTAGCTCAGGGCTCCTAAGAGCATAGAAGCGAACGTTGCTGGGGCTTCTTAAGGCTAAGTCCCAGACTTGCCATAAGGTCAGTTTGCCCACGTTCATTTAGTTCATGCACATCCCAGGCCCAGGTTACTCTCAAGGGAAGTTACTACACAAGGTCATGAATCCCATGAGATGTCCATCACTTTAAACTCTGCCACCACCTGTGTACTCACTTTTTTTGTCCAGAGTGAGGTTCAGCTGTAGCAAATGTAATTGTCACGGTTTGCTCATCGCTCGTTCCTGGGCCGAGTCTGCTGCTGAGATGCTGTTTTCTGCCCTTACAGTGTACACCCTGAAAGAGCGATGCCTCCAGGTTGTGCGAAGCCTCGTCAGGCCTGAGAATTACCGGAGACTGGACATCGCAAGATCACTCTACGAAGATCTGGAAGACCACCCAAATGTGTGGAAGGACCTGGAGCGGCTGACACAGGAGCACATGGAAAATCAGATGGCAGAGGAGACTGAAGCCTTTAGTTGAAATGTGCTTCCCTGGCTCCCAGCTTTTGATGGTCCTGGCGAGTCTTGATCTAGATCTAAGCCTGGTCACTTTTTCCCAGCTTCAGGGTGTCTCATGCCTGGAGTAAAAATGCTCCACTGCTTAAAAGAAAGTTAACTGACCTCACTAGGCATTGTGATGTTGAAGGACAAATAGCACAAAATGTGATTTAATGCCTGCCCTTTCTAGAAGTACTTACCAAGGGAAAGTAGTTGCATTTTTGCCTCTTCTTGAGTCAGGAAAGTTTCTGTGTACGGACTTTGGTGTGAGTCATTCAGTGAGAATTGTGGCTTCTTCTTGAATTGTGAGAAGCAGAGGCATCTGCTTTTCTTGGCTGCATTGTGGTCGGTGATGTGTCCACCTCCTGCTCTGAGAGACCATGATGTCCCTGAGGTGGCAACAAATCCATCTGCTCTTAAAGACCCCAGTGCCTCACACATCATGAGCCTTCAGTCAGTGTTTATTGAATGGACAAATCAGTGGATGCTTTGGTGTTAAGAGGATTTGACCCTTTTCTGGGGGGAGGGATAATGGGGACCTTCAAGTGTGTATAGTAAACAAATATTTTAAAAGGGATCGTTTTTATAGACAGCAGTTTTTGTAATTTTCTAAATTTTCGCTTTTCTCAGTCTGCCATTCTTGCAGGGCAGTTTTATTTCTGTTTCTAAACCAGAATGTGCTTTCCACAGTTCTTGATGATAGCTTTTCTGAAAGTTGATATCTGCACAGAGATTAGGAGAAAATAGCTTGAAGAAAATGAACCCTTGTTTAATTATAATATAAAGGAGCTATTCCTTGCAACCCTAAATCGGTTTTTGCCAAGTATGGGTATTTCTCTTCCCTTTTGTAAACCCATGACATTTCTGTTTGGTTCAGCAGTTTTCATCAGGCAGGATCTGGTGACACTTTGCACCTGGCTGAGAAGAGGACAAAGCCCTCCAGCCTCTGGGAAGTTACTGCTCACACACCATGGATTCAGAGGGTAGCCAGGAATGTTTCCTAGTTTTATACATGTACAGACCCTCTCTTACAGGATGGACTTAAATTCATTGACTCAAATTCAATACTTCTATCGGGTGTCCTTTTTTGGGTAATTAATTGTTAAACAGAAATCTCCCCAGTAGAGAAAATTTTTGGAAAAGAGAAAAATAAAAGGAAGAAAAAAGATCCAAATAGGTACACTACTTAAATACTAACTTAACGTTTTGGACTTTCAGCCTTTTTCAGGGCTTTTGTTTGGTTCGGTTTTACATAACTGAGATCATACTGCATATACGGTTTTGTATTCTACTTTCTCATTTAACTTTATAACTTAAATATTTTTCCATGCTATTGTAAACTCTTCCGAGACATGAGTACAGCCTTCCTTTTATACGTAATGTTGGGATATCTCTTGGCCTCTGTATTAGTTCCTTCTGGCAACCTTTGAGCACAGTCCCTGTGCTCTGCTATCAATGAAGTGAGTGAATCAAATGCCTTACAGTTTTCCCACCTAATCTTATTCTACTCCTTCAACATTCAGCAAGTAAGTGGACTTTTTTTTTTTCAGCCCGTTGTACGCCTTCAATGACACGTTTCTAATTCTCTAATTTTTTTTTTTTTGTTGAATTGTTGGGTAGGGAAAATGAAATGCTGGTGTAGAAGGCAGAGTATGATATCGAGAATGGGATGGATGGAGATTGAAGGGAGTCTTCCGGTGCTAGATAAGTTCAAGGTTGGTTTTATTATTTTTTTTTCAACCTTTGTGTCAAAATGAGATTTCACGTTCCTGTTAAAACGTGCAGTTTGAGTACTGTGTTTCTTGTGTTGTCCAAGGAAAGATGAAAACCTGTAGCATGTATGTATTCATTTGAAATCTTATGAATGTATTAAATGTACTGCTCTTGAGAGTTTGCGATCTATTTTGAGTTAAAAAAAGAATAAGCTTTTCTTTGATACATTAAATGGTGCTGAGTAAAGGAAATAGTTAGGATGTGGTTGTGTCATTTAGTCAGGCCCTTCTCTTTTGGTGACGCGAAGGCCATGTTTGCGTAAAGGCTTAAGGTGGGGCCTGTGGCACATAAGCAACCTAGCTTATTTCTCAGTCCTTTCTTATTCCAAAGAGATTTAAAAAAAACCAAAACTTTGTTTCTTTTAGCTTTTTCTTTTTCTTTTTTTTATTTTTGTCTTTTAGGGCCGCGCAAGCAGCACATGGAGGTTCCCAGGCTAGGAGTAGAATCAGAGCTGTAGCCGCTGGCCTACGTACGCCACAGCCATAGCAACATGAGATCTGAGCCTCGTCTGCGACCTACACCACAGCTCACAGCAGCACTGGATCCTTAACCCACTGAGGGAGGCCAGGGATTGAACCTGCATCCTCATGGATCCTAGTTGGGTTCGTTAACCGCTAAGCCATGATAGGAACTCCGCGCAGTGAGTCTATTCTGTGTGATGGTATGATAGTGGATACATGTCATTATACATTTGTCCATACGCACAGAATGTGCACCACCAAGAGTGAACCCTAAGGTAAACGGTGGACTTTGGTTGGTAACGATGTCTCAGTGTAGGTCCATCAGTTGTAACAAATGTGTCCTTTGGGGCGAGGGTGTTGATAATGGGGGAGACTCTGCAGGGACAGGAGGTATATAGGAAATCTTATACCTTCTTCTCAATTATGGTGTGAATGTACAACTGCTCTAGAAAATAGTCTTTAAAAAAAAAAAAAAAGAGGGAGTTCCTGTCATGGCTTAGCGGTTCACGAACCCAACTTGTATCCATGAGGACTCAGTTCGATCCCTGGCCTTGCTCTGTGGGTTAAGGATCTGGCATTGCCGGGAGCTGTGGTGTAGGTTGCAGACATGGCTCGGATCCTGTGTGGCTGTGGCGTACACTGGTGGCTACAGCTCCAATTTGACCCCTATCCTGGGAACCTCCATATGCTGTGGGTGTGGCCCTAAAAAGACCAAAAAAAAAAAGAAAAGAAAAACTGGAGTTCTGTGGTGGCCTAGAAGTTAAGAATCTGGTGTTGTCCCTGCTGTGCTTTGGGCAGTTTTGATCCCTGGCCCAGGAACTTCCACATGCCTGGGTGCGCCCCCCCCCCAAAACAAAAACGAAAACCCTCCCAAAGCCCCAAATTGGTAATGGTTCATATTTCCCCAGGGACAGGGCACTCAGCTCACTAAGGATATGAAATAGATACGGGGTTTTGCATTTTTGAAATATAAATACTAGTGTGAACTTTTCAGATACTTTCACGCTAGGTTTCTGTCTCCCATTCTTAGTACCTCACCACACTCCGTGTTAGTCACTGATATTCCTTCAGGATTTTCCCATTCCGTCGGCATGCCTAAGCTCCCTGCCCCAACAGAACATTTTCCTGGGGACTCTGTTGTCACTACACATACCCAGTAATCCATCGGGAGATCACAGGAAAATGAGATGTACTTGTGATGGTAACCAAAAAGGTGGGGCAATAGCCCTGGCTACGTAAAGGAGAAAGAAACCCACAAAACATGTTTCAGAACTTGGAACATGAAACCTCTGGATAGTACAAGTCAGCGTAACAAACAAATACATAGCAATATGTCCCCTCCCTATTCACGCAGAAAACATACAAGGTTGTCTTGTTCCAGCTGGGAGAAGTTGAGTTCTAGAGCACTGGCCTGGCCTCACAATTTTTTTTTCTTTTTATGACCTCACCTTTGGCATAGGAAGTCCCCCAGCCAGAGGCTGAATTGGAGCTGCCATTGCCGACCTACGCCACAGCCACGGCAATGTGGCATCTGAGCTGCATCTTGGATCTACACTGTAGCTTGCGGCAATGCCGGGTCCTTAACCCACTGAGGGAGGCCAGGGATGGAGCCCACATCCTTACACAGATAAAGTCAGATCCTCAACCTGCTGAGCCACGATGGGAACTCCCCAAAATTATTATTAATTGAAGAGCAGTTACAGAAAATTAAATGTGTTTTTTAAAATGTTAGAAAATTAAATTTTTAGACATCTAAAAACATGTGAAAGTGTATACACCAAACTGTTAATAACAGTGGGCCCTCAGAATGAGACTATGGGAAGGGGTTCATTCTCTGTCCCTGTCTCTCTCTCTGCAATAATGAAATGTATATATATTTGTCTCTGTCCTGGGTCCTAGCACAGAGCTGCTAAAGCCCTTGTATTTTTTTTTTTTTTTTTTTCTCTTTTTAGGGCGGCACCTGCAGCATAGGGAGGTTCCCAGGCTAGGGGTTGAATCGGAGCTGTAGCCGCTGGCCTACGCCACAGTCACAGCAACAATGGATCCAAGCCGCATCTGCAACCTACACCACAGCTCATGGCAACGCCGGATCCGTAACCCATTGAGCGATGCCAGGGATCGAACCTGCAACCTCATGCTTCCTAGTCGGATTTGTTTCCTCTGCACCACAATGGGAACTCCGCCTTTGTAATTTTCTAGGTGAAAGATCACTAGGACATTTTCTGTTCTAATGAGAGGACTCTGGGTGGGCTCCTGGATGGCTGCTGGAAGGGAGGCTCGTCACCAGAAACACCAAGCCATGATTGGAACCTTGGCATTTTCAGCCTGTTCCCACCTTTCTCCAGAGGAGGGGAGAGGGCCTGAAAATGGAGGTAAGAATCATGCCTTCTTCAGGGAGCCTCCATAAACTCCCAGGAAGAGGTTCAGAGAGCTTCCTAGTGGAGTTCCCCATGTGGCTCAGGTAATGAACCTGATTAGCATCCATGAGATTGTGGGTTCAATCCTTGGCCTTGCTCAGTGGGTTAAGGATCCGGTGTTGCCATGAGCTGTGGTGTAGGTAGCACACGTGGCTCAGATCCCATGTTGCTGTGGCTGTGGTGTAGACTGGCAGATGTAGCTCTGATTCGACTCCTAGCCTGGGAACTTCCATATGCCGTGGGTGTGGCCATAAAAAGCAAAAAATAAAAATAAAATAAAAACAGCTTCCATGTGGGCAAACACACCCACTCTGGGAGGGTGATGCAACCCAACTCTGCAGGGACAGAAGCTCTTCCCTTCTGTGTGTCTCTTCATCTGATCGTTCATCTGTATCCTTTATCATATCCGTTTTTGGGGAGATGCACCCACAGCATATAGAAATTCCTGGGCTGGGGAATCAAACTTATGCTATAGTGGCGACCCGAGCTGCTGCAGTGACAGCATTGGATCCTTAACCTGCTGTGCCACAAGGGAACTCCTATCATATCCTTTACTTTATGTATTTATTTTTCTTTTCAAGTCTATATCTTTAGCATATGGAAGTTCCCTAACTAGAGGTTGAATCAGAGGTGCAGTTGCCAGCCTATTCCACAGCCCCAGCAATGTCAGATCCTTAACCCACTTAGCGAGGCCAGGGATTGAACCCACATCCTCATGGCCACTATGTTGGGGTTCTTTTTTTTTTGCCTTTTTTTTAGGGCTGCACGTGTGGTATATGGAGGTTCCCAGGCTAGGGGCTGAATCACAGTTACAACTGCCAGCCTACACCACAGCCATGGCAACATGCTAACACAGGATCGGAGCTGCATCTGCAACCTACATCACGGCTCATGGCAATGCCAGATCCTTAACCCCCTGAGCAAGGCCAGGGATTGAACCTGTGTCCTCATGGATCCTAGTGAGATTCGTTTCCGCTCAGCCACGACAGGAACTCCCTATGTTGGATTCTTAGCCTGCTGAGCTACGATGGGAACTCCCTCATATCCTTTAATTAAAAAAAATTTTTTTTCAAGTTTAAAACTCATGAATTGTTTATTTCTGGAATTTTTTATTTAGTATTTTAGATTGTGGTTGACCATGAGTAACTGAAACCACAGAAAGCAAAATCATGGATAAGGAATAGTCCTATAATTCTGGGTAAATATAGTCTTTTTCAGGAGCAGTCTCAATATCCTTTATATTACTTTTTTCTTTTTTGGCCTCCCTGTGGCATATGGAGTTCCTGGGCCAGGGATCAGATCCAAGCCGCAGTTGCAACCTAAGCTGCAGCTGCAGCAATGCTGGATCCTTAATCCACTGAGCCTGGCTGGGGATCGAACCTGTGTCCCAGCACTGCCAAGACGCTGCTGATTCTGTTGCACCACAGCGAGAACTCCCCTCATATCCTTTAATATGTTGGTGAATCTCAATGTTTCCCTGAGTTCTTTGAGCCACTGTAGCAAATTAATTGAACTTGAGGAGGGGTCCTGGGAACTTCCAATTTGTAGCCAAGTTGGACAGAATTTAGGGGTAATCTGGGAACCTGCTACTTGGGACCTGCACCCCACTTGGCCTCCATCAGACCATCCCTGGAGCTCCTCCACCTTGAATCTCTCCTTCAGGAGTTCCTGTCATGGCTCAACAGTAATGATCTGACTAGAGTCTATGAGGACGCGGGTTTGATCCCTGGCCTCACTTAGATCTGGCACCGCCATGAGCTGTGGTGTAGGTTGCAGACGCAGTTCAGATCCCGAGTTCCTGGGGCTGTGGTGTAGGGTGGCAGCTACAGCTCTGATTTGAGTCCTAGCCTGGGAACTTCTATATGTGTGGTTGCAGCCCTAAAAAGACCAAAAAAAACCCCACAAAAAACAAAAAACAAAACTCTCCTTCAACCACTACTGCAACACAAGACACCCCTGAAAAGCAGTCTCAGAATTCTGGAACATCAGCAACTCCTTACTGGGCTCAGCACTTTACACTTTATCCTGAGCATTTTGGGGTCCATTTAAGCTTCATAGAAATCCTTCAAAGTGGGTGAGGCAGGATACCCAATTTACAAAAGAAAAAACTGCCATCTGGCTAAGGATAAAGAGCCAGATTGTGGATGAACTAGGACCAGTATCCTGGTAGGACTCCAAGGTCAGAGGGTGTTCTTTTCAATATTATTAGAGTTCTTTTGTGGCACAGCAGGTTAAGGATCCAGGGTGTTGTCACTGCAGAGGCTTGGGTTGCTGCTGTGGCTCGGCTTCAATCCCTGACCCAGGAATTTCCACATGCCACCAGCATGGCCAGTAAAAAACAAAAAACAAAACAAAGAAACCAAACCAACAAGATTATCAATGGCAGCTACCACTTTTTCTTTTTTTCTTTTGTCATTTTAGGGCCATACCTGCGGCATGTTGAGGTTCCCAGGCTAGGGGTCGAATTGGAGCTGTAACTGCCGGCCTATGCCACAGCCACAGCAATGCCAGATCCAAGCTGCGTCTGTGACCTATACCACAGCTCACGGCAACGCCGGATTGTTAACCCACTGAGCAATGCCAGGGATCAAACCCACAATCTCATGGTTCCTAGTCGGATTTGTTAACCACTGAGCCACGATGGGAACTCCAGCTACCACTTTTTGACCACATTCTCTGTGCAAGGAAGACCCTGTCTAAGTTGATTCAATCAACAAGTGACTATAAACTAAGCTTGTATTTTATGCAGATTGATTTAATCCACTTCCCTTGCTCACAACTCTAAGCAGTAGGAATGATTAATCCCACTTTAAAGTTGTAGAAATCAAGGAGTTCCTGCTGTGGTACAGTGGGTTAAGGGTCTGGCATTGCTGCAGTGCTGGTCGTAACTGAAAGCTTGGATCTGATCCCTGGCCTGGGAACTCCATGTGCCAAGGGGCAGCCAAAAAAGAAAAAATTAAAAAATAAATTTCATTTCTGTTTCCTTCTTTCCACGGCCGATGTTTAGAGCTGCAAAGAGGTGCTCTGGTTGCTTGTCCACCCTCAGTGATGCTGCTTAACTCCTTGGAATCCATTTACTCCCCCCCCCCCCCGCCTCCTGGCCTCACTTGTGGCATGTGGAATTTCCCGGGCCAGGGACTAAACTTGTGCCACAGCAGTGACTTGAACCATAGCAGTGACAATGCCAGATCCTTAACCCACTAGGCCACCAGGGAACTCCAGAACCTGTTTAATTCTGTGTAAAAAAAGGGATTAATAGTATTTGTAGCACAGGCTTATGAGAATCACATAAAATGACTTCTGCAAAGCACATCGTGGGGTAGATAAATGGTAGTTATTACAATAAAGAGGCATTTTGTATGTAGCTAGACTGAATCCCAGCTCTGCCACTTTGTAGCGCTGATTTTAGGCAAGTTATTTGACCATTTTTTTTTGCCTTTTTGTCATTTTAGGGTTGCACCCGCGGCATGTGGAGGTTCCCAGGCTAGGGGTCTAATAGGAGCTGTAGCCACTGGCCTACGCCACAGCCACAGCCATAGCAATGCAGGATCCGAGCTGCATCTGCGACCTACACCACAGCTCATGGCAACACCTGATCGTTAACCCACTGAGCAAGGCCAGGGATCAAACCTGCAACCTCATGTTTCCTAGTCGGATTCGTTAACCACTGCGCCACGACGGGAACTCCTGTTTGACCATTCTGTGTCTCAGTTTCCTCATCTGTAGGTTGAGGGAGATACATAAGATCATTTTAAGTAAAATAACCCTGGTGAAGTTTGCCCATTATAAACGCTCAACAAAATTAGCAGTTACATTCTTCTACCCGCTTAAATAATTCAGTTTGCTCCCCAGTTCCTCTTCCATACTCTGCTTTGCCCCAGTAACATTTATCACCTTCTAAGACAATGAATAATGGAATTAGCCACTCCCCTGCTCTCTTTTACAATACTCTACTTTTATTCCCAAACATTACCTATTACCTTCTAAAGAGCTAAATTATTTACTTATTTAGCATTTTTATTGCTGTGTATCTCCCTCCAAGGCAGGAATTTTGTCCTGTTTTCTTCAGAAGGATCTGCAGCCTCTAGAACAGTGTGGGGTATGGAGGAGGGACTCAAAAAATAGTAGCCACTGTAATCACAGTCTATCCTGACCACCCTATTTAGTACTGAGTCTTTTCCCTGTTTGCTCTGAACTTTTGATTCCTCTTAAAGAACTTTTTTTCTTTTTGCAATAGCACTTACTACCTCTTAGCATTCTACGTAACTTACTTATTAGTATTTTTATTTATTGCTAGTTCTTGGCCCCAACACCGCCCATCTAGATTGTAAGTCCCATAAATACAAGGACTTTTAAAAGTTTTTTCCGCTTCATGCATGTTCAATACCTAGACAGTGCCTGACATGTAGTAGTAGGTAATTAGTAGACTATCCGTTGAATGAAACATATATGGCGGAGCCCCCAAAACTCTGGAAGTGGAGTCAGAAGTTCTTTTGGGACTGTCACAGGATGCCTGGGTGGCCTTAAACGTGTTCCCTCCCAATCTGGGCGGGTTTCCCCTCCCGGCTCGGCTCGGATCCTCTTAGTTTCACAACCGCTGGGTCCAGCCCGCCGGGAGGCGTCACGCCCTCGGTGGCCGCTGGGGGGCGGTCGCGCCCAGGGAAGCCCCTCCCACTTCCCGGGCGGCCGGCGGGGGCGGACCCACCCGCCAGCACATAGGGAAGCCGAGTCGCGCTGAGGCCGACTCACTTGTCTGCGGGCCTGCCCGCCGGCCCTCGAAGCCCGGCCATGTCCTGCTACATCTACCAGCTGCCCTCCTGGGTGCTGGACGACCTGTGCCGCAACATGGACACGCTGAGCGAGTGGGACTGGATGCAGTTCGGTGAGTGGGCCCCCTGCGACCCCGTTCAGCCCCCTCCCCACCTCTATTTTGTGTGAGTCCTGACCCCAGGGGCTGTGTGCGCTGCCGTCCTGGACCCGGGCCTCGCTGTGTCCCGGACCGGCACTGCCCCCTCTCTGGAGCCCAGTGTGGTCCTCGGGAAGGTGTTAGGTGATCGTGGACGAGTTCTGCTGTTACTCTGGCGCTAAGTAATGTCCGGCTCGACTTGCCTGGTTACAGTAAAGCTTAAACTGATTCCTGTCAGCAATGACTGGTGCTTTCTGCGTGCTCGGCCGCATGTAAGCACCTGACACGGTTTATCTCATTTAATTCCCACAGCAGCCTGGGATTTAGAAGTAGAGAGTCATTCGTGGAAGCGGATGGGTGGGGTAAGACATTGCTAAGTGGTGGAGTGGGATATGAACCCCGTATCTGGCCCCGCTAGGACATCGTATGTTCTTGGTGTAATTTGTTTGTTTGTGCGTGATGATAGGCTGAGGGTTTGGCACCGGACGGGGTGGGGGTGGGGGCTGCGCAGCGTGTGGTCCTCAGGCGCCCAAACAGAGGTTCGTATCCCAGGCTCCACCTCATCCCAGCTGGTGACTTTGGGCAAGTTGCTTAACCTCTCTGAGCCTCAGTTTCTTAATCTGTAAGATAGAGGTGGTGGTTAGGAAAACTGTATAAAATGCACTTGACCCCTTTTGTCAGAGATTCTTGTTAGAAGGAAGTGTTAATTATCATTCTTAGTTTTATGTTTTAATGTGACTGGTGCCACTTTATTTTTTAAGTAGTATCTGTATTTTCTTTATTTTTACTTTTTTAAATTTAGTTTTTTTACTTTTTACTGAGGTATAGTTACTGTATATTTTCTTTAAATTGAGATATATGCCATTTGTACAAGGAGTATATAATATACAATGGAAAGAATAATAACAAAATGAATATGTATATGTTATCCATCCAGTTTGAGGAAAATAATATACATTTTAACCTAACTGTTCTCAACCAGGGATGATTTTGCCCTTTAGGGAACATATGTGGAGACTTTTTTTTTTTTTTTTTGCTTTTTTGGGCCACACCTGTGGCATATGGAGCTTCCCAGGCTAGGGGTCTGACCCGAGCAACAGCTGCCGGCCTACACCACAGCTCACGGCAACGCCAGATCCTTAACCCACTGAGCGAGGCCAGGGATCGAACCTGCAACCTAATGGTTCCTAGTCGGATTTGTTTCTGCTGCACCTTGATGGGATCTCCTGGAGATGTTTTTGGTTGTCATACCTTGGGGGAGGTAGTGGGTGGAGACCAGGGGTGCTGCTACAATGAACAAAAAAAAGAATCCAACCCTAATGGTCAGCAGTGCCAAGGTTCAGAAACCCAGTGTTGTTTGTTTTTTTTTTTTTTTTTTTGCAACCTAGGGCCGCATCTGTGGCATTTGGAGGTTCTCAGGCTAGGGGTTGAATGGGAGCTGTGGCTACGGGCCTATGCTACAGCCACAGCAGTGCAGGATTCAAGCCACGTCTGCGACCTACACCACAGCTCATGGCAACATCGGATCCTTAACCCACTGAGCAAGGCCAAGGACTGAACCCGCATCCTCCTGGATCCTAGTCAGGTTCATTAACCGCTGAGCCACAAAGGAAACGCCCTTGTTTTTGTTTTTTTAGCTACCCTTGTGGCATTTGGAAATTCCAGGGTCAGGGACTGAACCTGTGCCATAGCAGTAACAAGGCCAGATCCTTAACCCCTGAGCCACTGGGGAACTCCAGAAACCCTCTTATAAACTGGTAACAAAAATAATACGGGTAATTCCTGTTGTGTCTAAGTGGGTTCAAAACCAGACTAGTATCCATGAGGATGTGGGTTTGATCCCTGGCCTCTCTCAGTGGGTTAAGGATCCAGTGTATGTCGCTGATGTGGCTTGGATCTGGCATTGCTGTGGCTGTCGCCGTCAGGTACAGCTCCAATTCAGCCCCTAGCCTGGGAACTTTCATATGCCCCAGGAGCGGCCTTAAAAAGAAAAAAGAAACATGCTTATTGTAAGATACTGTGGGAAACAAAGACTAGCTGAAACTCCACCGCTCAGGGATACCGTTCTTACTATGGATGCCAGTAATAATGATAGCAAGGGCAGCTTACATGTATCGGCTTCTTCCCGTGTGCCATCCGAGTGCTAGGTATCTCATGCCGTCTCGTCTTTTTTCCTAACCAATTTCTTTTTGTGTACATTTTCCAAAAATCGTATCATTTTGTACATTTTGCTCACCTGCTTCTTTCACTTAAGGTGTATCACAGTTATTTCTCCTTGCCAAGCAGTATAGATGTACGTTTTTATTTTCGGTGTGTATCTTCAATTAACTTTTCAATGGAGAAAAGAACAAATGCATTAGGTTAAAAGATGTAAACCGTGCTCCTGGGGACAGAGGGGAAGACCACTGTCTTTCCCTCCCGAGTCCCTGGCCTCGCCTTTTGTCCCTGCAGAGGCCCTGCCTTGGGAACACGTCAGGGCACTTCTGAGAATGTCACCACGTGACTTTCTAGACTGCACTGTGTCCCTTTGCTTGGATGATCTGTGATTTAACTAATTAGACTGTTTCCTGGACAGAGAAACTTTGTGTAAACGACTTCCTCTAGTTTGTTCCATGTTGCCCTCTATTTTGATGCTCAGAACAGCTTCTGTTCCTAGGTCATTAATTAAAAAATTTTTTTTCATGATTTTTTTCCCATTATAGCTGGTTTACAGTGTTCTGTCAATTTTCTACTGTACAGCAAGGTGACCCAGTTACACATACATTCTTTTTCCTCACATTATCATGCTCCGTCGTAAGTGACTAGATATATAGCTCCCAGTCTAGGTTATTAATTTAGAAGGCACACCTATGACTTTTTTTCTTAAACGGCTTTGTGGCAATATAATTCACCCACCATGCAGCTGATGCATTTAAAGGGTACAATTCAGAGTTCCCTGGAGGCTCAGCCGGTTAAGGATCCATTGTTGTCACTCCTGTGGCTCTGGTTGCTGCTGTGACGTGGGTTCAATTCTTGACCTGGGAATTTCTGTATGCAGCGGCTCGGCCAAAAATAAAGTGTACGATTCTGTGGCATCTAGTATATGCAGAGTCGTACATCCAACTTCAAATCAATCTGAGAACATTTTCACGGCCCCAAATAGAAACCCTGTACCCTTCAACCATCACCCCCAACACTCCCACATACATCTCCCATTTACCCCCCAGCTTTAGGCATTGCCTCTTCTGGACATTTCATATAAAGGGGATAAATCATACAACATGTAGTCCTTTGTAAGTGATTTCTTTGATTTAGCATATTTCCAGGGTCCGTCCATGTTGTATCACTGCTTTTTACTTACTACTGAATAATATTTCATTGTGTGGATGTACCCCACCTTATTTATTCACCCGTCAGTTGATGGACATTTGGGTTCTTTCCGCTCTTTGGCTTTTATGAATAATGCTTCTGTGCACAGTTGTGTACAGGTCCTTGTGTGGCTGCATGTTTTCATTTCCCTTGGGTGGATACCTAGGAGGGGAATTTCTGAGTCATAGGGTAACTCACTGTTTAACATTTTGAGGAACTATCTGACTTGTTTTCCAAAATGTATGTACCATTTTACATTCCCACCAGACATGTACAGGGGTCCAGTTCCACCCCCACCCCTCCTGCAACGCTTGTTATTATCTGTCTTTTTGAGTCTGGCTATCCAAACAGGTGTGAGGTGGCTTTGATTTGTATTTCCCTAATGACTCATGATGTTGGGCATCTCTTCACGCACACGTGACATCCTCTGCGCAGAATACCTCTGACACCTGATACCCTGGAGATGCCAGAATTGCTCAAGGCTCTCAGGCTTTGCAGTGTGATTTAGGTTAGGATCCAGATTCTTTGCCAGGCCTGCCTGATCTGGCACAATCTAAGCCCCACTGGCTTCTGGCCTCCTTTCCTCCCCTACACCCTCCTGCCACACCCTGCTCCAGCCACACTGGCCTCCTTGGTCCAGATTCAGGACCTTTGTACTTGCAGTTCTCTCTTCCCCCATCCTCCCCATAGCTGGCTTTCTAGTCTCTATAGCTTCCTCTTGCTGCTGTAACAAATTACCCTCAATGTAATGGTTTAAATGCTGCCATTGTTGTTACAGTTCTGGAGGCTGGAGTCCTGAAATCGAGGCATCAGCTGGCTGCCTTCCTTCTAGAAGCTCTAGGGGAGAATCCATTTCCTTGCCCTCACTGATTTCTAGAGGCCGCCAGCATCCCCTGGCCTGTGGCTCCTCCTCCGCTTTGAAAGACAGCTACATAGCATCTTCAGATCGTTTCTCTCTGACCTCTGCTTCTGTCTTCATCTCCTCTGAATCTGACACTCCCGCCTCCCTCTTATAAGGACCCTTGGCCTCCCTCAGATAATCCAGGATAATTTAACTCAAAACCTTTAACTCGTAGTTGCCTTTGTGGCTCAGCAGAAATGAATCTGACTAGTACCCATGGGGATACAGCTTCGATCCCTGGCCTCGCTCAGTGGGTTAAGGATCCTGCGTTGCCATGAGCTGTGGTGTAGGTTGCAGACACGGCTTGCATCTGGCATTGCTGTGGCTGTGCTATAAGCTGGCGGCTACAGCTCTGATTTGACCCCTAGCCTGGAAACTGCCATATGCCACAAGTGTGGCCCTAAAAAGACAAAAACAAACAAGCCAAAAAAACCCTTAACTCAATGCTATCTGCAAAGTCCCTTTTATCACATAAGGTACCATATTCACAGGTTTGGGGCTGAGGACACTGATATCTTTGGGGGGCTTATGGTCTTTCAGTTCTCTGTGCATGTGTCACCTTGTCTGAGGGGCCTGCCTTGACCCCCTTTACTCTTCATCTCATCGCCATGTTTTATCTCCTTTCCTCTTAACATGCTCTGACCTTGTTTCTTTTTCTTTTTAGGCCCATGGGTGCAGCATATGGAGGCTCCCAGGCTAGGGGTTGAATCAGAGCTGCAGCTGCTGGCCTACACCACAGCCACAGCAACGCCAGATCCGAGCCGCGTCTGCAACCTACACTACAGCTCAGGGCAATGCTGGATCCTTAACCCACTGAGCAAGGCCAGGGATCGAACCCATGTCCTCATGGATACTAGTCGGGTTTGCGCCGCAACAGGAACTTCAACCTTGTTTCTTAATTGTTTCCGTCTGTCTCTCTTTGTAGAATGTAATCCCCACAAGGACAGAGACATCACCCCCCATTTCACTCCTGTAGTCCCAGTGCCTAGGGCAGCGCCTGGCCAGTTAGCAGACACTCAGGACCCTTGGAGTGAATGAGGGGTTGAAAGATGGAGGGATGGTGAGCACGCAGGATGGCTTGGGGTCTGCGGTTGGCCAGCCCTGTGTGCTGGGTCAGAGGTCAGGTCATGGGCCCCCATTTAGCAGTGCCTCGCCAAGTCACAGCTCTCTCTGGTTTCCTCTTCAGCAGATCCAGTGATTGTGGTTATCCTTCTCATCCTAAAGAGTCTCTGGGGCTCCATGAATCATTTTAGATGAGAAAATACCTTAGGGATGATTGCGGTAGAGGGGAGTGGAGGTGGAAAAATCCATAAAGTGATTCAATCACATAGCCACAAATATCTTTTTTTTTTTTCACTCTTTTTGGCTGCCCCACAGCAAATGGAGTTCCTAGGCCAGGGATGAGATATGAGCTGCAGTTGCAACCTAAGCCACAGCTGTTGAGCTACAGTTGAGACCTAAGCCAGATTCTGAACCCACTGTGCCGGGCCAGGGATTGAACCTGCATCCCAGTGCTCACAAGATGCCGCCAATACCATTTGGTGGTTAATGTGGCCGCCTCCTATTCATTTGTGGCTGCGTCCTTTTTAGCCTTGGGGGAAAATAGGCTTCTCACAGCTTTACTCACGCCAGGTCTATTCCAAGGGGGCCGGGGCAGGAGCGTTTTCTTTATTGGACGGCTCCCCATCTTGCTCTCTCAGGCATGTGCCAGCTTTTGCGCACAGCTCTGCTTTGTCCCCACCTCGCTATGTGACTTCAGGCAGGTGACTGCCTCTCTCTGAGCCTTTAGTTTCCTCATCTGTAAAATAGGGGTGAGTTGCTAAGAGGCTTAGGTGACAGGACGCTCTGCCCTTCTCTCAACCAGGAAAGACTCTGGTTAGTCCAGACAAGGGGCCTTTCACCCGAGGGGAGGTCATTTCAAGAGGCCGTGCTGTCTCTGATCCAGGGGGCTTTAAAGATGGGCACGGTTTACTTCTGTGTCCTTCAGGATTCAGGAACTCAGAACTCAAGGGATGGTCACAGGTCGTGTTAACCATCGGGGATAAAGTAGGTTTTCACTGAATGGAGATGGCTTAACAATTACAGCGGACGTTTATATCATATACAGAGTATTCTATGCATATAACTAATCTGACCCTCACCACAGCCTCTGAGGCAGGTGCTGCTGTTTTCCTCATTTGCAAATAAGGAAACTGAGGCTCAGGGAGAGGTAGGTGCCTTCTACAAGCACACAGCAAGGAAGCTGCAGAGAGAAGATTAGAACCCAGGCATCAGAAACCAAAGTCTGGGCCCTGAACCACCTTTGTACCATCCTACTGACACAAACACTTTTTTTTTCTGTCTTTTTAGGGCTGCACCCTCGGCACATGGAGGTTTCCAGGCTAGGGGTCTAATCAGAGCTGTTGCTGCTGGCCTACGCCATAGCCACAGCAATGCCAGATCCGAGTCACATCTGCAGCCTATACCATAGCTCACAGTAATGCTGGATCCTTAACCCACTGAGCAAGGCCAGGGATCAAACCCGCAACCTCATGGTTCCTAGTCGGATTTGTTTCCGCTGCGCCATGATGGGAACTCCGAGCACATATTTTTATATCTATAGAAAAGTGTGGAAGTTCCCATTGTGGCTCAGGGGGTAAAGAACCCAACTAGTATCATAAGGATGTGGGGTTCGATCCCTGGCCTCCCTCAGTGGATTGAAGGATCTGGCATTGCTGTGAACTGTGGTGTAGGTGGCTCACATGGCTCAGATCTGACATTGCTGTGGCTGTGGTGTAGGCCGGCAGCTGCAGCTCCGATTCGACCCCTAGTCTGGGAACTTTCATATGCCGAAGGTGTGGCCAGAAAGAATAGGAAGAAAGCAAGGAAGGAATAAGTAAAGAGAAAATATTGTAGATTAGAAGCAAAAGGATTAACTAGTGCTTTTCTGGGTGTCTTTCAAGTGGGATGATCATGGAAACTTGGATTTTCTCCCATTTTCCAAATGTTCCGTTGTGACCAAGTATTTCTGTATGTGTTGGGCAAAGAGCCACGGATTCAGCAGGGCCCTTGATGGTGACTCATCCCCCCCAAGATCTGCCTTCTGGTCTTGACCCTGTTTTAAGGACCTTGTTAAAAGCTGGTAGGTCAACAACACCTTCAGAGATGTCACTTTCAGGGAGCTAAAATGTTCACACTGCAAGTCACCTCCGAGTGTCCTTCCTGTTCCTGTGGCCTGTGAGGAAAGTGCAGCCCACAGAAGTGAGGGGCGGGCCGGAGGCAGCCCGGGCCCCTCTTCTTCCCATGACATCACGCTGCTGCCTCCGGAGTGGGAGGTGAGTGGGCGAACCGAGCTTGACGAGCCGGGGGGTGGGGTGGGAGGGGGCTGTTCCTTCCTCTTCCCTCCGCTCTTTTCTCGCTGCTGCTGGACGCAGCCCCTGGCCCTGCTGACATCACTTCCCACTGACCAGGAATCTGGCCTGGGCTTTCCAGTGACTAAAGTCGCAACTCAAGAACTTTCCATCCCTCACAGGACACTTCTCCCAGAGACTTTCTCTCTGCAGGAGGTAGTCACAGCCATCCCTATTCCTCCAGAGGGACAGGGGTTGGGCAACACGATCGTGTCACTCCCTTGCTCCGAGGTCTTCCATGGTGCCCTGGTGTCCTTGACCCTTAGGATCAGGTTTGAACTCTGCAGCTCGGCATTCAGGGCCCTTCGTTATGTGGTCCTGGGCTTCATCTCTTCCCCACTCAGTTCACTTGCGTTTGTGTTTTTTAAGCAGAATAGCTCCTTGGACTTCTGGTCTACCCACCGCTGTATTGCTAGAGCTTGTCACAGGCCTAGAGCTCAATAACATTTTGTTGAATGAATGTGTAACTTGGTGTTCACCTAGATATCTGCTCTGTGGTTTCTGAAATCTGGAACTGAAGTGTGATTATTTTAGTACTAGTTTTAAAAAAATGCTTCCCTTGGGGTTTTCCTTGTGGTTCAACAGGTTAAGAACCTGACATAATCTCCGTGAGGTTATGGGTTTGATCCCTGGCCTCACTCAGTGGGTTAAGGATCTGGCGTTGCCGTGAGCTGTGGTGTAGGTCGCAGACGCGGCTTGCATCCCATATTGCTGTGGCTCTGGTGTAGGCCAGCAGCTGTACCTACGATTCGACCCCTAGCCTGGAAACCTCCATATGCCACGGTGTGCCCCTAAAAAGCAAAAAAAAAAAAAAAAAATTGCTTCCCTCACTTCAGGAAACTCAGCAGAAGACCATGTGACCATTCGGAATGCCATCTGTAAAGAGCTTGTACCGGTCTGGAAAATGCTGATGATATAATGTTATAGCAAGAGCTAGAAGCGCAGTCCTACTTGCAGTTGGGCAACAGCCGCACCTAGAACCACAGCTCTGTGTGTGGGGGCAGCGTTTTGGAAAGGGAAAGTGCAGTGGTGGGATGTTGTGTAGATTATCAGCTTTTTGCCCCTGCATTTTCTCAAGTTTATTTAGTGAACAGCCATTCATTTGATAATGAAAAGTGATAAGAAGAGAGGCATGAGGAGTTCCTGTCATGCCTCAGCGGTAATGAACCCGACTAGTGTCCCTGGCCTCGATCAGTGGCGTTGCCTTGAGCTGTGGTGTAGGTCGAAGATAGGGCTCGGATCTGGCATTGCTGTGGCTGTGGCGTAGGCCGGCGGCTACAGCTCTGATTCGAATCCTAGCCTGGGGACCTCCATATGCCACAGGTGTGGACCTAAAAAGACAAAGAAAAGAAGTGTATTAGTTTTAGTATTGCCAGTGGTAGCCCTCTGTACAGTGCTTCGGAATTGTCAAAATACTTTTATTTTATTTATTTTATTTTTATTTTTTGGCTGCACCCGAGGCACGTGTAAGTTCCCTGGGCCAGGGATTGAACCTGCGCCACAGCAATGACCGTGCTGGATCCTTAGCCCATTGAGCCACCAGGGAACTCCAGCAAAGTGCTTTTATTTATTTATTTATTTATTTATTTATATTTGTCTTTTTAGGCCCGCACCCGCAGCGTACAGAAGTTTCCAGGCTAGGGGTCAAATTGGAGCTACAGCTGCCAGCCTATGCCACGGCCACAGCAACACAGGATCCAAACCATGTCTGTGACCTACACCACAGCTCATGGCAATGCATGATCCTTAACCCACTGAGCGAGGCCAGGGATCAAACCTGCATCCTTATGGATGCTAGTCAGAATCATTTCCTCTGCACCACAACAGGAATTCCCAGCAAAGTGCTTTTAGATCTGGGGCTCTCTCTTGCTCCTTATAACAGTTCTGTGGGGACTATGGGCCATGGATCCCTCCCTTCCTTCCTTCCTTCCTTGAGCTCCCCCTGCCAGGGCTGGGACTTGGGGTGAGGACAATATTGAAGGAGGCTGCTACTTTCTGGCTGCTGTCGGTGCAGGATCAGCTCTGAGAGGGAGCACCTCTGTCCTGGCCCTGCCCCCACTCTGTGCCAGGCCCTCTTCCTTTTTTTTTTTCCCCTAGGGCCCCACCTGCAGCATATAGAGGTTCCCAGGCTAGGGGTCTAATCAGAGTTATTGCTGCTGGCCTACGCCAGGGCCACAGCAATGCCAGATCTGAGCCGCGTGTGCAACCTACACCACTGATCACGGCAACGCTGGATCGTTAACCCACTGAGCAAGGCCAGGGATCAAACCCACAACCTCACGGCTCCTAGTCGGATCTGTTAACCACTGAGCCACGACGGGAACTCCAGGTACTCTTCTTTGTTGTGGGAATCTAACAATGAACAGAACAGATAAAACTGTCTGCCTACATGGGGTTCTGTTCCGGAAGGGAAGGCAGGCAAAGTTCTTTTACCCCTGTTACATTTGAGGAAACCGAGGCTCCCATCCCACTGAGGAAGTGACTTGCCCAAAGCAAATAACCCATTAAAGCACAAGGCCCTGACCCTCTTGTTCAGGTCTTTTCTCTAAGCCTTGTCTTGCAGCCAAGTTGATATTTATGTTCAAGTGTAAGCATGCCGGGCCTCACAGGTATCGAATGGAATCAGCCTTATGACCTGGGCGGCCTGTGGAATTTCCGGTTGGTGGAGGCAGACAGCTCTGTGATGGACAAAGCTAGGTTAGGACGGTGACCTCTGGTGGAGGGGCTGCCCTTCCGACCCTAAGCAGACACTGTCTTGCCTTCCAGCTTCCTACGTGATCACAGACCTGACCCAGCTACGGAAGATCAAGTCGATGGAGCGGGCGCAGGGCGTGAGCATCACTCGGGAGCTGCTGTGGTGGTGGGGCATGCGGCAGGCCACCGTCCAGCAGCTGCTGGACCTCCTGTGCCACTTGGAGCTCTACCGTGCTGCCCAGATCATCCTGAACTGTGAGTGACCAAGGGCCCCTGCGTGGCCGGCCCCCCAGCGCATTTCAGCGTGAGCTGCCTTCTCTGGCCTTAAAAGCTCTTTTATCTTAAATAAAATTTGAATAGGGGAGTTCACGTCGTGGCCCAGTGGTAATGAACCTGACTAGTGTCCACGAGGACACAGGTTCGATCCCTGGCCTTGCTCAGTGGGTTGAGGATCCGGCGTTGCCGTGAGCTGCGGTATAGGTTGCAGACATGGCTCGGATCCCGTGTTGCAGTGACTGTGGTGTAGGCCGCTAGCTTCAGCTTCTGATTTGACTCCTATGTGGGAAATTCCATGTGCTGCAGGTGCAGCCCTAAAAAGACAAAAAAAATTTTTTTGAATGAAAGAGTGTATATCCCAATAAGAAATTAGTAACAGTGGTTGCCCCCAGGCAGAGGAATTGGGTGGCCAGGGAACAAGGTGGTGGAGAGAGACTTCACCCATAAGTCATTCTGCACCTTTAAAATGTTGGTTCTGTTAGTTCCTGTTGTGGCTCAGCGAAAACGAATATGACTAGAATCCATGAGGATGTGGGTTTGATCGCTGGCCTTGCTCAGTGGGTTGGGGACCCTTGTTGCTGTGAGCTGAGGTGTGGGTCAGAGATGTGGCTCGGAACCCGTGTTGCTGTGGCTGTGGCACAGGCCGGCGGCTGCAGCTCCAATTTGACCCCTAGCCTGGGAACCTCCATATGCCATGGGTGTGGCCCTAAAAAGCAAAAAAAAAAAAGGAAAAAAAATTGATACTGTTCCAAAAAAAAATAAAAATGTTGAAGTAGTTATAAAAAAATCAAGAAAATCTACTGTTAAAATTCTTTATGTCCTCATCCTGTTTCCCAGTTTTGCATCTTGAGAAGTAACCACTGTTAAGAGTTTCTTGTCTATCTTTCTAGAAATTTTCTATCCACAGGCCAGTGTGTATTGGTGTCTCTAATGTTTTTTAATACAGACAGGATCTAGTACTCCATGCTATTTGGCTGCACTCTTTATTTTCACCTAGTGGTCTGTTTTGCAGATGGCTTCATATTGGGACATTTTTCAACAGCTGCATGATGTTCTTCTGACAGATGTACCATGATTTATTTATTTCACCCCCGTTGGTAGATGTTTAGGTTCTTTCTAGCAGTTGCCTGTTATGTGCAGTGTTGTGATGCACACCCTGTTTGCATACATGGGAATCCAGCAGTGGGATGATTTTCCAGCATTGGAATGACTGGGTTGAAGGTTTGCGTAGTGTATGTTTTAATTGCTGTCCATACCTGTATTACCAAATTGTCCTCCTACAAGAGTATATGACCATGGCAGGAACGTATTTAGCGGGTAATAAATAATATCTCCCTACCTGGAAGGGTGGCTATGAAATAGGAGTAGATTATGTCAGGTGCCTAGTGTTCAGCCAGTGCTCAGCAGAGGCCAGAGGATGAAGGGTCTGATTGTCTCCATCTGCCACCTGCATGTCCCTAAAGAGACCCCCCTCAGTGTGGGTCAGTGAGCCTGGCTTCACACAGGTCCTGACTGAGCCCCTGGCCAGTGCCTGGTGCTGTCCAAGGTGCTGGAATACAGGTGGGCAAAGCAATGCCCTCATGGACAGCATAGTCAGGAGGAGGCAGTAGACAGGAAAACAAGTAAAAATAATGGGATGAAGGGGCCAGGTAGGGGAGCCTCCTAGAATACCGTGGTCATGGAAGGCCAGTCTGAGGAGGTGAAGTTGGAGGAGTGGAAAGAAGACAGCCAGGTGAAGAGTTAGAGAGCCCAGAGGAGAGGGAACAGCTTGTGCAAAGGCCCTGGGCTGTTGAAGAAACCAGCATAAAGCTGGTGTGGGAGGTAGAGAGCGGGGCATTCGGAGCCCCAGAGGCCTGTGGGAGACCATTTGGGCCTTGGAGTTGTTCCTGAGCTGGGAATGACCTGGCTGAACAAACAGACCCCAGTTCAGCATGTTCCTGATCGTACCTTAGGCCCTCTGGAATCAGGGAAGGCTTCCAATAGGAGGATGGGGGCTTAGAGACCACCACCCTCAGAGATAAACCAGGGGACATCAGGCTGGCCTTGCGTTGGGGACCTGTTGAGCCTGCATGGCACATTGGTTGGTGTGACTGAGGTCTGTCCTGTGTCGCTGCATGCAGACCCTGGCTTATCTTCCTTCCCAGAGCCTGGCACCTGGCATACTCTGAGAATTGATTATGGGGGATGTGCCTTCAAAAACAGTACATTTTTTTGGAGTTCCCATCGTGGCTCAGTAGAAATGAATCTGACTATTATCCATGAGGACACAGGTTCGATCCCTGGCCTCACTCAGTGGGTTAAGGATCTGGCGTTGCCATGAGCTGCAGTGCAGGTCACAGACGTAGCTTGGATCTGGCGTTGCTGTGGCTGTGGTGTAGGCCAGTGGCTACAGCTCCAATTCAACCCCTAGTTGGGCTCCTCCATATGCCTCAAGTGCATCCCTAAAAAGACAACAACAACAAAAATTCCCATTTTTTTTTTTTATGATCGCACCCACGGCATGTAAAGTTTCCAGTCTAGGGGCTGAATCAGAGCTGCAGCTGCTGGCTTACAACACAGCCACAGCAACGCCAGATCAGAGATGCATCTGTGACCTATGCCACAGTGTGTGGCAACACTGGATCCTTAACCCACTGAATGAGGCCAAGGATTGAACCTGCATCCTCTCAGAGACAGTGTAGGGTTCTATTTTTTTTATTATTTTAAATTTATTTTTATTTTTATTTTTTTGTCTTTTTGCCTTATCTAGGGCTGCACGCGCGGCATATGGAGGTTCCCAGGCTAGGGGTCTAATTGGAGCTGTAGTTGCCAGCCTATGCCGCAGCCACAGTAACGCGGGATCTGAGCCGCGTCTGCAACCTACACCACAGCTCACGGCAATGCCGGATCCTTAACCCACTGAGCAAGGCCAGGGATCGAACCCGCAACCTCATGGTTCCTAGTCGGATTCATTAACCACTGAGCCACGACTGGAACTCCCCAGTGTCGGGTTCTTAACCTGCTGAGCCACAACAGGAATTCCATGCCTTCAAATATTTTTCATGTTTTGAGAGAATTAGTGATAAACTCTTAATGGGTTCAAAAAGAGGTGAGGAAATTTGTGTCCAGAGAGAGAGGCAGGCCTGGAGAGAGGGAGCTGCAGAGGGGGAGTGGGAAGGCCACTGGGTCAGGTGTGGTCAGAACGGAGGGGCCAGACCTCCTGCCCAGGCCACTTTGGGGAGGGTGATGCTGGTTTCGTCCCTGGGGACTGAGACACAGACCTCTCGATGCACACGCTAGCTTGCCATTGACGTCAGAACCTGGCTGTTGACTAATCTTGACGATATTCTTAACGATTTGGAGTCAGCACACAGCATAATGCCAGATTCAAAGAAACACACTCATCTCAGGGTGACACTCAGCGTGAAGCTGATGCTGTGCCGGACACTTTTGAGCTTCAAGCCTCACTTTTCCCTGCAGTCCCTGGAGGTGGGGGTTCTAAGAAGCTCCTTCTCCCCAGGATACTGAGGTCAGGAAGTTCTCAGAGCCTTCCCTCAGGACACAGGTCTGGTGTGGAGACGGAGGTCACGGAGGTCACACTTGGGTGTCTGGATCAGAGCTCTCATTCTTTAGCTTTTCTCATGGGAACTTCACTGAACTCAGTGTTGGGGCTTCCAGGAAACAGTGATTTTTGTCAGCCTCTCTTCTTCTTAGAATTTACCCAGTTCCCTGCTTTCCCGGTCTCATGCCTCTAACCTCTCAGGGCCTCAGGAGTCTACCTCTGTTCCCCAAACCTCTCTTCTCCTCTGCTTAGTCTTGCTGATTAAAATTTCGAGGAGGAGACATTAAAGCCCATCTCCACACGCACATCTTTTGTTTTGGGAATTTGGCTGTGTTTTCACTATTGCTTTCAGTCCTCAGGCAAGACACTTCCTCTTTCTGTAAATTAGGGTTTTTTTGTGTTTTGTCGTTTTGCTTGTTTATTATTTTTTTTTCACTAGGAAAAAAAAGGTGCCATAAATCTTGGTCACTTTTTGGAAATGGATATAGAAGGCATGTGTGAAGCCTTTAGGTTTCTGTTATTCCAGCTCGTCAGTTTTCCCTTCCCTAATTGTAACTTTAGTTAAACCTAATTTGCATGTACTTGCTGCAGATTTTTTTTCCCACCTGGTGGCATATGGAGTTCCCAGGCCAGGGATCAGATCCGAGCTGCAGTTGCAACCTGTGCCACAGTTGTGGCAATGGCAACACTGGATCCCTTTTTTTTTTTTTTTTGTCCTTTGTCTTTCTAGGGCCGCACTCACGGCATATGGAGGTTCCCAGGGTAAGGGCCAAATCATAGCTGTAGCTGCCAGCCTGCGCCACAGCCACAGCAACACCAGATCTGAGCCGCATCTGCAACCTACATCACAGCTCACGGCGATGCCGGATCCCTAACCCACTGAGCGAAGCCAGGGATTGAACCCGCAACCTCATGATCTCTAGTCGGATTCGCTTCTGCTGAGCCATGATGGGAACTCCTGGATCCTTTAAAACACTGTGCCCAGCAGGGGAATCAAAGCTGGGTCCTAGTGCTCTGGAGATGCCACTGCTCCCATTGTGCCACAGCGGGAACTCCCTGAAGATTTTTTATGAACTTGTTCAGGTGCCCCCAGCAGTTCAAACTGAGTTTTGCCCACCACTTCTTAAAGAGCTTTAAGAATAGATATGAATAAAACAGTGCTTGGAAACCATGGATACCAAAAAGTCCCAGATAAAAAGTGATGTCCTGGAGTTCCCGTCTTGGCACAGTGGTTAACAAATCCGACTAGGAACCATGAGGTTGCAGGTTCGATCCCTGGCCTTGCTCAGTGGGTCAAGGATCTGGCATTGCTGTGAGCTGTGGTGTAGGTTGCAGACCTGGCTCGGATCCCACGTTGCTGTGGCTGTGGCGTAGGCTGGCGGCTACAGCTCCTGTTAGACCCCTAGCCTGGCAACCTCCACATGCTGCGGGTGAGGCCCTAAAATGACAAAAGGCAAAAAAAACAAAAGTGATGTCCTCAGAGACTTATGGCTCCAGGCAATACATTTGCATTTAGCAGAAGGTTGTGCCTGAACTGAAAGGTGGTATGTGGGGTCCACTGGGGGCCACATGTGCATCCAGTCTCTTGAAATCATGTCCTATGGGGGCTGCTGGTCCCATTGTGTGAAGAGCTGGGTCTGTGAGCTTCTGTTCCTTGATATTTCCTCAGCTTTAATTGCCGAGACCATTATTACTAAGGGGTCAAACATTAAATGTCGTAAGAATTAGGATAAATTAGTACAGAGGGCTTACCCTTCCTTCCTCTGGCAGATCTGCTTGCCAGGGTCAATCTTTTTACTCTTTTAGCTGTTTCTTAGTAATTTCCTGTATTAGCGTCCCTGGTTCAGTGCTGTCACTAAGGGCAGACTATAGTGACTTCAGTAAGACGGACATTAATATCGCTCTCCTGTGACAGTCTCAGCTGCCTGCGGCTGACAGGGCAGCTCCCCAGTGCCAAGGACCAGGTTCTTTATTTTTCATTGCTCTGCCCTCTGGGACACGTGGCTGCCCTCTCATACCTGAGATGGCTGCTCCATGCCTCCACAGATACCTGCCAGCTGACAAGAAGGTAGAGGGTCCTTTGGCATTCCCATTGTGGTGGAGTGGATCAGTGGCATCTCTGTAGCACCAGGGTGCAGGTTCCATCCCTGGCCTGGCACAGTGGGTTAAAGGATCAGGTGTTGCTGCAGCTGTGGCCTAGGTCACAACTGCAGCTTGGATCTGATCCCTAGTTGGGTAACTCCATATGCAGCCCAAAAAAAAAAAAAAAGAAGGTCAGGGTCCCTTGGAAGCAGCAACTTAACTTCCCTTCACAAGCCATTGGCTAGGACTGGTCACATGATCACACCTAGTTGCAAGGGAGGCTGGGAAATGTAGTCTTTAGCTGGGGCTGTGCACACAACGAAACCTCTGTTACTCTAGAAGAGGAGAGGATACATAGGGGAGAGACCGCTGTCTTCCTATAGTCCTAGTCCTCCTCTCTGGGCTACCCTTCTTCTCACACACGAAACGTGCTCACCCTTTCCCCAGTGGAGTCAGGCTGGAGGCCGAAGCAGTTACTTCTTTCAGCTCAGGGCCCAGGATCTGTGGGTGATCTGATACCTCACCGTCAAAGGCAAGTTTTGTGCCCCTTTGCCCCAACACACCCAAAACTCAGTGGTGCAATGTGAACACGAAGCCACAATCAGAACTCTCATCTGAAATGAGAAACATGCTACAGATTCTTGTCTGTAACAGTAGGCAAATCTGGCCGAGTGGCAGTGGTGGAAGCTCCCTTTGCTTGGTCCGTTTGTTCTCAGCTGACCAGTGATGCTCAGAGTGTATTCCCCAGATTCTAAGCATCAACATCCCTTGGGGACTTGTTAGAAATGCAGGTTCTTAGGCCTCACCTCAGCTGCTGATTCAGAAACTCCATAGGTGTGGACTTGAGCCTCCCTGCAGGAGACTTGGCTGCAGATAAAGGTTTAGGAACCTCGGTTCTAGCAGCTGGTTATCTGATCTCTGGCTCTGTCTTGGGAGTTGGGTAGGCTTTGGGAGAGGTTCCCTGTTCTCTGTGGCCTCATTGGAAATGGGAACTGGAGAGGCTGCCCTGATGGGGGTGGGGTACATGGCTTTCATAGCTCGCTTCCCTGTGAATGGATTTGTGGGGAACAGGTTTGGGGGCCTGAGAGGAACTGTGAGGTCAGATAATGGCCAGCTTCTGTAACATCAAGTCCTGTGGTTTCTTTGCAGTACAGTTCTCTCAAAATGCTAGAAGCTTCTGGTCTCTTGACTTCTGATCAGTTCTTTTTTTGTTTGTTTGCTTTTGCTTTTTAGGGCTGCATCTGCGGCATATGGAGGTTCCCAGGCTAGGGGTTGAATCGGAGCTGTAGCTGTTGGTCTACAGTATAGCTACAGCAATGCAGGATCCAAGCTACGTTTGTGACCTACACCACCACTGGATCCTTAACCCACTGAGCGAAGCCAGGGATTGAACCTGTGTCTTCTTGGATGCTAGTCAGATTTGTTAACCTCTGAGCCACAGTGGGAACTCCTAATCAGTTCTATATGTGGTAACTACAGCTCATGATTCAGCCTAGATATCTTATTTTATTTTATTTCATTATTTTATTTTATTTTTTTGGCTGAACCTGTAGCATGTGGAAGTTCCCAGGCTGCACCATAGCTGCGACCTGAGCCACGTAGTGACAATGCCAGATCCTTAATCCGCTGAGCCACCAGGGAACTCCAGATTTCTTAGTTCTTAACCCTGAAATGTTTGATTGTTCACTTAGTGTGCTTTGTGCTGGACCTGCCCCACCTCTCCTCCTAAGTTCATGGGTGTCCCTGGAGCCTCCCTTGAGGCCACCAGAAATAGTAATTTGGATGGGACCAAAGCACTCTTATTGTGACACTTGCCTCTGGGCTCCGTGTCTGGCAGAGAGCCCTGCCGAAGTTCATTGGTGGACTGAAAAGGTGAAGTGGGGATCAGAAAAGCTGGGGTCACTGTCTCACCTCCTGCCCAGGCTGTCTCTTCAGAGCCCCCAAAATGAGGGTTCTTGGTCAACTTGGATTGTCAACCTCAGGCCGAGAATCTTCCTTTTCAGCTCTGCTTGTGTATGAGCTGGCTCCACTGGCATTCTCCTCTCTTTGTTGGGGGTTCCTGAGGAAGAAGCCACAGCCACTAATATTAAGAAATTTCAACCTCTCCCCTGAGAGTTATGGGGACTCTTAGCACATGAACTGCCTTCCATGGGTGCCAGGTGACCATTTTTGCTTCAGTAAAAGAAGAGTAATCAGGAGTTCCCTTGTGCACAGTGGATTAAAGAACCTCAGTTGTCACTGCAGGAGATGCGGGTTTGATCCCTGGTCTGGGAACTTCCATGTGCCTCAGGCGTGGCCAGAAAGAAGGGAGAGTAATCAGCTTTCCAGCCTGCGGTATCTGAGTCCTTGCTGCCTAAAGCATTATTATATTGGTTTGGCAGGTTAAAGTAAAAGACTGTTTCTTTTAATTAGTGTGTGTGTGTGTGTGTGTGTGTGTGTGTGTGTGTGTGTTTTGGCAACCAGGGCAGATGGGTGCATCCACGGGATACAGGCTTTTCTGTCTTAGCCTGCTGTCCTCAGCATGTGCCTCCTGTCTTGCGTTTAAGATTCACGCTCCTGGAGTTCCCGTCGTGGCTCAGTGGTTAACGAATCTGACTAGGAACCATGAGGTTGCGGGTTCGATCCCTGGCCTTACTCAGTGGGTTAAGCATCCGGCGTTGCCGTGAGCTGTGGTGTAGGTTGCAGACGCGGCTCGGATCCCGTGTTGCTGTGGCTGTGGCGAAGGCCGGCGGCTACAGCTCCTGTTAGACCCCTAGCCTGGGAACCTCCATATGCCGCGGGTGCGGCTCTAGATAAGGCAAAAAAAAAAGATAAGATTCATGCTCCTGTGGTACCTCCTGCCTTTTCCACAATCCAGGCAGCAGGAGGGGGAGGGCACTTTTCTTTCCTTTAAGGGTACAGTCTGGAAGATGCCCTTTCCCACCTCACTAAGTTCTCTTGGCTAGAGCCTAGGCACACGACCTTTACTGGCTACAAAGGGAGTCTTAAAAATGTAGTTTTTAGCCAGGCAGTTCTATGTCTAGCTAAAACCTCTAGAATGTAGGAAAGCAGGGAGAATGGATATTTTCTACCACATTAGTACTATCTCTAAATAATGTGCTTGTCCCGTTCTTTTCATATCAATGTAAACACTATCCATTAACTTCCTAGAAGAGAATTGGGGTACACACACCACCCGTCCCCCTTCTTCCCGGTGCATCTGTATCAGTACAGTTCTACCCTCTACTCTATAGAGGAATTTTTGGTTCCTCTGGAGATCGCTTTTGTAGCTTTTTTTTGTCTTTTATCTTTTTCAGGGCCACACCCACAGCATATGGAGGTTCCCAGGCTAGGGGTCTAATTGGAGCTGTTGCTGCCGGCCTTCACCACAGCCACAGCCACGCCAGATCCGAGCCATATCTGCAACCTACACCACAGCTCACGGCAACGCCGGATCCTTAACCCACTGAGCAAGGCCAGGGACTGAACGCACAACCTCATGGTTCCTAGTCGGATTCATTTCCATTGTGCCACAATGGGAACTCCCCGTTTTTGTAACTTTAATGAACATCATTACACATCTAGTTCTTTCTCCATCCACTCTAGGCAATGCCTCTTGATGCTTCACTCTGTAAGGTGCAGCCGTTACCGTGCCCTTTCTTACCCTCCCTCTCCACCTGCACCTCCCAGCTTCTGGCAAAGACTGGTCATAAAGTAGGCTTCCATGGATGCTGTCACACCTCTAGTCTCTTCTGAGCCCATGGGTGAGAGCTGCATTTTAGATGAAGCCCTGGTCTCTGGGTCAGAGCAGGAAGAGCAACACTGTCTTTACGTCCTTATTGAAAAATGTCTTTTGTGATGGGGAAAGTACTGTGTGCATGGGACGCCCTCAGGGTGAGTCTTAGCGTAGAGTAGCATTTCCCGGACCACATGCTCCTGATGTGTGTACAGCAAGTCACCTCTACCAACACAGGGGGCATGACAGCCAGCTTGGGGAATCTTTATCAGTGCCCCTACCTTTGGAGATTCCCAATGCACACCAGCATATTAAGGCTTTGCAAAGTTCTGTAGCAACCTATTAGTCTTGTGTTTTCCATTTATATTTGTCCCCTTTTCACTTTATACTCATAATAGTCCCTTGGAACCGATACACTGTGAGAATCACTGCCCTTGTCAATGACGGCCGTGGTCAAATTGCTGGGCACCCCAGGGGAGCCTCATGATGAAGGGTCAGGCAAGCATTCAGAAGAGTCCGACAGAGTTCCTATTGTGGCTCAGTGGGTTAAGAACCTGACGTAATGTCTGTGAGGATGCAGGTTCAATTCCTGGCCTCACTCAGTGAGTTGAGGATCTGGCATAGGTCACAGATGCAGCTCAGATCTGGTGTTGCCATGGCTGTGGCATAGGCTGGCACCTATAGTTCCGATTCGACCCCTAGGCTGGGCACTTCCTTATGCTGCAGGTGGCAACTGTAAAAAAAAAAAAAAAGAAGCCTGACCCTGGGGCCTGGGGCCGGCCATCACCAAGGGGCTTCAAACATGAGAGTCCTATTCTTGAGGGGGCCTTTTCCCAACCACTAGGCTTAGGGACAGGACTATGAGCCGGGCCCCAGAATCTAGGTGCTGGTGTCTGAGGGTCTCAAGTGCTGAATTAAGGCAGAGGCTGAGGAATCAGAGCTGTGACTTCTGCCAAAGCCAGGTTGGCTGTTGTCACTGCTGAGCTCCAGAGCTGATTAAATGCCACTCAGGCAGGCCGGGGAGCTGATCTTGTCACTGGTGGGGATCTTATGGCTGTAGCTCAGGGGGTGGAGGCTGGAAGCCAAGCGAGCCTGACCCATGAGGCGAAACTCTCCCTCGCTCCTCCCTTGGGGAGGCAGAGACCCAGAACCTGGAAGGGAGTCAGCATTGAACTGAGACGGATCATCAAGTGCCCACTCTGTGCTGAGTGCTGGGGCCCAGCGGGGGGACTACAGACAGGGTCTCCGACCTTGAGTAGCTTGCCGTTTAGCTGTTAAGGATGATGACATAGGGACCTGTGCCCAGCCGCAGCGGGAGTGCTGGAAGGAGAAGCGTAGGTAGAGTGGGTGGTTAGGTTAGAGAGTGGGAAAGGGGAAGGTTTGATCTCATCCAGGGAAGCTTCCCTGGAGAACTGAAACTTGAGCCTCCATCCCGAGGCCAGCTGGGCCAGCGCAGGTGGGAGACCACACAGGCATTTCCAGGTAGAGGGAACAGCATGTGCAAAGCCCTGGTGGTAGGAAGGAGCGATGCTTGAGGACCCATAGGGAGCGTGGAAACCTCAGCTAGAGGACAGGGCGGGTATAGTGGGCTGAGGAGAGGTGAGGCCGGTTTCCTCCTCCCCAACCCCCCTCCCGGGCTAGGGGTCAAATCGGAACTATAGCTGCTGGGCTGCAGCACAGCCATAGCAACGCCAGACCCGAGCCACATCTGTGACCTATACCACAGCTCATGGCAGCACCGGATTCTTAACCCGCTGAGCAAGGCCAGGGATTGAACCCAAGTTCTGCTGGATCCTAGTTGGGTTCATTACTGCTGAGCCACAATGGGAACTCCAGGTCTGTTTTTATTAGGAATGAGGGAGAGATTCTAGAGGGTTCTGCCAAGGAGAACCCCCATTGTTCCGGCCACAGTGGGGAATGGGGGCTTGTGAGGTTCCAGGTGTTAGCTGCATAAGAGAGCAGGAAGCTTCTGGAACCTGAAGGGACTCCAAGCGAGGAGACCAAGGTTTCATTTTCCTGTCACTGCTACCATCTTCCTGAGAGTTTTCTTTCAAGTTTCCCAGTTTTCACACTGTCTCTTCTGGGTTGTGCAACCTTCACAGTTTCTAACCTTTGGTTTGGCGTCTCAGCCACAGTCATTTCCTTCCTGGAGTCAGGTTTTTATTGAATGGGGAATTTATGTCTCCTGCCTAAAGTGAAACAAAAGAGAATAAACTCTTTCTCTCCCAAAGATGTACCATTTTATTTTATTTTTTGTCTTTTTAGGGCCTCACCAGTGGCATGTGGAGGTTTCCAGGCAAGGGTCTAATGGGAGCTGTAGCCGCCAGCCTATGCCACAGCCATAGCAATGCCAGATCCGAGCCATGTCTGTGACTGACACCATAGCTCATGGCAACGCCAGATCCTTAACCCACTGAGCGAGGCCAGGTATCGAACCCACAACCTCATGGTTCCCAGTTGGATTCATTTCCGCCGTGCCATCATGGGAACTCTGTCCTCTGCATTTTGTACTTGGCGGCGTCATCTGGAACACACAGCTTCCAGAGTCACTGTTGCAGGGGAAGAGAGACACGGAGGAAACTTGGTAGCTCTTAATTGTTTTGTCCGTGAAGTGACAATAGCATTTCCATCATTGGCGAGGGAGTTCCCATCGTGGCTTAGCAGTAACAAAGCCAACTAGGATCCATGAGGATGTGGGTTCGATCCCTGGCCTTGCTCACTGGGCTAAGGATCTGGCGTTGCCATGAGCTGTGGTGTAGGTCAAAGACTTGGCTCCAATCCTGTGTTGCTGTGGCTGTAGTGTAGGCCGGCAGCTGTACCTCTGATTAGACTCCTAGCCTGGGAACTTCTATATGCTATAAGGGTGACCCTAAAAAGTCAAAAAAAAAAAAAAAAGATCCATTGGCCAGAACCAGTCACATGGTCCCAACCTAATTGCAAGGGAGGCTGAGGTCTGAGAGGGAGCATATGGCTATTTGGTTAGCACTGTTTCAACTACAGGTTACCTCAGTTCAGAGGGGTTTATGGTAAAGTCCTACCTAACCATGGCCTTCAGGGTCTCACATGATCTTAAGCCTTGCCCAGCTCTTTCACCTCATCTCTGCTGTTTCCCCTCTCCCACCTCTTCTTTCAACTCGGCCACTAGGATTGTCCTTCCTTTGACGAGATGCACCAAGCTGTTTCTGCCTCACGACCTTTGCATAGACTATTCCTTCTCTCTAGGATGCTGGTATCTCTTCAACTCCCTTGAATTTTTCCCTTGGTTCATCCTTCTCATTTTTTGGGTCTTTGCTTAAATGGCACCTGTCCACAGAAGCCTGCCTTGGGCACCCCGTGAAAGTGTCAGGTACCCCTACCTCTCTCCAGTTTGTTTTAAGTACAGAACTCCTCCTAGTTTATAATTAGATATCTTTTAACTGTCTTAATGTCAGGAGGATGTGAGTTTTGATAACGGTTAGCATCCCCAGTCCCTAACACGATGAGTAAATGAATGAGGGTGGACGGGGTGGATGAGTCATTTCAGTAGCTGGTGAACAGGTGCAGTGCAGGAGCAGAGATAAGGTGATTGGGAAGACAGCTCATGCCCTCAGGCTTGTTGAACTTCATGTCTAGTTGAGTTGGGAGATTTGAGTGGTGCATGTGTGCACTTGGGACGCCCAGGAGGATTGAACTCAGGGATTGGGAGGGAAAGGAAAAGGAAAAGAGAGGGCCTGGAAAGTTCTGTTTTTCCATGATATGACCAGTCAGCACCTAAGTTCTTTGGTTAAGGCTGAATTACTTTCATTTGCTCTAGGAATAGTCTATTTCAGCCACATGAGTCAGAATAAATGGAAAGAATAAAAATAAAGATGTAAATATTATGTGACTGTTTAACTTGAGGGCTGTGAAGGGTGGGGGGTGGGGGGAATTCCAGAGTGTGCTCACCGAGGAAAGACCTTGCTGGCAGCTCCAGTTCCTTATGCTCGGGCTTGTGGCTCCTGGATGTGCTGCTGTGTTAAATGTTCCCAGGCAGCCTCTGCCAAGGCTGCACGTGTAAGCCTTTCACCAAAAGGAAGTGGGGCATGAATAAGCAAAATAGAAATGAGAGTGAGGAGTTTCCTGGCAGCTCAGCAGGTCCGATCCCTGGCTCAGGAACTTTTGCATGCTGTGTGTGTGGCCAAAAAAAAACAGACATAAGAGAATGATTTCCGGTTTCACTTGACTGCGGTATAAAACAGAAATAGCAACTGGGCCTTCTCTCCAGAGCTGTGATCTGAATTCAATGGGCCGCACATATGGGAAAACACTTAGGACAGAAAAAGCCTTATCTAGACTTGGGTAATGATAATAACAAGTGTAAATAACTGTTGAGCACTTACTTATTTCATCCCCGTGGCCACTCTCTGGGACAGAAGGTACAGTTCCTTGTTTCACTTGTTGGATGAGACTTGGGGAGGGTTCCTTGTCCCTGAGCCTGGCTTCGGCGTGCACTGGGGGCTGGATGCTGAGAGTTCGTCCTCGGGCTCCACAGCAGACATGATGATTCAGAGAGAGTAGGATATCCTGGAGCTCCCCCTGTGGCGGCGTCTTGGGACGAATTTTTGATCCCCGGCCCGGCAGTGTTGCCACAGCTGCAGCTTAGGTTGTGACTGTGCCTTGGATCTGATCCCTGGCCCAGAAACTCCATATGCCACAGGGTGACCAATAAAGAAAAAAAAAATGTGGCATCCTGAAGTGCAAAGCACAGAGAAAAAGCAGTCGTGTTATCATCCCCTGGGAACCCTGGAGAAGCAGAGAGAAACACTTCTGCCCCCCTTCCTCTGCCCCCTGGTGCTGGAAACTCAACCCTCATCACTCTGGGTTAAGCCAGTGGTTCTGGGCCTCACCTGGGGAACTTGTGAAACTATCTAGACTCTGACTTAATTGTTCTGAGAACCAGGACCTCAGCCCCCTGGCGGCACCTCCTCCCATCCCCAGGACCCCCAGGGAGAACCTCAAGCTGCCTGCCCTCCTGTGTGTGACCAGGCCAGCTGCCAGCTGCATAGCGGGCGGAAGCAGGCCATGCTTCTCTCTTGGGCTCCTGTCCTGCTCGGCCCCATGGCCACTGTGCCTCTGAGGCTACGGCCTACTGAGGGTCACGTGTCCATTAGAGGGTTGAGCAGGGAGAGAGGACAGAGGCCTGGGGATGACCACGTCACAGTTTGTGTCCTGCCCCTGGCCCTGGCACAGCTGCTTTTCAAATCTTGGCCCACTGAGTCCAGGGACAGTCCTGGGACAGACGGGTTGTTCTGACCCCACAGAAGTTGCAAAGGAAGCTCGGAGAATTAAGAAATCTGCCTTTGGGCGCACAGCCAGGCCTTTGAGAAGCTGGCTCTGCAAACTGTTGCTTTCCCCACATTTACTCTCGCTTCTACTGTGTGATCACAACTCATATCTTTGGATCTCAGGATCCTGCAGAATCAAGTTTATGTGTGGAATCTTTTTGAGAATATTAATTCCAGGGGGAGAAAGAGATGTCCCGGAAGCGTGAGGTGGCTCTCGTGTGTCAGTCATAAGGATAAATGATGTAACTGCTTGCTTCTTGGGCTTGGCCTTGGCAGACAGGAAACTCGAGTGAGCTCTAAAGCTTGTCATGACCCTTTCTGGTGAACCTCCTTTGCCCAATCCTGACCTTGCTGTTCTGTTTCTATTTCAACGGCTCTCTGGTGTATGTTCCGGCCCAAAGGAGTGGGCATCGTATCTGCTCGGTTGTCAGGTCAGCTAGGAAGAGCAGAAAAGCCACAGTTTCTCCCCATTCTGTCTTTGATGGTAGGAAAAGAAGCCAGGAAAGTCTTCCTGAACCTTCAGCCTCAGCCTGCGCCTTCCAACTCAGATCAGCCACCAGCAACCCAGGCGTCTAAGTGAAGATGTGTGATGTTTATGCATGTTATTTATTGTCTGCATCTAAAAACCATCCGAGGAGTTCCCTTCATGGCTCAGTGGTTAACGAATCCGACTAAGAACCATGAGGTTGCGGGTTTGATCCCTGGCCTTGCTCAGTGGGTTAAGGATCCGGCGTTGCCGTGAGCTATGGTATAGGTTGCAGATGCGGCTCGGATCCCGCGTTGCTGTGACTGTGGCGAAGGCCGGCTACAGCTCCTGTTAGACCCCTAGCCTGGGAACCTCCATATGCCACGGGTGCAGCTCTACATAAAGGCGAAAAGACAAAAAAAAAAAAAAAAAATCTGAAAACCCATAGTGTGCTGAAACGGGGGTTTCACAGGAAACTGAAGCTTCTCATCAGATTGTCACCATGGGCCTGATGTGAGGCTGTCAGCTGTCCTCTGTGGCTGGGTGTAGCCCTCCTGCATGACTAGGTGGGAGGGTGGGTGTCAGCCCGAAACGCACTGGCAAGCTCAGGCTCAGGCTGGAGCCCCCACCGGTGCTGGGACAGTTCCTTCCCCCTTGGGCATGTGCCCTGTTCCCATGCGTTTGCCAGCTGTAGGCCACTGCATATCCCTGCGGACTCTCTTTAGGTTGGGTTGAGAATGTAATGGAACCTTTTCTCTTCCCTATGGGCGGAGGCCAGAGAGGTCAGCCACAAATGGGCTGGTGGCTTCAATGTTCTTGCCAAATAGGTCTTGAGTGAGAGGCAAAGATCTGTGCAGAAAGGAAAAGGAAAAAGGACTAGGACACTGAAGTTAGATCAGGCCAGGAAGGTCACCTTCCTTCCCATTTGGTGACAAAATGGTCTCATCCGGGCCTAAGATGGGGGAAGATGCTTCTTATTCTGAGGCTGCTGGCAGTTCCAGTACAGGTGAGACCTTTAGAAGCCAGTGCAGCTGGGGGCACGTCCTACTGTGGTGGGCTCTCTGGGGTCCCTGTCACCAGCAGGTCTGGCGTAAGTGGGGCAGGGGCCGCAGAGGAGTCACCTCTGCCTTGTGCCTCGTCCACAGATGTCGTCATGAGAATGGCATGGATGTGGCCCTTTGAGGAGCGTGGGCGGGACCCACCCAGAGCGGTTTGGGGCAGGAAGAGTCAGAGGGGGGAGGGCAGGGAGGAGAGGGCTCCGCGTGGCACCAGGGCCCCTTCCTCCTGGGGTGCTCACTTCTGCACACACGCTGAGCAGGCAGCTTCTCTCTGGACCTGCTCATTCATGAGCCCGGCTTCCCCGCCCGCGGTTGTCTCTGTTGTCATTTTGTCTAAGGGACTGTGTGTCACCCTGCGCCTGTGGAAGGCAGTGTGTTGCACAAACAGAGACGTGGGATTCTGTGAGTCTAGCAGGCAGGGCTCTGCCCCTGGGGAGGAACCTCCCTTCTGCTGTCACAGTTGAGGCCAAAAGGGCCGCAGCCTGGTGAGATGAGAGTGGGGACAGGGGAGGCCCGAGGACCTCAGGTGGGGAGAAATAAAGTGTGTGTCCCCCAAGGCCCCCACCTTCCTGCCCCCGTGCCCCACCCCCGCCCCCGTGCAGGTTTCACCTCCCTGAGCTCCCATTTCTCTCTCTGCTTCCCCCAGGGTGGGGGTGAGGACACGCACAGCGAAGGTGTCAAGTGCACATCTTTGACTGTCGGTGGCGAAACACAGAGGTGGCTAAAGGTTGGGTTTGAGCAGCTTGGTCCTATAGTCTTAATCATTTGTGTTCAGAGGGAGATACGGTTGACCTGGGGGAATAAAGGCTACCAGAGCCGCAAAGGCTGGCGGTGCTATGCCCTAAATCCCGGCTGCCGTGCAGCGTGAGAGACAGCGAGCAGCCCCTGGCTTCCCGAGACTCCAGTTTTCTCGGTTCTGAAATGTGGGTCCGTCTCACAGCCTAGAACATGAAGGGCCTTGAATGCGGCCTGGGGGATTTGGTCTGCAAGGCACGGGGAGACGGGAGGACTGGTGAAGAGTGGTGGTTTATCCAGGCAGCAGGGAGTCATAAAGGCTTCAAACAGGGAAGTGGCGAGGCTGGCTCTGTATTTCAGTCAGATGCATCCTGGGGAGGGCCTGGAAGCCGCCTGAGCCAGAGGCCCCCCACCAGCCCAGCCGGAGGAGAGATGACAGTGGAGGCGGGGGAGGGGAGAGGAAGCCACTTCACGGGGAGCAGGCCCTGTGGAAGCTTTGTAGACACGCCCTCTGGCCCCTTTGGGGTTTCCCAAATCAGTGTGTGTGGGGGGGGGAAGTGGTTATTCTCAAAAGACAGGTGACCTCCACCCAGGCTCTTGCAGGCGGTCCTGCCTGGCCAGGCTGTGTGACCCCAGACAAGCCTCGGACTGAACTTCTCAGGCCTTACCTCCTCCAGGATGTGGGGAAGGACCTTGTGAGGACTTTGTGCAGAGCTGGGACTGGCCGGGCCTCGTCAGCACGCGGTTGACGGGGCTGCTATTTTCAGGCTTCCTGTCTCTAGAACAGGGAAGGACACGCATGTCTGCGCTGCTCATGGAAGGGGAAGCAGGAAGACTGCCAGGCCTTGTCTATTTAGGGGCTCCACGGGGACACAGCGGGAGGGAGAGCTCTGACTTGGCTGCGTGTTCAGGAAAGCCTTTCACCCCTGCGCCCTCCATCCCCCCGTCCCAGCAGTCTTGTGAGGGAGGCCAGTGAATATGATCATGATTATCATCTCCATTTCATAGTGAGGATACAGGCTCAGAGAAGGATAGTGACTTGTCTAAGGTCACACAGCTGGTGGGCTTGGAAGCCAGGGGTATCTGACTCAGTGTGTTAGAGCTGGGCCGGTGGCAGGAGATGACTGGTTCTGAGCACTGCCCCTTAGTCATGGGGAGGCTGAGGCCTGGAGAGGGAAGTGACTCTCAGGGCCCACACTGTGAAGTTGAGGCTGGGTCAAGGCTCTGACCCAGGTCTCTCTGACTTCTCGAACCAGCCTCTTGGTGGCTGACCCGCTACATCAAGTGATAAGAGCTTTCGGATTTCCCCTTGTGACTCAGCGGTTAACGAATCTGACTAGGAACCATGTGGTTGCAGGTTTGATCCCTGGCCTTGCTCAGTGGGTTAAGGATCCGGTGTTGCCATGAGCTGTGGTGTAGGTCGCAGACGCGGCTCGGATCCCGCGTTGCTGTGGCTGTGGCGAAGGCAGGTGGCTACAGCTCCGATTAGACCCCTAGCCTGGGGAACCTCCATGTGCCGCAGGTGCAGCCCTAGAAAAAGGCAAAAAGACCAAAAAAAAAAAAAAAGATAAGAGCTTGCTTTCTTCTTACCCCATTTCAGGGAAACCGGTTCCTGCAATCAGATCTTCCATACCAGACTCCCTGGATGCTGTGAAGCCGGGAAAGCCTTTGGCAGCTTCTGTACGAAACACCGAGGACAAACAGGAAATGGGGCAGCCCATGAGGCCAGCCACCTTTCCAGGCCCAGGTAGTTTGAATTAAACTTAATTTTTTAATTTAAAGGAGACTTATTTTAGGAATTTTTTTTTTCTGTAAGGCTATTTAGCTCAGAATATAATAGCAAAAAGCTGGAAAAACAAATGTGGATGGCAAAATTCATCACAGATATTGGTAACAATGAAATCCTGCTGACAGTGATGTAGGCCTGTGTACATCCATGGAAGTGCGCTGTGCTATATTGAGTTTAAAAAGTTCGAAATGTGAGGGAGTTCCCACTGTGACACAGTGGGTTAAGATCTGACTGCAATAGTTTGGGTTGCTTAGGAGTTGCAAGTTTGATCCCTGGCCTGGGAACTTCCATATGCTGTGGGTGTGGCCATAAAAAAAAAAAGGTAAGATAAAAGGAGTTCCCAAGTGGTATAGCAGGTTAAGGATCTGGTGTTGTCATTGCTGTGGCTTGAGTCACTGCTGCGGCATGGGTTCCATCCCTGGCTCCAAGAATTTCCCCACGCCATGAGCACTGTTAAAAAAAAAGAACAGATAATATACTGTCTATTACCATTTTTATAAAAAGAAAAAAGAAACTCAGTAATTGAGGGCTTTCTGTGTGTGAGACAGTGTTCTAAGCTTGTCAAAGATGTTGACTTATTTAATCCTCTATCAACTGCATGAGTTTGGTATTGTTATTCTCCCCATTTCACAGATGAGGAAACTGAAGCACAGAGAGGTTAAATGGCCTGCCAAGGTCATATGCTTCAGGGCCCAGGTATTTCACTTGCGGTCCCCCAAGGCCCCAGCACAGGCTCCCGGCTGGAAGCCTGGTGACCTCCCTGCTCTCCACAGGCCCCTTCCCTCACAGCCACGTCGGGGGCACTTAGGAGTGCCACCTCCCTCCCCTCGCTCCCTCGTCAGGCACAGATCTGCTGCTCTGTCCTCTGGGGCTTGAGCACAGAGCGGGAAAGTGACTTGCTCAAGGGTTGGAATTAGAGTAGGAAGTAGCACCTGAGCCATGTGATTTGCACACTTATGTCCCCACCACTGTACCCTCCACTGTCTCAAAGCCTTGGGGCCCACTCCAGCCTTGTCTCCACCCCCTCACGCCCAGGGAAGGGCTCGGGGATTGTTTGCCCAAAGATGGAAGGACTCAACCGGCAGGTGAGTTCCCCAAGGGGAACTGCTCCTCACGCCACCCTCACCACTGATCCCTCAGAGTCTTGCCCCCTTTCCGCTTTCCTCAGCCTCCTGAGTGATGGGTCAAAGATCCCAATCCATGAAACCACAGTCCACTGACCCGGCTCCTGAAGCCAGGGTCAGCGTCACCTGAGAGCTGTGTGTATGGGCTTTTGCACCAGGCAGACCCGTATTTGAATCCCAAGTCTGCCACTTTCCAGCAGGAGGGCGACTTAGCTTCTCTGTACCTGATCTTCTTCATCTAAAAAAATAAGTCTGGAGTTCCCATTGTGGCATAGAGGAAATGAATCTGACTAGGAACCATGAGGTTGCGGGTTCGATCCCTGGCCTTGCTCAATGGATTAAGGATCCGTCGTTGCCGTGAGCTGTGGTGTAGGTTGCAGATGCGGCTCGGATCCCGTGTTGCTGTGGCTGTGGCGAAGGCAGGCAGCTACAGCTCCTGTTAGACCCCTAGCCTGGAAACCTCCATATGCCGCGGGTGTGGCCTTAGAAAAGTCAAAAAGACAAAAAAATAAAAAATAAGCCTAATAATAGAAGCTATTATTAGAATGTGTAGTAAGGAATCATACACGTTGGTGTTGCCCCCATGTAGGTGCTCCTTACATATTAGCTGATATTAGGAACATTCTAGACACCCCAGCGACGCTGAGTTTGAAAAGTTCATTTTGGTCAAGGAGTCTAAATTATTTCCTGTAGCTATTCATTAAAAAAAAAAAAAAAGGGCAGGACTTTGAGCAGCCATTAAAGATAACGAGAAATGGTCCTAAAGCTAATATGATACTAATTGACAACCAAGGGGAAAGATAATAACACAATAGGGCAATGAGGTGACAGGGTAGAGCAGCTTCTCCAGAAGTTCCTCATCTCGGCTGCCCTGAAAACAAGCATCAGATCTCTGGCAGCCTTTGCACCCTTTGCTTTCTTGGCTGGCACTTGGGAGGACATGTGCCCAGATAGGCCTGGATGATAAGTATCATCTGTAGACGGAGACATGATATCAGTTGTCTGTCTTTGCCCAAACTGCAAATGAGAGCGTAATGATTAATTGCATCAAATAACCCAAAGGCTGTCTTCTCTTGGGAAAACCCCAAGGTTCCATTGGGCCCCAAAGTTCCGACTATTATCCGTAGGAACGGAGACCTGGGAGGCGGGGTGGTTGGGGAGAAGGGCACAGACAGGTGGGAGTGGTGCCTGCCGGCTGTCACTGCCTCAGCCTGACAACCTAGGGAGGGGGGGCCCTTGAGAGCTGGGGAAGGGACATAACCTGCTGAAGCTCCATGGCCCAGAAAGTGGTGGGACAGGATTCAGCTCACATACGTTGTTCCAGAGCCCATAAAACTTTTTTTCTTTCTTCCTTCCTTTCTTCCTTCCTTTCTCTGTTTATTCTTTCTTTCTCTCTTTCTTTCCTGCACCTGAGGCATGAGGAAGTTCCTGGGCCGGGGGTCAAACCCATGCCACAGCAGTGACCTGAGCCATAACACTGACAACGCCAGATCCTTAGGACACCAGTGAACTCCCGGAGTCCACATCTTTTTTTTTTTCCTTTTTTTATCTTTTTAGGGCTGGACCCGTGGCACAGGAAAGTTCCCAGGTTAGGGGTCTAATAGGAGCTGTAGCTGCTGGCCTATGCCACAGCCACAGCCACGCGGGATCTGAGCCGCGTCTGCAACCTACACCACAGCTCACGGCAACGCCAGATCCTTAACCCACTGAGCGAGGCCAGGGATTGAACGTGCATCCTCATGGATGCTATTCAGATTCATTAACCACTGAGCTATGAGGGAAAGTCCCAGAGCCCACATCTTAACCTCTATATCTACTGACCCCCTTGAGGTAGGTGGGGAGGAAGTGGAGGAGGCATGGAGGAGGAAAATACACGAGCAGATGAGCCATAGACAGGTTCTGAGCAGCTCCTGAAACAAACAGATGCTCAAAGCTAGAATGCAGATTAAAGGTTTCTGGGCTGCTGAAATAACTGCTGCAAGGCTCACCTGTAGGAGAGGCCACTGCATGTCCATCAGAATCGACTTACACTTCTACATGTAGTTTTACCAGCCACTGTTCTCCACGCATACTAGAGACTCATCTTTGTGCTTTATGCCGTCTCTCTCTCTCTCTCTCTTTTGTCTTTTTGTCCTTTTACGGCCGCACTCACGGCATATGGAGGTTCCCGGGCTAGGGATCTAATTGGAGCTGTGGCCGCTGGCCAACGCCAGAGCCACAGCAACACCAGATCTGAGCCACGTCTGCAACCTACAACACAGCTCACGGCAATGCCGGATCCTCAACCCACTGAGCAAGGCCAAGGATCTAACCTGCGTCCTCATGGTTCCTAGTCGGATTCATTTCCCCTGCACCACAACGGGAACTCCTATGCCGTCTCTTTTAACCTGGACCAGAAGTCCACAAAGAATGGACTATTGCTGCTTATTTTTTTTTTTTTTTTTACATCTAAGGAGTAAGCTCAAGAAATGAAGCACAAGTCACCCAGGGTCAAATCTTTAGTCACAACAGAGCCAGGACTTGAGCTCAGTTCTGCCTGCTGCCAAGAAGGGAGATGGGGGAGCTGTAAAGAGGCAGACCCGCTGCCAGCCACAGTGCAGGAGCCGGAAGACCCAAATGAGGTATAGCACCGCCCTGTGTTCTCTGTTCCTGCCTACTGGCATGCAACTCAGCGGGACAAGGTTCGGTGCGTTCTGCTTGAGAAAGAGAACATTCTAGAAGGATTTCTGTGGGAGATAGCACATGGAGGGTTAACGCTTAGTGTTTTGGAAGTGACATTTGTGTAGACCGAGGTCTTCTCTGACCCAGGCCTTCTACAGGTGTCTACAAAGCAAGGGCTCTTTCTTACCTAACTTCTCAGCTCGCAGTATTAGCCCCGATTCCACTCCCTTCGCCCCGGCAAACCACCAGGATAAGTAACTCAGCCACCGCTAGCAGCCCACCTGCGTCACAAGAGCAGACCTCAGCGCTCTCCCCACCCTGCGAGTCCAATCCCCTGGCATCAGTCAGACAGGAGAATCATGACTGCGTGGGGCCAGTACTGACCTTGGAGTCGCTGGGTGGGCAGTGGGAGGGGAAAGGGACTGACCATGTGTGCAACTGCTGTGAGGCTGGAGCGGGGCGGGGAGAGCAGACAGGAAAGCGGAGGAGGGACGTGGCGCTGGCAGGAGCCGTGGTCCCCAGAGTGTGGAGATCCCTGCCCCCCGCACCCTCTCCCCTGTGATACGTGAGAGCACCGGTGTTAAAAAAGGCATCTATCACATGCACTAAAAACTAGGGATTTTAAAGCTAAATTCGTAATACCTTAATTTGGGTGGATTGAAAGAAAACATCAAGTAATTCATTGTGGAGAAGCAGAGACACACAGCCAACACTTAGTGGATGGATGACTGTGACCACAGTTAGGATGACTCAGCCCAAGGGTGTTGACTGAGTGGAGGCCAAGAGAAGGCAGAGCCAGGGTGGAGGCCTCCGTCACGGGAGTGGCTGTGGCCGGGCACCTTTCTGCAAGGCAGTCTCCCCTCTGCCCCGGGTCACCTGGGTGGTGGCCGGGTGGGAGCAGCCTCAGAAGCACACAGATGCATGGATGGATCTTCCTGAGCTTCGGCACTCCGGGCAGTTATGCTGCCAGCGGTTGGTCTGCATCTAGTCTACAGTACATTACTGGTTTTATTGACTTTTATGTTTGATTTTTGGCAGCACCCACTGGCGCATGGGTTCAATTCCCTGGCCAGGAATTGAACCCTCACCACAGCAGTGACAACACTGGGTCCTTAACCCACCGAGCCGTTAGGGAGCTCGTGTTTTATTTTTGATCTTTTTATTCTGATTTTCCTTTTTACTTCTTTGGACAGAGGTTTTCTTCCCATGTCTGAGCTGCCGCTTTTAGCTGGAAGCTCAGCTTAAGTGACAGTGTGCTGAGGGACAGAAGGGGTGTGTGTGACTGCGCGTGTGCACCTGTGTCCTTTGGGGAGGGCCGTTTATTGTTACTACGCCATTCTGGGGTCTGCAATCTCTGGTGCCCTGTGGCTTTGCCAATGCGCTGCCTTCTCAAGCATAGTTCTTTCACTTAAAGCCAATCCTGGGAAATGTGGTGGCGGGTAGGGGAAGAAAACAAGCAAAACACCCAGGAAACACTCCAGAAGCAGAAGACAGTGTGGGGAGAGAGGCTTTGGGTGGTCCTCCTCTTGGGCTCCGAGGGGGTGAAAGAGTCTCAGGCGAGTTTTGTTTTATCGGCTGCCTGGGTTAAGAGCTGTGAAAGACTGATGCTGGTTTCACTATAGTGCTATTTTCAGTGTTCCAAAATTAGTTTTTTTTTTTTTTAAATGGCCGAAGTTCCATACTAATCACTCCTTTCCTAATGATTTAAGCCAGAAACTCTTGAAGGGGACACCAGAGCACTGTGTAGGCTGGTGCCTGAGATGTCAGGGATGACGGCTGTCATTACTGACAATAGGTGTTTCTGGAGTGAACGGGAGCTTGGCTTGGTCTGGAGCCCAGACAGGGACCCCTCCCACCTTCCTCCAGCAGCCGTGGCCTGACCCACAGCCCCTTCTTTCCAGAACCCACTCTTGCCAGAGCCAGCCTCTCGGTGCCTCCTGAAGATGCTCCTTCTTCATTAAAAACTGACCTTCCGCTCTCATCTGTTTCAAAGGTAAATCCCCCAGTCTGTATCTCTCTCTCAAAAATGTACCATGTTTATTCCTAGAGGCCAGTTTGGGTGTTAGGGGTCGGGGTGAGCGGGGAGAAAGGAGACCCACTGAATTGCTCTGAGCTTCTAAGACTCTAAGTCAGGTCCTCGATAAAACTGGGCCAGGGTGAGAGGGTGCAGAGAGGGTGCACTATAGTGTTTTCTTTTCTTTTCTTTTTTTTCTTTTTTAGGGCCCCATGTGTAGCTTACTGAAGTTCCCAGGCTAGGGGTTAAATTGGAGCTGCAGCTGCTGGCCTGTGCCACTGCCACAGCCACAGCAATGCGGGATCTGAGCTGAGTGTCTGCGACCTACACCACAGCTCACGACAATGATGGATACTTAACTCACTGGGCGAGACCAGGGATTGAACCCTCATCCTCATGGGTTCGTTACCGCTGAGCCATAACAAGAACTCTGCCCTTTAGTTTTTAATGAGCTTTTCCATTATATGTATTAAATGAGAGCTGATAATTGGCTTCTCCCTCCCCTCTTGGTTGCAGTAGCCTCTTGATTGCAGCCCGCCTCCCTTCCATTTTTCTGCCGAAAATATATCTGAGTCATCCTGAATTTTTAATGACTTGGATCCCAAGTGGTTTCTGTGGGTCTTAAGCACTTGTGCCTTCCTAGGCCTTTTCCTTCATTCAAAAAAAATTTTTTAAATTATATTTTATGATGGCACCAGTATAAAGATGATCCTAATCCAAGTTAGATTAAAAATTAAAACATTTTGGGGTGTTACCTGGTGGTCTAGTGGTTAGTACTTGGCAGTTTCACCACCTCGGCCTGGTTCAATCCCTGGTCTGAGAAACAAGATCCCACGTCAAGTTGCTGCATGCTGTGTCCAAAAAGCAAAATAAAAAAATTTTTCTCTTCGACTTGAAGAAGTTCATTTTTGCTCTTCAGGCTTTGAAAGAAATTATGTTAAGTGTTTTCATGGGCCGCTAAAGGTGCCTGGTGGAGAAGCAGGGGCCTACATGGGTGTGGTTAGTGGAACTCGTTCTTAAAGGGGACTGTCACTTAAGCAGGTTTATTTTATTTTCTAATAATTAATCGTTTTCAAAGACGGTTTAATAACTGGGGAAATGATGATGGTATAATGTTAAGAGAAGACACCAAAAATCAAAACTATGTGTGTGACATGATCACAATTTTTAGAAATAAAGCCTTGTGCATCTAACTGGTGAGAATTACACTAAACTTGAATAGCAATTAAATGGATAATAGGATCATGGATTGTTAACCATGCTCTAATTTTCTAAAACCGTTTATAAGAGCACATATAACTTAGGAGTTCCCTGGTGGCCTAGTGGTTAAGAACCCAGCATTGTCACTGCTATGGTGCAGGTTCAGTCCTGGGCCCGGGAAACTTGGCATGTGGAACTTTGGCATTCCCACCCCCCAAAAGAGCATATCTAAATTAAAATAAATGGAAGTTTAGGTCACTTTTTTTTTTAAAGAAAGGAAGTAATTGAAGCGCAGCTGCGTTTCTTAGGCTTATACAGAATTGCGTGTAGTTACGTGAACCCGTATCTTGCTTCCCAGCAAGTATACCATGTACAGGGTGTGGGCATAGCCCAGCCGTCGATCTGCTGTGACCTCACTTCAGGTCTTGTTGACTCCCTTGCTCACATTTGTAAATTGAAAATAAAAACAACATTCATGGGGCCAGGAATGCTCCCGTTTTATTTTATGTATTTTATTTTATTTTTTGCTTTTCAGGGTTGCACTGGTGGCACATGGAGGTTCCCAGGCTAGGGGTCTAACAGGAGCTGTAGCTGCCGGCCTTCGCCACAGCCACAGCAACGCGGGATCCGAGCCGCATCTGCAACCTACCCCACAGCTCACGGCAACACCAGATCCTTAACGCACTGAGCGAGGCCAGGGATCGAACCCGCAACCTCATGGTTCCTAGTCGGATTCGTTTCTGCTGTGCCACGACAGGAACTCCTATTTTTTACATTTTAATTTAATTTAATTTTTTTGGAGTTGCCATAGTGGCTCAGCGATTAACGAATCTAGCAGCTACTGTGTCTGCGACCTACACCACAACTTGTGGCAATGCTGGTTCCTTAACCCACGGAGCAAGGACAAGGATCGAACCCATGTCCTCATGGATACTGGTCGAGTTCGTTTCCGCTGAGCCACAAGGGGAGCTCCTGGAATACTCCCATTTTTGTTAATCTTCAAAATTACCCTCCAGGGTACTCTAGTTTTCTTCATTTTTGCTGCTGAGGAAATTAAGGCTCAAAGAGGTTAAGTAACTTGTCTAAGGTCAAGGAGCAGGTTAGAAGCAGATTCTTCCTTTTTGCCGTCCCTCCTCACTGGAGAGGATGGCTCCCTCCACCCCTCATCTCCGGTGTTCTAAGATTTCCCCAGGTACTAGGAAAAATAATGTTTTCTGTATGAATTCCATATTAATCTCCGTCTCTTCTCTGAATTCTCAGGATGACAGCACCTCTATCCCTAAGCAGGAAACACTTGGGAACCTGGCTGGAGACAGCCTTTTCTGGAGTGAGGCGGACGTGGTCCAGGCAACTGATAACTTCAACCCAAACCACAAAATCAGTGAGGGGACCTTTGCTGATATTTACAGAGGGCAAAGGCACGGCACGCCACTTGTCTTCAAGAAGTTCAGAGAGGTGGGCCCTTCTTGGTTTCCAGGAATGGGTGGAGGCTGCATGGTGAGGCTGGATTTTTCATGTTTCATTGTCTTTTCCCCACAGACGGCCTGCTCCGGTCCAGGGTCGACTGAAAAATTCTTACAGGCAGAGGTACAAATTTGTTGTAGGTAAGCCTCCGCTTTGGAAAATATCTTGTTTCATGATGACAGCTAACCTATACTGATAGTGCTCCCAGCGTGGCAGCCAGGTTTCAGAAACTCTCTGTGCATAAACTCAGTTAATCCTCACGAGAACCCTTTAACAGAGTTACTACTATCACATTCTTTCTCACATGGGCAAATTGAGGCACAGAGAGGTTAAATGTCTTGTCCAGGATCACAAAGCTGGTAAGTGGCAGAGCTGGAATTTGAACCTAGGTTGGCTCTATAGTCCATGCTTTTTCTGTGTAGCCACTCTGTGCATGGATTAGAATTGTAAAACAACCTTGGCTCGCTTGGCTCAGCTCCTTCCTTCCAGGGGTCGAGAATTCTGTTTCTGTCCCATTTTTTTGAGACAGACAAAAACTTACTGATTCCAACCCTGAGGGCGAATGATGACCCATGGACTCAGTCTGGCCCAGCCTGTGTTTTTATGGCCCGAGAGCTAGGAGTAGTTTTTACGTTTTTAAAGCATTGAAAAAAATAAAAAGATTATTTCATGACACGTGAAAAGTATATAAAATTCAAATGTCAGTGTCTAAAATGAACTTTTTGTTTGTTTGTTTGTTTTTGCTTTTTAGGACCTCACCCGCGGCATATGGAGCTTCCCAGGCTAGGGGTCAAATTGGAGCTACAGCTGCCGGCCGACACCACAGCCACAGCAATGCTAGATCTGAGCCGCGTCTTCGACCTATACCACCTCACGGCAACTCCAGATCCTTAACCCACTGAGCAAGGCCAGGGATCGAACCCGCAACCTCATGGTTACTAGTCAGATTCATTTTCCCTGAGCCACAACAGGAACTCTAAAATGAAGTTTTATTGGAACCAAGCCACACCCATGTATTTCTGTGCTGTGTATGGCTGCATTTGTGATTGCACACAGTGGAATAATTGCATCAGAGGTCAGATGGCCTCCAAAAATTAAAGAATGTATTGTCTAGCTCTTTACAGAAAAATGTTGCTGACCTTTGGTGTTGGGCAATAAGGGCCTTCACGAGTCATCCTCAGGAGTTTCCACTGTGGCTTAGCTGTGACAAAACCATCTAGTATCCATGAGGAGGCAGGTTCGATCCCTGGCTTGGCTCAGTGGGTTAAAGATCCAGTATTGCTGAGCTGTGGTATAGGTCACGGACACAGCTTGGATCCCGTTTTACTGTGGCTGTGGTGTAGGCTGGCAGCTGAAGCTCTGATTCAGCCCCTAGCCTGGGAGCCTGTATATGCCATGGGTGTGATCCTAAAAACAAACAAAAAAGAGTCATCCTCAAACTTGCATTTTATGGATGAGAAAGCTGAGGCTGGAGAAGTACAGTGAGCCTCCTTGTCACAGAGCTTAGGGGGACTGGGAAGGAGAAAGGGCATTTGGACACCTGGACACTTGTGCTGGTTCTGCCATCATTGCCTGATGGATTTAACACAGGCACATGGAGCACCTTAGTGTGCTGAATACCAGGTGTCATTCAGCCTGGCACGTCCCTGTCTGAGTTCCTCTGCCAGTGTGCAGCCTCAGGCCAGCACGATGATTCTGGAGTATTTTCAGAAATAAAACTATAAAGAGGAAAATAGAGGAATTGCCTGGTGGCTCAGCGGGTTAAGGATCCTGCTTTATCACTGCTGTGGCTCGGGTACCACTGTGTCGTGGGTTTAGTCCCTAGCCCTGGAACTTCTGCATGCCAAAGTGTGGCCAAAAAAAAAAAAAAGGGAAAACAGAAATCACCAATTTTCCATAGTGCCTATAAATAACTACTACTGTATTCATGTTTTGATATATTTTCTTTAAAACTTTCTCTCTTGGAGTTCCCGTCGTGGCGCAGTGGTTAACGAATCCGACTAGGAACCATGAGGTTGCGGGTTCGATCCCTGCCCTTGCTCAGTGGGTTAACGGTCCGGCGTTGCCGTGAGCTGTGGTGTAGGTTGCAGACGCGGCTCGGATCCTGC
>PVHT021183699.1:67885334-67902499 GCA_004024745.2 Catagonus wagneri
AAAAAAAAAAAAAAAAAAAAAACTTTCTCTCTTCATACATGTGTATGAATACACACACGTGTGCACACATGCACACACTTAGCTACACATACACACTTAACGGAAACTGCCAAGTCCTCCTTGGCAGAGTGCCTTTCTGGAGCTGAGAGTCGGTCCTTCATTTACTGATCTGGCAAATTGTCAAGGCTATTTTTGGCTCTAGGGAGTGCAAATGTGAAGAATACACAGCCCTTGCCTTGGGGAAGTTTATGGTCGAGTGAGGAGAGTGAAGTGTAAATAACTTTAATGAGAGTGAAAAGTGTGCAGGAGGGTAGCCTGGGGTGTGGGGGGGCTGACGGATCAGACAGGGGGTTGTTGCCACAGTGCCAAGGAGAGTCCTTTGGGGTCTGACCCAAGGCAGGAAGGAGGATGAAGGGGGTGTTTGAAAGCTGTTTGTGACAGTGGATGGTGACTAATTAGATGGAGGAGGTAAGGAAGTTTGTAGGAAACTGGCTGGACGGTGGTGCCCTTCGCTGAGAAAATAATGGTTGGCAGAGGGGCAGGCCTGGAACGTGTTGAGTCTAAGGCTCTTCGCCTGGAGCATCGGGGCGCAATTCGACATTCATGTCTGGAGGCAGGATGAGCCTGGAGATGAGAGATCAGGGGGCAGCCCTTCTACAGGTGAGAGGTTCCTGGAGGCGCAGCTTATAAAGCAAGATGATGAACCCAGCTGGGGAGACTCAGATTTCAGAGGAAGGCAAAGGAGGACCGTCTGAGTGGAAAAAGCCAAGAATGGACAGGCAGGGAGGTAGGAGGACAGGCAGGAGGGAACAATGACCCTGACCCCAGAAGAAGAGGGTTTCGGGAGTAGAACCCTAGTCCTGGGAGTCAGACAGCCCTGTGATCTGGTCCTGGCTGCAGTTTGCTAGTTGCGACCTTGGGCAAGTTCCTTAACCTCTAAACCTCTGTTTCTGGAAGACGCATGTGCAGAGTGTCATGTGCTGCAGAGCAGTGAGTGAGTCAGGGTAACTTTGAGTTCCTTGATTTCAAGCTCCTTGAGGGCATGCAGTTGTCATCTCTCTACCCTGTTGCTGGGCCCTTAGGGGTCAGCGCATTAGGTTCCTGGGAGTTTGCTGTTTCCTGGGAGGGAGGTAGAGAGGGCAGAAGGGGTGGGTGGGAAATGGAGCAGTGTGAGTATTCTTTCTGACTTCTCCTTCCTGCCCGATGCCTGATTTCAGATGCTGCCACCTCAACGTCTTACCTCTGCTGGGCTTCTGCACCGGAGAACAGTTTTACAGCTTGATTTACCCATACATGACAAATGGTTCTTTACAGGACAGACTTCAGGGTCAGGTAAGGGGTCAGCTCATGGTCCAAGAACAGGACTAAGGCAGCACCCAGTTAGAGAATCAAGGGTTAAAGACTTTTAGGAGTCCAGAGGTGAAAGGGGCCATCCAGAGGGCTCCTTCAAAAAGAGAAGTTGGGGAGTTCCCCTCATGGCTCAGCAGTTAGCGAACCCGACTAGCATCCATGAGGACGTGGGTTCGATCCCTGGCCTTGCTCAGTGGGTTAAGCATCTGGCGTTGCTGTGAGCTGTGGTGTAGGTCACAGAGGCAGCTCAGATCCCTAGTTGCTGGGCTGTGGCGTAGGCCAACAACTGTAGGTCCAATTAGACCCCTAGCCTGGGAACCTCCGTATGCTGCCAGTGTGGCCCTGAAATGACAAAAGAGACAAAAAAAAAAAAAAGAAAAAAAGAAAAGAAAAGACAAAAAGAGAAGTTGGGCCAGGGTAGATAAGATCTGGCCAAACATCTTCAGGTAAAACCTATTTGAAAAGGTTTTTTGAAACAGACTTTTGGTTGTCAATGGGAGAGGGAGGAGGAAGTGGGATGGACTGGGAGTTTGGGGTTGGTAGATGCAAACAATTACGTTTAGAATGGATAAGCAGTGAGGTCCTGCTGTATAGCTGGATGTACATCTTATATATCCAGTCCCTTGGGATAGAACATGATGGAAGATAGTATGAGAAAAAGACATATATATCTATGAGTGGGTCACTATGCTGTATAGCAGAAATTGGCACAACACTGTAAATCAACTATACTCTAATAAAAATAAAAATAAATTAAAAAGTAAAAAGGTTTTTGACAACAGCCATTTAAGTCAAGAGCAAGACAAAATTACCCCATAGCACTAATTTTATTCACCATTGTTTTGAAGGTTCTAGCCAATGCAATAGGACAAGAAAAGGGAATTAACAGATGTAGTATGGAAAGTGGAGGGAAATTTTTATTAAAATATGCTATTCTAAGAGTTCCCATCGTGGCTCAGCAGTAATGAACCTGATTGGTATCCATGAGGACCCCTCGCCTCACTCAGTGTGTTAAGGATCTGGTGTTGCTGTGAGCTGTGGTGTAGGCCGCAGATGCGGCTTGGATCCCCTGTGGCTGTGGCTGTGGCTGTGGTATAGGCCCTGCAGCCACAGCTCTGATTTTATCCCTGGCCTGGGAATTTCCATATGCCAAGGGTGCAGCCCTAAAAACACAGAAAGAAAAATGCTGTTCTAATAAATTCCTATTTGCTTGTGAATTTGTGGAATATCTCTAAAGATATAAGAAACTGTTGCCCTGACTGCCTCTGGGGAGAACTAGGTAGCTGGGAATTGGGTGGGAGGGAAACTTCTACTGCACTCCCTTTTGACCTTTTGCATATCATACCTTGTGAGTATGGGACCTACAAAATTACGTTTTTGTTTTTTTTTTCTTTTTAGGGCCACACCTGCAGCATATGGAAGTTCCTAGGCTAGGGGTTGAATGGGAGCTACAGCTGCCGGCCTACACCACAGTCCAGCAACACGGGATCCAAGCTACATCTGTGACCTACACCATAACTCACGACAATGCTGGATCCTTAACCCACTGATCGAGGCCAGGGATTGAATCCACATCCTCATGGATACTAGTTGGGTTCATGTAACCACTGAGCCATGAAGGGAACTCCCACAAAATTACGATTTTTAAGGCAAACCTCCTTCCCATAAAATTCTCAGAGGGAAAAAAGTTACTCCACAAGAGAATTATTGCTTCCTTTGGCAGGGACCAGACAAAGCAGCTATTTGTGGTATAATAATGATTGTTAGCCTTGTTGGGCTCTCACTGTGTGCAGGACACAGTGTTAATGGCTTTACACATGTCCTTCAGGCCTTGCCATATCCCCAGAGGTTTCCCCTATTTTTCAAAAGAGGAGTCTAGGAGTTCCTATTGTGGCGCAGGAGAAATGAATCCAACTAGGAACCATGAGGTTGTGGGTTCAATCTCTGGCTTTGTTCAGTGGGTTAAGGATCTGGTGTTGCTGTAAGCTGTGGTGCAGGTCACAGACATGGCTTGGATCCTGAGTTGCTGTGGCTGTGGTATAGGCCAACAGCTGTAGCTCTGATTGGACCCCTAGCCTGAGAAAGAACCTCCATATGCAGCGGTGTGGCCCTAAAAAGGAAAAAAGAAAGAAAAAAAGGAGTCTATAGCACAGAGGGGCAAAGTGACTTACCCAAAGAAACACAGCTGACAAGTTTCAGGCCTAGAGTTTAAACTGAGTTCATGTAGCTCCAGATTTCAGAGTTTTTGAGCTAAAATCTATTAGCAAGGCTAGTTCTTAGAAGATGTGGGACAAGAGATGACCTAAAAACATAAGTTCTGATTTTCCCTGGACATTCAGTCTTAAAACAGCAGTGGCAGGTGGGTGCTTTAGACCGCCCATAATGTCCCTCAACTCTAGTGAAATCTCCCCAGATACTCATAAAACTGGCCCATGTGTTTGGTGTGACAGCACAGGCTACCTAGCTCCTCTCCCAGCCAGCCCCTTCTAGAGAATTCCAGAGCTGTCACTGTGAGAGTTGTGATAAAAATAGCTGCTGTCTGAGCACCCATTTTGTGGCAGGCACGATACTAAGGGCACACCACACACTCGTTAGAATCCTTATGACAACCCTAAAGCATACAGAGTAACATTTCTATTTTATATCTGAAGAAACAGAAGCTCAGAGATGTTGGGTATCTTTTCCAAAGTCACACAGCTAGTGCGCATCCAAGCTGGGATACATACCTAGATCTTTCTGATGTCAGAACTGGTACCCTACCAGTAAACCTTGCCTGCCAGGCCCTGTTGCAGGAGACCCGAGGGTTGGAGGGGAGCGGGGAGACCAGGCCCCTGCCCTTGGGACTTTAAAAAGGCACAGGTGTGACTGTTTCCCCCTCCTTTTCTTTCTCTTAGGGTGATTCAGACCCCCTCCCCTGGCCCCAGCGCGTCAGCATCTGCTCAGGGCTGCTTCATGCCGTGGAACACCTGCACGGCTTGGAGATCATCCACGGCAATGTCAAGAGGTGAGGCCGGGGCTACGGGGATGAGACCAAACACGCTCCTGGGTCCCATTCCTCTCCCTCTGTCTCTCTCCTCTTTGACTTTCTCTCTCCTCCTCGCCTCCCTTGGGTCTCTTCTTTCTTGGTTCCACCCTCAAAAATCAGCATGTCTGGGTTGTGCTCTGTCTCTGATTGCTGTCAGCATTAACTGCCCGTCTCCACGTTTATCTTTCTGAGCTGGTATTTCCCCAGCGAGCCCTTTACACCCCTGCGGTATTTCACTTCCCGCCCCGGCAGCTGGCCGGCGCTGTGTCCTTGTGCTGTGGGCCATGCGCGCCAGGCCCCCTGGGCTTTTGAGCTCCTAACTCAGGCTCTTCTCGGAGACCTGTCCCCACTTGTGTATCTTTTTGTCATAGATACTGTGATGCGGGTTGTGTGCACTGCAGCATTTCAGTACCTGCTCCCAGAGAGCCCTGCTCTCCCAGAGAGCCCCATCTGAGGACTGGGACCGTAGGGAGGGATTCTGGAAGATCTGGCAAAGCTGACCTCAAAACTGTAGAACTCCCACTTCCCCAAAGTTCTCACCCTGCTTGGCAAGTGGAAGCCCTTTCCTCTTTTCTCCCCCTGATTTTTATTTGATTGCAGAAACAATTGTAATAGCAAGAAAGGAAATGAAAGGGCGAGAGGTCATGCCGGCCCTGCTGCCTTGACCCGCTGGCCTCCGTTTCTCTGTTTTTTTCCCAGCCCCTGTCTGCACAGAAGTCGTAGCCCTAAGGGAGCACCACTTCCTAGTCTTTTTCCCCCCATGATTACATTTTCCCACATTGCGTGTTATCATTTTTCATGACTTCTAATTTATTTTTTAATTTTTTTGTATTTTTCTTTTCTAGGGCTGTACCCGCGGCATATGGAGGTTCCCAGGCTAGGTGTCCACTAGGAGCTGTAGCCGCCGGCCTACGCCACAGCCATAGCAACACAGGATCCAAGCTGCATCTGCCACCTACACCACAGCTCATGGCAATACCAGATCCTTAACCCATTGAATGAGGCCAGGGATCGAACCCAAAACCTCATGGTTCCTAGTTTGATTCGTTAACCACTGAGCCACGACGGGAACTCTGCCCTCGATTTACATAATCACTCCTAATAGTGGGTATTGGAATTGGTGTCTACATTTTTTTCCTTTTTTCGTTTTTTTTTTGCCTTTCCTGGGGCATGCAGAAGTTCCCTGGCAATGGATTGAAGCTACACCACAGCAGTGACCCAAGCTACAGTAGTGACAACACTGGATACTTAACTGCCAGGCCACCAGGGAATTCCCCAAATGTATATATTATGTTTTCGGCCATGCCCACAGCATGTAGAAGTTCCCGGGCCAGGGATCAAAGCTACACCACAGCAGTGACTCAAGCTACAGCAGTGACAATGCCAGATCCTTAACCTGTTAGGCCATCAAGGAGCTCCAGTGTCTACTTTTTAAAAACCCTTTGGGGTTTAGTTTGAATGTATTTATATTTATAGCTTAGTGTTAAAAATTTTTTTCCCTTTCTTTTTTTTTTTTTTTTGTTTTTTTGCCTTTTCTAGGGCCGCACCCGTGGCATATGGAGGTTCCCAGGCTAGGGGTCTAACAGGAGCTGTAGCTGCCGGCCTTCGCCAGAGCCACAGCAACGCGGGATCCGAGCCGCGTCTGCAACCTACACCACAGCTCACAGCAACGCTGGATCCTTAACCCACTGAGCAAGGCCAGGGATCGAACCCGCAACCTCATGGTTCCTAGTCGGATTCATTAACCACTGAGCCACAAAGGGAACTCCCTCTTTGTACTTTCTGAGAGTGTTCATTCTCACTGTTTAGATGACTGGGTCCAAGAATATTTTTATTGCTCTTCATATTCACCACATCTGGGCAAGTTCAAGTCCAAAGGATGCTGGTGTCTAGAGTCAGCTGGACCAGAGCTGGGGGCTAGAACAGCTTTGGAAGGAACAGAGCCGACAGCCCATGTGCTCGGCAGGCCGAGGCTGGTCAGGGCCGGCATCTGTGGGGATCAGGATGGCCATACCTCTTTGGCTACCAAGTGCCATTTCTGGGGCAGCAGGATAATCTCAGCTCATCCCCATTGGCTGGTGGGGATGGGCTTCCAATTCCCCCCTTCTCTTATAAAGACCGGCTCGTGAACTTGTTGAGGGTCCTCAGTGACCCCACCTCGCTGGCACTGCTCACTAGGTTGTTTTCCTAAAGGGTCTCCATGGCAACCTCTTCTTGGCCACCTCAAAATGAGAAGGTTCTCTGCTTCCTTTCCCACAGCTCCAACGTTTTGCTGGACCAAAACTTTACCCCCAAGCTGGCTCATCCGATGACTCCCCTGTGTCCTGTCAACAAAAGGTCAAAATATACCATGATGAAGACTCACCTTTTCCAGGCCTCAGCTGCATATCTTCCAGAGGATTTCATCAGAGTGGGGCAGCTGACAAAGCGAGTGGACATCTTCAGCTGTGGCATAGTAAGAGCTTCCTTCTCAGCTTAAATTTGGGCCTGCACACATGTGTCCTTTCCCTGGCCGCTTTGGAAGCACATAACAGAGGCTCTTAAAAATGTTTCACCAAGTACAGCAGAGGTTGGCAAACTATGGCCCACAGGTTAGAACTGGCCCAGGGCCTTATTTTTATTTTTTTAATTTTTTTTGCTTTTGAGGGCTGCACCCGTGGCATATGGAGGTTCCCAGGCTAGGGGTCCAATCAGAGCCACAGCTGCCAGCCTGCACCACAGCCACAGCAATGCAGGATCTGAGCCGTGTCTGCGACCTGCACCACAGCTCATGGCAATGCCAGATCCTTATCCCAATGAGTGAGGCCAGGGATCGAACTCGCAACCTCATGGTTCCTAGTTGGATTTGTTTCTGCTGCACCACAGTGGGAACTCAAGGGCCTATTTTTTGTTTGTTGTTTTTGGGGGGGCTTTGGGCTGCTCCTGTGGCATGCAAAGGAATTGAACCTGCGCCACAGCAGTGACCTGAGTCACAGCAATAGCAGTGCTGAATTCTTAACCTCCTGAGCCACCAGGGAACTCCCGTTGGTCTGTTTTTTTTTCTCCCATGGTTGATATTGTATGACCTATAATTAAGAATTTTTTGGAGTTCCTGCTGTGGTGCAGTGGGATAAGGATCCAACTGCAGTGGCTATGGTCGCTGGGGAGGTGTGGGTTCAGTCTCTGGCCTGGTCGTGGGTTAAGGGATCCACTGTTGCCACAGGTGCGGCTCAGATTCAGTCCCTGGCCTGGGAACTTCCATATACCATGGGTGTGGCCATTAAAAACCAAAAGAAGTTTTTATGCTTATAAAAGATGTAATCATATACTAATAATAAACACAGTAAAAGAATATGTGACAGAGACTGCTTATGGCTCAGAAAACCAAAAATATCTAGCCTGTTAGAGAAAAAGTTGGCCAACCCTTGACGTAAAGCCACCCACATGTGTCCAGATTCTAGTAGGCTACAGCTATCTCCAGACTTGCCTGCTTCACATCCAGCCAGCCACCTAATTGTCTCCCCAGTTGTCTGTTCTTGTCTGTTCATCTATCTCTTTTGTCCATCTGTCCACCCAACAGTCACCCATCCATTCGGTATCTGTCTATGCATCCACCCTTCCGTCCTTCACCCCATCCGTCATTACTGTGTGCCACGCCCTCGGAAAGTAAATGTAACTAAAACACAATCCCTCCCCCGGGAGTTCATGGCCCGAGTGTAGACTTCCAAAGTAATTTCTATAGCACACCAGTTCCCTGAGAACTCCATAGGTTTGGTGTGTTTAAAAGGTTTTGATAGGAGTTCCCTTGTGGCACAGCAGGTTGAGGATCCAGGTTGTCACTGCAGCAGCTCAGGTCGCTGCCCTGGCACGGGTTCCATCCCTGGCATGCGAACTTCCACATGCTACGAATGCAGCCCCCCAAAAAAGAGGTTTTGACATGTTTAAATAGGTTTGAGAAATGCTGGGTTGAACAAACCTAAGCAGAAGAAAAGAAAGTTACCACGAAATCAGAGCCTTTAGCATGGTAATGAGCCTTCAACCTGGTAACTGAATTTACCACGGCCCAGGAAACGTATGCAGCATTTCCCAAATTCATCTGACTGTGGAACCTTGTTTTCTTAGTGTCGCTAAACGTCGGTGACCTATAGATCCCCGTCTGGGAAATGCTGGCTGAGAAAAGTGACCTCTGCCAAGAGCCACCAGCTGCGCCTTGGACCTTGCCTTCTCTCTTCTTCTCGAGCCTCAAACTCTCCACTTCCTCTCGGTGACCACAGTCTGCTGTCCTCTGCTTCTCCCACTGATGCCCTTCCTCTGAGCCGCTTCTGCCCTCAGCCCAGCACATGCCAGATTCTGCTTCCCTCACCCTCCCAGCCCATTAGGCCTTGTGGTTTCCTTGCCCCCCAGTGCCCCCTGCCCTCCACCAGCCCCACTGCCAAGGGCTCAGTGAGCTCAGTAAGGCAAGCCCAGGCTCCTGCTCCTTGGAGAACTAGGGGAGCTGAACCCCAAGGGTGCAGGCACTGTAGTGTGGAAGAGCTTAAGTGCATGGGGTTGAGTCCCAGCTCAGTTACTTCCGGCTGTGTGACCTAGGCTATCACCTATAATTCGGGGCCTCAGTTTTATCCTCTGTGAAATGGAAGTAGCGATACATTTGGAGGTAATGTATATAAACTGGTTAGCAGAGTACCTTGCATAGATCAAGATGATGATTATTGTGGTTATTGTAATTATTCCTACCTTCACACCCTCAGTCTGTCTTTCTGTTCACTCTTGACTTTTTAAAATTTATTTTACTTTATTTTTTGCTTTTTTTTTAGGGCTGTGGCATATGGAAGTTCCCCGGTTAAGGGTCGAATTGGAGCTACAGCCACTGGCCTGCACCACAGCCACAGCGACGCGGGATCCAAGCTGTGTGTCTGTGACCTATACCACAGCTCACAGCAATGCCGGATCCCTGACCCACTGAGTGAGGCCAGGGATTAAACCCTCATCTTCGTGGATACTGGTTGGATTCATTTCCACTGCATCACAATGGGAACTCCCCACTCTTGACTCTTTGAATCAGTTCTTTTTTGTTTTTGTCTTTTCAGAGCCACACCCGCGGCATATGGAGGTTCCCAGGCTAGGGGTCTAACAAGAGCTGTAGCCGCTGGCCTACACCACAGCCACAGCAACGCCAGATCTGAGCCGCATCTGCAACCTACACCACAGCTCATGGCAACACCGGATCCTTAACCCACTGAGCAAGGCCAGGGATCCAACCCGCAACCTCATGGTTCCTGGTCGGATTCATTTCCACCCTGCCATGACAGGAACTCCTAAATCGGTTCTTGATGTAACATCTGACTGCCTTCCTCCCTCCCTCCCTCCCTCCCGTCCTTCCTTCCTTCCTTCCTTCCTTCCTTCTTTCCTTCTTTCCCTCACTCAGTGAGTGCCTCCTGGTTCCCTTTAGTCTTTTTCTCAGCTCTGCCACTGATGGTGTGATTTTGAACTTTGGTTCCTCTGTGGGGAACGCTGCGTTCCTCTGTGGTTTTTTGATGAGCACTAAATGACGTCTGTCAAAGGCCTTTCATGTGGAAGGGGCAGAGGAAGTGTCTGTTTCTTTCCCCTTAGCTCCCCCTCCCTTTGCTGGAGCTGGTCAGGAGTCCCTTTTCAATGGCCCATCTGCCCGCTGCAAGGGTGCCCTCTGCTGCCCTTTCCTGGCCACTGCCGCCTGTTAGTTACCCTGCAGGCCCTTCTTTTGAGGGTGGAAGGATTTCTCAGTAGTACTGTGACCTATTTTCTGACTTTGAGAGAAGTCGTGGGAGGGAGATATGACACGACGGATGGGGAACTCACTCCCTCATATATACACTGCTAGGTCACCATATACCAGATAAGGCTACAGGCTCATATTTTAGTTATTTGCCCAAAGATCACCTAAGCATGTGAGACATGGAGAATTTGAACCCAGGCCTGACTCTAGACCCCTTTGCCAGGATGCTCTTACCTCTGCTGAGAATTCCTGTTCAAAGCAGGTTTCCCATTTAAGGTACAAATCACAGTTGGTTGATTTTGTGGTGGCTTACGCTGGCTCGGGGCTGTGCTCCTTCTGGGAACAGATGAATTAATGAATGGGGGATGTTAGCAAAGGCCTGTGGATGTTGCTGCGACCTTCTGTCTAGAAGACATTCTGCATGTGGGTTCCTCCTTTTCCTGAGGTTGACATAGCAGTGCCTGCATACGGATTCTGATGGGTATTAAATGAAATCATCTTTATAGTGTGGTGTATGTGTGTGTGTGTATATATATATATATATATATATATATATATAAAATATAGATGTGTATAGTGTGTGTATATATATAAGAAGAGAGAGATGCGTTTATCTATCTGCTACACACACATTTGGTTTTCATCCTCCCTGCCTTGCTGTCAATTAATTCAAACCTTCTCCTGTCAGCTGGGTGGCATGTTTAGTTGGAAGAGGGATTTAGTGATCTTCCCATGTTCCAGATTTTGGGTAAGAGTCTATGCTGGTAAATGGCAGAGCCAGGCCTGGAGCTCAGGCTTTGTTCCCAAGGGGAAGCCTCTCTCTGGGCCAGAATCTGCTGCCTGAACTTGTGCGTGTGTGTCTGCCCCGTACTGACTCCGTGTTCTCTGCAGGTGTTAGCTGAGGTGCTCACTGGCATCCCTGCCATGGATACCACCCGAAGCCCGATTTACTTGGTAAGGGAACCCAGCGTCTGTGGTTCACGGCTGTGGGGGGGTCGAGGGACGGGGCGGGCAGGGACCTCTACTGTACCCATTTTACAGACGCTAGTGAGGTCTCGGTTCAGGGTTTGATTTGCCACTTGTGCAGTCACTGTAACCTCCCCACTTCGCCAGCCAGCCAGCTATTACTTTTTCATGATAATGGAGTTTAGAATGTTTGGCGAAAATCCATTTTTTCTCTCTGCATGTCAGGCAATCAAATAGGCTTTGTCTTTATGCTGGTAAAAGTTAATTTCAGCCCTTTAATAAAAAGAGTAATTTCCAGAAGTTCCCGTGTGGCACAGCCGGTTAAGGATCCAGTGTTGCTGCAACTGTGGCTTGGATACAATCGTTGGCCCAGGAACTTCCATATGCAGTGGGTGTGGGCCCCCCCGACAAGACTGTATAATCATGCAGACCGTGGAATACCATGAAGTTACTTATATATATATAAAAAAAACCTTTATAGGAGTTCCTACCATGGCTCAGCAATAATGAACCCCTTTGGTGTCCATGGGGATGCAGGTTCAATTCTTGGCCTTGCTTAGTGGGTTAAGGACCTGGCGTTGCTGTGAGCTGCGGTGTAGGTCACAGACATGGCTCAGATCCCGCATTGCTGTGGCTGTGGTGTAGGCTGCCAGCTGCAGCTCTAATTTGATCCCTAGCCTGGGAACTTCCATATGCCGCAGGTGTGGCCTTAAAAAAAAGATAAATTAATTAAAAAAACCTTTATGAATATGTTTGTAAATATTTATAATGAGGATAAAGTATATGATGTAATATATTTTGACATACATGTATATCTATGATGTCATCACCGAAACAAGATCATGATGGGAGCTCCCTGGTGGTCTTGGGGTTAGAATTTGATGCTTTCACAGCTGCAGCCCTGGTTCAATCCCTGGTCCTGGAACTGAGATCCCACATCAAGTCGTGGCAACCTGCAGCCAGAAGGAAATAACAAAAAAATCCCCCAAGACCCCAACAAGATAATGGGCATGCCCGCTATCCCAGAAGCTACCTCTTTTCCTTTGTCACCCTCCTCTCACAGTACTCCGCTCCCAGCTGTCCCCTGCAGCCCTCAGTCTGCTTGCTATCACTGCAGTGCTGCAGAAGTTGGCCATTTTCTGGGGTTCCTATAAGTGAAAACATGGAGAGTGTGCGTGTCCTTTTGTTGCCCGGCCTTTCCCACTCTGCCTAGTTATTCTGAGGGGCACCTGTGCTCTGCCTCTGTCAGGAGGTCATTTCTCAGGGCCCTGAGTGTTTTTCTGGGGCATGGATATACCCCCACTTGTCCATTCACCTGTTGGTGACGTTTGGGGTGTTTGACCATTACAAATAATGCGGCGACCTTTGCGTGGAGGCCTCAGCGTGGACCTGTGTCCGTTTCTGTCACGGTGTAACTCACACTTTTGAGGTGTAAACAGTGCTATGAGTCTTGACAAATCTAGACAGTGGCATAACCATCACCAGAGTCAAGATATGGAATATGTCTGCCATTCCAGAAAATTCCCTCTCTCCCGTCTATAGTCAGTGCTGTCTCCCCAATCCTAGCCCCGGGCAGCACCTGATCCAATTTCTGTCTGTGTAGTTCTGGAGGGTCGTGTATGTGGAATCACAGAGTCCGTGCCCATTGTTTTGGGGGCTCCTTCCACTAGAAGGTGTGACGCCTTCGAGATTCATCCATGTTGTATCAGTGGCCCCTTCCTTTCACTGCTGGGGAGTGTTCCATTGTATGGATGTCTGACCATTTTCTTATCTCTTCACCACTTGCCAGACTTCTGGGTTGTTTCCATGTTTTGGCAATTCTGAATAAAGCTGACTTAAACATTCTTATTAAAAAAAAAAAAAAAGGAGTTCCCTCTGTGGTGTAGTGGGTTAGCAACACAACTTGTCTCTGTAGCCTTGCCAGTTCAGTCCCCAGCTTGGCGCAGTAGGTTAAGGAACCAGTGTTTCCACAGCTGTGGTATAGGTTGTGGATGTGGCTTGGGTTTGATCCCTGGCCTGGGAACTTCCATATGCTGCCAAAAAAGAAAAAAAGAACAGTATATAGTGTGATCCCATCTTTGGTAATAAATAGATGAATGAATTTAAAAAATTGAATGTTTTCTTTATATTTGGGGCTAATAATAGTATTAACCTGATAGTGTTCAGCGAAGGTTAAAAATATGAGAAGTATGGGAGTTCCGTTCGTGGCTCAGTGGTTAACGAATCCGACTAGAAACCGTGAGGCTGCGGGTTCGATCCCTGGCCTTGCTCAGTGGGCTAAGGATCCGGCGTTGCCGTGAGCTGTGGTGTAGGTTGCAGACGTGGCTCGGATCCCGCGTTGCCGTGGCTGTGGCGAAGGCCAGCAGCTACAGCTCCTGTTAGACCCCTAGCCTGGGAACCTCCATATGCCGCGAGTGCGGCTCTAAATAAAGGCAAAAAGAGAAAAAAAAATATGAGAAGTACCTAAAGCAGTCACTAGAACATAGTTAGCACTCTGTGTGGTAACTATTATTATTATTATTATTATTTTCCTTTTTTTCAGGGCTGCACCCCTGGCATGTGGAGGTTCCCAGGCTAGGGGTCCAATTGGAGCTACAGCTGCCAGCCTATACCACAGCCACAGCAACGCCGGATCCAAGCCGCGTCTGTGACCCACACCCCAGCTCAAGGCAACACCAGATCCTTAACCCACTGAGCGAGACCAGGGATTGAACCCACAGCCTCATGGTTCCTAGTCGGATTCGTTTCCGCTGTGCCACGACAGGAATTCCCAGTAGCTATTATTATTATTATTATTGCTCTTATTTTAATAGCCCTTAGGGGATTGCTTTTCATTATTATATGTAACTAAACTGATTATAACTGTGGATTTTTTAGCACAAAGTTTACAGGAATATATAATCCAAACTATCAGCAGAGTTGAAATGAAGGAAAAGGTTAACTTTTGCTCTAAAATGTCAATTTGCTTCTATTTTGGTTTTTAACAAAAAATGTTTTTTAATAATATTATTAATTTTATAGTAATAATTTCTGTTTAATTAAAAAATTTTAGGGAGTTCACTGGTGGCCTAGTGGTTTGAGGATCTGGCATTGTCACTGCTGTGGCACGGGTTTGATCCCTGGCTTTGGAAACTCTGCATGCCACAGGTGTGGCCAAAATTTTTAAAATTAATTTATGCATTTTGAAATTTTATTTATTTATTATTTTTTAATTTTATGGTCACACTCATGGCATATAGAAGTTCCCAGGCCAGGGATTAAATCCCAACTGCAGTTGTGTCAATGGATCATTTTAACCCACTGCTATGGGCTGATGATCAAACCTATGCCTCGCAGAGACCCAAGCTGCTGTAGTTAGATTTTTTTTTCTATTTTTTTTTCTTTTTGCCTTTTCCTAGGGCCACACTTGTGGCATATGGAGGTTCCCAGGCTAGGGGTCTAATCGGAGCTGTAGCCACCGGCCTATGCCACAGCCGTAGCAACACGGGATCTGAATCGCGTCTGCAATCTACACCACAGCTCACAGCAACACTGGATCTTTAACTCACTGAGCAAGGCCAGGGATCGAACCCGCAACCTCATGGTTCCTAGTCAGATTCGTTAACTATTGAGCCATGCCTGGAACTCCAGGATGACTCCTTTTTTTTCTTTTTAGGACCACATCTGTGGCGTATGAAGTTCTCAAGCTAGGGGTTGAATCGAAGCTGTAGCTACCAGGCTACACCACAGCTCATGGCAACACTGGATCCTTGACCGACTGATCAAGGCCAAGGATCAAACCTGCATGCTCATGGATACTAGTCAGGTCTGCAACCTGCTGCAGTTGGATTCTTTTTTTTTTTTTGTCTTTTTGCCTTATCTAGGGCCGCACCCGCGGCATATGGAGGTTCCCAGGCTAGGGGTCTAAGAGGAGCTGTAGCCGCCAGCCTTCGCCACAGCCACAGCAACGTGGGATCCGAGCCGCGTCTGCGACCTACACCACAGCTCACGGCAACGCCGGATCCTTAACCCACTGAGCAAGGCCAGGGATCGAACCCGCAACCTCATGGTTCTTAGTCGGATTCGTTAACCACTGAGCCACGAAGGGAACTCCAGCAGTTGGATTCTTAACAACTTTGCCACAGCGGGAACAAACCCCCACATTTTTTTAGAAAATTCAAGTAATCTGCATACTTGGCTTAGAAATCTGCATACGTAACCTTCTGGTCATCAAAGCCATGTCTCTTTCCCTGGCCTGTCCTCAGGGAGGATCACTTGCTTAAAAAACCGTTTTTATTATGGAGCGTTTCAAACATACAGGAAGTCAAGAGAATATAAAGAATCTCCATTTATCCATCACATCAATTTTCAACATAGTGCTTTTATTTCCTTTGCACCTCTAAAGCCTTTTTTGTGTATTTTCTTTTTTTCCGACTGTGCCTGTGGCTTGTGGAAGTTCCCAGGCCAGGGATCAAACCTGAGCTACAGTAGTGACCTGAACCGCTGCAGTGACACCACTGGATCCCTAACCTGCTGAGCAACAGGAAATCCTTGTCTGTGTATTTTCAAACACATCCCAGATATTGTTATTTTTCCTATAGATTTAGTCTTCTTAATTTCTTATTCAATACCCATTTCATCTTTTGAGTTCCCAAATTATCTCAAAAATTGCTCTTTGAGGTTGGTTCATTTGAAACTGGATCCAAGCAAGGTCCACGTGTTTCTGAAGACTAGTTCTCTCACTGCATCTGTCTCCCCTTTTCTTTTTGCCTGGCATTGCATTTTTGCATTAAGTAGGTCACTTGTACAGCAGGCTCACAGACCGCATCTTCTGATTGCATCTTGTGGTGCCTTTAAGTTGTTTCTCTGTTCCTCTTGCTTCCTGTGCCCTGATTATGCACTCTTGAGACTTGATTAGAATCGTGGTCAGTGTTGCTTCTAGGAGGTCCTGTGTACCTCCTATTAAGTCACAGTATGAGGCGTGTGGCAGATCTTCCTCCTTTCAGTGCTGAGAGTCCTCAGGGTTGAGGTGGATTTGCTGAGTCCCTCCCTTACTCAGTTCCGTCACTCTGCCACCCAGTATTCTTGATGAAGGACAGCGTCTCCTGACGACTGTTGCCGGGTGAGAGCCGTGATTTCATTGGTGGGGAGTGTCTCCTTACGGTGTTCTTTCAGGGCAGTCACTGAACAGTTTCTGATCCTGTTTGCAGATGGGAGTAACCTCCATATCCATAAATAGTACACTTCTGCTGTTATTTACTGATTTGTCAACTTTAAACACCAATATGCTCTTTAAAAAGATAAACATCTAAGAAGGCAGAGTTCACATTAGAAAGCTGTGTGAAAGCGCATTTAAAATGAACCCCTGGGCTGGCAGATCCCCTGATGGCATATTCCTGACTAGTGTCCATGAGGACTCAGGTTCAATCCCAGGCCTCGCTTAGTGGGTTAAGAATCTGGCGTTGCTGTGAGCCGTGGTGTAGGCTGGCAGCTACAGCTCTGATTCAACACCTAGCCTGGGAGCTTCCATATGCCACTGGTGCAGGTGTAAAAAGACTGAAAAAAAGAACCCCTTGGAGTTCCCATTATGGCTCAGCAGACCTGGCATAGTGCCCATGAGGATGTGGGTTCAATCCCTGGCCTCACTCAGTGGGTTAAGGATCTGGTCTTGCCAAAGGCTACAGAGTAGGTCACAGATGTGGCTTAGAGCCAGCATTTCTGTGGCTGTGGCATAGGCTGGCAGCTGCAGCTTCAATTTAACCCCTAGCCCGGGAACCTCCATGTGCCAAGGTGTGGCGATAAAACAAACAAACAAACAAACAAACAAACAAACAAACAGCGCCTTGGAGATCCCATTGTGGCTCAGCAGTTATGAACCTGACTAGTATCCATGAGGATGCGGGTTCAATCCCTGGCCTTGCTCAGTGGGTTAAGGATCCAGTGTTGATGTGAGCTGTGGTATAAATCACAGATGATGTAGGTCTGGCGTGGCTGTGGCTGTGGCGTAGGCCAGCAGTTATAGCTCCCTTTCAACTTCTAACCTGGGAACTTCCATATGCCATGGGTACAGCCCTAAAATGACAACCCCCCCCCCACACACACACCAAAAACCTT
>PVHT021183699.1:67902599-67935778 GCA_004024745.2 Catagonus wagneri
AACCCCTTGCCACCTTGAGGGTTTTAATCTCCATATATTGGATTACTGATAGTAAGTATTTTTGGATCCTTAGACAACCCATTTTCTCAATGGGGAAACTGAGGCAGGTAGAGAACTATTTTTGTGTGTGTATCTTTTTAGGGCCATACCTGCGGCATATGGAGGTTCCCAGGCTAGGGGTCCAATTGGAGCTTTAGCCGATGGCCTACACCGCAACTACAGCAGCGCCAGATCCAAGCCATGTCTGTGACCTACACCACAGCTCATGGCAATGCCAGATCCTTAACCCACTGAGTGAGGCCAGGGATTGAACCCGTGTCCTCTTGGATGCTAGTTGGATTCATTAACTGCTGAGCCACGAGAGGAACTCCCTTGTTTTGTTTTTGAAGCAAATATCACAACCATGTCTGATAATCTCTGATAATCTTTTATTTTGAATTATAACTGTATTTATATAAAAAGCTATATGAAGCATTAAAAATTTAGTTCTACATTTAACAAATCACTTCTATTAAAAAATAAGAAAATTACACAAAAAAAGAAGAGATGAAACTTAACCAAAAAATAAGTTAGTGTGTTCAATTTGTGGACACATTTATGAGGTACCTACTCTGTGCCAGGTACTGTTCTTGGTGCTGGGGATACGAAGGTGAAGCAAGGTAAATTTCCTACCCTCATGGGGCTTTCATTCTAATGGCAGAAAACAAATGATATTTAAGTAAATGGAAATATGTATAATTCCAGGCCAGCAGTAAGTGCGACGAAGAAATGTGAAGTAATGTTGAGCACAGAGTGAAGGAGCTGGGGTAGGGCTGTTTTAGGTCAGGAAAGACTTCCTGGTGAAGGTGACATCAGAGCAGAGATCCAAATGAAGTGAGGGACCAGGACATGGTAGAACTCAAGGGAGATGCAGACTAGACCGAGAGAACAGCAAGTGCAAAGGCCCTGAGGTAGCACAGAGGCTTCCAGTTTGGAAGGAAGAGACAGAGTGGCCGAGTACAGTGAGCTAGAGGCAGAGAAGGAGAGGAGATGGATAGGTTGGCAGGGGCCAGACTGTCACCAAGTCAGGGGTTTCTGAAGGCCGTAGTTAACATCAGGAATGCTTAATGTTAAAAACAAATACACTGAAACCCTTTAATTTTTCCAAATATAAATGCAAAACAGGCTTGTAGAATATTTGGTAAATATATGAAAGTATAAAAAAATAAAATGGAAATAATTCTTGGAGATGACCACTATTAATATTTGATACCCTGCCCTTTGCTATTTATTTTATGTGTGTGTATATACACACAATTTATATTATTTATATACTTATATTTAAATACATATAGTTTATATTTATTGCATGGATTTTTATCAACTTTTGCATTTTAGGTAGTATGAAATATTGTGCAGTTTTTACATATAATGCATGTAGCATATAACAAGTGTATTGAAATATTTCTATATAAATATTTTATATAATTATTTAAAGTATATGGAGTTCCCGTCATGGCTCAGTGGTTAACGAATCCGACTAGGAACCATGAGGTTGCAGGTTCGATCCCTGGCCTTGCTCAGTGGGTTAAAGATCCGGCGTTGCCGTGAGCTGTGGTGTAGGTTGCAGATGCCGCTCGGATCCCGTGTTGCTGTGGCTGTGGTGAAGGCCGGCAGCTACAGCTCCTGTTAGACCCCTAGCCTGGGAACCTCCATGTGCTGCGGGTATGGCCCCAGATAAGGCAAAAAGACAAAAAAAAAAAGTATGCATTGTATATAGTCTGTTATATATTTGTATATAATATAGTTATATAAAGTATTTTATATAGTTAATATGTTTATATAAAATACTCCATATCTATAAAGCATACAAATATGTACATATATAATATTTTTTAAAGTACAGAGGAGTTCTCCTAGTGGCGCAGCAGTTAACGAATCCGACTAGGAACCATGAGGTTGCGGGTTCGATCCCTGGCCTTGCTCAGTGGGTTAATGATCCGGCATTGCCGTGAGCTGTGGTATAGGTCACAGATGTGGCTCAGATCTGGCATTGCTGTGGCTGTGGTGTAGGCTGGCAGCTGTAGCTCCAATTCTACCCCAGCCCGGGAACCTCCATATGCTGCAGGTGTGGCCCTAAAAAGCAAAAAAAAGTAGAGAATGTGTTACATATGTACATAACATTATATGTAGAATGTATAACATATATACATATAACATTTATATGTAGAACATTATGTGTAATATGTATATATATAGAATATACATGGAAAATTTATATATAAATGTATTATACGAATAATCACAATTATAAAAACAAATATAAATGTTTCATATGTTAATGTAATATAGATGAATGCACTATATATCTGTCACTATTGTATATATTAATTATATTGCATATTTCCTATACTTAATATATTTAATCAATATAGTATATTTGTAACCCATTTATGTAGGTAGGTTTATATTTATATAAATTGCAAATAAGTGAATATATACATACGAAATTACTGTGTGACATATAATTTGTATTATATAAATATAATGTAGAAATATATTTATTATTATTTATATGGCATACCTTGTTTTATGCATAGTTTATTTTTAATTTTTTTTTGTCTTTTAGGGCTATACCCGTGGCATATGGAGGTTCCCAGGCTAGGGATCTAATTGGAGCTGTAACTGCCGGCCTACGCCACAGTCATAGCAATGCCAGACCGAGCTGCGTCCGAGACCTGCATCACAGCTCATGGCAATGCTGGATATTTAACCCACTGATTGAGGCCAGGATCGAACCCACAACCTCATGGTTCCTAGTCAGATTCGTTTACGCTGCACCAGGACGGGAACTCCCTTGTTTTATGCATAGTTTAGACTTCTGCTTTCTAAGTAGCATAAAATGTTATAGCATGTTAATATAAAATGTATAAAGTATAAAAATATGCAAAAATTTAATTAATTAAATATACATGATTATATATTATTATATTGTATTGCTATATAATATCCTATTAAAATAGACATGAACCAGAATCCTACATCCTAAAGTGTTTAATTTATATCATAAGAAATTGTTTCTGTTGGGCATCCCCATGTGGCTCAGTAAGCAACCCGACCAGTATCCATGAGGACGGGGGTTCGATCCCTGGCCTTGCTCAGTGGCTTAAGGATCCAGTGTTGCCCTGACCTATGATGTTGGTCACAGACACGGCTCAGATTCTGTTTTGCTATGGCTGTGGTCTGGGCTGGCACAGAAGCTCTAGTCCTCTAACCTGGTAACTTCCATATGCTGTGGTGCAGCCTTTAAAAAAAAAGAGAGAAATTGTTCCTGTAAATGTTAGTAAGATAAAGTATTATCACTAATAGACTATTGATGTTAATTCTGTGTCAAGTATCACACTTTAGAGTTCCCTTTGTGGCGCAATGGAGACAAATCTGACTAGAAACCATGAGGTTGCGGGTTCAATATCTGACCTCGCTCAGTGGATTAAGGATCTGGCACTGGGAGCTGTGGTATAGGCCACAGACGCAGCTGTGGCTGTGGTGTAGGCTGGCAGCTGTATCTCTGACTCAACCCCTAGCCTGGGAACATCCATATGCCATGGGTGCGGCCCTAAAAAGCAGAAAAAAAAAAAGTATCACACTTTATGCTTTCGATGCATGATGTCATTTAATCTTTGTGTTAGTCCTGTTCTCCCCATTTTCCTGATGAAGCAACCGAGGCCTAGAAAGGTTAGGCCTGCATGGTGGTATGTGTGCTATGGAGGCTCTGTACATGTGGGGAGTTTAGCAATTCTCCAGTTCTTGGCTGTCTTACTTGTTTCTGGGACCCTGGCAATTATGTTTTGTTTGTTTGTTTGTTTTTGCTTTCTTTCTTTTTAGGGCCGCACATATGGAGGTTCCCAGTCTAGAGGTCTAATCGGAGCTACAACTGCCAACCTACGCCACAGCCACAGCAACGCCAGATCCGAGCCGCATCTGCGAACTACACCACGGCTCACAGCTACGCCGGATCCTTAACCCACTGAGCAAGGTCAGGGATCAAACCTCATGGTTCCTTGTCAGATTCATTAACCGCGGCACCACGATGGGAACTCCCAATGGCAATTATGTTTTTAGATTCTGTTGGTTTTCTGTGTGTTTGGAGCTCTGGGTCATTCCTGGAGGTGTGTGGGGCGCGTGTGGTTGGACTCCACGGCCTTGCTGCTCACACAGGAGTGTTTCTCCTCTTCTCCCCACAGAAGGATTTACTCCTCAACGAAATTCCCAGCAGCACCACGTCGCTCTGCTCCAGGAGGACGGACGTGGAGAAGGCGATGGCCAAGGAGATCTGCCAGAGCTACCTGGAGAAGAGAGCAGGGAGGCTGCCGCAGGCCTGTGCCGAGGCCTTGGCCACTGCCGCCTGCCTCTGCCTGCGGAGGCGCAACGCCAGCCTGGCCGAGGTGAGCCTGACGCTCCGCTTTCCCCCCGAGAGATGAGCCCGTCCTGGGTCAGCTGGGCCTCACCTTCTGGGCCCAATGGGCCTGCTTTACTGGGGACTCAGTCACAATCCCTTTATCGAGAAGTGATTTCATACACTGGGGCCGTATTTGGTTGCAAATAGCAGTGTATACTGGAGCTCAGCACAGCCACACTGGAGGCTGTGGTCCCGAGGGCAAATAGGGCCACACCCTCAGAGTTCCCTGGTGGCCTAGTAGATAAGGATCCCGCATTGTCACTGTTGTGGTTCCAGTCATTGCTGTGGTGCAGGTTCAGTTTCTGGCCCCCTGGCCCAGCAACTTCCAAAGTCCATTTGCTTTCTCTGTAAGTGCTTTATTCTCCCTTCTCTCTAGGCCCTTCTCCTTCCAGCCATCCTCTAGGTCAGGTGATAAACCATATTCACTTAGCTGTCATGGTTCTGTCTTCATTGAGAGACAATCTCCAGGTGTGATTCCAGCCTCTCGGTGACTGAGCTTGACTGATCTAGCTAGGATGAGGTGTTCCCGCATTGACCAATCAGATAAGTTGGTGGGAGGTGGGCTCAGTTATATAAACCCGTGGTCGGGGGCAAGCCCCAAAGGTGGGAAGGACAGGTCCCAGAGCAAGGGCTCATCTTTTGCTAATATCCCAGAAATCAACTACCACAGCAGATAGAATATTTATGGCAGGTGGTTTCCATGGTAACAGGTGTCAATTTAGGGACCAAATTGTCTAGGTCTCTTCAAGGACAAAATAACTGCCTGAATGATCTCAGAGATCATTCCTCTGAGTGCTTTTCAAGTGGTGCCTGGGTGAGAGGGGCTCCTTGAGAATATTTGTTGGCAGGAAGAGTGCTGTGGGGGCTGCAGGCCCCACCTACGACTCACTTCTTATAATTGTATTGAGTTCTCAGTATTTTATTTAAGGAAAGGGTTTGCTAGCTGAAAAGTAATCTTCAAACCCCACTGCCTTAGCCCAAGCCTCCCATTCTATAGATGAGGATATCGAGGCCACGAGAGGAGATGATAAGGCCAGAGGGAGTTTCTTCATCGCCTTCTGGACTCCTGGCATCAGTACATGGCACGAGCTAGAGGCAAGATGCTGCTCTCAGCCTGGGCTGTGCTCCAGCTGCCCGAGTGCCACAGTGTTCAGTCACTCACTCAGCAGTTGTGTGCTCGTCCCTAGGGTTGTATCGGGGAACAAGTCAGGCCCAGTTGCACTTTCCTGGAGTTCACAGACACTGTGAAATCATGGTCTGGTGAGCATGGAGTAGAGTAGTGGGCCCCACCCAGGACTCTCCCAAGGAAGTGATGTGTAAACAGATGAGCAATCCAAGCAGAAGGAACAGTTCATGCAAATAGCCTGAGCTGAGAGAGAGCCTGGCAAGGTCAAGGGCCTGGAAGAAGGTCACAGTGGCCAGAACACAGAGCGGATGGGGCAAAGTGGCATGTGATGAGGCTGCTGCGGAAGGAGGGACCTGACGATAGAGGGCTTTGCGGGCATGGTCATAATTTTGAGGAAGTCATGAGGGTAATAAGCAGGGGCAGGACATAATCAGACATGTTTTAAAAAGAACTCTCTCCCTCAGCCACCTTATTCTTTCATTCAGACTCTCATCCCTTCATTCATTTCATTCTTTCGTTCAGTTAGAGCACAAAGAAGCTGCTATAATAAGGAGACTCCAGAATAAGTGAGGTAGAGGTTTACTCTCTTTAGCTTAACAGTTTGAATGTAGGCAGTCCAGAGCTGATGTGGCAGTGCCACAGTATTGGGGATTCAGGCTCCTGTATTGTTGCTCTGCTATCCTTACCCTGTGGCTTCCATTTCAGAGTCCACAGTGGCTGCTCTAGCTCAGGCTGTCGCACCTGCATTCCAGCCACTAAAAGGAGGTTAAAAAGAAGAGGAGAACATACCCTCTTCCTTTTAAGGGTGTGACCTGGAAATGCACACATTACTCTTTTCCCACAACTCATAGGCCAGAACTTAGTTATATGGCCATACCTACTTCCAAGTGAATTAAAAAAAATTTTTTTTTCTTTGTAGGGCCAAACCTGCAGCACATGGAAGTTCCCAGGCTAGGCGTCAAATCAGAGCTACATCTGTGGGCCTACACCACAGCCACAGCAATGCGGGATCCTAGCCACATCTGCAACCTACACCACGGTTCACTGCAATGCTGGATCCTTAACCCACTGATTGAGGCCAGGGCTCAAACCCGCATCCTCATGGATACTAGTCAGGTATCCATGAGGCCACAATGGGAACTCCCAAGTGAATTCATCTTTTTTAGCTTGGCAGGTTTTTTTTTTTTTTTTTTTTTTTTATGGCCGTGTCTGTGGCATATGGAAGTTCCCTGGCCAGGGATAGAATCCCAACTGCAGCTGTGACCTACACCACAGCTGTGGCAGCACCAGATCCTTAATGCACTGTGTCAGGCCAGGGACACTGCTGGATCCTTAACTCACTGTGCCACAGCAGGAACTCCTTGGCAAATATTTATTGGGAATATACTGTGAAGATTTTTCTCAAGAGGTGACATTTGAACTGGGCCTTGAAGGATGAGGAAGCATTTACTTTGTAGAATAAAGTAGATAGGGCACTCGAGGTGTCCCAGGAGGAATGAGAAATGGTCCTTGTCCCCAGTATTTCAGAACCAAGGTAGGAAATGAGAGATCACCGGGGTCATGGACTTGAAGACAAGCTGACTTGGGTTTTGTGGTCTTTTCTGCCACTCACTTACTGGGTGACCTTAGGCAGGGAACCTAACCTCTCTCATCTTTTAATTTTTTTATTTATAAAAACTCGTGTCAAATGTGCTTTATAAATTGCAAGGCACTGAGCAGATGAGATTTGTTATTTTTACTCAGGGATTGTTTGTGTGCTGCGCGCGCATGCGTGTGTATGTCTGTGTGTAAAGAAAAAAAATGTTCATTCCCCATCTGCCTTTAATCTTCTGAAGGTCCCTAACCCCCAAAAGCCCTCAAGGGCACTATCTATATTACTTAGGGCATTTTTAGTTGAAAATGATAGAAACTCAACTCAAATTCTTAGATACACAGACATACACGTGCACTGAAAGAGAGAAGGAAGCAGGGTGAATGAGTGAATGATTTATAGGCTCATTTAAACAAACTGTAGGCGGGACAGGCATTTGCGGCAGCTAAACACAGGGTCTCAACCAGCAAAAGTGCAGCTATCTGTATCTCTGAGCCTTTGTCTCTCTCTCCATCTCTATCCTCTGTTTTACTCTGTCGGGGTGGGGGTGGCGGCTCCATTTTCTCCTGCTGTGGGTTTTCCGTGTGTGGTGGGAAGTCTGGCTCTGCCACTAGAAAAGAAAGGGGAGTTTTGCATCAATAAGCAAAACTGTGGGTGGAAGAAGCCCACAGAAGGATTCTGATTGGCCTGCTTGGGTCACGTGCGCACACCTGGCTCCGTCATTAAGGTCAGCGTTTGGGATTTTGTGATTGGGCCATCTGGGTCACGTGCTGGAATGGATGGCGGCAAGACTGGCTCTTTTCAAAGGAAGGATGAAGTCCTTCCAGGCAAAGCAACGGACATTTGATTCTTCAGTGTGTGTGCCTCTCTCCTGAGGCCTGGGAGACCCGTTAGATTTTTAATTTCAGAAAGAGCTCTTGGTGAGTGCCTCTGTCTCCTCCCCAAGGTGTGCGGCTCTGTGGCGGCTGTGGAGGAGCAGCTGAGGAGTCAGGACATGTCGGTCCCTTGGAGTGGGCTTTCCGAGGGCACGGGCTCTTCCTCCAACACTCCGGAAGAAACGGATGACGTGGACAATTCCAGCTTGGAATCCTCCAGCTCCACGAGGGCGGCACCCTGGGCTGGGGCAGCCGCCTCGCCTCCCCCCACAGCGGATGGAGAAGGCAGGCTGCCGGCCCCCAGGGCGGAGGAAGCCGACTCCTGCTCTGAAGCTTGCGCCTGTCCAGAGCCGCCCCAGGATGGTAAGCGTGGGGTCTGAGTGCTTGTACATGTTCATTTCTGTCTGTAACTCGGCCCATCATTTATTCGTTCTCTCCCTCATTCATGCCTTCGTTTGGTTATTCAGCTCTTTACTTCCCGCTGGCTGCACAAAGAGAAACCTGGGGAACCATTGCCCCTCTCCCCTGGCCCCCGATGCCCACTACCTCACTGAGTCCTATCCATTGACCTAAACACACCTCAGCCCCATCTGCTTCCCTGCCGCTGACTGTCCCTGTACCACTACCACCCCACCCCCACCCTCGCCTCCTCTAAGCTACTTTCCTCTTGCTGGATGGCCTCACAGCCTTCCTGTGTCCTTCGTGAGCCACCCTGGCCCCTCATCAGTTCCTTCTCCAGAGGCCAGTCATAGTGGCTTTGAAAAACAGCTCATATTGCCCCTCGTTTAAAGACCTTGCTCCCCATGGCACTTAGGGACCAAGTCAGAACTTTCCCTTGGGACCAGCAAGGGCCCATGTGGTCAGTTGTAACCTGCCTCTCCATCCTCATTTTACACCTTGCCAGCTGCTTCCAAAGATACCTTCTATTTCTACCTCTGGGGTCCAAATATACCAGATTTCCTTATGCAATAAAAATTTGGAAGGCCTTTACAATTCAGCATTCTCATCCCTAGTAAACGTGGCTTTATGATTGTCTCAGGCTCTGACCTCTCCTGTTGTTCCTCCTCCCACATGGAGGTGAGAGGATGGAGAGAGAGAGGGTGTAAGCTTCATTCCAACTGTCCCTCCCCAGGGGAGAAGCATGGAAGCTCCCCCTTTCTGAAAGGTGGGGGCAGGGGGGAGGTCTTCCCTGCAAAAGCAGAAGCTGTGACAGTTCTCATTCGGCCCCGGGCCTGATTCAGAAGCTTGATTTAAGTGAGAAACTCTGACCAAGTCTGACTTTCCAAGAATTATAATAATAATAAATGTTTCCAAATACCTTTTGTTTAAATCTCTCTCTCTCTCTCTCTTTTTTTTTTTTTTTTTTTTTTTTTTTTTTACTTTTCATTGAACATCAGCTGCAGAGACTTCGTGGAAAATTGAGATCAATGAGGCCAAAAGGAAACTGATGGAGAATATCCTGCTTTACAAAGAAGAGAAACTGGACAGCATTGAGCTCTTTGGCCCCTGATGATTTGAACACAGCTGAGGACCGTGTTCTTCCATGGGAAAGATGAATGTCCAATCAAGAAAAAGTTCTGAGGTGGAATCAAGATCTCCCAGGAAACACCAACCATCAGCTTCCCTGGAGGGGAGAGACACTTCTCTTTTGCCAGAGTGGGTTGGGGGAGACGAGACCTCAGCTTTCAGGGACACAAAAATCCAAGAAGTCCTCTTCCTTTCTGAGATCTGTCAGTCAGAGCTCAGGGTTATCAGGAGACTAAAGCGGAAACCCTGGTACATGGCCCAGGATGTGGGCAATTTTGTGGTTCCAGGGAGCATGTGACAATAACCACCCCAGCAGATGCCATTATCCTTGACCGCTGACAGAGCATTCTGAGCACCACTGGCCGTTTCTAAAATTAAGATCTCTGGGTAATGTTTGCCACCAACGGCCTGCAAGCTTCCATGACCCAAAAGACTTTTAACTCATATACCAGTGCAATTCTTCACTCCCGCCTCAGGGTCTCAAGTTTTACAAATGCCAGACACTTGGCAGAGGATTCTAGAAGTTTTCTGCTTTCTCTTTCTGAAATCTTGCAACCTACAGATATTTATTTAATGTACCCTCTGCACCCTTTGTCCTCCCATCCCACTAATGCTAATATTTTTAATAGAGCCTTTAAAGTACATGTATTATTTATGGCTGGATGAAAAATGAGACCTAGTTTCATGTTTGATTCTGTTGCTAACTAAGTCAATCATGTACTTTCTGGAACCTCTGTTTCCTTGTAAGTAACATGCACTCATTCTCCCTCCCTGGGCTGTTCAGAGGAAAGGGTGAGACATGGCTACAGAAGCATTTTGGAAATGCGCTTGTCCTGTTCTATAAAATAAAAAAAATATTATTTGAGCCATGTACCTAACATTTATGCAGTGGGTATATTTCTGAAAAGTCATGTTTCAAAGCTTTTTGTGAAATGCTATTTTAAATTCAGTGTGTTCTATTTTAAATCTAATATAGTGATCCCCAGCCATTTTTGGTAAAATGAAAATACATTGGTAAAGTCAACAGATATCCTATCATGAGTTTTGTGTCCAAATGAATTTGTTTGGAGATGGTACTCCGCATCCATGAGGGGGATGTTGTGGGGTGGCTAGAGATTGGGTGCTGGCTGTGAAATGTTGGCTGTTAATAGTTGTATAGTCATGACAAAGTTAGGGAGTTACCTTGAACCTCTGTTTCTTCATCTATACAATAGGGAGAATAAAAAGTACCTGTTTTATAGGTTTGTTGTCAGGGCAAGGGGCAGATTCTGCCTGGTGAAAGCATTCAGTAGCCCCCCAGCAAAGTCAGCTTTGTATCGGTGTGTGACAAAGCCAGGGGAGCTCCGGCCCTGGTTCATGGTGATCAGTACTGACACCCCTTTCTTAAGCTCTGGTGGCCATGAGGACTCAACTAGAGTCGGCGTTACGAGCCCTGGACAGGACCTGGCGTGTGGTAAGCACCTTAAAATTATGAGCAGTATGTTTCCAGGGCATTTTGAGCAATAGAAGGCTGATGCCAAAAGGGTAATATTACTCACATATTTGCATTTGCAGGTTTGCAGACCAGGGCTTCATATGTTTCTGAAGAAGTCGGTGAACCACTCACAGTCTGTGAAAGCTTTCAACCTTCTTCCCTCAGCAAGCTGAAAATTCACACTTAAACAATTCTATATATGAATGCCATGATGTCTTTCCATGAATCCCCAGAGGGAAGGCCTGACTTTTAAAAATGTTAAAAGATGCATGTGACAAAAAAACCCAAAGGGCACAAAAGGTTACACGGGGGATTCCCCACTGGGATCATAGTCCCTCATTTCTTCTCCCCAGAGGCGACCACTGTTACTAGTTTAGGGTATTCATCCAGAGATGACAAAAACATTTTTCAGAAAGCCTTTTTTGCTCATCTTCATTAGTCATTATGAGGCAGAAGATAGATGAGCTCTGGGCCAGACATTTACAACCAGCCTCCTGTTTCTATCTTCAAGATAGAAATAACAGAAACAAGGTAAATAATTGGACTTTGTCTCCTGTGGACACTTTTTTTTTTTTAATGGCTGCACCCACAGCATATGGAAGTTCCCAGGCCAGGGCTTGAATCTGGGCCATATCTGCAAACTATGCTACAGCAGCAACACCAGATCCTTTAACCCACTGTGCTGGGCCGGGGATTTGGCCCTCACCTCCACAGAGACCTGAGCCACTGCAGTTGGATGCTTAACCCTGTACACCACAGCAGGAACTCCTGTGGATACTTTTATTCTTTTTTGTCTTTTGTCGTTTTAGGGTCGCACCCACGCATGTGGAGTTTCCCAGACTAGGGGGTCTAGTCAGAGCTACAGCTGCCAGCCTGCGCCACAGCCACAGCAACATGGGATCTGAGCCGCATCTTCAACCTACACCACAGCTCACGGCAACGCCGGATCCATAACCCACTGAGCAAGGCCAGGGATCGAACCCGCAACCTTATGGTTCCTAGTGGGATTCGTTTCTACTGAGCCACAATGGGAACTCCTCCTGTGGATACTTTTAAATAACATAATGGCAGGGGCAGAGGGACTAAGTCAGGGGCTAAGATCCCAACTACACATTCACAGAAAGACTCCTCAGGGTCAAAAGAGAGGGGTTCCACTCTGTAATAGGAGGTGTCAGTAGTCCGATGAACCCCCCACGCTGGAATCCATCTTGGCTAAAAGAAGCACATGCATGTTGGGGAGGGCCCTGGGTTCACCAGGTGTGGGAAATAAGATAATTGGCCAAAGACCCAGAAAGTCTGCCCTTGCACGTGATTTAAATCACCCCTTTGGGGAGTTCCCATTGTGGCTCAGCAGTAACGAAAGTATCCATGAGGACACAGTTTCAATTCTTGGCCTTGCTCACCCTTGCTCAGTGGGTTAAGAATCCGGCGTGCCGTGAGCTGTGGTGTAGGTCACAGATGCTCAGATCTGGTGTTGGTGTGGCTGTGGTGTAGCTGGCAGCTGAAGCTCTGATTCAACCCTTTGACTGGGAACCTCCATATCCGGAGGTGTGGCCCTAAAAAGTGGTAAAAAAAAAAAATCACCCTGTTGGCAGCTCCCCACTTGCAGGGGCATCCACAGTCCTCTCTGAGTGTGCTGCTTTGTTTCCAAACTGCTTCCCTGTGTATTGTCCCATATGTGCTCTGTTTGCCTCCTTGAAACATTCTTGCTTTAAAGGGGGCAAGAATCAAGGTTACTTCTAACCTCTAGCTCCTGGTTCCTAGAGGCTAGGATTCCTGGCTTTCACCCATGCCACCCAGGTTCAGTTCTTAAGCAAGAAATGAAGATCTCGCTTCAAGCCATTACTCACTGATGACTCCCAGAGTTCAATTATGGAAATGAAATCAAAACCAAAATGAAATAAGCACTCACACCTGCTTGGATGGCTGTGCAAAAAAGGCAGACAACAAGTGTCAGGAAGGATATGGAAAAACTGGGGCCCTCACACATTGCTGGTGGGATTGTAAAATGGCCAGCCACTCTGTAAAACAGTTGGTAGTTCCTCAAAAGGTTAAACATAATTTCCATATGACCTAGCGATTCCACTCAGATGTCAACCTAAGAAATGAAAACGTGTTCACACGAAAACTTGCACACCAGTGTTCATAGCAGCAATATTCCTAATAGCCATAGGTAGAAATAACCCAAATTTCCTTCAACAGATGAACAAACAGAATGAGCTATAGCCACGCAATGGAGTATTTTTCAGCCATAAAAAATGAAGTACCTGGAGTTCCCGCTGTGGCTCAGGAGAAACAAATCTGACTAGCATCTATGAGGACGCAGGTTCGATCCCTGGCCTTGTTCAGTGGATTAAGGATCCAGCATTGCCATGAGCTGTGGTGTAGGTCACAGACACGGCTCTGATCTAGTGTAGCTGTGGCTGTGGTATAGGCCAGTGGCTACAGCTTGGAATGGATCCCTAGCCTGGGAACCTCCATATGCCACAGGTGTGGCCCTAAAAAGACACACACACACACACACACACACAAAAGCACCGATACATGCTACAATATGGGTGCATCTTGAAAAAATAATGCTAAGAAGCCAATTATGTATAATTCCATTTTTATGAAATGTCTAGAATAGTCAAATCCATGGAGATAAACTAAAAGTGTGTGCGTGGGGTTGGGGGGTTGCTTTCCAGAGGGGAGTGGTAATGAAAACAAGATAGGTAATGAAATGTTCTAACATTAGATTATGGTACTGGTCGGACAACTCTGAATATACAAATTACCCATAGAATTATATACCTGTGAAATTCATAGTATGTAAATTGCATCTCAGTAATATTGTTGGAAATACAAATACACAATGGTTACTCTCAAGTATTTAATAATTTTTTATCTTAAGTCTCCTCTCTCTCATTTGTTATAATACATATATTTTTGCTATGCGTAGAGTATTTTCATTCGTGCTCTGGATCCTGTGTTTTTTCACATCTTCCTCAACAGTACTTTTGGATTACTTCATTCTTTTGGCCTGGTATTCTTTTGTATGGATATTCTGTAATTTATGTAACTAGCTTCACTTACCCGATACTGAGATTGTTTTCATTCTTGCTACTACAAAAAGGTTACACCAATTTACCGTCAATTGGGGATATATGGGGGCGCTTTTCCCCACATCCTCAGCTACAAAGAATATTCTCATGCTTTTTAAGTCACTGCTAATTTAATGGGTGAAAACAATTTTGTTTGCACTTTTTAATGAGCCATTTTTTCATATGTTAGAGCCTTGGTGATTTGCTTCTGTTCATTGGTTCATTTCCTTTGCCCACTAAATTACCTTCTTGCCAGAGTTTTAACGTAGTTAAGGACATCAGATCCCTTTGTCACATATTGCAAATATTTTTCCAAGTTTGTATCTTGTCTCTTTGATATTTTTTGGCGGGGGCGGGTAGTTTTCCCCCTCCCCCTCAACCTCGGCTTCTAATTTCTAATTCCAATTCTGTCATTTTCCGAGTTTGTCCCTTGGTCTCTGAGCCAGTTTCCTGCTGTGTAAATGAGCTGATGAGATTCGTGTGGGTTCACGAGCTCATCTGGATCCGAATGCGTCCGGCTAACGAGGGAGAGCGTTGAGCAGCAGAGAGCGGAGCCCTGGTAACCCAGCTCCGCGACGCCCCCTACCTGCACCGCTAGCGGACCTGAGACACTGCGGCCCAACCTCAGCTTCGCGCTCTTCCAGCACACGTGAGTGGCTCTACCGGGTCTAGCGTCCAACCAATGGACGAGTTTCGTAAGGCGTAGGGCCCCGCCTCCAAGCCGCCTGACCAACAGGCGAGCTCCGTCTTGCTCGGAGTCCCGCCCCTTTCCTTCTGAGCAATGGGCTTCCGTGGTTCAACGCAAGACCCGCCTCCTCCGCACGCCGCGGTGCGGGCCGTAGGGCTCGTTCCGGGAGGCGGACGCAGCCAAGGCTAGCGTGGTCCGAGCTCGGGCGGAGGGAGGGTAAGCGCCGCGGGCCTAAGGCTGTCAGCGAGCGGGCAGCCAAGGCTAAACCTCAGGGCCGTGCGGGGTGCGGGGTCGACGTCTGGGCCGCGGCAGCAGGGACAGAAGGCGGAGCGGGGCGGGCCCAGGGGCGTCCTAAGCAGGCGAACTGGTACGCCGTCGGCTTCTGAAGGGCGGCTCAACCCCTTGCGGCCCGGGGCTGGTCGGCGGGGCCGCGGGGGCAGGGCGGACTGCACGCCGGGTCCCGCCCTGCTCTGCGGCCCGCGCTCGGCGTTCCGGGCCTCCGGGCCGCGCGCCCGACCAGGGACTGCGGGTCTGGCCTCCAGGTGTGGACCTAACAGCTCCCTGTGGCCTTTCGGAGAGCTCTGACATCTCCGAAGGGCTTTGTATCGCAAACTCCATCACAGTCCCGGAAGCGCTTTGACATCTCCGAAGTAGCGCTGTGCAAACTGAAGCGCTTGGTAATCGCGGGAAGCACGTTGTGGGCTTGGAAACCGAATCGAACGAAGCCTTTGGTAAATCCTGGGAGCTTTTGGACTTCTCTGAAGCGCTTTGGAATCGCAAACATTCGAAGCGCTTTGGCATCTCCGAAACCTTGAACTGTGATGGGCAGTGGAAAGAAGGAGGAAAGGTCAGTGAGGCCAGTCCCTGACTCTGACATACTGGCTTGCCTTACCCCAGGGGATCCCGGGATGGCGGGAGTCTGAGGAGGGGCTGTCAGCAGGGCTGGTGGTGGACTCCAGCCTCCTCTTTACCTTGCAGGTGCCCATGGCGTCGGAGCGGCGCAAGGTCAAGTACCACTGGAGCAGCACTTCGGAGCGGAGTTCCCGCAAGCGCAGCTGCCTCCGGGAGCCCAGTGATGTGGCCCCCTCCAGCCGGCCAACTCACAGCTGTGCATCGCGTTCTGGCGGGGCCAGCAGCCCCAAGCGCCTGAAAGCCCAGAAAGAGGAAGATGTGGCCTGCACGCCGAGGTTGCCCTGGGGCTCATCCCGCCGCCGAAGTTCCTCCTCTTCTTCCTCCCATTCCTCTGGCCCAGGTGTGGGTGGGGCCGCCTCCAAAGGAGGCCTGATTCGGAGCTCACAGGGGTTCCTTTCCTCAGGGGAATCCCCTGGCAAACCCTCTCTAGAAGAAATGGCTTCTCTAGAGGAGGAAACCTGCAGCCTTAAGGTAAGTGGCCTTGACGCCTAGCAAACGTTGAAGCCCTTTCCACTTGGCTTGCGATGTTGGGGTGGGGCTTTTTTTTTTTTTTTTGGTGGAAGGATACCAAAAAAACTGCCCATGTTTCTTAAGGTCTCGGGGTCTTCCCAGAGGTCTAAGCGCAGACTGGAAGACGCCAGGGGATGGCCTAAGCACTGTGGAGAAGTGGTTTTCAAACTTGGCAGCACTTTGGTACTAGAAATTTCTTGTGCCTTCCTGCCCCTGATCCAATTATGTTGGTGTGGGCGGAGCTTCCAGGTATATAACTATTCCTCAGGTGCCTGTTACCGGCAGTCTGCATGGAGACTCGGCAGTCTGCATGGAGACTCGCTGCGCTGGGAGGCGGATGGCGCGCTCCGGAGACACAGATGTATGTATTTTGGTTGTCAATTTAAGGAATTCTGCCCTTGTACTTGGAAACACGGAACCGATGAAGAGTTTGGTTCTTCGTGTGGCTTTTCACCAAAGTTATGGTTTTCAGCACGTTGGGGTTTTGCATGGTGGGGCAGGGTTTGTCTTGGAGGCTAAACATTTGGTTCTCCAGCGGGAACGCTCAGGAGGGTTTCATAATACTTGGGAGCAGACCGAGGAGTGCGTCACGGAGGAGGTGCATTTCATCCACTCATGTTAACTTTTTTTTTTAAGGATTAAATTTTTCCTGTGCGCGTGTGTGGGTAAATTTTTTTTAACAGATTAAATTTTCTCTGCGCGCGTGCGTGTATATGTATGCATGCAGGTGCGTGTAACTGGACCCTGAGTTTGGAAAGGTTGTCTCCTGCAGTCTGCAGTTTCTTGGTTAGAGGAGAGGAGCCCTAGCTTATGTTGTAGCCCAAGCTATGTGAGCATCACCTGCTCCTTCAATCACGTTTTGAATAAATAGTTATCCAGGGCCTGGTTTGTGTGTTTCTAGTTGCTTGGGATTTGTCTTCCAGGTTTGGAGGTCAGGGCCTTGAGAGATGAGGGAGGAGTTTTGTACATGTGGAAGCAGGGGAAGGCTGACTTGGGTGAGATGGCCTTCCCCTAGATGAAGTTATAAAAAAAAAAAAAATTGGGAGTTCCCATTGTGGTGCTGTGGGTTCAGTGGTGTCTTTGCAGCGCCCAGTTGCAGGTTCCTCGGCGGGCACAGTGGTTAAAGGATCCTGTGTTGCTGCAGCTGTGTCATAGGTCGCAACTGTGGCTTGGATCTGATCCCATCCCTGGCCTGGGAACTCGGTACGCTGCGGACTGGCCAAAGAAGAAAACCGAAATTGGTCCTAAGCAAAGTGGTTTGTCCTTAACCCTTTGCTCAGTGGTTTCTTCTGTGGAACTGAGAAGTGAGGCTGTTATTTAGCCAGGTATCTTCACTCAAGACTTTATCCTTGGAGAAGTGTTCTTGGTGTTTTCCGTATGGACCTCACAGTCAGAACATTTGTATGGGCTCATGGACCATTTTTTTTTTTTTTAAATGGTGAGCTGAACATCTTGGTTTTTGACTTAAGAATACCGAATACAACTAAAACGTTAAGTCGGGTACATGTGAGGCTAATTTTGTCATTAATCCTCAATACAGTTTCAGTGGGTTGGGTACAGCTGTACTATGATCAGGTGCTCAAGCTGAACTTCATTTCATTAACACCGTCTGGGGGCCGCAGGCTAATCTTAATTGCCTTTCAGGTGCTTCATCTGGTCCCACTGGAGTTCTGAGCGTTGCGGGTATGACCAGTCCAATCCTATGACAGGGCCACCTTTCACTCATTTGGGCCTAAAGGGCCTTGTTTTGCCAAAATCAATTTAATGGTTAACCATGGAGGACAAGTCCGTCCCGGAAGTCCTGGGATTCTGCCCATGCCTCCCTCTCAGACATAAGCACTTGAGGGGTGTGTGCCAACCGTTCTGTTGGGGTGGAGCCATGAGATGGCTTCTAAGGAGCATCATGTGTGGGGGAGGCCTGGAGACGTCACTAGAATGCTGCCTCATGGGTGGGGTTCATTGGAGCAGTGAGCCCGGAATGGAGGCTGGGGAGGTGGGGCAGGGGGGAGGGGGCAGGAGAGTGTTAGGAGCCTAGGGAATTTGGATTTTATTCTGAGCCCTAAAGGCTCTCTACAGAGGGCAGGCAGATTTGCATTTGGGGAAGATCCCTCAAGTTGAGGGAGGGTAGAATATGTCCAGAGGCTTAATCCCAACTGGCCTTCTCCAGCACTGCTCAGGGCTCTCCCTGGAGCTCCTGTGTTAGTTTGAAAACCGAGTACAGTACACTACATGAGTCCTCTTGGTGAATTTGAAAGTTCCTCTTAACTTCTGCTGTCTGCACCTCTTCCCCCTCTTTTCTGCAATCATTTGAGAACTTGTTTGTCCAATAAGTGCAAAGTCCTGTTAGTGAGCATGGCTGAAGCGCAGGCACAAAACAGCCTGTTTTCTCCCTAGGTCCTCCCAGGGTCCTGTCACCACTCACCTGCCTTCCACCCAGCCATCCACCTGCTCTTTTGCATTTGTTCTGTAAACTCTGAGGGGTACACACTTAGCTTGGTGTCCGCCCCCCATCCCCAGCACCAAGGTCTCTTCCAAGTCATGGTATGTTCACAGGGGAGGATGTTTGTCTTAGTCCACTCGGGCTGCTATAACAAAATGCCCCAGACTGGTTAAGTTATAAACACCATATACCTCTTACAGTTGTAGAGGCTGGAGGTTTGAGAATCAGGGTGGCACCTTGGTCTGGTGGGGGCCTTCTTCTGGGTTGCAGACTTCTCTTTGTGTCCTCACGTGGTAGAAGGAAGCAAAGAAGCACTCTTGGGGCCTCTTCACTGGACACTAATCCAATCAATAATGGCTCCACTTTCATGACCTAATCACTTCCCAAAGGACCTTCTAATAGTATCACCTTGGGGTTAGATTTCAGCACAGGAGGAATTTTGTGGGGAACATGTTCAGACTGTAGCTGGACCAGAGTTTTGGAATCCCTGGAGATCCCTGTGGTAGGCCTCATTGCGCCGTGTTACCTCCAAGATCATTGTTTTCCAGGTTTTTTTCAAATTCTAATGGTAGCTGATGATCTTTTACTTTATAGTGAAGGTGAAATGCGTCTATTGTGAGCACCTTCACCTACCTTATATTTAGTTTTTAGTATGTATATCTAAATTTCTAATTCGATTTAAGGAAGGAGTAGTGGAAAGGAAAATTTGAGCTCTACCCCCCTTCTTTTTCTCTTTTTTCAATCCCTCTCACCTTTTCAACAGCAATGCGTGAGTTTTGTTATAGTTGATTTACAATGTTTTGTTAATTTCTGTTGTAATTCAGTTATGTGTACACATACCGTTTTTTTTTTTTTGGCCACACAGCATATGGAAGTTCTTGGATCATGGATTGAATCCAAGCTGCATTCATTCTTTTACAGATTCTTTTCTCATGTAGATTATTACAGAATATTGAGTAGAGTTCCCTGTGCTCTATAGCAGATCCCCGTTGAGCATCCATTTCATATACAGTAGTATGAATATGCCAGTCCCAAATCTCCCCCATCCATCTCCCTGTCCCATATTTCCCCTTTGGTTACCATAGGTTTGTTTTTGAAGTCTGTGAGTCTTTTTCTGGAAATGTGAGCTTTTATGGTGTGGCAGACCTTGTCAAATATGAGTCTCAATATTTGACCTGTAGACTCACACGATCCTCAGTGTTGTGAGGTAGGCAGTGTTATCTTTACACACCAGCTAACAAATACTTAGATATCAGTGAATGCGTGTTTGAACACCTGCTGTTTGTAGGTGCTGGGAAAATGAGGCTCATAAAAGTTAAATGACTTGACCAAGGCCACACAGCTTGTATAGGGCAGAGCTTTGATGTGATCTCAGATCAGTCAGACCTCAAAGCCAGCGTTTGGGGATTCCCATTGTGGCTCAGCGGTAACGAATCCAACTACTATATCCATCAGGACTTGGGTTCGATCCCTGACCTCGCTCAGTGGGTTAAGGATCCGGTGTTGCCATGAGCTGTGGTGTAGATCGCAGATGCGGCTCAGATCCCGAGATGCTGTGTCTCTGATTAGACCCTTAGCCTGGGAACCTCCATATGCCATGGGTGCGGCCCTAAAGAGCAAAAAAAAAAAAAAAAAAAAGCCTATGTTCTTTGTGTTGTCGTCCCCCCTTAGATGTGAGGGATGGGGAGGTGCAGAGGGTAGGATCCTTTCCTGGAGGTTGGTGTGGGGTCACACAGCCCAAAAACGAGAAAGCATCGTGCATCTTGGCTCTTGAGTAAGGGCTCATGTGTGAGCCCGTGTCCTGCATCTTCACTCAGCAGACGTCCAGTGCTTGGGGGGCGGCGGGGGGAGGCTGTGCTAGGGCTGGAGGTGCAGAGAATAAGGCAGTGGTTGAGAGACTGGAAGATGGTTTATCATAGTGCATTGTGTGGAGTGGTGTAACAGGGATATTTCAGGTACCAGGGCTCAAAGGAACACGTGACTGACCACCAGGGAAGTCCTTACCGCAAAAGAGTACTTTGATTTTTCCCGGTGGACAAGGAAGAGGAAAGGTCATTTCAGGCACACTGTCCAGAGGGGGTCAGGAAAGGCTGGTCTGATGCTTGTACCAGGGGCCCTCTTTTCCCCCTTCTCCAGTGTTTTCTTCATCCCCAGGACCCCTGGGTGTGTGGAGAAAGGTGGGAGATGATGTGGAAGGAGGGTTGGAGGGCTGCCGGTGTCAAGCTCAGGTGTTCGGAATATATTCCGTAGGTGGATGCAGAGGCTTGCAAGCAAAGGTACAACACTGCGGGATTTTAGAACTCCTTGTGGCTCGTGGAGGGAGAGGATGGGCGAGCAGCCTAACGGGGCTTAGGGCTGGAACCACATCGCTACTGTCGTTTGCCAGGTGCTTCATATACGAAGTCACCTTTCATAACCTGTTTTTTTTCTTTCCAGGTTGATTCCAAAGACAGTTCTCGTAACTCCGTGGACTCTGAATTTGCAGCTGAAGCTGAGAGTCAAAGTGATGCAACTGAGAAATCTAACAAGGTCCAGAAAAGGAAGAGGGACAGACCTCAAGACCAAGGCTCTACGATGATCTACCTGAAGGCCATCCAGGGCATCCTCGGCACGTCGATGCCAAAAAGGAAGGGAGAGGCTGCCCCTCGGTCCAAAGCCAAAGCAGCGGAGCGTCCCAGCCGCCCAGAGGGACCGGCCACAAGTGTCCCCGAGTCTGTTCCTCAGAAGGAGAAAGAGTCCACCCCAGAGGGCAGAGAGGAGGAGGAGAAGGCTGTGTCGGAGAAGAGCGGCTTCTGCGACAGGAGAGTGGTGATAGACCCTCAGGAGAAGCCTGAGGAGGAGCCCCCAGGTGACCGAAGGATAGTCATTGACAAGCGCTCTCCACCCCTGGAGTTTGTGGATGACTCTGATTCCCATTTGAACAGCCACAAGGTGAGTCAGCCTCATGCCAAGCGTGGGGTGTTAGTTCTGTTAAATACATTTGGTCTTTTTAGTTTGATACCGAGTGTTAATTCATTTAACGCAGTACCTTACTTACCCACGGCTCCGGGAAGCAGCTCAAGTTCTCTTCTTTTGACATAGCTTTCAGAGTTAAGAAACCTCAATTTAGTGCTCTATTTTATTTTTTTGATTTATAGATACAGGTTTTTTCTTTGCTAAGATACAGGTTTGCCTGTGTAACAAAGGTCAAAATAACAGTGGCTTAAAGAAAATAGTGTAGTTTAAGGAGGATGGCTCCACAGTGTGGGGGACCCGGTGCCTTCTGTCTCAGCAGAGGGCCCTCAGCAGTCTCCGGCTTGTGGTCCGAGTTAGCTACTGTGATGGGACTCAGTGCCTTACACTGACATTGCAGCCAGAAGGGATGGGAGAAGAGCAGAGTACATCCCCCCGCCCCACCTTTAAGAGCTTGGCTTAGAAGTTGTCCACATGGGAGTTCCCGCCGTGGCTCAGTGGAAATGAATCCTACCAGGAACCATGAGGTTGTGGGTTCGATCCCTGGCCTTGCTCAGTGGGTTAAGGATCTGGCGATGCCGTGAGCTGTGGTGAAGGTTGCAGACGCGGCTCGGATCCTGCGTTGTTGTGGCTGTGGCGTAAGCCGGCAGCTACAACTCGTGTTAGACCCCTAACCTGGGAACCTCCACATGCTGCAGGTGCGGCCCTAAAATTACAAAAAGACAAAAAAAAAAAAAAGGTTGTCCACATTATCTGCTCATAGCCATTGACAAGAATCTAGAAATCTAGCCAACACCTGCAAGAGAGTCTGGGAAATTAACTTCCATCTGGGGAGCCTTGTACCCAGATAAACTTCTGTTGCTCTAGAGGAAGGAGAGAGTGATTACTGAGTGCTGTGGGGGGAAATGAGAGATTTTTATGTGTGTGTGTGATTTTTTTTTTTTTTTAAATGTCTTTACATGTACTTGATTTACAATGTTCTGTGATTTTCTGCTGTACAGCAGAGTGACCCAGTCATACACACACACACACACACACACAAATTCTTTTTCCCCTGTTCTATCCTGTTCTATCATGTTCCATCACAAGTGACTGGATATAGTTCCCTGTGCTTTACAGCAGGAACTCATTGCGTATCCATTCTAAATGTAATAGGCAACTAGTGATTTTTAACATTGCATATAGTTCAGAGGAAAAAGCATTCCTATGTCGTACCCATCTCTGCCTATCCTTCACTACTGCTCTTTCTTCTAATATTGCCTCCATATTTTGAAGTAATTTTGCTTGGTTTATTTTTTAAAAATTAGGTGTCTGAGGTCTTCCTACTGAGGAAGATGAGAATTCGGTTCTCTACACTTGGACAGCATCCACGCCCTTAAATGTATTCTCTGCAGGGCCCTGTGTCATAATACAGTTTTTAGCTAAATCTGTTTAAGACTTACTATCCCCAAATTCATGTCTGAGCTACTTAGTATACTCTGGTTACATTTCCTTTCTTATAAAAGTTTATTTTCCTTGGTGTTCATCTTGCCTTGTTTTTCCCTTTAGTTTTCTCTGTACCTTTGACTATTTCATCTTCAAACTGCTAGTGCCGTACAGTTCTTCTCAATACTGTCAAAATAAGTAAACTGCCCCCTCCTCCCGTTTTTTTGAAGTCTACCTCCTTTAGTTGTTTTCTTAGGATTCCTTTCTCCCCTCTTTTCATCTCTGCTTTCCTTATGCGTAATTAAGATGAGTGTACATATTGATGTATATACGTAAAATTTTTTGACATACTTAATATCTGAGAACACTGGTTTAAGTTTTTTGAGTATTTTTTAAAACATCCTGTTCTTTCGAGATTACAGTACCTTTTCTTGTTTTTCTAAGAATATTGATTAAAAGTTTGTTTTAAAGTTTTCCTTCTGCACTGCTTGTTCTGAGTTTGCCTTGTGACTTTTTTCCTAAATGTTTTGGTTTCTTTCTTTTGTGGTAGGGCTTTTCTCAGCTGTTGTGGCTGGCTGTGTGTGTATTTTAAAGACAAAGTATTAAAAAGCCGGTCAGCAGTTCCGAGTGCATGGAGGGGCTTATCAGCTGCTGGTTTCAGTGTAGGGTGATAACCTGGGGGTTTCCTGTTGGGTCTGTAGCTCTGTCCTCAGGCTGAGGAATCCTTCTGTCCTCTGCCCAGGACCACACGTCTGGCTGCTGGTGCCGTAGGCTTCAGGTTGAAGCAGGCACCGGGGTTCTTACTGTCCAGCGTGTGCTGGTCTCTCACCTGTGTCTTTCGGCCCTAATTATTCCACAGGCTTCTGGTTTTAAGTTTTCTAAGCAGGAGCCATAGTCTTTTACTGGCTTGGGGCGGGACACACCCATCTGTACAGGATGAAAGCAGGGATCTGGGGCTCTGACTTATCAGAATCTCCAGTTTTCATCTGCAGTGTCACCTTCATTTTGAACTGTCTGGTCCCTCCAATTCCCGAGTCTTTTGTGGGGTCCTGTAGTGTGATTCAGCATGTTTCTAGGTTTTTCTCACTGCAGGCTTGGGCCTTGGCCATCTGTGATCTGTTTAGCCAGTAACCGTTCACCTCTCTGCTTTCTAGCATCTAATTTTTATTTAATTTGCTTTGCTGTTAATATGCTTTCTCTCTGTAGGTTTATGCCTTTTTTAGTTATATTTCCTGTAACTTTCAGAGTTTGTTTTTGGAAGGAAGGACAAAAACCCACCTATGCTGTATGTAATTGGAAATCCCAAAAACAGTAGGTTGTCCATGTTTCCTATCTAATGTAACTCTTTGTTTGGCTGATTAGAATTACATTGCATGCATGGATTTTCCAAACTTGCATGCCGCAGCTCCACTTTGTCAGACTGGACATGTAGACTGTCCATTGGGTATGTGTTTGGATGTGGCATAGTATGGTAGGTAAGCACATGAGTGTTGGCATCAGACAGTTTGGGTTCAGATCCTGTCTTGCCACCTGAACTGCAATAGTGAGACTGTCACTTAACCTCTTTGAACCAACCCTCTTTCTTCCTCTGTATAAAAAGGCGTGGTTCTTTAAATGTTCTCACAGACTAACACAAGGATCAGTGAACTTTGTAAAGGGCTACATAGTATATATTTTCAGCTTTGGGAATATATGGCCTCTGTTGCAACTATTCAACTCTGCTGCAATAGCATGAAAGCAGCCATTGGCAGTATTTAAATGAACAAGTCTGACTATATTCCAATAAAACTTTATTTACATCAGTAGGCAGTGCATTGGCTTGTGGGCCACCGTTTGTTGTACCCTGATCAATACGTGAAAATCCTTTGCTAAGAGCCTAGTGTATAGTAGGCTCTCAATAAATACAGCTTTAAATTTTACCATATGGGCCTGAACTTTAGGCAATGTTGAATTCTTCTTATTCTTTCCCATTTTCCCACAAAGGAAATCCAAAAACCTTTTCTTGGCCATCTTGACTATATAAGTTCGTTTGTTGGAAGTATTTCTAGGTACATATGCATTTTTTGAAGTCACTTTTTCCCCCACTCTGCCACCCCCCCCCCAATAATTAAACTTTTTCACAAGTATTTCTGATGTGGTCTTTGTTGTCACTGGAGTTACTTTTTGAGTCGAGTAAAGTGATTTCCTGAACTTTCTGATGATGAGAGAGAATCTGACCCAGGAAGTCTGAAATGGGACATGGGAATTGGTTTGGGTTTTTTTTTGTTTGTTTTTTAGCCCCACCGGGGCATGTGGAAGTTCCCAGGCCAAGGATGGTACCCTTGCCTCAGTAGTTGCAACCTGCGCCGCAGCTGCAGAACCTTACCTGCCATGCCACACCAGAACTTCCTGGGAATTGGTGTTTTTTTAACAAATACTCAGGTGAGAGAGAAGTTTGTGAAGCAGCCAGAGGACATGTCTACCTTCCCGTATAAATTCGAATTTTAACTTTATTTTTATTTAAACTTTTTATTATGGAATATTTAAAACATCTATGAAAATTACCCACATACCCATCACTCATTTTCAGCCAGTATCTCCACTCCACTGCCAGTCTTGTCTTGTTTTAGCTCTGTGTCCCTTTTCTCTCCGTGAATTATTTGGAAGCAAATCCCAGCTACTGTATCATTTCCTTCATAAATATTTCAGTGTCTGTTTCTCAAATTAGATATAGGATCTTCAGGAAAAAAAAAAAAAACTACACTTGGGTTCTCTCTTTTCCCTACCCTCCTCACACACATACACACATAATCTTTATTAGCATCAAATTTCTTGTAAGGGATTAATTTTCACTGTTTCACGATTGTTTCAGTTTGAAACAGGATTGAAGTAAGAGTCATGTGTGTGAGTTTCTAAATGTAAGTCTCTTTGCCTCTGTAGAATCCGCTTCCCCTCCCCAACCCCATGTTATTATTTGTGGTGGGGGGAAAAAAAAAGCATCGTTTGACTTTTAAAATTTCCTACAGCTGAGATTTTACTGATGAGATGTAGCCTGTTTAAAAATCTGTGTTATTCGGAGTTCCCATTGTGGCTCAGTGGGTTAAGAACGTGACATAGTGTCCATGAGGATGTGGGCTTGATCCTTGACCTTGTTCAGTGGGTTAAGGATCTGGCATTGTATAATTGCAGCATAGGTCACAGATACAGTTCAAATCTGGTGTTACCGTGGCCATGGTGTAGGCCTCAGCTGTGGCTCCAATTTGACCCCTAGCTTGGGAACTTCCATATCTGCAGGTACAGCAGTAAAAAGAAAAAATAAATATTATTCTGTCTCTGGAAATTTTGTCACAAACTGCAAATAGCTGTTTCCATTGCATTCAGGCAGTTTGTGTTCGTTTTTTTTTTTTTTTTTGGAGGTGTATTTTTGGGAGTGCCACAGTGTAACCATGTCTAATTATTTTTTAGGAAATATATTTCCATGGTTTAAAAATTAAAATGTGGCGTTCCCATCATGGCGCAGTAGAAAGGAATTTGACTAGGAACCATAAAGTTGCTTGTTAGATCCCTGGCCTCGCTCAGTGGGTTAAGGATCCGGCATTGCCGTGACCTATGGTATAGGTCGCAGACGCAGCTCGGATCCCGCATTGCTATGGCAGTGGTGTAGGCCAGCGGCTGTATCTCTGATTCAACCTTTAGTCTGGGAACCTCCATATGCCACGAGTGCGGCCCTAAAAAGCAAAAAAAATTAAAATAAAAAAAATGTATTTAGTGAAAAATAGCTTTCCAACCTGGCCCTTTGTTGCCCTATTCCTTCACCTGGATACTGTGTTTCTTAAGTATTTTTCCAGTCTGTAATTTTAGGCGTAACTGCTTACCATATTGCTATTTTGAAGTTATCTTTAAAACAGCAATCTTTAAGGAGTTCCCTTAGTGCTCATTGGAAAGGAATCTGACTAGGAACCATGAATGAGTTTGTAGGTTTGATTCCCTGGCCTTGCTCAGTGCGTTAAGGATCCTGCCTTCCTGTGGCTGTGGTGCAGGCTGGCAGCTGTAGCTGCAATATGACCCCTAGCCTGGGAACCTCCATGTGCCAGTGGTGCGGCCCTAAAAAAAAAAGGCAAAAAATTAAAAATAAATAAAAAATAAAACAGCCATCTTTAAAAGCTTTGTTAAAAATGACACCTAGCACGGAAGTGTGAGGTCATACCCCCCAGGAATAATTATTAAATCTATTACATTTCTTTGCTTCCCAGCTCCTCTGCTTTTAATTTATTTATTTATTTTTTATTTATTTTTTGAGTTTTTTTCTTTTATGGCTGTACTCGTGGCATATGGAGGTTCCCAGGCTAGGGGTCTAATCGGAGCTGTAGCCACTGGCCTATGCCACAGCCACAGCAACACGGGATTGGAGCCTCGTCTGTGACCTACACCACAGCTCACGGCAACACCGGATCCTTAACCCACTGAGCGAGGCCAGGGATCTAACCCTCAACCTCAGGGTTCCTAGTTAGATTGTTTCCGCTGTGCCACGATGGGAACTCCCTCCTCTCCTTTTTAAAGAAATGAGTTTAGGGAATCTCTTTAAGCATCTCACATTAGCTTGATTGAGATTTATTTGGGGTCATTTGTCTCTACATAAATGAGTACATCTTGTAATACAAGAGACTTTGTAAGAACTTGAATATAAAATAACCTCTAAAGGGAGTTCCCGTCGTGGCTCAGTGGTTAACGAATCCAACTAGGAACCATGAGGTTGTGGGTTCGATCCCTGGCCTTGCTCAGTGGGTTAAGGATCCGGTGTTGCCATGAGCTGTGGTGTAGGTTGCAGACGCGGCTCGGATCCCGCGTGGCTGTGGCTGTGGTGAAGGCCGGCGGCTACAGCTCCTGTTAGACCCCTAGCCTGGGAACCTCCATATGCCGCGGGTGTGGCCCTAGATAAGCAAAACAAACAAAAAAAGCCAAAATAAAATAAAATAAAATAACCTCTAAGGAGTTCCTGTCGTGGCACAGTGGAAATGAATCTGACTAGGAACCATGAAATTGCGGGTTCGATCCCTGGCCTCACTTAGTGGGTTAAGGATCCGGCATTGCCTTGAGCTCTGGTGGAGGTCACATATGTGGTTCAGATCTGGCGCTGTGGCTGTGGCTGTGGCGTAGGTCGGCACCTGTAGCTCTGATTAGACCCCGTAGCCTGGGAACCTCCATATGCCTTGGGTGTGGCCCTAAAAATAAAGTAGAATAACCCCTCAGAAAAGGAGGCATCATTTTGGGGAGAAACCCTTACTTTGGGCTTTTTTTTTTTTTTTTGACTTTTTAGGGCAGCACATGTGGTATATGAGGTTCCCAGGCTAGGGGTCAGATCGGAGCCATAGTTGCTGGCCTACACCACAGCCGTGTGGAGTCTAGTCCATGTACCACAGCTCATGGCAATGCTGGATCCTTAACACACTGAGCAAGGCCAGGGATCAAACCTGCATCCTCATGGATACTAGTCAGGTTGTTACAACTGAGCCACAACAGGAACACCTATTCGGGGATTTTTTGGCAATTTTAATGTTAACTTTTGTTATTGAAAAAAAAATGGCGAGATGTATTTTTAAGAGTTAGATTTGCGAAGATATTAATTATGCGTTAGTATATGTGGGAGACATATTTTTTGAAATATCATTGGTTTACAGTGTCAGACATTTTAACTGTCAGGTGCATATATACAAAAGTAATGGTTTCAGTGTGTCTCACTGAAAAATTCAGTAGGGACAAAAAAAACTTGTCAGGCTCAGGCAAGACTATATTATCTAGATCGTTGGAAGTTTCCATTAAAAGCAAGATAGTTTCTGAAAGATTTTTCTCCTTTAGAAATTAACTTTTAGAAAACTTTTAGTGGGGAATTTTAAACATACTCAGCTAGTGTAATGAATCCTCCAGGTTCCTATGCCCCAGCCTCAGGAGTTCAGAGTAAAATTTAAATGTGCCACAATTTCATTTGGACTTTAGAAAAGATTCTTGCATGGCTATTTCTGTTATTCTGGAAAGGAGTGGCAGGAGGAAGTTGAACTTGGTAACCATGTGTCAAATGGGTAATTTATAGTCTATTAAAATTTTGGTTACCAATTTGCTTGCTTTAAAGTTGTAAACTAAGGTGTGGAAAATTGGTGCACACAATCAAAACAAATCTTTAGTCCCATTTTAAGAAGGTAATCAGTTTATTCATAATGCTCTTTCATAGTGAATTGTTTGCTGTATTACATGAATGATGTTTGCTTATAAAAATATTAAAAGAGCTCAGTAAGGCCTCTTGCTCCAGTCTTCTGGTGCTGGCGGTTACAGATGGCTTCATAAGTGAGAAGAAACAGGCGCACGTAAGCCCAGTTTTTATTGCATGAGTACAGCTCTGTATTTACTGTATTTCTTAAACCTGATCTGTATCAAAATTACATGGATCAGAGTTCCCATTGTGGCGCAGCGGTAACAAACCCAGCTATTATCCATGAGGATATGATATGGGTTTGATCCCTGTCCTTGCTCAGTGGGTTAGGGATCTGGCATTGCTGTGAGGTGTGGTGTAGGTTGAGATGTGGCTTGGATTTGGCATTGCTGTGGCTGTGGTGTAGGCCGGCAGCTGCAGCTCTGATTTGACCCCTAGCCTGGGAGTTTCCATATGCCATGGGTATGGCCCAAAAAGGCAAAAAAAAAAAAAAAAAAAAAAATGGAGAATTAAGTATGGGTGACTTGGCCCCACTCTGACCCTTTTGAATCACAGTATCTCTGTGTCATAGGGCTTAAAAAGCCCCCTACTGGTTCTGATATAAAAGTTCAGGATTACTGTACCATTTTAGTCTACAAATAAATTCAAGTATAGTATTTATGAGCACTTACTCTATTGCCAAACCCTGTTCTAGGTGTTCAGGAGACATCAGCGAAGAAAATAAAAATTCTTGACTTTGTGGACCTGGTGTTCTAGCAGGGCTTAATTGATTTAATGCAATCACTATTTAATGCAGTCACTATTGCTACCGAGTGGTATAAAATAACCGTTTTATTTTGCTCTCAGGATTGTGAGTCAGGAATTCAGAAAAGTCTAGATTGGGCAGGTCTTGCTTGGTGGGGGGCAGTGGTGAGGGAAGTCTCTCCTGTGGTTCCATTCAGATAGTGGGAAGGCCGCGGTCTGAAAGCCTGCCAAGGCTGGCCGTCCACCATGCTCACTTGAATGTGAACATGTTAGGCAGTCGAGGCTGGCACGCAGCATGTGGTCATGGGTGCTCTGACGTCATGTGGTGGTCGGCCTCCCCAGAGGAGCAAGCGGAGAGAACCCGGAAAACTGCAAGGCCTCTCTGACCTGGCCCTGGAAGTAGCAGTGTCCCTTCTGGTTCTGTCATTTACAAGTTTGGCCCAGGTTCAAGGGGAGGGGTCCTGAATTCCAGCTTTAAACTGAGCGTAAGTAATGTCAAAGAACTTGTGGACACGTCTTAAAACCACTGCAGCTGTTTGGCTGTGTGCATTGAATGTGTGAGACCTGTTGTTAGAGATGAGATGCTGGGCATTGCTTTCCTCTGAGACCCCCAGTGCACAGTGTGAGAGAGCAGTTTTTCCCCAGACGGGTCATTCAGAAAGGGAAAGCAGGCTTGGCCTTCCTTTTAGGGACGGCATTATAAGACCATGGTCACAGTTTAGTCCCTGAAGCTGATAAGACTTTCCTAGCTGTAACCTGCCTCGCTTTCTGTAAGTACCCAGGAAACCAGGTGACAAAGTTTCTCCAAAGAGCTAATGCAAAGCCATCACCACGGCCAGAAAAACAGCCAGGGGCTTCTGTTGTGTAGACGGCAGAGTAGGGGCGGCTCTCCTCCCACCGGAAGAAGGCTGACCTTCTCTTTTCTTGTCTGCAGCCTAAAGAGAGAGAGGTGGTGATAGAGCGCTCCTCTTCCGGAAGTGACTGGTCTGATGTGGATGAGATTTCCACGGTCAGATTCTCTCAGGAGGAGCCCGTGTCACTGCAGCTCTCAGCAGTTCCGGAGCCTTCTGCCTTCCCCACCGACTACGTCATGTACCCGGCTCACTTATACAGTAGTCCCTGGTGTGACTATGCCAGCTACTGGACCAGCAATTCCAAGACCCCCAGCTATCCCTCCGTGGGTGGTGGTGGCGGCGGCAGTGGTGGTGGCGGCGACACAGCGCAGGTGGGGAGGAGGGCCCGGGCCTCTTCCCCCCCCTCCACAGTGAGCCCCCCAGACACCTCCAAGGGGCCCGAAGCCGCTGAGGAAGGCAGATCCCGGAAATCTCGTTCACTGCGTTTCTCCAGAAGCTCGGAAGAAGTGAAGGAGAAAAGAACATTCCAGGAGGATGCGCCGCCACGTCCGTGTGGAGGACACGCATCTAGCTCCCTGCCCAGGAGCCGTCGGGAGCCCAGGCTGGAGGGTTTCATCGACACCCACTGTCACTTGGACATGCTTTATTCCAAGTTGGCCTTCAAAGGGACCTTCACAAAGTTTCGGAAGATTTACAGCAGCTCCTTCCCTAAGGAATTTCAGGGCTGCATCTCTGACTTCTGTGATCCTCGGACACTGACAGATTGCCTCTGGGAGGATCTGTTGAAAGAGGATCTGGTGTGGGGAGCCTTCGGCTGTCACCCCCATTTTGCACGTTACTACAATGAGAGTCAAGAAAGAAAGCTTCTGCAAGCCTTAAGGCACCCCAAGGCTGTGGCGTTTGGGGAGATGGGCTTGGATTACTCTCACAAGTGCACCACATCCGTCCCAGAGCAGCACAAGGTAATGTCTTCCTGTTTGCCTGGAGTTGCAGTTCTCCTTTCAGGTGTTTCTGTGCTTTTGGAACCAAAGAATTTGGAATCTGAAAATTTAATTGCTCTTACTCATACCATGTAGATGTCACTGGTCAGAGGCCTCACACTTTCTTACTTTTCAGCTCAGCTATGTAATAATTTACATAGCTGTAATAGTGTAATTACTCAAGGGATCATTTTTTAGAAGCAAGAATTAAATGTTGGAATTAGAGTCTCTTGCTGCCTCCCGCCTCTGGAGGGATTCAGGGAGGGCAGGTGTGCTACGGAGGGTTTCAGCCAGTTGTAGATGCTGGAATCAGCCGATCTTCAAAGTCCCTGGAAAGCATTCACTTTCCTTTAGTTGAAAACACAGGTTAAACGTGAATTACATCAGAATTCGTATCGGCCCAGTGCCATTATTTTGTGAAGACGTAGTGCAGATCCTGGACTTGAAAATGTCATTCTCGGAGTTCCTGTCATGGTGCAGCAGAAATGAATCTGGCTAGGAACCATGAGGTTGTGGGTTCGATCCCTGGCCTTGCTCAGTGGGTTAAGGATCCGGTGTTGCCGTGAGCTGTGGTGTAGGTCACAGATGTGGCTTGGATCCAACGTTGCTGTGGCATAGGCCAGCAGCTGCAGCTCCGATCCTACCCCTGTCCTGGGAACTTCCACATGCCACGGGTGCAAGCCTAAGAAACAACAAAAAAAAGAAAGAAAATATCACTCTCAAGTGAATACCACCTGACTCAGATTACCAAAAGCATCTTCTTACTTGATGTTACAGATTCAAATATGAATTATATTCCACCTTTGAAAAAACTACTCATAGAAACATTAAGTTTAAAATGAGGTAATTTGCTTATAATTCATATTTTTGTTCTTTTTTCTAAACCTGAACTTGTTAGAGGAAAGAGTAAGTTCTAGCTCTACTTTTTTCATTAAAATTATTAGCAATGTGTATTTTAGCTACTGAAGATTTAAGTGGCTAGAGTTTAAAAAAAAATGTAGTATATCTAGTTATTCACCTAGAAGGCTATCTGATTTTGGTGGAAAAAAGCAAGTTGTGGGAGTTCCTGTTGTGGCTCAGTAGTAACAAACCCAACTAGTATCCATTAGGATGCAGGTTCAATCCCTGGCCTCACTTAGTGGGTTAAGGATCCAGTTTTTGCCATTAGCTGTGGTGTAGGTCGCAGATGAGGCTTGGATCCGGCCTTGCTGTGGCTGTGATGTAGGCTTGTGGCTACAACTCCTATTCAGCCTCTAGCCTGGGAACCTCCATATGCTGCAGGGGCCCTAAGAAGACAAAAAATTAGCAAGTTGCAGAAAATACATTAGTATTTATTCTTTCCATAAATATCTGAGGCACCTTAAATATATAGTATA
>PVHT021183699.1:67935878-67963713 GCA_004024745.2 Catagonus wagneri
AAAAAAAAAAAAAAAATATATATATATATATATAGTATATAGATAAATATATATAGATATATACATACCATACATGTGTGTGTAATGCATATATGTGTGTGTGTATATACATATTACCTATATACACACATATGTGGTATACACACCCACATGTACATATGTATATATACATATATGTGTATATATAGCAGCTTTTTGCATAGGAAGAGGTATGTGGGCTCCCATATTACCTCATGGGAGTATGAGTAGAGGTCGGGGCAGTGAAGGGTGGCCATGGAGCTTGTATTGATGTTCCTGAGTCCTGCCTTTGTAACCGCACGTAAGCACTGCCTAGTGGTTACTGTGTGGGCAGTCCGGGTTTAGATTTGAATTGTGGTGCTACAGCTGACCAGCTGCAAGTTACCTGACCTCATTTGGAGCCTTGGTTTCTTAGATCACATGATGGGCTAAATGGTAGTTCCTATCTTGGGGTGCTTGTGAGCATTACAGGTTAGAATACACCTGAATGACGCTACCTAGTAAGCGCTCAGTAACTGTTAGCTATTATTATGCATTATATAGTTTAAAAATAAAGAATTGGGGGCAAAAGGGGTTGCCCAGTGGACCAGCCATTCTGGAGGAAACAGATATGGGAAGTGGCCTAACCTGCAGGTGTTGTCCCTGTCTTCTGCCAGGTGTTTGAGCGGCAGCTGCAGCTGGCTGTGGCTCTAAGGAAGCCCTTGGTGATCCACTGCCGAGATGCTGATGAAGATCTGCTGAAAATCATGAGAAAGTTTGTGCCTCCAGACTATAAGATTCACAGGTGAGAGGGCTAGAACTTCAGCGGGCAAAATAAGAATTCTGGGAGGAGCGTGCTGATCCTGCTACAGCTTTACATAGAGTCTTGTCTAAAGATTAACTCAGGTTGACTCATGAAATTTTGGGGAGTTTCTGTCGTGGTGCGGCAGCCACGAATCTGACTAGGAACCATGAGGTTGTGGCCTCCCTCAGTGGGTTAAGGATCTGGCGTTGCTGTGAGCTGTAGTGTAGGCCTCAGACACGGCTCGGATCTGGCGTGGCTGTGGCTGTGGCCGGCAGCTATAGCTCTGATTGGACCCCTAGCCTGGGAACCTCCATATGCAAAGGCCCTAAAAAACCAAAAAAAAAAAAAGGAAAAAGAAAAAAGTTTCGGGGATTAGATCAGTTTTTACTTACCAAATGGCAGCTTGATATGGTTTGAGCTAAGATCCTTAATCCCTGTGACCCCAATCCCTGCTAGCAGGTTATAGTGTAGGCTCAGTCCTCAGAAAGGACAGCTGCTGATCTTGGGAGAGGCTGCTGTGGGGCCAGGGACCGACCACACAGAGAATTTTGCAGAGCACCCTGAAAAGAAATTTTCATCCTTTGGAGTTCCCATCGAGGCTCAGCGGTAACGAACCCAACTATTATCCATGAGGACACGGGTTCGATCCCTAGCCTTGCTTAGTTGGTTAAGGATTGGGTGTGGCTGTGGCTGTGGTGTAGGCCAGTGGCTACAGCTCCAACTGGACCCCTAACCTGGGAACCTCCATATACCATAGGTATGGTCCTAAAAAATAACAGAAACAGCAACAACAAAAAAGGAAATTTAGGAGGAGTTCCCATCGTGGTGAAGCGGAAACGAATCTGACTAGGGACCATGAGGTTGTGGGTTCGATCCCTGGCCTTGCTCAGTGGGTTAAGGATCCAGCGTTGCCGTGAGCTGTGGTGTAGGTTACAGATGCGGCTCGGATCCCGCGTTGCTGTGGTGGTGGTATAGGCCGGCAGCTGTAGCTCCGGTTAGACCCCTAGCCTGGGAACCTCCACATGCCACGTGTGTGGCCCCCCCCCCCAAAAAAAAAATGACAAAAGACAAAAAAATTTACCCATAGGTCCACTCCGCAGTATTTTTTATTTTTTTCCTTCTGGTTTATTTGATCCCGGGGACATAACTTTTACCTACTATGATTGTGATCCAGAGGGGCAACAGTTTTTAATTCTGCTTCTGACTGTGTTGAATGTGAGTCATTCCCTTGGATGCAATCTTCGCATTTCTGAGAATTTATCCACAGAAAATAACGTCAAAGCGGTAGAGGGGCTTATGAACAAGCCCTGATCTAGAATTCTTCTTCTCGCAGACATTGCTTCACCGGCAGCTACCCCGTCATCGAGCCCCTGTTGAAGTATTTTCCCAACATGTCCGTGGGCTTCACAGCGGTCCTGACCTACTCCTCTGCCTGGGAGGCCCGGGAAGCTCTGAAGCAGATCCCGCTGGAGAGGATCATCGTGGAAACGGATGCCCCTTACTTCCTGCCTCGACAGGTGAGGATGACTTCAAGCTGAGTTGAGGCACGAGGAGAAGAGGGTGGGAGGGGGGCGGTCACCCAGACAAGGTTGGCAGGTTCCGAGCCACAGCGACTTTTCAGGTCCCACCCTTGGCTGTGTAGATGTCTCCTCTCTGTTGCTTTGCAGAACCAAAGTCTAGGGGGCTGAGAAGCTGAAGGGTAACCACTCTCTTCCAGGCAGTGCAAAGCCCTACCCTGTAGAGGGTGGTCCAAGGAAGCGTGGGACCCTGCTCACCCAGAGCCCCCATGACTGGGACTCTCCCTGCACCTGCAGGTAAAGGGGTCTCGACACAGCTCCAGCGAGGCCCTGCTGGGGAAGGGCCGGGGAGGGCATCGTGCGTGATGGCTGTGCACGGAAGGCACAGCGATGTTCTGAACGCTTGGTGTCTTCCAGGTTCCCAAGAGCCTTTGCCAGTACGCCCACCCGGGCCTGGCCTTGCACACAGTTCGGGAGATTGCCAGGGTCAAAGACCTGCCACTCACCAGCACCTTGGCCACCCTGCGTGAGAACACCTGTCGCCTCTACAGTCTTTAAACAGAGCGGGTGCCGTCAGGAGTCTCCCAGAAAAGGTGATAAAAATCATAATATGTTTTTTTTAAAAATCAGGACAGAAGCGACTCTTGCTATATTTTCTTAATGTAGAGCATGTAGACACAAGGTGGGCATTAAGCCTGGTCTGTCCTGAGTGAAGTCAGGTTTAACCTTCGTCCCTTTCTCTTCGTCTCCATCCAGGACGACCAGCGGCCTGACAGGACAAAGGTCATGGGAACTCTGCCAGTGTCCCCGCTTGAGGATGTTGGGGAGCCCTTTGGGATGGAGGAGGCCTGGACAGTGTTTCCTGAGACGGCGTTGGAGGCTTCTGCTTTCGGTGGTGGGAGGTGGGTGGGTGGTGTGGGCGAGGGACTGGGGGCTGGCCTCCTGGCCACAGGGCTCGGGACGGCCAGTGAAGAAGAGAGAGGCTGACGTAGGGCGCAGCGAGCTTGCTGACCCAGTCCTCTGCAGCTTGTGGTTTAAGCAGTCTGTGAATAAAGTCGCACTCCTCTTCAGCTCAGCGCATGTGAGCGTGTAGCTTGGTTCCTGGTTCTCCACTCTGAAAACGACCTCCCAAGTGGGAAAGCTCTGGGGACGTTTGCCGGAGACCTGCCTGTCTCAGAGGCTTTCTCTCCCGCAGCTGGCGAGGGCAGCTGGCCCTTCCCCCTCCTCCGTCTGGCTCTCACTGCTGCTGTGTCGGCTCTGCATCCACACAGGCGGAAGGACCTCGGCTGCAGGTCTCGCTGGTTCCTCTGCCATCGATGTGGAGGGGGCCAAGGGGCACTCGTTGTCCAGGGCAAGGCCTGGCCAGGGGAGACTGGACAGGCTGGGGGACTTGAGGAAGACCTTCTTGAGGAAGAGGACCCCAGGGAAGGTGTTCCCACTTTCAGATGCCCCCCAGGGCTGCAGCTCAGTTGTGTTAAACTGACGAGGGTCAAGTTTGCAGCAGAAGCCAACTGTTTCGGGGGTCCCAGCTGCCCTTTGCTCCACTCTGCCCTCTTCTCCTGGAACCCTGGACCGCAAATGTTCCCGTTTCATCTCATGTAAGAGCCTCTTGTGTGCCCTACCCAGGTGGGGAGGTAAACAGCCTCCAAACCCCTGCTGGTGCCACATCATCCTGTCCTGCTCTGTGCAGAGCAAGCACCCCCGTCCCCCTCTGACACTCTCCCTTGCCTTTGCCGCCACGATTCCCTGTCTCCCTGGACTTTAGAGCAGCCAGGTCATCTCAAGTTCTGAGCTGTGCTCTGCTTCTTGCTGGTGCCTTGTGCAGGTCTATTCGTTACAGGCCCTGGAAGGCTGCAGTGGTCAAGGCTTAAGTGTGAGGACCCTCTACACTTTGGACAAAAGGATCCTTTATTCTAAACTTCCTCAGGTAGACAGGCCACCCTGAGTCCCTTGTCTGTTTCTTGGAGGCCAGTGGCTTAAGTCACAAGATCCATCAGTTAGGCTGGATTCCTTTAGGTGTTTTTGGAAGACACTTTTGAGCCTTGGAAGCTGCAAGGGAATGGACTTGGCACTTCGTGTCTGGTATTTCCCTCTTGCCCCGGTACCTGAGTTGCTGGCCTGGGAAGTGGGATTCACTGTTGACCCTCCATGGATCAGCTGTGTGGCATCTGTGCCTCAGATTTGGGGAGTCCAGGCCCTTGTTCTCCTGCCTGGGCGATCTGGAGGACCAAGTATTTCAGAGTGCTTTACTGTCATCCGGATGAACTGCAGCCTCTCCATCTCCTGCACAGCAAGGCCTGTACATCACAACTGCCGACTCGAGAAACCAACCAGGCCTGGTCCAAGGATTAAGAGCTGTTACCTCAGTGGACGTCTCTGAGCCATTGCAGCCTTCCTGCCAAGGTAAAGCACAAGGTGCTACATGCTGTTATCTCTAGGATTTAGGGTTATCTCTTCTGTTACACAGTGAAACATGACCTGTGAGGGCGTGACAGCTGGTTGGCGTTTTTAATTTAGTTTCTGGACGGCTGACTTGATTGTTTTGTGCTGTGTTGGCACAATGCCTCTGTACCTCTTCCCCCCTCGCCCCCTTTGGCGAAAATAAAGTGACAGATCTTCAGCCAACTCCCATCGTCTCCAAGTTTGTCTGTATTCTTTAGAGTGATAACAATGGTTTAGTTGTTTGCTGCGGGGGGGAGGGTTGCATTTTTTTATTTTTATTTTTTGGCCTCACCTGCAACATGTAGAAGTTCCTGGACCAGGGTTTGAACCTGAGCCACAGCAGTGACAGCACCAGCACTTTACCCCACTGCACCACAAGGGAATTCCACCCACGGTTGAGTTGACCAGCTTTGTAACCTGAGAATCCAAAGGCCTGGAGATGTTCTTGAATATACGTAATGCCTCAGAATGTTGAAGGTGGAAATAAGAATCCCTGATATCTTCTTAAAAGCTCTACTGCTGGAGTTCCTACTGTGGCCCAACAGCATCGGCAGCATCTCTGCAGCACTAGGATGCAGGTTCGATCCCGGGCCCAGAGCAGTGAATTTAAAGATCCAGTGTTGCCACAGCTGCAGTGTAAGTTGTAACTGCAGCTTGGCTCTGATCCCTGGCCCGGGAACACCCTATTCTGTGGGCTGGCCAAAAAAGGAAAAGGAAAAAAAAAAAACCTGAACTCTACTACCTTTTGCATTAAGTCTCATTTTACTGCCTGGGAACACCCAGCTCTACTGCTGCTTCTCAGCTGTGAAAAATATATAGTCGCCTTTTTTCCGAGAGCAGTGCAAGAGGAGGAAGAAAAATTTGAGTCCATGGGGGTGTCGTTGATGAACTGGTTGTACTGTGGGCTTTGGACTGTGACCTCTGATGCCTCTGGGAAAACTTGGGAGGAAATGCTGCTTCACTGCTTGCAATTAATCCTCCAGTTCTGTCCGAAGTTATCCTTGAACACAAACGCTCAAGCCAAAAGTAAACCTGTCAAAAGAAGGCTCTGTTCCAAGAATGCTAGACAAATTTGCAACCTGTTGATGCTTCATCTCAGAGGCACAACCGTTGGTTTATGTATTTTCAGCACATTCCTCACTGTCTTGGCTCTGTCCCAGCTGAACACTCGGCAGCTGTGTCCACCCAGTGGCTGGAAATCTGCTCTTTGCATTTCTGGTGCAACCATCTTGCTATCTGTATTAAATCTGGGGCCAATACTAATCACGTTGGGTTTTGCATTAGTCGTTTCTATAAAATTAGGGCAAATGGCCACTGAAGTGTACAGTGCTTGAGCAAAGTTGGTCAGTGACTGGGCAGCCCTGTGCTCGTAAACGCTCATCTGTCAGCGATGTTTGGAAGTGGATTCAGACTAAAGGGAGGTGCCTCAGTGTGGGTCTCTATTCTTGTGTGTGTACACTGTCATGAGGTAATTTTTTACACACCTCTAGGTGTGTAAGAAATTGTGTTGCTATACTAATGTACTGGGTGTATTATAAAACACAAAAGTTTTTTTTAAGGAGGATTTTTTTTTTTCTGCAGCAAATATCTTACTCATCCCAGGGGTAAATCCACCCAGTTCAGAGAATCAGAATTTAGTGTTGTCAGGAAGTGACGTGTGCAGGAGCAGGTCCCAGAAGGCTGAGGTGGGACCTGGTTTGAAATGCTGCATTTTTCAAGTGTGTTGCCCGCCTGTTCTCTGCGATCAATTTTATTTCTGCCAGTTGTTGACTTAAAATTGTCCTCAGCCCACTCCAAGCTGACTCTGTGTATTATTAATAAGGAAAATGGAAAATGAATCCTTTGGACCCCAGGCAGCAGGTCAAGGAGGTGACATTGGTTGAGGGACAGTAAGACGTTGGAGGGCGTGGGCCCCAGCCCACAGCTCTGGGTGAGTGAGAAGCATGTTTACTGTGTGACCTTGGGAAGTCACTTAATGTTTTTCTCCCTCCTAAGTGGGTTTGTTGTGAAAATTAACTGCAGTGACCTTAACTTCCTGTCAGTGTTTAGAACGGTGCCTGGTGCATGGCAGGAATGCAGTAAATAGTGACTCTTAGGGTGACTGAATGCCTATTTCATGCAGGTGTCTTCATGGCAGATACTGTTTAATCTTGACAGTGATGAGGGGAGGAGGGTGCTGGACATCGGAGGAGATGGAGAGATCGTGTCTTGCTCTGGAGCAGGGCGTTGGTGCTCACATTCGCCTCTGGGTCTGAAGCCCATGCTTCCACCATACCATGCTGCCTGGCTCAGGTCAGAGAGCCTGGTCCAGACGGGGTTCTTAACATCTGTTTCTGATGCAGACACGTGGGAGAGAAGGCTAGTGTGTGAGGAAGGAGTAAGTCGTGGCGGAAGCATTGGCTGACCGGCATTCCCCCAGGGCCTGGCGCCCATCCTCCTCTGAGCCTAGAATGTGGTTGCTGCCCCACTGATCAGCAGCTGGTTTCTTGGACCATTTGACCATGTTGGTTGAGAAGAGGGCTACGAGCAGGGTTACACCCCGACTAAGCGCAGTAGAGCTGGGATGAGGTTCAGCTCCAGGACGGCGTGTGCGCCTCTGCATTGGAGAGAGGGGCTGGCTTACGCAGTGGACTCTGGGTCCTCTCTCCGTTCTCCCCTACTTGGGTCACCTGTGCTCTGATATCTTAGACTCCTCCGGGGCTGAGTCTTTTCAAACTGTGATTATCACACAGAGGCAGGTGCTTTGGACTCGGTGAGCTAAGTCACTACGTAGCCAGATACGCAGGTGTGCGTGTCGTCGCCCGAGAGATGGAAGAGTGAATGTGCGTATGGGTGTGTTGTCTGCCCAATGGACTGCCATGGAGTTGACAGCAGAGCTGGGGCTTAGAGAGTTAGGGTGAATGTGGTTTTCCTGCGTTTTCAGTTTTGTGGAGGGCCCCCCGGCCAGCTCTGCATTTTCCTATTACAGGAGTCGACACCTGCCCTAAGCCAGATGGAGCCACCTGGCTCTGTAGTGCGCCCTGCTGAGTAGACCCTGTTGTCTCCGAACCCCGCTATATGCGCCCTGGGGGTCATGTTAAACACAGATCCTGTTCTACTAGGGCGAGGCGAGGCCTGAGCCTCTGCCTTGCCAAGAGGTTCCCAGATCAGGATGACATTCCAGGGACCACAGGCAGCTTCTCACCGAGGGATGGCTATTGGGTTTCGGGGGGCCTGCCAAGTCTGATCAGGTGTTAGGGCCACAGGGCTGTGCCTTAGATGCCAGGTGTCCACAACTTCCCTGGAGAAGCTCCTTGGCTCCTAGAGAGGCCCTCCGTGGTGAAGGATTTTGCAGAGTGTGGCTGTTACCTGGCTCTGCGCAGGGGCCTCCTGCCTGTTTCTGATGGCACGCCTGTGTGGGGGCGGGGCAGGTGGGCGGTGCCCCTCCCTTATCGCCTGCCCATCGCCGCTGGCTCTCGTGGCCGTTCCCACGTTTACCCTAAAGAAGTAACTGATGAGGTCCCGTCATGACTCAGTGGTTGCGGGTTCGATCCCTGGCCTTGCTCAGTGGGTTAAGGATCCGGCGTTGCTTTGAGCTGCAGTGTAGGTCGCAGACGCAGCTCGGATCCCGCGTTGCTGTGGCTGTGGCGATGGCCAGCAGCTACAGCTCCTGTTAGACCCCTAGCCTGGGAACCTCCATGTGCCGCGGGGGCGGCCCTAGATAAGGCAAAAAAAAAAAAAGAAGTAACTGATGAGTGACTTTCTTCCCAGGCAGCCTGGTGTCGTCACCAGAATGAAGTTTGTGGAACTTAAGGATCAGGCCCACTTCAGCTGCGAGCTGGAGTTGGAATGTTCGTGGACATCAGTGTGGTGTCCTGAATCTATGAAGTCACCAAGGCAGTGGCCAGCCTTGGCCACATGAGGTGGCGCCTGCTTCACCAGGTTTTTTCAGTGGACAGGGGTGGGGGGGGTAGAGCAGTGAGTTCAGCGTGCTGAGCCCTGGCTCCAGTCATAGTTTGCGCCCCGCTTATGCCCAGCATCAGACTCATTCCCAGCATCCTGTTCTGCCCTCGAAAGGCACTTGAGCAGAGGCTGGCTCCGACGTCAGCTGCAGAGTTTCCCTGTCCACACGGGCCTTGCTGACCGGTAATTCTCAGTGCAACTTGGCACTCGGGAAGCTCTGATATCTGAAGGAACTTGGTCTTTCTTCTCATCCCCTCCCGCTTGCCCCTCCTTCCCCCCGCCCCCCCGCCCCCTGTTCTCCATCTCCCTCCTCCCCTCCCCAGTCCAATCTGCTTGTCCGGGTTGGTCTCCTTTGGTTTTCTAAGCACACACACCTGCCTTGCTCCACACTCTTCTTTTCCTGTTGACCATAGACCAAGAATGGGAGAGTGTATTTTTTTTGTTATTTTTCAGTGAAATATGAAGTTTTCCTGTTGGGTGAAATAAGCATTTTGAAGCTTCAGCATCTAGGCTGAATGTTTATTCTCCCAGGCTAGTGCCCCTCAGAGCTGGGAGTGGTCGCGGAAGCGTTGTGGAAGCCAGGTGAGCCCTTAGGAGGCTGGGAGAACCGAGAGGAGGCTGGTCTCAGGAATGATCATTTGTTGCCCGGAGGCTCTGAAAAGCAAGAGGTCAAGTCAAAGTTCTGTGTCTGCTGTCCTGCCAGTGCCATCAGAGATGGCTTTTCTGGAGTTCCCTGGTGGCCTAGTTCCCTAAGGATCTACGGTTGTCACTGCTGTGGCTTGGGTTCCCTCAACCAGGAACTTCAGCATTCTGCAGGCATGGACAAAAAAGAAAAAAAAAGAAAAGAAAAAAGGCTTTTCTTCCATAGGGTGACTTCGGAGGTGGTGTTTTGAAATGGGGAAGCACTGGCCTTGGAGTGTGGACTGTGACTTGGGCACACCCCCTAAAGCTGGAGGTCCTGGAATGAATCCCCCCCACCCACCCAGGTATGGGGGATGACGGTTTGGGAAAGAGCAATGAAAGGCCCATTTTTGATCTTCTGGCTGCACTTGGAGCATGTGGAAGTTCCCAGGCCCAGGGAATGAGACCACACCACAGCAGTGACCCAAAACGCTGCGGTGACAACACTGGATCCTTAACCTGCTGCACCACAGGAGAATGCCACAGAAGCTCTTTAGAGAGGCAGGGGTGGGAAGGAAATTTCTGTTTTGTTACCCATGGATGGGCTCACACTGGGACCCCCAGGAACTTGGAATTGACCTTAGCCGGGCGGGAACTTACCGTTGATCTCTTCCCAGAGGACGTCCTGGAGAACTTGCCCCAGGGGCTGGCCGTGCTGGTGGGACTGAGCCCCTGACAGCTTGATCCCGACATCACAGGGGGCATTGAACTAGGAGGAGGACCCGGGCCTTGTCAGAGCTTACACCCTCCTGCCCCTGCCACCCACCCCCCGCCCACCTCCCAGAGGAGGCCCTGGGCTCAGGAGAGGCAGAGAAGGGCCGGGGGGCCAGCAGGCACCACTAAAGGAAGCTCAGCCAGTCACCCTCCTTCCTGGTCTTACCACCCCGCCGTCTTCAGAGACGTACTTTGTACCCCTTCCCTTATCTCTGAGGAAGTTACTGATAAAACTGTGGGGCTCTCTAGATGGTCTCCCCGCCCCTTGCAGCTTGGGAAAACGTAATGTTCATGGACCAGCGGTGGAGTGTCAGGCCTGGCGTGGTGATTTGGGGGCAGGGCGTCCACCTGGAGTACACAGTGCTAGCCTTGGGGATGGTCTCCGCACACCCCCCTTCCCAGGGGATCTTCTCATCTGCACAGGCCTTTCCTTGTTCCATAGGAAGCTGGACAGGAAGCTGATCTTTTCCAAGAAAGATGCTCTGAACCAGGTTTGCTCTTTTTTTTTTTGTATGTCTTTTTGTCATTTTAGGGCCGTACCCACGGCATGTTGAGGTTCCCAGGCTAGAGGTCTAATAGGAGCTGTAGCCGCCGGCCCACACCACAGCCACAGCAACGTGGGATCTGAGCTGCGTCCACAACCTATACCACAGCTCATGGCAATGCCGGATCCTTAACCCACTGAGCAAGGCCAGGATCGAACCCGCAACCTCATGGTTCCTAGTCGGATTCGTTAACTGCTGCGCCATGATGGGAACTCCAGGTTTGTTCTTTCTGTGCCTCCATCTCTTTTTCCCTTCTACAGTGAGAATGTTCTGTTTCCCCTGCTTTCTCGGTATCCCAAAAGATGACTATTGGAGCTCACAATTTCCCTATTTTTTTTTTTAGGGTCACACCCATGGCATATGGAAGTTCCCAGGCCAGCGGTCAAATCAGAGTTGCAGCTGCTAGCCTCCACCACAGCTCACAGCAATGCCAGATCCTTAACCCACTGAGTGAGGCCAGGGATCCAGCTCATGTACTCATGGATACTAGTCAGGTTTGTTACCTCTGAGCCATGACAGGAACTCCCCACAATTTCCCTTAAAAAAATTTTTTTTTCTGCTGTATCCATGGCACACAAAAGTTCCAGGGCCAGGGATCAAGCCTAAGCTACAGAAGTGACAATGCAGGCTCCCTAACCCAATAAGCCACAGGGAACTCTCTTTTTGAAAAGTTACCTCCCAGAGTTTCTGTTGTGGTTGAGTTAAGAAGCCGACTAGTATCCATGAGGATGTGGATTTGGTCCCTGGCCTCGCTCAGTGGGTTAAGGAATCAGTTTGGCACAAGCTATGGTGTAATTTGCGGATGGAGCTCAGATCCATTGTTGCTGTGGCTGTGGTGTAGGCCAGCAGCTGTAGCTCCCATTTGACTCTTAGCCTGGAACTTCCATATGCCATGGATGTGGCCCTGAAAAGAAAAAAAAAAGACAGAAAGAAAGAAAAAAGAAAAAAGTTACCTCCCCATCTTGTCTCTGCCATGAAGGTGGAGTGAGTGGAAATGACATGACTGGCAGGGGGCCTGGTGGGGGTGGGTGGGGGGCTCCATCCCCTCCCTTCCCCTCCCTTCCCTCCCTTCAGTAAATACCCATTTTCCTTCCACCCCTGTGGTTGATGCGGGTGGTCAGGTGACCTCAGCCACATGAGCATCAATCAAGAAACCTGCCAGGCTGGTCTGCACCCTGGGACCAGGAGAGAGGCGACTGACCAGAGGCATGGCCACTGTTGGCCAGGAGGATGGCTTTGAAAGACTTGAAAAGGCCGCCTTGGCTTCATTGTCTGATCCGGTCAGTGGGAGGATGGATGGTGGGACTTGGTTTCAAAAGCCCTCCAGCTCTGCAACTTGATTTTAGGAAAACATTTGGAGTGGTGGAGGGACCGGTGGTGGGTGAGGTGGAACCCCAGGGGAGGGGAGGGGTTTGGGGAGCACGGCCAGAGCTCTGCAGCCTGGGTCACAGGCTTCCCACCCTGTGTCTGGCACCCCAACTCCTCAGTCCTTTCAGACTCCAGGTTCTAGTGGAGGCAGCGCCTGCCATCTCCTCTGTGCAGTCTACAAAGTTCCATCCATGAGTCCTCAGTCACTGAAACATCTGCTCCATCTCGGCTAATAACTAAAGCTCCTCTGGCTGGGCTGCAGCCGGTTCCCAATGGACCCGGAATTCTCACTGCTTTTAGTCTAAGGATCTGCAGGCCATTGAGTGGGAAGGTGGCAGGAGGGGGTCTCATGGGGTGTGGAAGAGGTGCCTGAGAGGGGCAGAGGGCGTGGGGGGCAGAGCTGAGCCTCGGAGGAGAGGCTGGGGGTAGATAGAGGGCGGCCGAGGCAGGATAGTGAGAGGTGCCCCTGGGCCACCTGCTCTCTCTCTGCCAGACCAGTAATGGGGGAGGTGGGCGTGGGGACAGGAGGTACCAGCGGCCTGTGGCCTCTCAGGCGGGTAGGCCCTCCTCTGTCTGGGCCTCTGTTCCTTGTCTACAAACGAGGATGTGTTTCTATGAATGAGATGGGGTTCGCCGAGAGCTGGAGCTGCAGCAGCTCACCTGTCCAGGGTGCCACCTCCAGTCCCAGGTAAGGTCTAGGAGGCCCTGAGTCAACCAAAAAGTTTTCTTCAGGGAAAGGCCTTCAGTCTGTGACCAGGTGTTCCTTCCAGGGGGTCTGTCTCAGCACCAGATTTGCTGGCTTCCCACTGAGATGGCCTGGCGTCAGCTGGCTCCCCTCTCCCCACTGCCTGGGCCTATTGTGTTGTAGCAAAGTCCCTTAGATGTTTGCCTGTTGATGGGTCAAGATTTTGCAGAGCCCGGTTGTGGAGAGTCAACTTTTTTTTTGTTTTTTTAGGACCACACCTGTGGCATATGGAGGTTCCTAGGCTAGGGGTCAAATCAGAGCTTCAGCTGCCAGCCTATATCACAGCCACAGCACAATGGGATCCGAGCCACATCTGTAACCTATACCACAGCTCATGGCAGCACCAGATTCTTAACCCGCTGGCTGAGCAAGGCCAGGGATCGAACCTATGTGCTCATGGATACTAGTCAGGTTCCTTTCCTCTGAGTCATGATGAAACTCCAAGAGTCAACTATTTTCGGGCTGTTTTCTGTTTCTTGAGTATCCGGACAGTGGGTTCCCCGGGTTAGCCATTTCCTGGCACCCTCCACTCCCTCACCTGCTCGCCCACTATGGAAAGCCTAAAACTTCAGAGGGACCCACCCGGATTTCCAGCTTGTCCTCCGCGCCTTCCAGCTCAGCGCCGTCTTCTGGGCCGAGCCAGCCCTCCAGGGCCCGGGGCCTCAGTTTGGTTGCCGGCTTCTTGGACTCCTTTCTCTGCTGGAGAGAGGACCTGCTCTCTTGAGGCCCAAAGACATCCCCCTCCCCCACCGCTTCCTTCCAGAAGCAGAGCGAGGTACGGGCCCGTGCGCAGACCCAGAGTCCTCCTGGGTGCTCTGGGAGAAGCCTGAAGCCCAGAGCGGGTGAGCCCAGGTCACAGCTCATGGAAGCACTGGGATGAGGTACCTGCCACAACCCGGGGCTCTGGGGAGACGTCTCACCTGCACTTTCTGGTGTTCGGGGCTCAAGAAGCTGGAGCCCGCCACGGCCGAGTCCGTCATAAGGAGCATGCTGAGGAGCAGCAGGCCGGCGCAGACGGTCCCCGGGGATGGCATGGCTTCAGCTGGCTGTGAACAGGCAGGCCTGGAGTGGAGGACCCTTAGGGCAGCACGCCCCCTCCCCGTGCCTCGGAGTCCAGACTGGGCAGGAGCCTTTGACCTGGGACTGTGACCGCCTACGAGGGCACCGCCCACGGTGGGAGCAATGGAAGGCAGAAGGACCATTCCGGGGGCAGAATGTTTGGCAGTGGGGACTCCCATGTCCTTTGTCCCAGGCCCCAAGGACCTTGGGCCAAGTTTCTCAAGGAAGGATGATGGAGCTGAAGTGGCAAGTTCCCGGGAGACGGGGCCTGGGGTGGCTCTGAAGTCCAGCTCTGAGCAGGCAGGCTGCCCCAGGTCTTGTGATCTCCCCATGTTCAGATGGGCCTGCGGATGCCCAGCAGTCGTGGTGAGTTCAACCCATAAACAGACCCATACAGGACAGGCGGAGGGGGCTTACCTGGGCTTCCTGGCAGAGGTGGGGCCCTGTGGCTGTCTGGTTCTTATATAGGCAGCCTGTGTTTGCTTTAAACCAGCAGCCCCATCTCTGGGTGGCCCAGCATCAGGGGCTGATTGACATTCCTTGGGAACTAAAATTGCTCACGTCCTCTGGGTAGAAATCAACTGCAGAGGTTAGATGACCCGAGAGATTGCTGGGTTGGCGTGGGTGGCACACCTGCTCCTCCTGTCCTCAAGTGCCCCTGGCCCTAGTTGAGGCAGGAGGGAGGACAGTGGCCCTGGGTCCGGCCCAGCCTTGCTGCTCTGCGGCCTTTGCTCTCTCCCCTTTCTGAGACCCCCTTCCTCCCTGGATGGAAGGCGGATCCTCACTCTGGACCTTGTCCAGCCCCGGCCCTTGCTGCTCCCCGTGACGGGAGCTGTTCCAGTTCCCACAGACCTCAACACATGGGAGCCCAGCCCATGGACTACTCACACCTCCCCGGGGGCAGCTCCATTTTGCAGAAGAGGGAGCTGCCGGGGAGCAGGGCAGTGACCTGCAACAGGGGCTGAACTCCAGTCCTTTCTTCGGGCTGGCGGTGATGGCTGTGTTCAGCTTGATTTTAGTGCTTCTGCTTGTCTTCCCTCCCCTACCAGGTTCTGAGAGGGTGCAGAGCAGCCTGGAGGCAGGAGGGCTGCCTCACCGCTCACAGACTGGCCTTGGGCAGATCAGGCTGTGTGTCAGGGTGATTTTGAGGATGAAATAATGTGATAGACGTGAAATCCTTTGCATCAAGTGTGGTGCAGATGATGATTGCTTTTTGTATGTTGGCCGGTATATGCCTGTTGCACATTCTTGGATAACGGCATGGGGGGTTCCTTACCTGCCCGGAGCGCTTCACGGCACTGGCCCAGGCAGTGGCTCCTCAGGGTTGGTATTTTCTGTGGAGACCATCTAGGGTTTCAGAGGGTTCATTTTTGGCTGGGCTTGGCAGGCAGGGGGCAGAGCAGAGGTGAACAGAAGGTGTGAGTGTAGCTTGCTTGTGGCTACAGTGACAAGAATGCATGCGTGGAGGTGGGTGGCAATGGCGACGGGGCAGTGGAGGGTTGGGGGGAGTGGATCCTAAGGAAAGGCCTAAAAGGTTGTGCCAGGTTAGGTTAAGCAAAGTTTTGAAAGCTGCTGGCACAAGGAATTTGGGCTTTATCTGTAGGAGAGGGGACACTCAGGCTCTTGAACCAAGTCGAGACAGGACAAGATCTTAAAGACCTGGGAGGCCTCACCTCTTATTTCACTGGGAGAAAAACTGAACTCCAGGAGGGCCACACTGGGCCCAAAGCCATACAGTCGTCAGTGGCAGTGCTGGCACGTCCAGCCGGGTTCCTGGCAGCCATGCACAGCTTTCACCGACACCCCATCTTGCTCCTGTAGTGAACCTGGGCTCCTAGGAAAACCAGCCAGCTCTGAGCGGGACGGGGTGGCGGCAGGCGAGCCTCTGGACAGACAGCTGGTCGTCAAAGGACCGCCTGACCTTGATCAACTTCAGGGGTTACTGGACCCTGGAGAGACTCTGTGGGCAGTGGGGGACTGGGAGAGGCTGGCCTGAGCCCCAGAGTAGAATGTGGGGGCTGGAGTCCCTCCTTCCGTCCCAGCAGAGTGCAGGCATGTCCCCTGGAGGCCTTCACGTTTATCAGCCATACTGAGCTCAGGCCTCGGGGGCCCAGAAGGGCTGAAGATGGAAAGGGTGGAGAGACATTAGAGAGGGCCTGCCGCTTTTTCAGGGCGCACCTGCCCCCCCACCTCCCCCTCCTCCGCCAGTATCCACCAAACCAACTATGGTGACCAGGCACCTACTGAGCCATGAGACCTCCCACAGTCCTGCCCTGGAGACCGGAGCTGCCCGTATTGATCTTAGATAACCCCGCCCTGGGACAAACAGCCACTGCTGCTGTGCTATCTTCGGGGAACTGAAAGGTCGTCTGCTGGTTGGAAACCACCTGAAGCACATACCTCAGAGTCGAGGCTGGTTGGGGAGGCAGGAAGGGCTGACAGGCATCAGAACCATTGAGGAAGGGGGAGGTGGCGCTCAGAAACTACCTCGCTGCCCACCCACAGCTGTGGAAAGGGGCACAGACTTGGGGGGTGGTGCATGCAGATCTGAGCCCAGAGGCCTTGGGTGGAAGGTTTGTGACGCTTACGGGGATGCCCGACTTCCCCCGGCTACGGTTTTCCCTCTTTCCTTCAGAGTATGGGTAATCCCAAGGCCATGCATCTCCTCAGAACCTTCCTCTGGATTGCTTGCAGGCAGGGGTTTCCTTCCCATGGCAGGGACCTGAGGGCCTGAACAGACGGGGGACAAAGAAGGATGCCCATCACTAAATGAATTCCTGTATAAAAATGGTGTCTCAGAACAAATTGTGTGCTGATAACTGGTTGGCTTAGGAAACACTTTTCTCCATCAGTTGAGCTAAAGCTTGGTCTGAATGAGGCATATTCTGAGATTATAGAAGAGAGTTTTCTTTTGCTTGCTTGCTTGCTTGCTTGCTTGCTTGCTTGCTTTTTAAGGGCTGCACTTGTGGCATGTGGAGATTCCCAGGCCAGGGGTAGAATCAGAGCTATAGCTGCCGGCCTATGCCACAGCCACAGCAATGCAGGATCCTTAACCCACTGAGCGAAGCCAGGGACCGAACTCGCAACCTCACGGATACTAGTTGGATTCGTTTCTGCTGCACCACTACGGGAACTCCCTGTACCACATTTTCTTTATCCATTCCTGTGTCGACAGAAATTTAGGTTGTTTCCACGTGTTGGCTATTGTGAATAGTGCCGCAGTGAACAGAGGGGTGTGCGTATCTTTTTGTCCAGATATATGCCCAGGAGTGGGATTGCTGGATCATATGGTAGGTCTATATTTCGTTTTCTAGGAACCCCCATACTGTTCTCCATAGTGGTTGTACTAATTCACATTTCTACCAACAGCTAGGAAGGTTCCCTTTTCTCCACACCCTCTCCAGCACTGTGTGCAGCCTTCTTGGTGATGGCTCTCCTGACCAGTGTGGGGCGGTACCTCATTGTAGTTGTGATTTGCATTTCTCTAATAATTAGTAATGTTGAGTAACATGTTTTTTGGGCATCTGTATGTCATCCTTTTTATGATTATTTTTTTTTTTTTACTAAAGTATGGTTGATTTAATTTCTGCTGTACAGCAAAGGGACTCACTCATACACATATATACACACATATCTATATACACACACATTCTTTTTTTGGGGGGGGGGTCTAATCAGAGTTATAGCTGCCGGCCTATGCCGCAGCCACAGCAACGTGGGATGCGAGCTGCGTCTCCAAACTTTACCACAACTCAAGGCAACGCCAGATTCTTAAACCAATGAGCGGGGCCAGGGATCGAACCTGCAATCTCATGGTTCCTAGTTGGATTCGTTAACCACTGAGCCACGATGGGAACTCCTGTTTTTGAAATATTATTTTCTGTCATGGAGAAACTGGATATAGTTCCCTGTGCTGTACAGCAGGACCTCATTGTCTATCCATCCTAAATGTAATAGTTTGCATCTAGTAACCCCAAACTCCCAGTCCATCCTACTCTATCCCCCTTCCCCTGGGCAACCACAAGTCTGTTCTCTATGTCTGTGAATCTGTTTCTGTTTTGTAGATAGGCTCATTTGTGCCATATTTTAGATCCTGCTTATAAGTGAGATTATATGGTATTTGTCTTTTTCTGTCTTTTCACTTAGTATGAGAATCTCTAATTGCAACTATGTCATTGTAAATGGCAATATTTTGTTCTTTTTTATGGCTGAGTGGTATTCCATTGTGTATATGCACATCTTCTTAATACATTCATCTGGTGATGGACATTTATGTTGTTTCCATGTCTTAGCTATTGTGAACAGTGCTGCTATGAACATAGGGGTGCATGTGTCTTTTTGAATTGTAGTTCTGTCCAGATATATGCCCAGGACTGGGATTGCTGGATCATATGTTCTTTTTTTAAAAAAAATTATTATAGTTGATTTGCAGTGTTCTATTAATTTTTTTAAATTTGGATTTTTTTTTGCTTAATGAATTTTATTACAATCATAGGTGTACAAAAATCATTACAAGTCAATTTGATAGCATTTGCGTCCCAAACCCTTAGTGCATCCCCCCACCCCCCAGATTGTCTTATTTGAAAAACCAAAGGTTTTCCAAAGTCTGTGAGTCATTCTCTGTTCTGCAAAGAAGTTCATTGTGTCTCTTTAGTTTCCACATGTAAGTGGTAGCATTGGGTGTTACTGTCTAATTGTCTGACTGGTTTCACTTCGCATGATAATTTCCAGGTCCGTCCACGTTGCCATAAATGTTGTTATTTCGTTCCTTTCAATGGCTGAGTAATATTCCATTGTGTGTATGTACCACATCGTCCTTATCCACTCCTCTGTCGATGGGCATTTAGGTTGTTTCCATGACCTGGCTATTGCATAGAGTGCTGCAGTGAACACTGGAGTACATGTGTCTTTTCGAGTCATGGTTTCCTCTGGATAGATGCCCAGGAGTGGGATTGCTGGATCAAATGGTAATTCTATTTTGAGTTTTCTGAGGAATCTCTATACTGTTTTCCACAGTGGTTGCGCCAATTTGCATTCCCACCAACAGTGTAATAGGGATCCTTTTTCTCCACACCCTCTCCAGCACTTCTTGTTTGTAGACTTTTTGATGATGGCCATTCTGGCTGGTGTAAGGTGGTACCTCATAGTGGTTTTGATTTGCATTTCTCTAATGAGAAGCGATGTTGAACATCTTTTCATGTGTTTATTTGCCATCTGCATGTCTTCTTTGGAGAATTGTCTGCCTAGATCCTCTGCCCATTTTCTGATGGGGTTGTTTGTGTTTCTGGTATTGAGCTGTAGGAGGTGTTTGTAAATTTTGGAGATTAATCCTTTGTCAGTTGATCCATTTGCAAATATTTTCTCCCATGCTGTGGGTTGTCTTTTTGTTTTGTTTAGAGTTTCCTTTGCTGTGCAGAAACTTTGAAGTTTAATTAAGTCCCATTTGTTTATTTCTCTTTTTATTGTCCTTACTCTAACAGATGGATCTAAGAAGATGTTGCTATCACTTATGTCAGAGTGTTTGGCCTATGTTTTCCTCAAAGAGTTTTATAGTATCTGGTCTTATATCTAGGTCTCTGTCCACTTTGAGTTGATTTTTGTGCATGGTGTTAGGAAGTGTTCTAGTTTCATTTTTTTTACATGTGGCTGTCCAGTTTTCCCAGCACCACTTCTTGAAGAGGCTGTCTTTTGTCCAATGTATATTCTTGCCTCCTTTGTCATAGATTAGTTGACTATAGACGTGTGGGTTTAATTCTGGGCTTTCTATCCTGTTCCACTGATCTCTATTTCTGTCTTTGTGCCAGTACCATACAGTTTTGATGACTGTAGCTTTGTAGTATAGTCTGAAGTCAGGGAGCCTGATTCCTCCAGCTCCATTTTTCTTTTTCAGGATGTCTTTGGCTATTCTGGGTTTTTTGTGTTTCTAAACAAACTTTAAAATATTTTTTTCTAGTTCTGTGAAAAAGGTGCTTGGTAATTTGATAGGGATTGCATTGAATCTGTAGATTGCCTTGGGTAGTATACTCATTTTGAGAATATTGACTCTTCCAATCCAAGAGCATGGTATGTCTTTCCATCTGTTGATGTCATCCTTGATTTCTTTCATCAGCGTCTTATAGTTTTCAGAGTACAGATCTTTTGTCTCTTTAGGTAGGTTTATTCCTAAGTATTTGATTCTTTTTGATGCGATGGTAAATGGGATTGCTTCCCTAATTTTCTCTTTCTGATCTTCCGTTCCTAGTATATAATAATGCAGTTGATTTCTGTGTATTAATTTTGTATCCTGCAACTTTGCCAAATTCATTGTTGAGCTCTTAGAGTTTCCTGGTAGAGTCTTTAGGATTCTCTAGGTATAGTATCATGTCATCTGCAGATAGTGATAATTTTACTTCTTCCTTTCCAATTTAGATTCCTTTTATTTCTTTTACTTCTCTGATTGCTGTGGCTAGGACTTCCAGAACTATGCTGAATAGTAGTGGTGAGAGTGGACATCCCTGTCTTGTTCCTGATCTCAGCGGGAATTCTTTCATCTTTTCACCATTGAGAATGATGTGGGCGCTGGGTTTGCCATAGATGGACTTTATGATGTTGAGGTAGTTTCCCCGTACACCCACTTTCTGAAGAGTTTTTATCAGAAATGGGTGTTGGATTTTGTCAAAGGCTTTGTCTGCATCTATTGAGAGGATCATATGGTTTTTGTTCTTTTGTTTGTTAACGTGGTGTATCACACTGATTGATTTGTGGATATTGAAGAATCCTTGTGCCCCTGGGATAAATCCCACTTGATCGTGATGTACAATCCTTTTAATGTATTGTTGGATTCGGTTGGCTAGTATTATGTTCAGGATTTTTGCATCTATGTTCATCAGTGAAATGGGCCTGTCATTTTCTTTTTTTGTGATATCTTTGATGCTTTTGGTATCAGGGTGATGGTTGTCTCATAGAATGACTTTGGGAGTGTCCCTTCCTCTGCAATTTTTTGGAAGAGTTTCAGAAGGATAGGTGTTAGCTCTTCTCTAAATGTTTGATAGAATTCACCTGTGAAGCCATGTGGTCCTGGACTTTTGTTTGTTGGAAGTTTTTGAATCACAGTTTCAATTTCAGAACTTGTGATTGGTCTATTCATATTTTCTATTTCATCTTGGTTTATTCTTGGGAGATTGTACTTTTCTAAGAATTTGTCCATTTCTTCTAGGTTTTCTATTTTACTGCCATATAATTGCATATAGTAGTCTCTTATGGTCCTTTGTATTTCTGTGATGTCTGTCGTTACTTCTCCTTTTTCATTTCTAATTTTATTGATTTGTGTCCTCTCTTTTTTTCTTGATAAGTCTGGGTAAGGGTTTATCAATATTGTTGATCTTTTGGAAGAACCAGCTTTTAGTTTCATTGATCTTTCCTATGGTTTTCTTCATTTCTATTTCATTGATTTCTGTTCTGATCTTTATGATTTCTTTTCTTCTACTAACTTTAGGTCTTGTCTGTTCTTCCCTCTCTAGCTGCTTTAGATGTAAAGTTAGGTTGTTTATTTGAGCTTTTTCTTGTTTCCTGAGGTAGGTTTGTATTGCTATAAACTTTCCTGTTAGAACTGCTTTTGCTGCATCCCAGAGGTTTTGGGGTGTCATGTCTTTGTTGTCATTTGCTTCTAGGTATTTTTTAATTTACTCTTTGATTTCTTCAGTGATCCATTGGTTATTTAGTAGCATGTTGTTTAGTCTCCACGTGTTTGTATTTTTGCCATTTTTTTCTTGTTGTTGATTTCCAGTTGTATAGCATTGAGGTTAGAGAAGATGCCTGATATAATTTTAATTTTCTTAAAGTTACCTAGTTTTGATTTGTAGCCCAGGATGTGATCTATCTTAGAGAATGTTCCGTGTGCATTTGAGAAGAATGTGTATTCTGTTGCTTTTGGAATGAATGTCCTATGACTATCTATTAAGTTCATCTGGTCTAATGCTTCATTCAAGGCCTGTGCTTCCTTATTGATTTTTTGTCTGGATGACCTGTCCCTTGCTGTAAGTGGGGTGTTAAAGTCCCCCACTATGATTGTGTTATTGTTGTTTTCTCCTTTTAAGGTTGTTAGCAGTGTCTTATATATTGTGGTGATCCTATGTTGGGTGCATAGATATTTAAAATTGTTATATCTTCTTCTTGGATTGATCCTTTGATCATTATGTAGTGCCCTTCCTTGTCTCTTAAAACGTTCTTCATTTTAAAGTCTATTTTGTCTGATATGAGCATTGCTACTCTGGCTTTCTTTCGATTCCCGTTTGCATGGAATATTTTCTTCCATCCGGTTACTTTCAATTTGTATGTGTCCCTAGAAGTGAAGTGGGTCTCTTGAAGACAGCATATATATGGGTCTTGTTTTAGTATCCATTCAGCTAGTCTATGTCTTTTGGTTGGGGCATTCGGTCCATTAACATTTAAGGTAATTATTGATATATATGTTCTTATTGCCATTGTATTAACTGTTTGGGTTTTTTGTTGCTGTTTTTTCTTCCCTTATTCTCTTGTTGTCTCCTCTCACAAGATGACTATCTTTAATGTTGTATTTGAGTTGATTTTTCTTATTTGTTTGTGTATCAATTGTAGATTTTTGGTTTGCGGTTACCCTGAAGTTTTGATATAGGAGTCTATATATAAATGAGTTTAAGTTGTTGGTTTCTTAATTGCATGTGCATCTCCAGTGTCCTGCATTTGTGCTCTCTTCTCAGGATTTATAATTTTGGTAGCACAATTATGTGTGGATGATTTCATATCTTTATATATGCCTTTACTGGTGAGCCTTGTCATTTGTGGTGCTTTTGTTTCTGGTTGTGGCCTTTTCTTTTCTGCCTAGGAAAGTTCCTTTAGGATTTGTTTAGAGCTTGTTTAGTGTTGCAGAAATCTCTTACCTTCTGCTTATCTGTAAAGGTTTTGATGTCTCCTTCAAATCTGAATGAGAGCCTTGCTGGGTTAAAGTAATCTTGGTTGGAAGTTTTTCCCTTTCATCACATTAAGTATATCATGCCACTCCCTTCTGGCCTACAGAGTTTCAGCTGAAAAAAATCTGCTGATAACCTTACTGGGGTTCCCTTGTATGTCATTTGTTTCTTTTCCCTAGCTGCTTTCAATATTTTCTCTTTGTCTTTAATTTTGGTCATTTTGATTAATATGTGTCTTGGGTGTTTCTCCTTGGGTTTATTTTATATGTTACTCGTTGTACTTCCTGGATTTGAGTGAGTGGCTCCTTTCCCATATTAGGGAAGTTTTCAGCTATTATCTCTGAATATTTTTTTCTGTCCCCTTCTCTCTTCTCCCTCTGGCCCCCCTATAATACGGATGTTGGTGCGTTTAACATTATCCCAGAGTTCTCTGAGACTCTGCTCATTTCCTTTCAATCTTTTATCTCTTTTATCTTTTGCATTAGTGATTTCCACTAATCTGTCCTCCACCTTGCTGATTCATTCTTCTGCCTCCTGTATTCTACTTTTGGCTGTGTCTAATGAATTTTTTATTTCAGTTATTGTATTTTACATCTCTTCTTATTTAATTTTTACATCTTGTATTTCTTTGCTCAGTGTTTCCTGTGAATTACCAGTCTTTGCCTCCATTTCATTTCCAATGCCTTGCATCATCTTCAGCATCAACAGTCTAAAGTCTCTTTCTGGGAGGCTGATAATCTCCTCATCACTGAGCTGTTTTTCTGGGCTTTTCTCTTTCTCCCTTATCTGAGTTAGAGTTTTCTGTCTTTTCATTTTTGTAGGTTTTTGGTGTGGTGACCTTTTTGCTGACAATGGAATTGTAGCCTCTCTTACTTCTGGTGTTTGCCTCCCCTGTGGCTAATGGTATGGAGGGGGGACTTGCTGTAGGTTTCCCGATGGGAGGGACTGGTGCCTGCCCACTGGTAAGTGGGGTTGATTCCTATCCCTCTGATGGGTGGGTCTTTGTCTCTGGATGAGATTAGAGGCTGGCTGTGTGCTGAGGGGTCTTTAGGCAGCCTGTTTCCTGATGGGTGGGGCTGTGGTCCCACCTGGATTATTGTTTGACCTGGGCCTTCTCAGTGCTGATGGGAGGGACCAGATTTTCCCAAAAATGGCCACCTCCAGAGAAATGCAGGCTGTTGAGTGTTCCTGAGAGCTTCGCCTCCAATGCCCTTCCCCCACAACAAGGCACAGTCACCCCTGTTTTCCCAGGAGATCCTCCAGGAATTTCAGTAAGGTTCCACCCAGATTCCTATGGAGACTGCTTTGCCCTGGGACCCAGTGCACGTGAAAGTCTGTGTGTGCCTTTCAAGAATGGGGTCTCTGTTTCCCCCAGTCCTGTGGAACCTCTGCACACAAGCCCCACTGGCCTTCAGTGCCAGATGCTCCAGGGGCTCTTTCTCCCTGTGCCTGATCCCCAGGCATGGGGATTTGACGTGGTGCTCAGAACTCTCAGTCCTGTAGCTGAGTCTCTGTGCTGCAGTTACTTTCCAGTCTGTGGGGCTTCCCACCTGGGAGGTATGGGGTTGCTTCTATTGCGTAATCACCCCTCCTACCTCTTGATGTGTTCTTCTCTTTGTCTTCTGGAGTAGAATATCTGTTTTGGAAGTTTACAGTCCATTTGGTTGAAGGTTGCTCGGCGTTTGGTCGTAGTTTTGTTGTTTTTAGGAGAGAAGTTGAGCTCTAGTCCTTCTATTCCACCATCTTAATCCAATCTCTACTTACTGATTTTCGAAATAAGGTCACTGTCCTACCAACTTCCAAATGTTTTTTCCCGTATCCCAAACTTACAGATATATATTTTTAGTTTTATGGTTGCACTCATGGCATGTAGAAGTTCCCAGGACTGGGACTGAATCCGAGCCACAGTTGTGACCTTTGCTACAGCTGCAGCAGTGCTGTATCCTTTAACCCACTGCACCAGGCTGGGGATCTAACCTGAACCTCTGAAGTAACCTGAGGCACTGCATTTGGATTCTCAACCCATTGCGCCATGACTGGAACTCCTTGTGGATATTTTTAATGTTTCAAACAATTACAGTCATTATTCTTTTTTAATGTATAAAATATTTTTGTTTTTCAATTAAAATATTGTTGATTTACAGTGTGCCAATTTCTGTTGTACAGCAGTGACCCAGTCTCTCTCTTTATGTGTGTGTGTGTATACATATATATATATACATTTTTACTTCATATTATCATACATCGTGTTCTATCACAAGAGACTGGATATGGTTCCCTGTGCTATATATTAGGACCTCATTGCTTATCCATTCTAAATGTAATAGTTTGCATCTACCAACCCCAGACTCCTGGTCCATCCCACTACATTCCCTCTCCCCCTTGGCAACCACAAATCTCTTCTGTATGTCTGTTTCTGTTTTGTAGATTGGTACATCTGTGCCACATTTTATTTTTATGTTCTGTCTTTGTAGGGCCACATCCATGTCATATGGAAGTTCCCAGTCTAGAGGTCCAATCAGAGCTGTAGCCACTGGCCTATGCCAGAGGCTTAGCAATGCAGGATCTGAGCCATGTCTGTGACCTACACCACAGCTCACAGCAACGTTGGATCGTTAACCCACTGAGTAATGCCAGGGATCGAACTCACCACCTCATCGATCCTAGCTGGATTCGTTAACTGCTGTGCGATGACGGGTACTCCAATGCCGGATGCTTTACCCACTGAGTGAGGCCAGGGATCAAACCCGCACCTCACGGGTGTTAGTCAGGTTCATTAACTGCTGAGTCACGATGGGAACTGCTGTGCCATATTTTAGATTCCGTATATAAGTTATATCATATGGTATTTGTCTCTCTCTTTCTGTTTTTTTTTTTAAACATTCATAATGGATTTTATTTAAATTATAGGTGTACATAAATCATCGCAAGTCAATTTTATAGATTTTGTATCCCAAACCCACAGCACATGCCCCCACCCCCCAGATTGTCTTATTTGAAAAACCAAGGTTTTCCAAAGTCTGTGAGTCATTCTCTGTTCTGCCAATAAGTTCATGGTGTCTTTTTAGTTTCCACGTGTAAGCAGTAGCATTGGGTGTTGCTGTCTAATTGTCTGACTGGTTTCACTTCGCGTGATAATTTCTAGGTCCATCCATGTTGCTATAAATGTTGGTCATTCGTTCCTTTTAATGGCTGAGTAATATTCCATTGTGTGTATGTACCATATCTTCCCTATCCACTCTTCTGTGGATGGGCATTTAGGTTGTTTCCATGACCTGGCTATTGCATAGAGTGCTGCAATGAACACTGGAGTACATGTGTCTTTTCAAGTCATGGATTTCTCTGGATAGACTCCCAGGAGTAGGATTGCTGGATCAAATGGTAATTCTATTTTGAGTTTTCTGAGGAATCTCCATACTGTTTTCCACATTCCCACCAACAGTGTAATAGGGATCCTTTTTCTCCACACCCTCTCCAGCACTTATTGATTGCAGATTTTTTGATGATGGCCATTCTGGCCGGTGTATTGCTACTCTGGCTTTCTTTTGATGCCTGTTTGCATGGAATATTTTCTTCCATCCTCTCACCTTCAATTTGTATGTGTCTCTAGAAGTGAAGTGGGTTTCTTGAAGACAGCATATATATGGGTCTTGTTTTTGTATCCATGCAGCTAGTCTATGTCTTTTGGTTGGGGTATTCAGTCCATTTACATTTAAGGTAATTACTGATATATATGTTCTTATTGCCATTGTATTAACTGGGGTTTTTGTTGCTCTTTTTTTTTTTAACCATTAAGTTTTGATATAGGAGTCTATATACAAATGAGATTGTTTTAAGTTGTTGGTTTCCTAATTGCACATGCATCTCCAGAGACCTGCATTTGTGCTCTCTTCTCACGATTTCTGATATTGGTAGCATAATTGTACATGGATGATTTAGTATCTTTGCTGTATATATGCCTTTCCTGGTGAGCCTTGTCATTTGTGGTGTTTTTTGTTTCTGGTTGTGGCCTTTTCTTTTCTGACTAGATTTGTTGTAAAGCTGGTTTAGTGTTGCAGAACTCTCTTAGCTTTTGCTTATCCGTGAAGGTTTTGATGCCTCCTTCAAATCTGAATGAGAGCCTTGCAGGTTAAAGCAATCTTGATTGGAAGTTTTTCCCTTTCATCACATTAAGTATATCATGCCACTCCCTTCTGGCCTGCAGAGTTTCAGCTGAAAAATCTGCTGACAACCTTATTGGGGTTCCCTTGTATGTCATTTGTTTCTTTTCCCTAGCTGCTTTCAAAACTTTCTCTTTGTCTTTAATTTTGGTCATTTTAATTAATATGTGTCTCGGGGTGTTCCTCCTTGGGTTTATTTTATATGGTACTCGTTGTACTTCCTGGATTTGACTGAGTGGTTCCTTTCCCATATTAGGAAAGTTTTCGACTAACATCTCCTCGAATATTTTTTCTGTCCCCTTCTCTCTCTCTTCTCCCTCTGGCCCCCCTATAATACGGATGTTGGTGCGTTTAACATTATCCCAGAGTTCTCTGAGACCCTGCTCATTTCCTTTCAATCTTTTATCTCTTTTATCTTTTGCATTAGTGATTTCCACTAATCTGTCCTCCACCTCACTGATTCGTTCTTCTGCCTCCTCTATTGTACTGTTGGCTGCTTCTAATGAATTTTTTATTTCAGTTATTTTATTTTGCATCTCTTGTTTAATTTTTATAGCTTGTATTTCTCTGCTCAGTGTTTCCTATAAATTATCAATCTTTGCCTCCATTTCATTTCCAATGCCTTGCATCATCTTCAGCATCAACAGTCTAAAGTCTCTTTCTGGGAGGCTGATAATCTCCTCATCACTGAGCTGTTTTTCTGGGCTTTTCTCTTTCTCCCTTATCTGAGTTATAGTTTTCTGTCTTTTCATTTTTGTAGGTTTTTGGTGTGGTGACCTTTTTGCCAACAATAGAGTTGTAGCCTCTCTTAGTTCTGGCATTTTCCTCCCCTGTGGCTAAAGTTTGTGTGGAGGGGGCTTGCTGTAGGTTTCCCGATGGGAGAGACTGGTGCCTGCCCACTGGTACGTGAGGATGATTCCTGTCCCTCTGGTG
>PVHT021183699.1:67964713-67974912 GCA_004024745.2 Catagonus wagneri
ATGGGAGAGACTGGTGCCTGCCCACTGGTACGTGAGGATGATTCCTGTCCCTCTGGTGGATGGGGCTTTGTCTCTGGGTGAGATTAGAGGTGGCTGTGTGCCTGAGGGGTCTTTAGGCAGCCTGTTTACTGATGGGTGGGGCTGTGATCCCACCTGGATTATTGTTTGGCCCGGGGCTTTTCAGCGCTGATGGGAAGGGCCAGATATTCCCAAATTAGCCACCTCCAGAGAAATGCAGGCTGTTGAGTGTTCCCAAGAGCTTCACCTCCAGTGCCTTTCCCCCACAACAAGCCACAGTCACCCCTGTTTTCCAGGAGATCCTCCAAGAATTGCCATCAGGTTCCACCCAGATTCCTATGGACACTTTGCTTTGCCCTGGGACCCAGTGCATGTGAAAGTCTGTGTGGGGGTCTCTGTTTCCCCCAGTCCTGTGGAAGTCCTGCACACAGGCTCCACTGGCCTTCAATGCCAGATCCTCCAGGGGCTCTTTCTCCCTGTGCCAGATCCCCAGGCATGGAGATTTGACATGGGGCTCAGAACTCTCAGTCCTGTAGATGAGTATCTGTGATACAGTTACTTTCCAGTCTGTGGGCCTTCCCACCCGGGAGGTATGGGGTTGCTTCTTTTGCATAATCGCCCCTACCTCTTGATGTGGCCTCCTCTTTGTCTTCTGGAGTAGAATATCTTTTTGAAAGTTTCCAGTCCATTTGATTGAAGGTTCCTCGGCATTTTTTTGTAATTTTGTTGTTTTTTGGGAGAGAAGTTGAGCTCCAGTCCTTCTATTCTGCCATCTTAATCCAATCCTCTATGTTTTCAAATTATGTTTTTTCTGCATATATGCCCAAGAGTGGGATTGCAGGATCATATTGTACCTTTATTTTAGGCTTTTTTTTTTTTTTTTTTTTTTTTTTTTTTTTTTTTTTTTTTTTTTTTTTTTTTTTTTTTTTTGCTTTCTTAGGGCCACACCCATGGCATATGGAGATTCCCAGGCTAGGAGCTGAATTGGAGCTGTAGCTGCCAGCCTACACCAAACCACAGCAATTTGGGATCCAAGCCATGTCTGTGACCTGCACCACAGCTCAAAGCAATGCCAGATCCTTAACGCACTGAGCAAGGCCAGGGATGGAACCTGCATCCTTATGGATGCTAGTCAGACCCGTTAGCCACTGAGCCATGATGGGAACTCCTAATTTAGTTTTTTCGGACCCTCCATATTGTTCTATGTAGAGGTTGTACCAATTTATTTTCCCACCAACAATGTGGGAGGATTCCCTTTTTCCCACACCCTCTCTAGCATTTGCTATTTATAGACTTTTTAATGACAGTCATTCTGACCAGTGTGAGGTGGCACCTTATCATAGGTTTAATGTGCATTTCTCTAATAATTAGTGATGTTGAGCCTTTCTTCATGTGCCTGGTGGCCATCCATATGTCTTCTTAGAGAAATGTCTATCTAGGTCTTCTGCCCAATTTTCAATTAGGTTGTTTTTTATTGTTTAGTTTAATGAGTTGTTTGTATATTCTGAAGATTAAGCCCTTTTTGTTTGCGTTGTTTTTAACTATTTTCTCCCATTCTGTAGGTTTTTTTGTGGTTTCCTTCGCTGTGCAAAAAGCTTGTAAATTTGATTAAGTCCATTAATTTATTTTTGTGCTTATTTATATTGCCTTGGGAAGCTGACCTAATAAAATATTTCTATAATTTGTCAGAGAATGTTCTGCCTAGGTTCTCTTCTAGGAATTTTATGGTGTCATGTCTTATGTTTAAGTCTTTAAGCCATTTTTTGGTTTATTTTTGTGCCTGGTATGAGGCTATGTTCTAGTTTCATTGATTTACATGCAGCTGTCCAGTTTTCCTAGCACCACTGCTGAGGAGACTTTTTCCTATTTTATATTCTTGCCTCATTTGTTCAAGGTTAGTTGACCATAGGTGTGTGGGTTTTTTTCTGGGTTCTATATTCTGTTTCATTGATCCATATGTCTGTTTTTATTCCAGTACAAAACTGTTTTGATTATTGTAGCTTTGAAAAATTGTCTGAAGTCTGGGACAGTTATGCCTCCTACCTTCTTTTTTTTTCCCCTTCAGGTTTGCTTTGGAAGTTCTGGGTCTTTTACGGTTCCATATAAACTTTTGCATTGTTTGTTCTAGTTGTGTGAAAAATGTCAGCGGTAATTTGATAGAGATCATATTAAATATGTAGACTGCTTTTGTTAATATGACCATTTTCACAATATTAATTCTCCCAATCCAAGAGCATGGGGTATCTTTCTGTTTCTTTGAATCCTCTTTGATTTTCGTGATTTGTGTTTTATAGTTCTCAGCATATAAGTCTTTCAGCTCCTTGGTCAGATTTATTCCTGGATATTTTATTTTTTAATTTTTTGGTGTGATTTGTTTTTTAAAATTTAATCAGTTTTGACATATTTTTAATTTTATTTTCTTTTTAGGACTGCACCTGCAGCATATGGATGTTCCAGGTCTAGGGGTCAAATTGGAGCTGCAGATGTTGACCTATGTCACAGCTACAACACCACAAGATCTTTAAGTCACTGAGTGAGGCCAGGGATCAAACCCACATCCTGATGGATACTACTTGGGTTCTTAACCTGCTGAGCCAGGCAGGGACTCCAGTTTTTTTGGTGTGATTTTAAAAGTTTTTCTTTTTCATTCCCTTTCTCATATTTCATTGTTAATATACAGAAATGCAAGTGATTTCTGGATATTAATCTCATATCCTGTTACTTTGCTGAATTTATCAGATCAAGTAGTTTATATGTTCTTACTCTTTTTGATGCTTTAATGTTTGATAAGTTGATTCCTGTGTGCTATTGATGCAAACCTACATTTTAAAGACTTTCCTTATTTTCTGTTCTAATAAGGAATCTTGGGCTCATCTTGGGTGTGATTTTCCTGCATCAAACTTTTATCTGCCAGTTTTCTAAGAAGTCTTGATTTTTTTTTTTTAGTGGAAAATCATTTTTAGAGATCACAGTCTGGGTGCTAACTACTAATATTGCTTTTAGGCCTTTTTAGTGCAGAAATAGGAAAACATAATTTTTGGAAGGAAAAAAGTCATCTGTTCATACTTTTATTTCCAAACAAAATTTAAGGTTATAGTGTTTTAACTTCTTGGGTTTTACACTTAAATTTATTTCCTTCATCTGAATAATCTTGGTTTCTAATTACATTAACAAGATTACTTGTAAATTGCTCTTACAGTATAACAAAATGCTGTCAAAATAAGACTACTACAATTGCCACTAACCATAAAATTTCTAAAGGCTGCCTACAAGGGATGTACAGTCAAAATGAATATTTTCAGAGTTCCCACAGTGGTGCAGTGGGTTAAGGATCTAGCAATGCTGCAGCTGTGGCATAGTCACAGCTCTGGCTTGGATTTAATCACTGGCCTGGGAACTTGCCTATGCTGCAGTTGTGGCCAAAAACAAATAAACAAAAAAACAAAAAACACCTGAATATTTTCTTTGTGTTTATGCTGTGAGCTTGATATATAACTAAAATTACATCCAATTCTTTCGAGTTTTTAGGGATTTTTTTCCTCTTTATTATTAAATATTGCATCATTTTAAAGTCAATGATGTGAGACAAGTACATGGAGAGACTATATCTTCCACTCCTGTCCTCTTCACTGTATTCCTTCTTTCCTGTATAGGTAGTTATTTTTATTGTGATATTTTTTCTTTGATTCATGAGAAATTTAGATATGTACATATTGGTTAAATTTCCAAACATTTGAGGATTTTCCAAATATTCTATTGATTTCTAGTTTACATCCATTATAGCCAGATAATATGTTCTACATGATTTTAATTCTTTTAGTTTCTTTAGGTTTAGGGTCCAGAAATTAGTCTGCCTTGATGCATGTTCCAGGGGTACCTGAAAAGAATGCCTTCAAGTGTCATGGGTAGAATGTTCTAAGACTGTCAGTATTCTAATGGGTAGGTTTATGTATCCTATAACTTCACTGTTATTTGTTTATATATTTATTTATTTTGTCTTTTTGACTTTTCTAGGGCCACACCCGTGGCATATGGCAGTTCCCAGGCTAGGGGTCTAACAGGAGCTGTAGCTACTGGCCTTCACCACAGCCACGGCCACTCGGGATCCGAGCCGTGTCTGCAACCTACCCCACAGCTCACGGCAACGCCAGATCCTTAACCCACTGAGCAAGGCCAGGGATCAAACCCACAACCTCATGGTTCCTAGTTGGATTCGGTAACCACTGAGCCACGATGGAACTCCAACTTCACTGTTTTTTAGAGGTCTACTTTTTCTATTATTGAAAGAGGAGTGTCAACTTCTAGCTGGAATTATTACTTCTCTTCAGTTCTGTCAGTTTTTGTTTCACATATTCTGAAGCTCTATTTTAGGTGCATATGTAAGCAAGTGACTGTTAGAGGTCCTGCTCAGCCATTGGTCAGCTTTGCAATAGGCCCTTCCCCTAAGCAAGCAACTGTTAGTACGTGACCTTTTCCCCCTCCCCTACCCTCTTCCTTTGTATAAAAGGAGCCTGAATTTGGACAGAGGCAAGATGCTTTTTTTGAGACATTAGTCTGCCATTTTATCAGTCTGCTTGCTTTCTGATTAAAGTCATGATTCTCTGCCCCAACAACTCATCTCTGGATTTATTGGCCTGTCATGTAGTGAGCAGAGCAAACTTGGGTTTGGTATCAATTTTGGTGAGCCAAGCTAGGAGCCTTGCTGCTGTGGCCGGCCAGCCCTATTTGGAGAATTTCTGGATGAGGCCCTAGCAGCTGCCTGGACCACTTGTCTTGAGGATATTTCCTTCAAAATTGCCTGAGGCAGCACCAGCTGCCCCAGCGCTTGGCAGTTGGAGCAAGGAATTGACATATGGGAGCTGATGGGCTCCATACAGTAGGGTAAGTTGCTGTGGTGTATACAACCAGGAACCTTCTCCCAGCTCAATTCAGACTTTTGCTTTAAGGGAAAATCCAATTTATTTTACATTTGACTGGCTTACCCTGTTGGAGAGGAGAACTGTTGTTGGACTCTGTTTTGTGAACCAGTTCATTTGCTTTTGTTTTGCATTCATCCATGATGGAATCTGTTTATGCTTTTGATATTGGAATTTAATTGTACTTTCTGTGTTTTTTTTTTTTGTTCTTGAACTTAGAAATATGGGAAAAGACTCCATTTGTCCTTAAGGAAAGCCCTTTGGGGCATATGTTAAATAAATGGGCAAGATAAAGCTGTGGGCTGAGAAAGACATGATATTCTATTGCAGTAGTGTGTGGTTCCAATACGTGCTGGGATCAGGAGAGAAACTGCCCTTGAATGGCTCACTTAGTTGTTATACAGTCTTGCAGTTAGAATTGTTTTGTGAAGGAGCAGGTAAAAAAGATGAGATTCCATACATAGAAGCATTTATGCTATTGCATCCAGAGGAAAAGAAGCCAGACAGCTGCTGCCTTATGGTACAGGAAAACCAAGGGAAACCAAGGGAAAACCTGTCCTGTAAGAGAGAGGGGGAGAAAATGAAGACAGGCTATTTTAAAATTTAAGCCCCCGCCCCCATAGCCAACTCAGCTCCCCACTGGCCAAGTAAGCTGTGGTGGTTCTGACGCTCGCCATTGCCTCCTGTTTCCCCCACTTATGGGGATAAATTAGAAATTTCTATGTTAACCCCTGGGGCACAGGGGCTTGGTTTGGTGTCACCACATAAGACCTGACAGGGCACCCAATTTCAAATGGGAGTCACTTCCAGAGCAGAGCAGTTTCCTTGCACCAGTATCCTGTAGGAGGCCTTAATGAAAATAGCCAATAAGCTGGGTTTCTATGGATGCCATTCTCAACTTCAGGTCTGTTTAACTGGAAAAACCATAACCCTGCTGACCCAGAGGACCCCCTCTGCATGACTAAACTTTACACTTCTGTCTTTGCCACTTACCGTCCCTCTTGGGTGGACAGTCACACTGTTAAGAACATGGATGCTTACTGGGGATGAGAGAAGGGTGGTCATTGCTAAGGCTAAGGAGGAAGCACACCAGCTTCATCTAGCAGATCCAGATGGAACCCCTGAAGCAAATCTGGCCGTTCCCACTGCTGAGCCTGACTGGGATCCTAATAATGGAGATATGCCACTCCTAGAGCACTATAAGAAGTATGTCTTAGCGGGTCTTCGAAAGAGAGTGTCTAGGCAAAAGAGCTTAAACAGGATTTAGGAGATACACTGAAAACCCAATGAGGACCCATCAGAGTTTCTAGAAAGAATTTATCAAGCTTATAGGTGATACACTGATGCAGCCCCTGAGGCCCCAAAATATGAGAATGGTAAATATGACTTTCATTGGGCAAAGTGCCCCTGATATAAAAAGAAAATTACAGAAGTCAGATGGTGCATTTGGAATGACGCTTTCTCACTGGGTAAATGTTGCTCTTCAAGTGTTCAGCAGCGGGGAACAACGGCAGAAGCAAGAGGATACAAGATGGAATACCGCTTTTCTGGCAGCAGCATTGGCTTCCTGGAAGGCAAGCAACCTGAAGAGAGGTGAGGCACCATCGGGGAGGAACAGTGCACTCCCTGTAAGGAGGAAGGGCGCTGGGAAAAAGTGTCCTAAGCTAAAGAATACGACAAAAATCCATAAGAGAAAGATGGGAGCCTCTTACATGGTAGGAAGAGAGGAAGACTCTGATGAGGAATGATGAGGCCTGGGGGCTCCCTTGGACTTGAGGGGCCCAATTCCAATTTCCCCGCAGGAGCCCCAGGCAACTGACAATGGGGGACAACTTGACTGACTTCCTGATAGACACCGGTGCAACACACTCTGGTAAACACTAAGGTGACACAGAAGACATCCCAGTCCATCTGTGTTATGGGAGTTCCTGGACAAGTACGAAGTCCTTCTTTCTTACAGCCTCTGAAATGACTAGGGGACCTCATCCCAAAACACAGTTTCTTACATATGCCAGGGTGTCCAGTCTCTCTTCTGGGCCGAGATCTCCTTTGTAAATTAAATGTAACTTTCTCACCAGAAGAACTTGACATCAGAGTCCCACCGCAGCACACTCTGAGCCTATAGACGGCGCTCAAGGATGCCCCGGAAAAGGAGGCAGAGCGCTTTCCCACAGAGGTCTATGGTGAGGTAAGGCTGGAAGTGTGGGCCGATGACACCCCAGGCAGGCCAAAAGCATACGGCCAATTCAAATTCTGTTAAAAAGGGATGCTGGGGAGTTCCCATCGTGGCTCAGTGGTTAACGAATCCAACCAGGAACCATGAGGTTGCGAGTTTGATCCCTGGCCTTGCTCGGTGGGTTAACGATCCGGCGTTGCCGTGAGCTGTGGTGTAGGTTGCAGACGCGGCTCGGATCCTGCATTGCTGTGGCTGTGGCTTCGGCCAGTGGCTACAGCTCCAATTGGACCCCTAGCCTGGGAACCTCCATATACCACGGGTGTGGCCCTAGAAAAGACAAAAAGACAAAAAAAAAAAAAAAAGGGGATGCTGGGATACTTAATCTAGAACAATACCCTCTCAGGCAAGAGGGCTAAAAGCGAATTCAGCCAATTCTCAAAAAGTTCTTGAAAACAGGATTGATTAAACCTTACAAGTCCCTGTATAACACACCTGTCCTCCAGTGAAAAAGCCAAACACAACCGAGTATCGCTTTGTTCAAGACTTGAAGGCTCTATTAATGAAATAGTCCAAGATTTGCACCATGTGGTAACTAACCCATAGTTTTTGCTCACAACTATCCCAGGAGACTGCAGCTAGTTCTCCGTTTTAGACTTGAAGGGCGCTTTTTCTGCCTTCCTATTGGAGAAGAATCACAGCAGCTATTTGCCTTTGAATGGCAGGACCAGAAACACGGGTAGTCCAACAGCGTTGCTGGACAGTCAGCGGGGAGCACTCGGAAGGCAGGTATCACTGCCTCAGGGATTAAAAATTCCCCTACCATGTTTGGAGAAATGCTGGCCAGGGCCCTTAGAAACTTAATACTGGACAAAGGACTCTTACTCCAATATGTGGACGAATTGCTCATAGCAAGTCCTCTATATGACAAGGGCCTACAAAATACCATCAGAACCTTGAACTGTTGGCCACTTGTGGCTGTAAAGTTTCCCAGAAAAGGGCCCAAGTGTGTAAGCTACAGGTCACGTATCTGGGTTTTGTCCTTCCCCAGGGACAGCGGAGTCTTTTGCCTGATAGAAAACAGGTAATTGCAGGCTTGGGAACACCCAGGACCCGCAGACAACTGAGAGGGTTTCTGGGAACGGCAGGATTCTATCTGACTTGGGTCACAAACTATAGGCTCATAGTAAAGACGCTCTCTGAGGCTTTAAAGGGACATGCTCTTGAGCCCCTTACGTGGACTAAAGAGTGCCAAACAGCTTTTGAAACAATAAAGACAGTTATTTGGGGGACTACTAGACTTAAAGAAGCCTTTCAAACCATAAGTCCATGAGAGACAGGGCATGAGTCTCTGGGTGTTAATTCAGTCTCTGGGGAATATCCCTCTGCCTGTTGCTTAACCTCTCAAAACAGCTGGAACAAATTGTGAAGGGGTGGCCCCTTGCCTTTGAGCCTACTTGAGGAAGCTGAGAGGTTTACCCTGGAGTGACCCACCACTGTGTATGTCCCTCACCATGTCCTTTCTTTACTAGAGCAAAAAGGGTGCTGTTAGCTGACCTCCTGGAAGATGAGAAATTCTCTTAGACGAGCCTCATGGAAGGTCACTTCAGCCCTGAATCCAGCCACATTGCTCCCGACTGATGCTGCACAGTCTCCAGAGCAGGACGGCCCGCACGTCATGGAGCTGGCGTGCTCTAGCAGACCGGGCTCAATGGACCAGCCCTTGGCTGAGCTGGATATGGAACTGTTCACCGACGGAAGCAGCTTCATGGACCAAGGTAGGCGTCACGCTGGGTATGCAGTGGTAACCCTAACAATGTTGTTGAAGCGGAAGCCCAGCCCCTGGGGAGGGCTCAGAAGGCAGATACCATTTCTCTGACAAGACCCTGCTGCTCACTGAAGGGAAGCAGGTAAATATACACAGACTCTCACTGTGCATTCTCCATACTGCGCACTCATGGGGCAATCTGGAAAGAGAAGGGGCTCCTCACTTCAAACAATAAAGATAAAACCTGCTTCTGAAATCCTGTTACTCTTAGAAGCAGTCCATAAGCCCTCACGAGTGGTCAGAATGCACTGCCCAGGCCACCAAAAGGGTGAAACTCTTAGTAAAGGGCAACTGGTTAGCTGACCAAGCTGTAAAGCAGCAGCAAAGGAAGGTGGTTATCAAGCCATGACAGGGTCACCTCTCCCACAGACTGGTGTACTACCAGCTGGTGTATTCAGAAAAGGACCAGGAGAGGGCCGCAGAATGGGGGTTCGGTCTTGACCACACCTCGCCTGGCTGGAAATGTAGTGCACGAGGAATTGTTTTGATCCCTGAGGCTCTCTTGGATCCTGTGCTGCAGCACATTCATAATAGTGCCCATTAGAGGAGAGGTGCCGCCTTACAGTGGATTCAAAAATATATAATGGGGCCAGACCTACAGTGGGTCATCCAGCGATTCACTAAAAGTTGCAGGATTTGTGCTAAAAATAACCCAGAGACTGTCGTCAGACCTCCCCAGACAGGGCTCTGCACAGAGGAACTTGCCCCACAGAGGACAGGTTCACAGACTTGAAATGCCTTGAGTCACAGGAAATCTCAGATCCCTGCTAGAGTCTGTGGACACTTTTTCAGGATGGGTGGAGTCATATCCCACCGGGACAGAAAAATCTCCGAAGTGGTTAAAGCCCTCCTTAAGGAAATTATGCCCTGATTTGGACTACTTAACTTCAAGGTGATAATGGGCCTGCTTTTGTCGCTAGCATAACCCAACTAGTGTCTAAAGCACTGCAAATTAACTGGAAGCTACATTCATCCTGGAAACTACAGTTAACAGGAAAGACCGAAAAAATGAGTCAAACATTGAAGAGGAGCATTGCTAAAATATGTCAAGAGACCAATTTTGAGATACTGTATGGGAGGCATTCCCGGTGTTTTCCCTGGCAGGGGAATCTATAAATGTTCTGGAAGATCTAGCAGTTGCCAATTATGTTAGAACTCTGGGCACTATACTAACCCCAGTACAGGAGTTTGCTTCTAACAGGTCTGCGTATCTGAGGCAGGCTTACGTCCTTGCTGACCTGGAGACGGAGTGCTCCTTAAAACC
>PVHT021183699.1:67981780-67997015 GCA_004024745.2 Catagonus wagneri
TGCCCTTTTCTTTTTCTGCTGCTTCTGGAATTCCTATTATGCGTAAGTTGGGCCGCTTTATATTATCCCATAGATCTCTTATATTGCTTTCATGTTTTTTCATTTGATTTTCTGTCTGCTGTCCTGATTGAGTGATTTCCATTATTCTCTCTTCTACATCACTAATTCGTTCCTCTGCATTATTCAAACTGCTCTTTATTGCCTTTAGCTCAGTTTGCATCTCTGCAAATGAGTTTTCTGGTTTTTCTTGGCTCCTCGTTATGTTTTCTAGCTCCTTTCTAAGGGACTCTGTATTTCTGTTTGCATCTTCTCTTAATTCCTGGATATTCAGCCTTAATTCTTCAAGTATTTTCCCTTACCTCCCTTCTGAACTCCATTTCTGTCAGACTGCAGAGGTCTGTTTCATTGTTGGCTGCTTTAAATGACTTGTCCTGTTCTTTCAACTGGGAATGGTTTTTGAGCTTCTTCATCTTGCTTGTGATTTTCTTTTTCTGTGAGTTTGGGGAAGCCACACTGTAGTCTTGTAAGGCTACTTCCAGGCAGGAGCACCCCTTTGTATTTTTTTGGTAGGGTTACGATTTATTTTTGGTGTGGGAGTTTGAATATTTGGTGTCTTTTTCTTTGGAGTGAGCAGGCTGTTATCTCAGTGGTACTCTGAGTGTTCTCTGGGAGAATGAAGAAATGGCTAAGGTCAACAGTTGGTGCCTAGTCTCTGGGCTCTCAATTGCAGGAAGATGGTGCTGTCTACTCCTAGTTGCCCAGCCCTGGGAAGTGGTCAGGAGCTCTAGGCAGATCTACCAGGTGTCCAGAGCATTTGGCAGTAGCAGCAGCAGGAAGTATGATTTCCCAGGGGAGTGAGAGCCACAAAAGCTAGTGTTTGATTGCAAAGTCCTCTTTGAGGTGACTGGAACCACAGGGAGTACCTGTCCTGGAGGCTGGTTCAGCAGGCTGGCGTTGGCTCTGCCCCTCTTCTAATGCTTGCTCATGGGTTGGCACGGGCTCCTGGCTCCGTCGGCTCGCGCAGTGCTCCACCCCCCTGCAGAGGCTTTCTCTGAGGGGCTGGTGCTGGCTCCACCCCTCTGCCGATGTGGTTGCATATGGCTCCGCCCACCAGAGATGCTAACTCTGTGGGCTGGTGCAGGCTCCTAGCTCCGTGGACTGGCACAGGGCCCTGCCTCCCCCCACCCCCGATGCTGGTTGGCATAGGCTCCTGCCTCCATGACCTGGCACAGTGCTCTGCCTGTCCATCAATGCTGCCTCCACGGGCTTCAAGGCATGGACTCCGCCCCCGCCGCCACCACTGCCGCTGCTGTCTCTGTGGTATGGGCTCCACTGCCCCACCCTCCACACCAGTTCAGGGTGCTTCCTATGGTGGTCTGCCCCTCCTCCTCTCCTCCTCCCTGACAATGGAGGCTTGCCTCCCCTGCGGGACCAGACTTCCCCTGTTCCCTCTGTCCTGGCTTTACACTCCACAGTTCATAGAGTATCGCCCTCCCTCCCGTGCACTGTTCCCTAGCCTATCTCTGCAACCGCCATTGACCTCAGCCCTCTCCCAGGGACTAACCTCAGGAGCCTATGTCTCAACTCCCAGGCACCTCCCGGAGTCTCAGGCTGTGGTGTCTATGCTGGTATTCAGGTCGTCTGTGTGAGTCTCTGACTCCACTTTTCCATTCTCAATCCAGCTGCTGCATTTTTCTCAGGCTTTGCAGTCCCTCTAGCTCCGTCGATTGGCAGTTAGGTGGCTTCCCAGGGTGTGGGTTCCTTTTCTTTTTCACAGCTCCCTCCCTGGGGTGCTGGATGCTGTCCTGGTTCCTTTTCTGTCTTTTTTTTTGTTGTTGTTGTTCTACCCAGTTATTTCAAGAGTTTCTTGCAGTTTTTGGAGGCTTAAATTAACCAGCATTCAGATGATGTTTTGTCCAAGTTGTTTTATATTTAGATGTGTTTTTTGATGTATTTGTGGGAGAGGGTGAGTATGACCTCTTACTCCTCTGCCATCTTGCCACCATTTCATAGTAGTTTTGATTTGTGTTTCTCTAATCAGGGATGTTGAACATTTTTTCATGTCCTCGTTGGCCATCTGTATATCTTCTTTGGAGAAATGTCTGTTCAGGTCTTTTGCCCATTTTTCAATTGGGTTGTTGGCTTTTTTGCTATTGAGTTGTATAAGTTGTATATTTGAGAGATTAAGCCCTTGTCAGTTGCATCACTTGACACTATTTTCTCCCATCCTGTAAGTTGTCTTTGAGTTTTCATTTTGGTTTCCTTTGCTGTGCAAAAGCTTGTCAGCTTGATTAGGTCCCATTTGTTTATCTTTGCTTTTATTTCTGTTGCTTTGGGAAGATGTACTCTTAAAGCATGATCTTTCTTGGGACTTGACCTAATGCCCTGTGATTGTGAAGATGTTGGACTCTAGTTCTTGGGAACATTAACCACTCCCACTCTGTGAGTTCCATGAATTGTTTAGTCTGTTGCTTTTCAGTCATGAGCGTTCACCCTTTATATATGCAGGTCAGTACTTGGTCAAAATTCTGGGAGACCCATCAGCAGATCCCAGGAGCTCGTGTTTGAGCAGCACCCTCTTTTCTAATACTCTACTCCGTAAATCCTGGCTTAGCTTTCTCAACTCTCAATTCTGTGTCCTGGCCCTTTCCTGGAAACTGCCTCAAGGCAGAAAGGAGCAATTATGGTGACCCCTCACTTGTTTCCCTTCTTCCAAACACTGACTGAAACACTGTTTGAAAACTGTTGTTTCATGTATTTTGTGTGTGTGTGTGTGTGTGTGAGATTTTCTAATCTTTTATCATATAAGGGAAGCTCTTGGCACTATAAATCCTTTATGTGTATAAGCAGAAATATCCCCCTAGTCTTTTTGAGTTCACTTTTAAATGAAAGCATGTGATTCTTCTCCCAGTTTGGACAGTCCTCACCTTGGCCTGTTGAGTTTTCCATTGAGAATGGATGGCATATTTGATGGTAATTCTTGGTTTCCTGACTCATGGGTGACAGTCAGATTCGTTTCTGCTGAGCCACAATGGGGACTCGGTTTTCTGACTCCAAGAACCATTTAAGGTTTCCTTTTTCCTCTATGCTGATCCTACACAGGTATTATGCTATAAATAACTGGGCCCTACTCCTACTCCTTGATGTTCTAGAGTTTGAGGGGCTACTTAATGTCTGGGGGCTTCTTTTGCTGTCCTAGTTGCTTTGTTTTTTGGGAAAGGACTGAAAAACAATGTGGCTGCTACCACCTTCTTGCCCTAACCAGAACTCTCTATATCTTTTAAATTACCCGTACATTCATTTGGACTTGGCAACTGCTCTGGAAGATTGACACAACATGGTATTTCCCCAAGTGGCCTATTTTGTTGTAACTAATATGGAGTATTTATCTCACTCTAGGACTGGCTAACATGTTAGCACCTTAAGCATAAACTTTTCATGGGAGTAATTTCATTTATTTCCAGAGAATTTTAAGTGATCCTAGTGGTATAGGCTGTAAAGAGCCTGTGGCCAAGAGCCCAATGACCTGTCACTGTGTGACATGGGACCAGTCTCTTCTCATTATTCATTTGTTCATGGTGGCAGGCCCTATAAGGAAGACCAGGCCTGTCCTTAGGAGCACAGAGCTTTTAAGGGAAGGCAGAAATGTAGAGTTTAGTATTCAGTGGAATTGGTGTCCACCAAGAAGTGTATGCAAAGGTGCTTTCTGGAACCGTTTTGCATCTGAATGATGGGAGGAAAGACATAGCAATTCTCGTAATGTTTTCTAAAGGTTGGGATTGTGTAGAAAGACTTGGGAGGCAAAGTGGGTCAATCTCTGGCCTCTCTAGCCTCATTTCAAAGTATTTCCACTTTTTTCTTTCTTATATGTTATAATCCAAGATTTATTTCAAAACAGATTGTGCTACTGAAAGGCGGACAACAAATGGGAGACAACCACCTCACTGTGCACACAACCTCCTGCAGTGATTGGCTGACCTTTCATCTAAGTGCTCACATAAAGGCCTAGTGTGAGCTCCACCGAGGACGGCGGTGCTTCTTCCCTGATTCCACCTCTGAGAGGAGGTGTCCAAGCTGAGACTGATGAGGATGCCAGTGCTGGCTTTAGCACGTGGTGATGGACAGGCCTCGGCTAGTCTTGACCTCCTTGCTGGTTTCCTCACCAGTAAGTCGGGGTATGGGCCTACACAGGTTTGCTGGCTGCTTTACATTATAAAATGTCCAAGTTTGTGCTACTTACATAGGTCTTGGTAAATGCCAGCTATTGTGACTGCAGATTCAGGTCCCAGGGCCTCTGCTGAGAGGTGGTCCTTGGTTCAGGATCAGTGAGGACCACAGCCGCACTCTCCATCACAGGCTCTTCCTTCCACTGACAGGGCAGTTGTTGTGCCTACTCTCCTGGTCAGTCTCCTGACTCCAGAGACTTAGTCTCTGTCTACAGCAGAGGAGGTGCATTCAGGATAAGCAGCAGAGCTGGGGCCACAGCCCCCTCTCTGAAGGTCCAGTCTAGTGCTCCTCTTACACTGCTCCATATGGGGCCTTCAGCATAAACTGAGTCGCAAAGACTCTTAAATGGTGACAGATGAGCTCCTCCAGGCCCACAAGGACCTGGGTCTGGGGAAATGCTGGTCTAGGACACTGACCAACAACAGTTAAAATGAGGGCTGTAGGGCAGGGTTAGGATAATGCAGGAAGAACTGTAAGCAATATGAGTTTATTTAATAATTACTCTGAAAGCAATCCTCCTCCCCCCACAAATGATGTCTGAACCTACAAGGTACATAAAAGTGACCAAAAATACTTTAAAATAATAAATTTGAAGGTCATTCTCATGGTTTTCCCCCTCATAACAAGAGTGCATTCAGCTGGACAAAAATTACAAACCATATTAGATCATGTTAAGGCAGATGATCAATCTGGTTGCATTTGGTATAACTCCTGGGAGAGTGATCCTGTGGGAGTCTGGCATTCTTCTCCCAGCTGTTTGGTCAGTTGGCCCAGGAAGGGCAGTCCTGGAGGCGGAAGGTGGAGAGCCAGGCCCATATTGTCACTGCTCGTTCTGCTGACCCTCTGTGATTGAAGTGGACACGGAACCCTGGCCCTTGTTGACATCACTGATGCACACCCACTGCCCATCGACTGACTCCTTCCATAGGGTCACCTGCAAGCCAGCACACACACAAATTGTTACAGGTATGCCCTGCTGTCCTCCTCTCCCCAGTTCCCTAAAGATGGCCCAGATCTCCTGCAGGAACCACAGCTCACAGCCTTGTGGGTGAACAGAGCACTGATCTTGGTTCCCCCACTGAAATCCCCACAAGAAGGAAGTAAAGGAATAAAAACCCACACCCAGAAAGGAGTAAGAATGTTTACGTGAGAATGGTGACACGGTTGGTTGTAGCTGTTGCTAGCTTTACTCTCCCTCAGAAGAAAAACTAACCACTACTCATGGATGAGACACCACTGAGCAAATCCTACAACACGAGTGCGGCTGACACACCCCTTGCACCACAGATATGGAGATTGGCTGCATGAGAAGGTGAGAGACACGGTCACATCGCCTCTTCCTGGGGTTGGCACAGCACCAGGCAGAGAACTTCTGTGAGGCCTGGCCCCTCCAGCAGGACAAGAGCCCAAGGGTGACATCTGGAGCCCCCGCCTCAACACCGTGGTCATCACTTTGCAGGAGCTGCTACACTAGATTTGCCTCAAGGGGATTTCAGGTGAGTCTGAGGCCTGAGTGTGTGAACCTAATCCAACAACCAGCACTCAGCTCTTGGCAGAGCCTGAGTTCTCACTTGCGGAGCACAAGCTGTAGTGCCAAGAGCAGCTTTCATCATCTTCAGGACTGCCCCAGAAGTATAGGGTGCAGGTCTATCTAATTTAGGCCCCTAAACAAGATCTGCAGCACAAGAGTTGAGTCATAGCTCCACCTGCTATAGATGACTGCTCCTCCCCTCAAAGTCTGTGTGTGGGAAACATGTGGGAGTTGCCTGAAATGTGGGCCCTCTTCAGACCTACCTAGGCTGTACTCCTGAACTTCAGCTCCTCTGCTGCCATTGGACAGGCTCCTGAGAACACCTGGAAGCCATGGCAACCCAGCAACTGAGCAGGTGAGCAGAGCTGATCACACCCAGAGCAAAAGCCAGGGGCTCTGTTCAGCTCCCCATATAACAAGGCATACATGGTCTGGTTCCCATCCTACTGCATTACCAGGGGAGGAAATCTAATTCACAGTCCCACTTACTGATGAACAGAGGTGCCAGTCCACCAAATGACTGGTTAGGCTTGCTAGAGAAGCCAGGTGACTGAGAAGCCCGTGCTACAACCACACTTGGGCAGGGAACTAAGCCACCCATCCTATCCAGTTGATCTCAGCCAGTGGCACACTGAGTTGAAACAACGGCCTCACCCCAAAACAGACCAGGTCCTTACCTGCCCAAGGACGTTATCAGCAGACATAGCCAGAAATCCAAACTAAGCTGGCTAATCAAGAACGGCCTCTGCCAAAGCAAACTTGCATGGTATAGAAGAAGAGACAGTTATTCCAATAAAGGGAGTCAAGATCACAAAAAAGCCCCACTTAACTATGTGACAACTAAAGGGAACGATTACAGCTTTAATAACGGATCCTAAAGAAAAAGATAAGTGTGAACTCTTAGACGTTTAAAATAATCCTCTTCAAGAAGTTTGGTTAACTACATGAACACAGACAATTGAACAAAATTGGAAAACAATGCATGAACAAGATGAGGTTTGACCAAAACCATAAATAAATACAGTATAAGTGAACTGAAGAATTCAGTAGAGCCTCAAAAGCAGACCTAACGATGCAGAAGAAAGAATCAGTGACTTGGACAATAAGGTAATTGGAATTATCCACAGGAGCAAAAAGAGTGAAGAAAGTCTACAGACATAGTATCTGTGATATGGGAATTGCAGAAAAGAACAGAAAATATAAAGCAGTAATGACTGAAGAAGCCAAAAGGAACCCAAGTAGACTGAATCTGAATAGGGCTACACTGAGATACATGATAATTAAAAGTCAAAAATGAGAGAAGTTACTTAATGAAGGCATCCTCACAGGACTCTTGACAGATTTCTCAAGATAAACTTTTCAAGCTAGAACAGGATAGAATTACATTTTCAAACTACTGAAAAAGAAAAAAACCCTGTTAACCAAGAATACGATACCCTTGTAAAGCTGTCTTTCAGAAATGAAGGAGGGATAAAGACTTTCCTAAATAAACAAAAGGTGAAGGAATTCATCCTTGCAAGAAATGCTAAAGGGAATTTTGTGAGTGGAAAGAAAAGGACACTAATTAACATCACAGAAACTTAAGGCAGTATAAAACTCACTGGTGACAGTAAATAACAAAGTTGAATTCTACATGGCAAGTGAATTACATATCACATTCAACTCAAGTTCTCAACAACTTAAAATGTGAGGGGGTGGGAAGTAAAAATGTAAAGTTTAGGGATTTTACTGAAACTAAAATTATACCATCTCACTTTAAACAATAATAACTTAAGATGTTTTATGTAACTCTCATAACCACAAGGGAAAAACACAAAACATGATAAAGTCATCTAAGCATACTGATACTGCAAGGCATCAAAACACAAAGATAGCAGGATAATGAACAATGGATTTACAAAATCAGAAAATAATGGGAAAACCCCCCAGTAAATCCTTACTTATCAATAATTAAATATAAAAATTCTTCAATAATAACATAGGGAGGCTAAATGGATTAAAAAACTGTAAGATCACTTTAGCTTTAAAGACAAATACACACTAAAAGTAAAGGGATAGGAAGAATTATTTCAAACAGATACCCTAACTGCCCTCCACCTCCCAAAAAAGGACAGGGGTAGCTACATACTGGTATCAGAAAAAGTAAGACTTTAAAAATGGTAAAAAGAGACAATATCATTATATAATGATGAAGGGGTTAATACATTAAGGAGATATAACAATCATAAATTCGCAACACCAAAGCATCTAAAAACACAAAACAACAGAGTTAAAAAAAGGACAAATAATCTGACAATTACTGGAGACTTTAATACCCACTCTCAACAGATAAATCATCCAGAGAATCAGTAAGGAAACAGCATGTATGAACAACACTACAGACCAAAAAAACCTACCAGATATATAGGGCATATTTTTCTACAATAGCAGAACACACACATTCTTCTCAAGTTCATGTGGAACATTTTCTAGGACACACCGTATATTAGATCACAAACAAGTCTTAGTAATAAACTCAAGACTGAAATACCAAGTATCTTCTCTAACTACAGTGGTATGAAATCAGTGACCAGAAGAAAACTGGAAAATTCATAAATACATGGAAATTAAATGGCACTCTCCTGAACAACTAATGGATCAAAGAAGAAATTAAAGGTAAATAAAATAACCTCAAGATCAACAAAAAATGGAAATACCACATGCCAAAACTTATGGGCAGCAGCAAGAGTTCTAAGAGGGAAGTTCCCAGCCATAAATGCCTACATTAAAAAGACTACAAATAAACTGCCTAACTCTATGCTTTAAGGAATTAGAGGAAGAACAAACTAAGCTCAGTTAGCAGAAGGAAGGAAATGAGAGTAGAAATGAATAGAGAATAGGAAAAGAACCAAACTAAGAGTTAGTTCTCCAAAAAGATAATCAAAATTAACCAACCTTTAGACTAATCAGGGAAAAAAACGGACCCAAATCAACAAAATTATTATTTTTTGTATTTTGTTGTTTTAGGGCCACACCCACAGCATGTGGAGGTTCCCAGGCCAGGGGTCTAACTGGAGCCACAGCTGCCGGCCTACACCACAGCAATGCAGGATCTGAGCTGCATCTGCGACCTGCACCACAGCTCATGGCAACACTGGATCCTTAACCCACTGAGTGAGGCCTGAGATTGAACCTGCAACCTCATGGTTCCTAGTTGGATTCGTTTCCCCTGAGCCACAAAGGGAACTCCAACAAAATTATTAATGAAAAACAGTTCCTCTCAACTAATACATAAGAGGCTACTATGAAACTTGATGACCTTTAAGGAATGGAAAACCCTCAGAGATACACAAACTTGGAGTTCCCACTGTGGCTCAGTGTTAACAAACCCAACTAGTATCCATGAGTCTGCAGGTTCGATCCCTGGCCTTGCTCATTGGGTTAAGGATCTGGCGTTGCCATGAGCTGTGGTGTAGGTCACAGACTCAGCTCAGATCTGATGTTGCCGTGGCTGTGGTGTAGGCCAGCAGCTGTAGCTCTGATTCTACCTCTAGCCTGGGAACCTCCATATGCCACAGTATGGCCCCAAGAAGAAAAAACAAAACAAAACAAAAACATACACAAAACTACCAAGACTGAATAAGAAAGAAATAGAAACTGAAGAGACCAATTACTAGATTGAATCAGTAATCAAAACTCTCCCAATGAAGAAAAGCCAGCCCAGGACTAGAAGAGTTCGCTGTTGAATTTCACCAACACTTCATCAAATTCCTTAATAAAAAAAAAAAAAAAAGGAAACACTCTCAAGCCAATTTTATGAGGCCAGTATCACCCTGATAGAAGGTCATATATAGTAATTCCACCCAGTATCATAATGGTGAAAGGTTGAAAGCTTTTCCTCTAAAATCAGGACCAATACAAGGGTGCCCACTCTCAATACTCCTATTGGACACAGTACTGGGATTCCTTGCCAGAGCAATCAGGCAAGGAAAAGAAAAGGCATCAAATCAGAAGTAAAAGTAACATACCAAAATCAGCATTTTTATACACTAATGACAAATTATCTGAAAACAAAAACAACCCATTTATAGTAGCATCAAAAACAACAAAATATGGGAATTCCCACTGTGGCTCAGTAGGTTAAGAACCTGACTAGTATTCATGAGGATGCAGGTTTGATCCCTGGCCTCACTCAGTGGGTTAAAGGATCCAGCATTGCCACTAGCTGAAGTGTAGGTCACAGGTTGCAGATGAGGCTCTTGGATCTGGTGTTGCTATGGTTGTGGCATAGGCTGGTCATCAGCTGTAGCTCTGATTTGACCCCTAGCCTGTAAACATCCCTATGCTGCAGATATGGCCCTAAAAAGAAAGAGCACAATAAAATACTTAGGAATAAACTTAAGGAAGTGAAAGATCTCCAGTCTAAAAAGACAGTCATGAAAGAAATAGAAGACACAAATAAACAGAAAGGTTTCCCATGATCATGAATCAGAAGAACATTGTTAAAGGCTCTGTATTATCAACAAGATTTCAATGGCATTTTTTAGAGTAGTAGAAAAAACAATTCTCACATGGAGTCACAAAAGACCCCAAATAGAGCAATCCCGAGAAAGAAAAAGTGGGAGGGATTGTAGTTGCCAATTTCAAGCAACACTATAAACCTATGGTAATCAAAACAGTCTGGTACTGACATAAAAACAAATATATCAGTAAACTAGAATTAAAAGCCCAGAAATAAACTTATGCACATATAAATCGAGTATCTGACAAAGGAGGCAAGAATATTCACTGGAGAAAATACAGTCTCTTCAGTATGTGGTACAGGGAAAATTGGATACTCACATTTAAGAGAATGAAACTAGAGCCCATATAATACCACTCACAAAAATTAGCTGGAAATTAATAGGTTAAACATTTAAATGTAAGACCTTAGATCATAACAATACTAGAGGAAAACATAGGAAAAAAACCTCCCTTGACATGGATCTTGGCAGTATTTTGGATATGACACCTAATGTACAAGTAGGCAAAATAAAAAATTAAAACAAGTGGGACTACATCAAGCTAAACTAAAAAGTTTTTGCACAGTAACAGAAACCATTGGCAAAGCGAAAAGACAACCAACAGAATCAGAAAAACAGTCACAAATTATGTATCTGATAAAGGATTAATATCCAAAACATATAAAGTAACTTACATACCTCAATACCAAAAGAACCAAATAATCCAATTCAAAAATGGGCAAAAGAACTAAATGACAATTCTCCGAAGAAGTTATATGAAAGGCCAACAGGTACATAAAAAGATGTTTAACATCATGAGTCATTAGGGAAACAAAAATCAAAACCATACTATCACCTCATGCCTGTTAGAATGGCTATTATAGCAGTTCCCGTTTTGGCTGAGCGGGTTAAAAACCCAACTAGTATCCATGAGGATGTAGGTCTGATCCCTGGCCTCACTCGGTTAAGGATCCAGTGTTGCCGTAAACTGCACTGAGGACAAAAGATGTGGCTCGGATCTGGAATTGCTGTGGCACAGGATGGCACAGAATGGCAGCTGCGGTTCTGATTCGACCCCTAGCCCAAGAACTTCCATATGCCACAGGTATGGCTCAAAAAAGAAAGAAAGAAAAAAAAAGAATGGCTACTATAAAACAGGAGATAACAAACACTGGTGAGATGTGGAGAAAAGAGAACCCTTGAGTGCTGTTGGTGGGACTATAAACTGGTATAGTCACTATGGAAAAATGTGGAAAATTAAAAAGTTAACTACCATATGATCCAGCAATTCAAGTGCTCTAGTGGCACAATCACCATATTACTTATACGATCCAGCAATTCCACTTTTGGGTATAAATCAAAAGAAAACAAAAACACTAACTTGATTACCTGCACCCCTAGGTTCATGACAACATTATTTACAATAGCCAAGACATGAAAAAACCTAAGTATCCACCCAACATATAAATGGATAACGAAGTTGTGGTAAACACACACACACACACATACACAGCCTGGACTATTATTTGGCCGTAAAAAAAATAAGAAATCCTGCCATTTGCCAAACTTGAGGACATTATGCTAAGAGAAATAAGTCAGACAAATACTGCAATAGCTCACTCATACATGCAATCTGAAAACAAAAAACCAAACTCACAGAAAAGGAATCAGACTTGTGGTTACCAGAGGCAGGGCATAGGAGGAGGGGGAATAGGAGGAAGGTGGTCCAAACACACAAACTTCCAGGTGAATGATAAATAACTCATAGGGATGTAACATACAGCATGATGACTACAGCTAACACCACTGTATGATATATATGAAAACTGTTAAAGAGAGTGGATCCTAAGAGTTAACATCACAGGGAAAACAAGTTTTTCTTTTTTGCACTCCCCCCCTTTTTTTTTCATCTTTTTAGGGCCGCACCTGCAGTATATGGAGGTTCCTAGGCTAGGGGTCTAATCAGAGCTGTTGCTGCTGGCCTAGGCCAGAGCCACAGCAACGCAGGATCCGAGCTGCATCTGCAAACTTCACCACAGCTCATGGCAACGCCAGATCATTAACCCACTGAGCGATGCCAGGGATCGAACCCACAACCTCATGGTTCCTAGTCAGAATCGTTTCCACTGTGCCATGACAGGAACTCCTTTGCATTCTCTTTTTAATATGAGACGATGGATGCTAACTAAATTTATGATAGTAATCATTTCACAATACATACAAGTCAAACCATTATGCCGTACATTTATATAGTGATGTATGTCAATTATATCTCAATAAAAATAGAGGAATTCTTGTTGTGGCTCAGCACGTATCTGACTAGAAACCATGAGGATGTGGGTTCAATCCCTGGCCTTGCTCAGTGGGTTAAGGATCCAGTGTTGCTGTGAGCTGTGGTTTAGCTGCAGATGTGGCTCGGATCCTGTGTTGCTGTGGCTGTGGTGTTAGGCCAGGAGCTGCAGCTCTGATTTGACCCTTAGCCCCATGAACCTCCATAAGCCACGAGTGTAGTCCTAGAAAAAAAAAAGGAGAAAAAAACCCACCAAAAAAAAAAAAACCTAAGAATAACAGTAGCTGAGAGGCAATGCTGAACACAAAGTAACAAAAACGTAAACTAACACAAAGTAACAAAAACATAAACTCCGGTGCTGTCCAACGAGGCTGACAGAGCTTCTGAGAAAAGATTTGGCGTGGTAGAGAGCAGTTGCTCTCAAAGTGTGCTCTCCCAAGAGTGAGTCTGCAGCATCTAGGGACTTGCTAAAGATGCAAACTGAACCCGCTGATTCAGGAGCTCTAGGGGTGACGGGTGGGTAGTCTGCTGGAACAAGTTTAAAATGCCCAAGTGTGAGAACTGGGGTAGAGGAATACCACAGATCGGTTAGTATATATATTATTTCTATGATGAAGTAAACAGCAGAAGTAACAGCTAAGAGTTGAAAAGGTTTGTCCCTAGAGAGGGAAAATTACACTGTAGTAAAAAAAGTCATAACTGCCTACAGCTATGTACATGCATTAATTTGATGAGAAGAATGATTTTAAAAACTCAGCCCTAGGGACAGATTTTATTACAAATATGCAGTGTGCAGAATGCTCTGGAATGAAAACACACTAAGTCAGTTCTTCAGTGAAGAAATGCTATAGAGATAGCAACAGAGCTGAGCTCTTTGTAGGAAAGAAGAGTAAGAGGCATAAAAGACAGCAGACCCCAAAACGTGAAGTGTACAATTATCATTATCTTGTAAACATTGCTGAGGCCATTCAGGGTATGCTGTCCAAAGCAACTGGGTTCTAGCCCTGACGTTGGCACCCACTAGAAAGTGGGCTGGAGTAGCTGTTTTTTTGAGGGTCATTCCAGCTCAAACCCTATGGCTCTCAGATAGGGCCTGCTATATACTCTGTGACCACTGAACACAAAAGGGACCCGAGGCTGGGAAAAAGCTGCCTGCAGAGGGTCTTGAAGTGATATTACTTGTACATCATGTGCACAGCAGCATTATTCACAGCAGCCAAAAGGTGGAAGCACCCCAGTGTCCATCAACGGAGAACGGAAAACAAAATGTGGCACAATGGAATATTATTCAGCCTTAAAAAGGAAGAAACGATGACATATGCTACAACATAATGAAGACACTATGCTAAGTCAAATAAGCCCGTCACAAAAAGACAAATCCTGTATAATTCTGCTTACACAAGGTCCCTAGAATAGTCCATTCACGAGACAGAGAGCAAAATGGGGGTTTTGAGTGGCTAGGGGAGTGGGGAATGGAGAGGTGCTGTTTAATGAGCACAGAATCTCAGTTTAGGATGAGGTAGAGCTCTGGACTGATGACTGCACAACAATGTGAATTAACACTACAGAAGTGTACAGGTAAAAATGGTTAAGGCGGTCAATTTTGTTATATATATTTTACTACAATTAAAAATAAAAAGCTGACTGGAGAGATGAAATAACAAGTCACTGCCATTTGTTCAGCTGACCTTTCCTCTAAGGCAGAGAGTCCCTAACTTAAGGTAGGTTTCCAAGTAGCGGTCATGATGAATTTTCAAGTACATATGCTCTGTTGCTATCCTGCCCTGAGCTAGTCTTTATTTTGCCAAGTTTTCCTATGGCTCCTTGGGCACCATGTCCCTTCCTTCATATGGCTCACAGCTCAGCAGGAATAGGTACACAGTGGGTGCAGAGAAAGTAGTTATGAATTGTACTGATTTACGAAAATACACTGGAAGTTCCCATTGTGGCTCAGTGGTAATGAGACCCACTAGTAACCATGAGGATGGATTAATCCCTGGCCTTGCTCAGTGGGTTAAGGATAGAGCATTGTCGTGAGCTGTGGTGTAGGTTGCAGACACAGCTCAGATCCCATGTTGCTGTGGCTGTGGTGTACTCTGCCAACTGTAGCTCCGATTCAATCCCTAGCCTGGGAACTTCATATGCTGCAAGTATGGCCCTAAAAAAGCAAAAAATAAAATAAAAGATATGCTTCTTGGGTATTTTGGATTGCCCTAACCCATTTTTTTCACTTTTGAGTTCTTTTTCTTAGCTGCTTGCTTTGGGGGCAGAACTGTTACCATGAAGATGAAGTTGTCAAATGGTCAGGGTGACAGATTGTGGCACTGGATTTACCTTGGGCCTGATCATTGGCTCTGTTAGCAAATAGCTTTGTTACCCCTATGCAAGTCAAATGACTTCTGTCAGCCTCTCCTATCTGTACTAAGGGACATACCATCTCTCAGGGTTGGGGTGTGTATGTCGTAATCATTAATGATGTAAAACACAGCTCAAAACACAGCCTTCCCATAAAGAGCAGTTTGAATAATGCAGAGGAACGAATTAGTGATGTAGAAGAGAGAATAATGGAAATCACTCAATCAGGACAGCAGACAGAAAATCAAATGAAAAAACATGAAAGCAATATAAGAGATCTATGGGATAATATAAAGCGGCCCAACTTACGCATAATAGGAATTCCAGAAGCAGCAGAAAAAGAAAAGGGCA
>PVHT021183699.1:68011786-68172601 GCA_004024745.2 Catagonus wagneri
AAAAAAAAAAAAAAAAAAAGAAAAGAAAAAAAAACCAAACTTAAAAAAAATGTTTCCAGGAGCTCCTGTCGTGGCTCAGTGGTTAACGAATCTGACTAGGAACTGTGAGGTTGCGGGTTCGATTGCTGGCTTTGCTCAGTGGGTTAAGGATCCAGCGTTGCCATGAGCTGTGGTGTAGGTTGTAGATGCGGCTCGGATCCCGCATTGCTGTGGCTGTGGCGAAGGCCGGCAGCTACAGCTCCTGTTAGACCCCTAGCCTGGGAACCTCCATATGCCACAGGTGTAGCCCTAGATAAGAGAAAAAGACAAAAAAAAAGAAAAGTTTCCAATGCCCTCCCCATTCTATCCCAGTTTCTTTTTTTTGCGGGGTGGGGATGTTTTTGTGTGAATGCACCTACATTACAAAGTCTGGATCTCTAGCAGCTTGTGCTGCACACTGTTTTGTTTTTTTTTTTAATTTTTAATTTTTTTGCTTTGTAGGGCCACACTCATGGCATATGGACGTTCCCAAGCTAGGGGTCAAATTGGAGCTACAGCAGCTGGCCTACACCACAGCCACAGCAACGCGGGATCCAAGCCACTTCTGACCTACACCACAGCGCATGGAAATGCTGGATCCCTGACCCACTGGGTGAGGCCAGGGATTGAATCTGCATCTCATGTATTCTAGTTGGATTAGTTTCTGCTTCGCCACAATAGCCATTTTTGTTGTCTAAAACTTATTCTCTAGTAGATCTTTCAGGAAGGTTCACAGAAGCAATAGTCCTTGAGTTCCTGCATACCAGTAACAGCTTGCATTCTTTATATTCCCAATTTTAAACAAAGTTTTGAGATCTAATAGACATTAACAGCGCATAAAGTGCCCCGTAAAACCATCCCTAAATCAAGATAACAAACGTTATCTCTAAGTGCTGAAAGAAAAAAACTTAAAACCAAGAGTACTCTACCTGGCAAAGTCATCATTCAAAATTATAGGAAAGACAGCATTTTCCAGACAAAGCCAAAGGAATTCATCACCACTACACCAGCCTTACAGGAAATGTTAAAGGGACTTCCTTCAAGCTGAGAAGGGTGAAATTAGTAATAAGAAAACATATGAAAGTATAAATCTTCCCTATGTTTATACTTATAAAGTAAATGTATATTAAGGGTAGTAGATTAATTGCTTATGAAGCTATTAGGAAGGTTAAGTAATAAAAACTATAACCACAAAAACTAAAAGATACACAAGATAAAAAGACATAAAATATAACATCAAAACATAAAATGTTGGAGTTCCCGTCGGGGCACAGTGGAAACGAATCTGACTAGGAACCATGAGGTTGCTGGTTCAATCCCTGGCCTCACGCAGTGGATTAAGGACCTGGCGTTGCCGTGAGCTGTGGTGTAGGTTGCAGACGTGGCTTGGATCCCACATTGCTGTGGCGTAGGCCGGCAGCTACAGCTCTCCGATTAGACTCCTAGCCTGGGAACCTCCATGCACCACAGGTGTGGCTCTAAAAGAACAAAAGACAAAAGACAAAACAGGACAAAAAAAAAAAAAAACATAATGTGGGTGGGAGAGGGTTAAAATGCAAAGCTTTAGAAATGGGTTCAAACTTAAGTTATCAAACTGTTATACATATGAGCTGTTACATGTAAATCTCGAGGTAACCACAGAGCAAAAATGTATAGCAGATACACAAAGGAATCCTAACAAAACATTAAAGGCCATCAAATCACAAAGGAGAGCAAAGCAAAAAGAAACAATAAAACTATAAAAATCCAGAAAACAACAAAATTGCAGTAAGTACATACTTTTCAATATCTACTTTAAATGTAGGTGTACTAAATTCTCCAATCAAAAGACAGAAAGACTGATTGGATTAAAAAAAAAAAAAAAGGCCTATCTATATGTTACCTATAAGAGACTCACTTTGTTTTTTGCCTTATCTAGGGCCGCACCTACAACATATGGAGGTTCCCAGGCTAGGGGTCTAACAGGAGCTGTAGCTGCCGGCCTTCACCACAGCCACAGCAACGTGGGATCTGAGCCGCGTCTGCAACCTACACCACAGCCCATGGCAACGCCGGATCCTTAACCCACTGAGCAAGGCCAGGGATCGAACCCGCAACCTCATGGTTTCTAGTCAGATTCATTAACCACTGAGCCACGACAGGAACTCCGAGACTCACTTTAGATTTAAGGATACACACAGAGAAGGGATGGAAAAAGATGTTCCATCCAAATGAAAACCAAAAAAAGCTGAGGAAGCTCTACTTATATCAATATCAGACAAGACAGTCTTTAATATAGAGACTGTAGTAAGAGACAAAGAAAGGCATTAGATTATGATAAAAGAGTCAATACAACAAGAGGTAACGACATTGGTAAATTTATACACTCAGCACAGGAGCACCAAAATATATAAAGCAAATATTAGCAGACCTAAAGGGAGATACAGACAGCAATACTATTTTTTTCTTGTCTTTTATCTTTTTAGGGCCACACCTGTGGCATATGGGGGTTCCCAGGTTAGGGATCGAACCAAAGCTGGAGTTGCCAGTCTATACTACAGCCACAGCAATGGGGAATTCGAGCAACATCTGTGACCTACACCACAGCTCACGACAATGCTGGATCCTTAACCCAATGAGCGAGGCCAGGGATTGAACCCATATCCTCAGGGATATTAGGTTTGTTAACCCACCGAGCCATGATGGGAACTCCCAGACAGGAATACTATTAATAACAGCAAGAGACTTTAACATCTGACTTATGTCAGTAGATAGATCATTCAGAAAGAAAACAAACAGTGGCCTTAGAATGGATTAAGATGGTGGAATAGAAGGACTGGAGCGCAACTTCTCTCATAAAAACAACAAAACTACAACCTAACGCTGAGCAACCAAATGGAATAGAAACTTTCAAAAAGATCTTCTACTCCAGAAGACAAAGAGAAGACCACATCAAGAGGCAGGAGGGGCGATTACATGATATAAGCAACCTGATACCTCCCGGGTGGGAAGCCCCACAGACTGGAAAGTAACTGTATCACAGAGACTCAGCTACAGGACTGAGAGTTCTGAGCCCCAAGTCAAATCCCCACGCCTGAGGATCTGGAAAAGGGAGAAAGAGCCCCTGGAACATCTGGCATTGAATACCAGCAGGGCTTGTGTTCAGGAGCTCCACAGGACTGGGGGAAACAGAGACCCCACTCTTGAAAGGAGCACACAGACTTTCACGTGCACTGGGTCCCAGGGCAAAGCAAAGTCTCCAAAGGAATCTGGGTGGAACCTGACTGCAATTCTTAAAGGATCTGCTGGAAAACAGGGGTGACTGTGGCTTGCTGTGGGAGAAGGACACTGGAAGTGAAGCTCTCGGGAATATTCATCAGCCTGCACTTCTCTGGAGGTGGCCATTTCTGGGAAAATCTGGCCCCTCCCATCAGCACTGAGAAGCCCCAGGTCAAACAAAAATCCAGGTGAGATCACAGCCCCACCCATCAGTAAACAGGCTGTCTAAAGACCCCTCAGGCACACAGCGGCCTCTAATCTCACCCAGAGACAAAGCCCCACCCATCAGAGGGATAGGAATCAACCCTCCCTACCAGTGGGCAGGCACTAGTCCCTCCCATCGGGAAGCCAACAGCAAGTCCCGCCCCCCAATACCATTAGCCACAGGGGAGACAAACAGCAGAAGTAAGAGAGGCTACAACTCTATTGTCAGCAAAAAGGATACCACACCAAAAACCTAAAGAAATGAAAAGACAGAAAACTATAACTCAGATAAGGGAGAAAGAACAAAGCCCAGAAAAACAGCTCAGTACTGAGGAGATTATCAGCCTCCCAGAAAGAGACTTGAGACTGCTGATGCTGAAGATGATGCAAGACATTGGAAACAGACTGGAGGCAAAGATTGATAATTTAAAGGATACACTGAGCAAAGAAATACAAGATGTAAAAATTAAATAAGAAGAGATGCAAAATACAATAGCTGAAATCAAAAATTCATTAGGAGCAGCCAACAGTAGAATACAGGAGGCAGAAGAACGAATCAGCGAGGTGGAGGACAGATTAGTGGAAATCGCTAACGTGCAACAGAAAGGAGATAAAAGGCTGAAAGGAAATGAGCAGAGTCTCAGAGAACTCTGGGATAATGTTAAACACACCAACATCCGTATTACAGGGGTGCCAGAGGGAGAAGAGAGAGAGAAGGGGACAGAAAAAATATTCAAAGAGATAATAGCCGAAAACTTCCCTAACATGGGAAAGGAACCACTCCCTAAAACCAGGAAGCGCAACGAGTACCATATAAAATAAACCCAAGGAGGAACACCCCGAGACACATATTAATCAAAATGACCAAAATTAAAGACAAAGAGAAAATATTGAAAGCAGCTAGGGAAAAGAAACAAATGACATACAAGGGAACCCCGATAAGGTTATCGGCAGATTTTTCAGCTGAAACTCTGTAGGCCAGAAGGGAGTGGCATGATATACTTAACGTGATGAAGGGAAAAACTTCCAACCAAGATTACTTTATCCAGAGAGGCTCTCATTCAGATTTGAAGGAGACATCAAAACCTTTACAGACAAGCAAAAGCTAAGAGATTTCTGCAACACTAAACCAGCTTTACAACAAATCCTAAAGGAACCTCTCTAGGCAGAAAAGAAAAGAAATAAAAACGCCACAAATGACAAGGCTCACCAGTAAAGTCATATATACAGTAAAGATGCTAAATTATCCATGCACAATTATGCTACCCAAATCAGAATTCGTGAGAAGACAGCACAAATGCAGGACACTGGAGATGCATGTGCAATTCAGAAACCAACAACTTGAAACAATCTCGTTTATACATAGACTTCTATATCAAAACTTCAGGGTAACTGCAAACCAAAAATCTACAATTGATACACAAACAAATAAGAAAAATCCACTCAAATACAACATTAAAGATAGTCATCTTGTGAGAGGAAACAACAAAAGAATAAGGGAAGAAAAAAAGAGTAACAAAAAACCCAAACAGTTAAAAAGCCAATAAGAACATACTATCAATAATTACCTTAAATGTTAATAGACTGAATGTCCCAAACAAAAGACATAGACTAGCTGAATGGATACAAAAACAAGACCCATATATATGCTGTCTTCAAGAGACCCACTTCACTTCTAGGGACACATACAAATTGGAAGTGAGAGAATGGAAGAAAATATTCCATGCAAACGGGAATCGAAAGAAAGCCAGAGTAGCAATACTCCTATCAGACAAAATAGACTTTAAAATGAAGAACGTTTTAAGAGACAAGGAAGGGCACTACATAATGATCAAAGGATCAATCCAAGAAGGTATAACAATCTTAAATATCTATGCGCCCAACATAGGATCACCAGAATATATTAGGCAACAGCTAACAACCTTAAAAGGAGAAATCAACAATAACACAATCATAGTGGGGGAATTTAACACCCCACTTACAGCAATGGATAGATCATCCAGACAGAAAATCAATAAGGAAACACAGGGCCTGAATGAAGCATTAGGCCAGATGGACCTAACAGATATTTATAGGACATTCTATCCAAAAGCAACAGAATACACATTCTTCTCAAGTTCTTACGGAACATTCTCTAAGATTGATCACATCATGGGCTACAAATCAAGCGTCAGTAAATTTAAGAAAATTGAAATCATATCAAGCATCTTCTCTGACCACAATGCTATACAACTGGAAATCAACAACAAGAAAAAAATGGCAAAAAATATAAACACGTGGAGACTAAACACCATGTTACTAAATAACCAATGGATCACGAAAGAAATCAAAGAGGAAATTTAAAAATACCTAGAAACAAATGACAGCAAAGATACGACACTCCAAAACCTCTGGGAAGCAGCAAAAGCAGTTCCTTAAAAGGAAAGTTTATAGCAATACAAGCCTACCTCAGGAAACAAGAAAAAGCTCACATAAACACCCTAACTTACATCTAAAGCAGCTAGAGAGGGAAGAACAGACAAGACCTAAAGTTAGTAGAAGAAAAGAAATCATAAAGATCAGAGCAGAAATCAATGAAATAGAAATGAAGAAAACCATAGAAAAGATCAATGAAACTAAAAGCTGGTTCTTTGAAAAGGTCAACAAAATTGATAAACCCTTAGCCAGATTTATCAAGAAAAAGAGAGAGAGGACATAAATTAATAAAATTAGAAATGAAAAAGGAGAAGTAACAACAGACATCACAGAAATACAAAGGATCATAAGAGACTACTATATGCAATTATATGGCAATAAAATGGAAAACTGAAGAAATGGACAAATCCTTAGAAAAGTAAATCTTTTAAGACTAAACCAAGATGAAATATAAAATATGAATAGACCAATCACAAGTTCTGAAATTGAAACTGTGATTCAAAAACTTCCAACAAACAAAAGTCCAGGACCACATGGCTTCACAGGTGAATTCTATCAAACATTTAGAGAAGAGCTAACACCTATGCTTCTGAAACTCTTCCAAAAAATTGCAGAGGAAGGGACACTCCCAAACTCATTCTATGAGGCAACCATCACCCTGATATCAAAACCAGACAGAGATACTACAAAGAAAGAAAATTATAGGCCCATTTCACTGATGAACATAGATGCAAAAATCCTGAACATAATACTAGCCAACCGAATCCAACAATACATTAAAAGGATTGTACACCACGACCAAGTGGGATTTATCCCAGGGATGCAAGGATTCTTCAATATCTGCTACTCAATCAGTGTGATACACCACGTTAACAAACAAAAGAACAAAAACCATATGATCCTCTCAATAGATGCAGACAAAGCCTTTGACAAAATCCAACACCCATTTCTGATAAAAACTCTTCAGAAAGTGGGTGTACGGGGAAACTACCTCAGCATAATAAAGGCCATCTATGACAAACCCAGAGCTCACATCATTCTCAATGGTGAAAAGATGAAAGAATTCCCACTGAAATCAGGAACAAGACAGATGTCCACTCTTGCCACTACTCTTCAACATAGTTTTGGAAGTCCTAGCCACAGCAATTAGAGAAGTGAAAGAAATAAAAGGAATCTAAATTGGAAAGGAAAAACTAAAACTATCACTATTTGCAGATGACATGATACTATACCTACAGAATCTTAAAGATTCTACCAGGAAACTGTTAGAGCTCATCAGTGAATTTGGCAAAGTTGCAGGGTACAAAATTAATTCACAGAAATCAACTGCATTATTATATACTAGGAACGGAAGATCAGAAAGAGAATTTAGGGAAGCAATCCCGTTCACCATCACATCAAAAAGAATCAAATTCTTAGGAATAAACCTACCCAAAGAGACAAAAGATCTGTACTCTGAAAACTATAAGATGCTGATGAAAGAAATCAAGGATGACATGAACACATGGTAAGACATACCATGCTCTTGGATTGGAGGAGTCAATATTCTCAAAACGACTATACTACCCAAGGCAATCTACACATTAAATGCAATCCCTATCCAATTACCAAGGACCTTTTTCACAGAACTAGAACAAAATATTTTAAAGTACGTTTGGAAACACAAAAAACCCAGAATAGCCAAAGACATCCTGAAAAAGAAAAATGGAGCTGTAGGAATCAGGCTCCCTGACCTCAGACTCTACTACAGAGCAATAGTCATCAAAACCGTATGGTACTGGCACAAAGACAGAAATATAGATCTGTAGAAGAGGATAGAAACCCCAGAATTAAACCCACGCACCTATGGTCAACTAATCTATGCCAAAGGAGGCAAGAATATACGTTGGAGAAAAGGCAGCCTCTTCACTAAGTGACGCTGGGAAAACTGTACAGCTACATGTAAAAAAATGAACCTAGAACACTTCCTAACACCATTCACAAAACTAAACTCAAAATGGATTAAAGATCTAGATATAAGACCAGATATTATAAAACACTTAGAGGAAAACATAGGCCAAACACTCTCTGACAGAGATGATAGCAAGATCTTCTCCGATCCATCTGCCAGAGTAAGGACAATAAAAAGAGAAATAAACAAATAGGACTTAATTGTTTCTTTTTTTGTCTTTTTGCCTTTTCTAGGGCCGCACTCGCGGCATATGGAGGTTCCCAGGCTAGGGGTCTAACAGGAGCTGTACCTGCTGGCCTTTGCCACAGCTACAGCAATGAGGCATTCAATCTGCGTCTGCAACCTGCACCACAGCTCACAGCAATGACAGATCCTTAACGCACTGAGCAAGGCCAGGGATCGAACCCGCAACCTCGTGGTTCCTAGTCGGATTCGTTAACCTCTGAGCCACGACGGGAACTCCCCAAATGGGACTTAATTAAACTTCAAAGTTTCTGTGCAGCAAAGGAAACTCTAAACAAAACACAAAGACAACCCAGAGAATGGGAGAAAATATTTGCAAATGGATCGACTGACAAGGGATTCATCTCCGAAATCTACAAACACCTCCTACAGCTTAATACCAAAAAAACAAACCACCCCATCAAAAAATGGGCAGAGGATCTAGGCAGACAATTCTCCAAAGAATACATACAGATGGCAAATAAACACATGAAAAGATGTTCAACATTGCTTCTCATTAGAGAAATGCAAATCAAAACCACTATGAGGTACCACCTTACACCAGCCAGAATGCCATCACCAAAAAGTCTACAAACAATAAGTGCTGGAGAGGGTGTGGAGAAGAAGGACCCCTATTACACTGTTGGTGGGAATGCAAATCGGTGCAACCACTGTGGAAAACAGTATGGAGATTCCTCGGAAAACTAAAAATAGAGAATTACCATTTGATACAGCAATCCCTCTCCTGGGCATCTATCCAGAGGAAACCATGACTCAAAAGGACACATGTACTCCAATGTTCATTGCAGCACTCGACGCAATAGCCAGGTCATGGAAACAACCTAAATGCCCATTGACAGAGGAGTGAATAGGAAAGATATGGTACATACACACAATGGAATATTACTCAGCCATTGAAAGGAACGAAATAACAACATTTATAGCAATACGGATGGACCTAGAAATTATCATGCGAAGTGAAACCACTCAGACAATTAGACAGCAACATCCAATGCTATAGCTTACAAGTGGAAACTAAAAAGACAGAATGACCTTCTTTGCAGAACAGACAATGACTCACAGACTTTGGAAAACCTCTCGTTTCCAAATAAGACAGTCTGGGGGGTTGGGGGGATGTAGTGAGTGTTTGGGACGGAAATTCCATCAAATTGAGTTGTGATGATTTTTATACACCTATAATTGTAATAAAAAATCATTAAACAATGAAAAAAACCAAATAAAACATGAAGTTCAAAAACAAAAAAGAAAACAAAAAACAAAGACAACCCACAGAATGGGAGAAAATACTTGCAAATGAATTGACTGACAAGGGATTAATCTCCCAATTTTTAAACGCCCCCTACAGCTCAATACTGAAAATCAAACAACCCCATCAAAAAATGGGAAGAATATCTAAACAGACAATTCTCTAAAGAAGGCATACAGATTGACAAAAAACACATGAAATGATGTTCAGCATCACTAATTAGAGAAATGCACTATGAGGTACCACCTTGCACTGGCCAGAATGGCCATCGTCAAAAATCTACAAACAATAAGTGCTGGAGAGCATGTGGAGAAAAAGGATCCTTATTACACTGTTGGTGGGAATGCAGATTGGTGCAGCCACTGTGGAAAATAGTATGGAGATTCCTCAGAAAACTAAAAATAGAATTACCATTAGGTCCAGCAATCCCACTCCTGGGCATCTATCCAGAGAAATCCATGACTCAAAAAGACACATGTACCTCAGTGTCTATACAATAGCCAAGTCATGGAAACAACCTTAATGCCCATTGACAGAGGAGTGGATAGGGAAGATCTGGTACATATACACAATGGAATATTACTCAGCCATTAAAAGGAACGAAATAACATTTATAGCAACATGGATTGACCTAGAAATTATCATGGGAAGTGAACCAGTCAGACAATGAGACACCAACATCAGATGCTACCATTTACATGTGGAATCTAAAAAGAGGACACAATGAACTTTGCAGAACAGATACTGACTCAAGAGACTTTGGAAAACTTATGGTTTCCAAGTGAGGCAAGTTGGGGGGGTGGGGGGATGCACTGAGGGTTTGGGATGGAAATGCTATAAAATTTCGTTGTGCTGATTTTGGTACACCTATAGTTGTAATAAAATTCATTAAGTAATTTAAAAAAAAGAAAAAAAATCTATGTGATGACTCAAAAGCAGTGCTTAGAGGAAAGTTCACAGTGATTCAGGCCTTCCTCAACAAAGAAAAATCTCAAATCAGCAACTGAACTTACCACCTAAAAGAACTGGAAAAGGAACAAACAAAACCTAAAGTTAGCAGAAGGAAGGAAATCAAAGATCAGAGAGGAAATCAATAAAATAGAGATTCAACAAACAATACAACACAATCAATAAAACCAAGAGCTGGTTCTCTCTCTCTCTTTTTTTTTTTTTTTTTGGTCTTTTTGACTTTTCTAGGGCTGCACTTGCAGCATACGGAGGTTCCCAGGCTAGGGGTCTAATTGGAGCTGTAGCCTCTGGCCTACATCACAGCCACAGCAATGCGGGATCTGAGCCACATCTGCAACCCACAGCACAGCTCACAGTAAAGCTGGATCCCCAACCCCATGGCCAGGGATCGAACCTGCAACCCCATGGTTCCTAGTTGGATTCGTTAACCACTGAGCCATTACAGGAACTCCCAAGAGCTGGTTCTTTGAAAGGGTAAACAAAGCTGACAAACCTCTGTCCAGATTCACCAAGAAGAAAAGAGAAAAACTCAAACAAAATAAGAAATGAAAAAGGAGCAATCTCAATGGATACTGCAGAAATACAAACAACTGTAAGAGAACACTCTGAACAATTATATGACAACAAATTTGACAGCCTAGAAACAGAGTGCAAAAACTGAATCAAGAAGAAACAGATCAGGAGTTCCTGTCGTGGCTCAGTGGTTAACGAATCCGACTAAGAACCATGTGGTTGCGGGTTCGATCCCTGGCCTCGCTCAGTGAGTTAAGGATCTGGCATTGCCGTGAGCTATGGTGTAGGTTGCAGACGCGGCTCGGATCCTGTGTTGCTGTGACGAAGGCCGACAGCTACAGCTCCTGTTAGATCCCTAGCCTGGGAACCTCCACATGCTGCACATGCGGCCCTAGATAAAAGCAAAAAAAAAAAAAAAAAAAAAAAAAAAAAAAAAAAAAAAAAAAAAAAAAAAAAAAAAAAAAAAAAAAAAAAAAAAAGAAGAAACAGATCAAGTGAACAGACCAACCACTAGAAATTAAATTGAATATGTAATAAAAACACTTTCTACAAACAAAAGTCCAGGACCAGATGGCTTCAGAAGCAAATTCTACTAAACATTCAGAGCTTATTCTCATCCTTCTTAAACTTTTCCAAAAGGTTCAAGAATAAGGAATAATCCCAAAGACATTCTATGAAGCCACCATCACCCTAATACCAAAACCAAAATACTACCAAAAAAGAAAATTATAGGCTACTACGTTTGATGAATATAGATGTAAAAACTCAGTAAAATTTTAGCCAGCCAACTTGAACAACACATAAAAAAGATTAGAGACCACAACCAAGTGGGATTCATCCCAAGGTCTCAAGGATGGTTCAACATATGCAAATCAATCAACATCACATAGCACAGTAACAAAAGAAAAATAAAAAACCAAATGATCATCTCAATAGATGCAGAAAAAGCATTTGACAAAACCCAACATCTATTCACAATAAAAAACTCTTACCAAAGTGTGTATAGAAGAAACATACCTTAATATAATAAAAGTCATTTATGACAAACTCACAGCCAATATCATACTCAACAGAGAAAAGCTGAAAGCCTTCCCACTAAAATCTGGGACAAGGGTGCCCACTCTCACCACTTTTATTCAACATAGCAGTGGAAGTCCTAGCCATAGCAATCAGACAAACAAAAGAAACAAAAGGTATCCAAACTGGCAGAGAAGAGGTAAAACTGTCACTCTATGCAGATGACATGATTTTAATACACAGAAAACCCTAAGGATGTCACACAAAATCTACCCAATCTGGTCAGCGAATTCAGCAAAGTAGCAAGATATGAGACAAACATTCAGAAATTGGTTGCATTTCTATATACTAACAATGACATGTTAGAAAAAGAATATAAAAGTACAATACCTTTTAAAATCATATCCACCCAAAATTAAATACCTAAGAATAAACCTGACCAATGAGGTAAAAGACTTAAATGCTGAGAACTATAAAACAATAATCACGGAAATTAAAGAGGATTCAAAGAAATGCAAAGATATCCCATGCTCCTGGATTGAAAGAATTAATATTGTTAAAATGGACATACTACCCAAAGCAATCTATAGACTTAAAGCAATCCCTATCAAATTACCCATGACATTTTTCACAGAGTCAGAACAAACAATCCAAAATTTTATATGGAACCATAAAAGATCCAGAATTGCCAAAGTAATTCTGTAGAAACAAAAAGCCAAGCAGGAGGTATAACTCTTTCAGACTTTTAGACAATATTACAAAGCTACAGTAATCAAAACAGTGTAGTACTGGTACAAGAATAAACATACAGGCGGATGCAACAGAACAGGGAACCCATGGAGTTCCCTTCGTGGTTCAGTGGTTAACAAACTCGACTAGGATCCATGAGGATGGGGGTCTGATCCCTGGCCTTGCTCAGTGGGTTAAGGATCCAGTGTTGCCATAAGCTGTGCTGTAGATTGCAGATATGGCTTGGATCCTGTATTGCTGTGGCTGTGGCATAGGCCTGAGGCTGTAGCTCTGATTCAACCCTAGCCTGGGAACCTCCATATGTTGTGAGTGCAGCCCTAAAAGAAAAAAAAAAGAAACAAAAAAAAGAATAGAGAACATAGAAATAAACCTAGACACTTACATGTCAATTAATCTTTGTCAAAGGAGGCAAGAATATAGGCAGGGAAAAAGAGACAGTCTCTTCAGCAAATGGTGTTAGGAAAACTAGACAGCTGCATGTAAACTGATGAAACTAGAACATACCCCCACCGTGTGCACAAAAATAAACTCCAAATGGCTTAAAGATTTAAACATGGGACAAGACATCATAAAACTCCTAGAAGAGAACACAGGCAAAATAACCTCAGACATCAACTGTACAAATATTTTCTTAGGTCAGACTCCTACAGCAAGAGAAATAAAAATAAGTTCCCATCGTAGTGCAGCAGAAATGAATCCAACTAGGAACCATGAGGTTGCGAGTTCGATCCCTGGCCTTGCTCAGTAGGTTAAGGATCCAGCATTGCTGTGAGCTGGGGTGTAGGTCGCAGATGTGGCTCGGATCTGGAGTTGCTGTGGCTCTGGCATAGGATGGAAGCTGCAGCTCCAATTAGACCCTAGTCTGGGAACCTCCATATGCTGCAGGTGCATCCCCCGCCCTAAAAAAAGACAAAACAAAAAACAAAAATAAACCAATGGGACCTAATCAAGCTTACAAGCTTTTGCATAGCAAAGGAGATCACAAAAAGTACGAAAAGTATGAAAAGACAACCTATGGAATGGGAAAAAATAGTTGCAACAAGGGCTTAATCTCCCAAAGATACAAACAATTCCTACAACTCAAGAGCAAAAAAACAAACAATCCAAATGAAAAAATGGGCAGAAGACCTCGATAGACATTTCTCCAAGAAGACATATGGACAGTCAAAAGACAAGTGAAAAAATGCTCAACATCACTAATTATTACAGAAACGCAAATCAAAACTACACTGGTCAGAATGGTTACCATTTGTAAGTCTACAAATAAGAAATGCTGGAGAGGGTGTGGAGAAAAGACAACCCTCCTGCACTGTTGCTGGGAATGTAAAATGGTATAACCACTATGGAAAACAGTATGGAGGTACCTCAGAAAACTAAATCTAGAACTACCATATGATCTAGAAATCCTACTCTTGGACATCTATCCAGACAAAACTTTCGTACAAAAAGATATATACACCCCTATATTCACTGCAGGACTATTTACAATAGCCAAGAAATGGAAACAACCTAAATGTCCATTAACAGATAAATGGATTCAGAAGATGTGGTACATATACACAATGGAATATTACTCAACCATAAAAAAGAACAAAATAATGCCATCTGCAGCAACATGGATGAAACTAGAGATTCTTATACTAAGTGAAGTCAGAAGAAGAAAGCATATGATATCACATATCAGGAATGTAATATATGGCACAAATGATCCTATGTACAGAAAAGAAATAAACTCATAGATAAAGAGAACAAACTTGTGGCTGCCAAGGGTGAGGTGGAAGGAATGGGATGGGACTGGGAGTTTGGGGTTACTAGATGCAAGCTACTGTATTTGGAGTGGATAAGCAATGAGGTCCTACTGTATAGCATGGAGAACTATATCCAATCACTTATGATGGAACATGATAGAAAATAATATGAGAAAAACAATATATATATGTATAACTGGGTCATTCTGCTGTATAGAAAAAACTGACAGAAAATTATAAATCAACTATAATAAAAAAATTATAACAACAAAAAACCCAAATAGATAACTAAGAAGGATCTTCTGTATAGCATAGGCAACTCTACTCAATATTCTGTAATAACCTATAATGGAAAAGAATCTAAGAAAGTACATACACACACACACACACACACACACACATAATGGATAAAGTGTGTGTATGTGTGTGTATGTGTGTATATATATACACACACACACACACATATAAATGGATTCACTTTGCTGTACTCTGTAACATAAAACTAAATCAGGGAGTTCCCATTGAGGCTCAGTTACGAACCTGACTAGTATCCACGAGATATGCAGGATTCCCAGCCTTGCTTAGTGGGTTAAGGATCCAGCATTGCTGTGAGCTGTGGTGCAGGTTACAGGTGCAGCTCAGATCTGGTGTTGCTGCGGCTCTGGTACAGGTCGGCAGCTGTACCTCTGATTTGGTCCCTAGCCTGGGAACGTCCATATACTGTGGATGCAACCCTAAAAAAAAAAAGGCAAAAAATAAAATAAAATTATAAATCAATGATATTCCAATAAATTAAAAAAGAGTAATTTGCTTTTTTAGATATAATGCCATTATTGCACACTTAATAGACTAGTATAGTGTAAACGTTATTTTCATGTGCATCGAGAAACCAAAAAATTCATGAGACTTCCTTTATTGTGATACTCGCTTTATTGTAGTGGTCTGGAACCAAACCCGCAAAATATCCGTGGTATGGTATACATTCTTCTCAAGCACACATGGAACATTATCCAGCACTGATCATAAGTTAGGCCACAAAAAAGTCTTAATAAATTTAAGAAGACTGAAATCCTATCAAGCATCTTTTATGGCCACAATGATATGAAAGTAGAAATCAATTACAGGAAGAAAACAGGAAAATTCAAATATGTGGAGAATAAACAACAAGCTACTGAACAATCAATGGGTCAACAAATAAAACAGCAATCAAAAAACACCTTCAGGAGTTCCCGTTGTGGCTCAATGGTTAACGAATCCGACTAGGAACCATGAAGTTGCGGGTTCGATCCCTGGCCTCGCTCAGTGGGTTAGGGATCTGGCTTTGCCGTGAGCTGTGGTGTAGGTTGCAGACGCGGCTTGGATCCCGCGTTGCTGTGACTGTGGCATAGGCTGGTGGCTACATCTCCAATTAGACCCCTAGCCTGGGAACCTCCATATGCCACGGGTGTGGCCCTGGAAAAGGCAAAAAGACAAAAAACAAACAAACAAAAAAACACCTTCAGACAAATAAAAATATGAATACAAAACACTAAAATTTATGGGATGCAGCAAAAGTTCTCAGAAGGAAGTTCATAGCAATAAATACCTACCAGAAGAAACAAGAAAAATCTCGAAAACATCCTAACTTTATACTTCCAGGCACCAGTAAGAGAACAAATGAAACTCAAAGTTAGTGGAAGGCAGGAAATAATAAAAATCAAAGAGAAATAAATGAAATAAAGACCAAAAAGACAAATAGAAATGATCCATGAAACTAAGACCTGGCTCTTAGAAACAAGGAATAAAATTGACAAACCTTTAGCTAGAGTCACAAAGAAAAAAAGAGGGCTCCAGTAAAATCAGAAGTGAAAGAGGAGACAAAACTGATACCACTGAAATAAAAGGATTGTAGAAGAATGAAAGAAGAAATAAATTCGTAGAACCATAGAATCTTCCAAGACTCATGAAGAAACAACATCTAAACCAATAAGCACCAACACAGATAACAGAAAAAAATCCTCAGCAAAATATCAGCAAACTGAATTCAACAATACATTAAAAGGATCATTCACGATGATCATGTGGGATTTACTCCAGGGATGCAAGCCTGGTTTAAATACCCACAAATCAATCAAGGTGATATACGACATTAACAAAATGAAGAATAAAAATCATATAATCACATCTAGATACACAGAAACAGCATCTGATAAAATTTAGCATCCATTTATGATAAAACTCTCAACAAAGTAGGTATAGAGGATACATACGTCAACATAATAAAGGCCATATGTGAGAAGCCCACAACTAACATCAAAGTCAACAGTGAAAGGCTGAAAGCTTTCCCTCTAGGTTCAGAACAGGATGAGGTTGCCCATGCCCATCACAGTACTGGAAGTCCCAGCCAGAACAATCAGACAAGAAAATACATAAAAGGCATCTAAATTGAAAAGGAAGAAGTAAAACTGTCATTACTTGGCGATGATGTGTATTATATACAGAAAACCCTCAAGACTCTGACAAAATACTGTTAGAATTACTAAACAAATTTAGTAAAGTTGCAGGATACAAAATCAACACACAAAAATCTGCTGCATTTCCATTCATTAACAATGAATTACTGGAAAAGAAATTAAGAGAACCATTTATTCACAACTGCATCAAAAAGAATAAAATACCTAGGAATAAATCAAATCAATGAGGGGAGTTCCTTGGTGGTCTGGTGGTTAGAATATAGCACATTCACTGCTGCAGCCTGGCAGCAGTGAGAAGTGAGATCATGCCAAGGCAAAAGAAATAAAAAAGGGTAAATTAAACCAAAGAGGTGGAAGATCTGTACACTGAACACTTTAAGACAATGATTAAATGAGGATACAAATGAAAGCTATCCATGCAAGATGGATTGGAAGAAATGATATTGTTAAAATGCCCATACTACCCAAAGCAATCTACAGATTCAATGAAATTCCTATAAAAATTCCAACGCCATTTTTCACAGAAATAAAACAATCCTAAAATCTTCACAGAACCACAAAAGGCCCCAAAGAGCCAAAGCAATCTTAAGAAAAATGGAGCTGGAGGAATCAGGCTTCCTGGCTTCAGACTATACTACAAAGCTACAATCATCAGAACAGCATGGTACTGGCACAAAAACAGAAATACAGATCAGCAGAACAGGACAGAAAATCCAGAAATAAACCCATGCACATATGGCCAACTAATCTATGACAAAGAAGCCAAAAATATACAATGGGGGGGAAAAGTCTTCACAATAAGTGCTGCTGGGAAAACTGGACAGTTATATATATGTAAAAGAACAAAACCAGAACAATCTCTAGCACCGTATGCGCACGTGTGCGCGCACGCACACACATACACACACACAATACCTTAAAATGGATTAAACATAAGGCTGGATGCTATAAACCTCTTAAGAGGAAAACATAGGCAGAACACTCTTTGCCATAAACTGCCACAGTATCTTTTTTGACCCACCTCCTAGAAAAATGAAAACAAAAACAGAAATAAACAAATGGAACCTAATTAAACAAATGCTTTTGCACAGCAAAAGAAACCATAAAAACAAAGGAAAAGACAACTCAGAGAATGGGAGAAAAATCTCTGCCAAAGAAGTGACCAGCAAGGGATTAATTTCCAAAATATACAAACATCTCATACAGCTCAATATCAAAAAACCAAACAACCCAATCAAAAAATGGTCAGAAGATTTAAATAGACATAACTCCAAAGAAGAGACATATGGCTAAAAAGCACATGAGAAGATGCTGAACATCACTAATTATTAGAGAAATACAAATCAAAACAATGAAACATAACCTCACAGCAGTCAAAATGGCCATCAGCACAAACTCTATAAGCAATAAATGCTGAAGAGGGTGTGGAGAAAAGGGAGCCCCCTTCTACACTGTTGGTGGGAATGTAAACTGGCGTAACCACTATGGAGGCAGTATGGAGGTTCCTTAAAAAACTAAATATAGAACTACCGTATTAATCGAGCAGTCCCACTCCTGGCATATATCTGGAGAAAACCGTAATTCAAAAAGACACATGCACCCCAATGTACACTGCAGCACTATTTACAACAGCCAAGACATGGAAGCAACTTAAATGTCCATCGACAGATGAATGGATGAAGAAGATGTGGTACATACATATACAATAAAACTTTACTCAGCCATGAAAAAAAAATGAAATAATGCCATGTGCGGCAACATGGATGGACCTAGAGATTATCATACTAAGTGAAGTAAATCAAAGACAAATACCATGAGATCACTAATATATGAAATCTAACGAAGGATGACACAAATGAACTTACTAAACAGAAACAGACTCAAAGGTTTCGAAACCAAACTGACTGATACTAAAGGGAAAAGGTGGGTGGAAGGGATAAATTAGGAGTTTGGGATTAACATATACACACTGCCGTATATAAAGTAGGTAAGTAATTAACAAGGACCTACTGTATAGCAGGGAAATCTACTCAATACTGACTAATAACCTATATGGGAAAAGAATGTGAAAAGGAATGAATATATGCATATGTATAACTGATTTACTTTGCCATACACCTGAAACTAACACAACTTTGTAAATCAACTATGTTCTAATAAAATGAAACAAAACAAAACTCCTAGAGGAAAATAAAGATATTAAGTTCCTTGACACTGATCTTGGTGATGATCTTCTGGATATGACTCCAAAAGCAAAGGCACCTTAAGCAAAAATAAACAAGAGGGACTACATCAAACTAAAAAGCTTCTGTACAGCAAAAGAAATCAACGAAGTGAAAAGCCAACCTACGGATTGTGAGAAAATATTTGCAAATAACATATCTAATAAGTGATTAATACCCAAAATATAAAAAAACTCATACAATTCAATAGCAAAAAACCAAATCATCCAATTTTAAAAATGGCAGAGGAGTCTCCATTGTGGCTCAGTGGTAACAAACCTGGCTAGTATCCATGAGGATGCAGATTTGATCCCTGGCCTTGCTCAGTGGGTTAAGGATCTGGTGTTGCCGTGAGCTGTGGTGTAGGTTACAGATGTGGCTTGGATTCCACGTAGGCTGTGGCATAGGCCAGCAGCCACAGCTCCGATTAGAGCCCTAGGCTGGGAACTATACCATAGGTGAGGCCTTAAAAAAAAAACGCAGAGGATCTGAATACATGGTTTTCCAAAGACGATATACAGACGGGTCAACAGGTATATGAAAAGAAGCTTAACATCACTAAACATCAGGGAAATGCAGATCAAAATCACAATGAGATATCACCTCACATCTGTTACAATGGCCATTACCAAAGAGACAAGAAAACAGCAAGCGCTGGCGAGGATGTGGAGAAAAGGAAACCTTGTCCACAGTTAGTGGGAATATAAACTGGTGCAACCAATACGGAAAACAGTATGGAGGATCCTCAAAAAATTAAAAATAAAATTACCTATCATTCAGCAATTACACTTCTGGCTATTTATACCAATAAACAAATAAAACCCAACAACCCCACCCTCATTAATTCAAAATACATCTACACTCCCATGTTCACTGCAGCATTATCTACAATAGCCAAGATACACAAACAAGCTAAATGTCCATCAATAGATGAATGAATAAAGACGTGGGGTGTAAACACACGGAAATATTATTCAGTCATCAAAAAAAATGCAATCTTACCATCGGCAACATGGATGGAACTTGAGGGCATTGTGCTGAGTGAAATAAGCCAGAAAGAGAAAGACAAATACTATATTATCTCACTTAATGTGCAGAGTTAAAAGCAACAGCAAGAATCCCCCACCTGCAAGCTCACAGATACAAAGAACAGATTGATGGTTTCCAGCAGTGGGGAAGGGGGATGAACAAAATGAGTCAAAGAGTTCAAAAGGTACAAACTTTCAGTCATACAATAAGTTAAGTCAGCTTGGAAACTATACTTAATTATATTATATACTACTACATTTTTGAAAGTTGCTAATGAAACAGGTCTTAAATGTTCTCATCACAAGAAAAAGATTTTCTGCTATGTATTGTGATGGGTGTTAACTAGACTTACTGTGGTGATCATTTCCTAAGTATACAAATATCAAATCATGATGTTGTACACCTGAAACTAATGTTATGTCAATTACACTTCACTTAAAAACAGAAGTGATTAAAAAATTACTTATTGATAAAAAAAAAAAAGAGAAAATGAACACATCTATCATCTCTTAAGTGTCCTGGATTTCCTTTACAATCCATCTCTGGCCCCTACCCCCAACTTGGCAACCACTGATCTACTGTCACTATCGTTTGCCTTCCATTACGGCATCATGATATGCACTTTTTTATCTGATTATTTTTTCACCCAGCATAATTATTTTAAAATTCATTCATCTTGTATCAATATTAATTTCTTTTTATTGCCATTTTATAGTTTGGACATGACACAATTTGCTGACCAATTCACCTTTTGATACAAATATGGATTATTTCCAAATTTTGGCTATTAAAGCTGCTATGAACTTTTGTGTATGTCTGCATGTGATCCTGAAAGTCAACTTTGTTCCTTGTAAATCCTTGGCTCACCCATCCTTTCTTTGAGTATTGTAAATGTGTTCTCCATTTTTCTCCTGCATGGATCATTACTGTTGAATTGTTTTAGAAATGACATGGCTCCTTTGGCCTAGGTGCCAGTAATTGTACTATATCTTTTTGTTGGTGATTCTGGGTTGATACCCTTTTTTGTTTGTTTTTTTGTCTTTTGTCATTTTAGGGCCACACCTGCAGCATGTGGAGGTTCCCAGGCTAGGGCTCTAATCAGAGCTATAGCTGCCGACCTACACCACAGCAACGCAGGATCCAAGCCGCATCTGCGATCATCACAGCTCACAACGCCGGATCCTTAATCCACTGAGCTAGGCCAGGGATCAAACCCACAACCTCATGGTTCCTAGTCGGATTTGTTTCCACTGAGCCACGATGGGAACTCATGGGTTGATATTTTTAAATAAAGGTTATGCTCTCTCATTATGTAGTTTCAAATATTGTTTTTAAATTTTAAGGTTATTTTCTTGAATCAGTTCTTAGTATTTATTCTACTTTCTGCTTTGGGACTCCTAATATTCATGTATTTGATCTTCATGTGTCTTCATTTTTTTGTCAAAACCTTTTTCTCTCATTAAAAAAGGTTTTTTTCCCCTTTCTCACACTATTTCTCTTAAGGCATTATCTGCTGTGTTTATTTGCTCTGGTATCCCTTCTTAGTCTTTATTTATGAAATAATTTTTTATTTCTAATTCTTTCCTGAGCTCTGTCACCTCAAGTTTTCTAATTTTGATTCATGCTATTTTTTAATGTCTTATGTCATAAAAAAAGTTTCTTGGAGTTCCTGTCGTGGCTCAGCAGTTAACGAACCTGACCAGGATCCATGAGGATATGGGTTTGATCCCTGGCCTTGCTCACTGGGCCAGGGATCTGGCGTTGCCGTGAGCTGTGGTGCAGGTCGCAGACGTGGCTCAGATCCCAAGTTGCTGTGGCTCCCCTGTGGTGTAAGCTGGCAGCTGTACCTCCGATTCGACCCCTAGCCTGGGAACCTCCATATGCCCGGGTTTGGGCCTAAAAAACAAAAAACAAAGTCTTTTAGCTTGATTTGAGATAGTGGGTGACAGCTGGTTCTATTTTGTGGGCAAGACTTTCTTTCACTGCCTGGAGCAATGTTATTGTGCATATTCTTTTTTTCTTAAAGGAAAACTTTATATGCGATTTCACCTCAAATACTCTTCCGTTTCTTTTTATGTGAAATTAGTTTTCTTGATAAAGCAAGGTTCAGGAATGCCTTTCTAAACTGAGAATTCTGTTTCTGTACAGTGTTAACAGATGTGACAGCCTGATTATGGAAATTCCTGGCTCTGTCCCCCTTCTCCCGACACACACACAGTTGGGTCTTCATCATCTCTTTCATTCTGTGCCCTCTGCAGCTCTGTTTTGATCTCACTCCCAGCAGTTTCTCCTCATGAGGAGCACTGTTGTGGAGGAAGGCTGCAGTGAGTCTTAAGGGTCAGATTTCTCCAAATTCGTCTAGTCTTTCTAATGGAGGGTCCCCTGCACTCACCTGGTATGATATAATGCAATTTCCCTCCCAGTCAGTTCTCCAAAGGAGATACACAAATGGCCAATTAGCACATGAAAAGATGTCTACCATCATTAGTCATTAGAGAAATGCAAATCAAAACCACAAGGAGATACCACTTCACACCCACTTGGATGGTTCTAATCCGAAAGATGTCAACAAGTGTTGGCAAGGATGTGGAGAAACTGAAACACTGCTGGCAGGAATGTAAAATGGAGCAGTTAATTTGGTTAACAGTTTACTATTACTTCAAAAAGTTAAACATAAACAAGTTCCCTTGTGGCTCAGGGGGTTAAGGATTCAGCACGGTCACTGCTGTGGCTCTGGTTACAGCTGTGGCATGAATTGGATCCCTGGCTTGGGAACTACTCCCAAGTAATTGCCCAAGAAAACTGAAAACACAAAAACCTTTACATAAATGTTATAGCTGAAGACGACCACCAATTGATGGATGGCAAAACAAAATGTGTATATTCACAAAGTGGAACATTATTCAGCCATAAAAAGGAATGAAACCCCGATGTATGTTATGAAACAGATGAACCTTAAAAAGACACCAAGTAAAAGCCGTTAGTCACAAAAGACCATGACCACATAATTCTATTTACAGAGAATGTCTAGAATAGGCAAATTCATAGAGACAAAGGTAGATTAGGACTGCTTAGGGCTGGAGGTATGGTGGGCTGGAGTGTGACTGCTAATGGGGCTTCTTTTTGGGGTGATGAAAAAGATCTGGATATTAGCGGTCAGAGTTGTACTACTTTGTGAGTATACTAAAAACTATGGGACAGTATACTTCCAGAAAGGGTGAATTTTATGAGAATTTTATCTTAATTTTTAAAAGTTAAAAACAAAACAAACCCACAAAATTCCTGTCCTCACACTGGCCAGCTACACTTTTCAGTGAACGCCTGGCCCTCTGGGGGCACTCCTTAGGTGTGCTGGGAGGCACCTCATTGCTTTTTTCCTCCTTCTTGGATCCCAGCACCATGCAGTCTTGTGGCTGATGGTGGTTCATTCCTCTTCTATTTTGGAGTTTGCAGTAATACCCCGTTACCCAGTTTTGTTGTAAATGTTTTGCAGGAGGTTTTGGTTTTGCTACCTAGCTGCTGTTGGTTTTTATGCAGAAATGTGGAAAGACTATGTGGAAGCACTATGATGCCGTTCCCCACCATCTTCCCAGAAGCCTCTCAGCCAATTCATTTTTAGAAATTAGTCAGCAGATAGGGGTCAGAGGGTCCCAAGTAACAAGACCCTGAGATAGGCTCCTGGGGCCTCAAAGGCTGGGCGAGCTGTGGATCCCCTGAATTTGAGAACCGCAAAAGTGTATTGTCAAACTTGGGGTTGCTGACTTCCATCTGGGTACCTTTCAGAAGTGCTGGGGCCATCACAGCTGGGCTGCTGTGCAGACAGAAGGTACACAAATTTCAGGGTTCTAACCCCAGCACAGTATCTTCTCTAAGTTGCTTATTTTTTCTGAGCCTCACTGTTCTCATTTTATGACTCACTGAGTCATAAAATGAGAACAGGACCACTGACCTTGCAAATCTGTACATTTGTTAGTTTTTTCTCTCATTCACAAGAGGATTACATGACACACAACAGAGGCTCAAGAAATGTAAGTTTTTTCCCCCAATGTCCAGAGTACTTGACTGTTTCAACCTTAACGTCCAATGACCAGAAATAGAGAACTAAATTCTTATGACACTTTCCATAACACCAGGAGGGCCCAGTGATCACCACAGGCCATGTCAACTTGAGGTGTTCACAGCAAGGGCGGCAGGTATGCAGGCTGCTGCCACAATGTTGCCAGTGCCCTGGCCCTCCCTGACATGGAAGAACCAGTACCAACCCTGCCCTGGGCTGAGTGAGGCTGGTGCAGCCTGGCCTTCCTGGTTTCAGAGCAAAAATGCTCAAAGCTCCTCTCCAAGCACTTCTGACCAAAAGCCCCCTCCCCAGCTCACCGCATGGCAGTGACACTGCTCCTGCCACTCTCTAAGGACTGAACAGGGGACACGTGGCAAGGCTGCAGAGCTACCCTCTACAGGTAGGCAGGGTCTGGACTTACAGTGTGAGCATTGCTGATCTTCTTCACTTCCCACTGGCCCAAGCCAGTGTAGGTCAGCAGGGAGATGGCCCCATCCGAGCTCCCACAGGCCAGGATCAGGCCGTAGTCATGGGGGGCCCAGCACACAGAATTTACTGCAGGAAGGAGGGAGACACGGTTAGCAACTTTCATTTCCCAGACTTACTGTTTTACTAAATTTCTAAAGAAGAAAAACTTCAGAGCTCACTGGGGGAAGATGTAATTTTGTCAATTAAGGAGATTAAAAAACCCTCATCACCTATAATATCATTTCATAAACAAAAACCTATCTTATAAGCCGAGAATAAAGGCCAGTACTTAAAGTGAATAAACCTTATAAAAAGGCCTCACTGTGCTGTCTTTGCATTTCTCACTTTGTTTTGGATTGGCTTTGGGTCTTAGGGCCTTATCTCTACTGTGGACACATGAGCAGAAAAGCAACCAAAGCCCAAGGGACAAGCGAAAGGCAGGACAAGGAGAAAGCTGAGCATCAGCCAGGAGAGAGGCCCTTCCCACCCGAGGGCCCCTGCCACCTTCTCCCGCCACACCCAGTGTACCCGAGGAATCGTGTCCCATGTGCTCATGCGTCTTCTCCCAGGTGCCGTTCTCCTCTTTCCAGATAATGACCTTCCGGTCATAGGAGCAGGATGCCAGGATATTGCCATACATGGGGTGGGCCCAGGCCACTTGCCACACAGGACCTTCATGACTGCAAGGGGAGAAGGGCAGAGACTGCTCAGATGGGCCAAACAAACCCACAGTGCCCTGCCAGCCACTACTCTGGGCTTCCCAGTACAGACTTGCCTAAGAATTTCAAGAGGGAGAGCTGTAGAATGTCATCTCAAATCACTAGGCAGCGAGGACACTGAGGCTGAAGGTGAGCCAGCCCCTCTGTTCCGACCCAGCAGAACCCTCCCCTGGCCCAGACTGTAGCCAGCACCACCTACACCTACTGCCTTCAGCACAGTCACTGTTCAATCTAGAGTTTACACCCACCAGTGCTCAGGATGTATATACGGATCCAGCACTACTCACCTTCTCAGATGATCAACTTACTGAGGAGGCAGCAGCTGTTCCATTTTGATACTCTCCACTACTCAATTAACTTGTTCACAAGAATTGTTTCTTTTCTTTTTAAACATTTAATTATTTTTGGGGCCACGCCCACAGCACATGGACGCTCCTAGGCCAGTGATGGAACCTACACCAGGGCAGCAACCCGAGCTGCTGTAGTGACAATGCTGGATCCTTAACCTGCTGTGCTACAGGGGAACTCCAAGCCTTTCTCTTTTCTTTCCATCTTTATATGTTCACCTGGTAAGTACTGTCTCAGCACAGACTCTGTGCCACCCTCGGGTCTGGGGGTGGGGGGGCACCCAGCACACAAGATGTGGCACGGCACAGAGGTGGTGGACCAGGATCTTTCACACCCACTCCCCATTCCATTCACTAGCTGCTTGACTTTAGGCTGGAGCCATACCCTCTCCTTGGCTTTGTCTCTCAACAGAGGTGTCAGCAAGATTTCTTTCACATGGTGGTGCTGAGGGAAATGTTTGTGACAACTCACACGAACACTGAGAACAGTGCTTGGCACAAGAAAAGGAAAAAACTACCAGCTCGATGCCTGTGAGTTCTGAGTGCTGCTTTTTGCTCACTCCCTCGCCCCAGGCCTGCAGACAATGGTCCAGCCCCAGTCTCTACAAAGGGGCTGCTAATGAAATTCTCAGGGGACCCAAACGCCCTACAACCAGCATGGTTTTAACTGAGGGAATAAAGAAGAGGAGTGTGACTTTTTTACTCTCTAGTATTTTACGTCCTCTAAGCAGACAGGACGGCCTCTGCCGGTGCTGGCAGCCAGGCCTTGCTCAGCTGTGGGCTGCCGTGCAGGGAAGCTGGCGTGGGCTCCTCAGTCACTCAACACCTGACACTCAGGAAGAGGGAAACTTCTAGGCCCATCTTTCCAAAAGGCTACTGACTTAGTTGTATGTCTTCTGTACTCAGTTAACAAACAGGGACTGAGCACCTACTGGTCAGGGATTCTTAATCTCGTCTATGTCATCTGGTGAAGGTTATGGCCCCTTCTCAGAATAATGGATAGGGTTATAAAGGATACTGAAATAGTTATCAAGACGTTAAAGAACAACGTAGGATATAGCGATACATGTGCTTCTTTGTTAACACATTAAGTAACAAATTCTAGGGTCAGGTATAATAACCATTCTAGTTCCAGGGTAGTGATTAGCATCAATGCTGTTTTGGGAAAGCTACAACAACTGTAACTGATAGAAAAAAATACCTGTGATTTCTACAGATAACGAAGTGACAGGAACTATGAATACTATTGCCGTTCCTGGCCCATAGCTATCATTGAAGGAAATGCAAAGTATTAAAGTCACTGAAAATAAAGATGTGATTTTTTGTTTTCCCTTTCCCAGTTTACCACTGCCTGAATTCTATTCACAGAAGCCTTGGAGATCTGTAGAACCAGGTTAAGAACCCCCACCCATCTAACGTAGTGAACTGAGAGAAAGCACTAGAGTGTGGCCATAAATATGAGAGCCAGGATCTCAAAAACCTCAACAGGGAAAAGGGTAAATCAAACACTGTAAATACCCATTGAGTGCCTGCCATGGGCAAACAGGCAGAATTATGGGATTTATATAATTACTATTATATTCTTACATCACCACCTTTGAGTCACTTAAGATCACATGGACTAAACTTGTTTAAAAAAAAAAAAAAAAGCAGGAGTTCCTGTCGTGGCTCAGTGGTTAACGAATCTGATTAGGAACCATGAGGTTGCAGGTTCGAGCCCTGGCATTGTTCAGTGGGTTAAGGATCCAGCGTTGCCGTGAGCTGTGGTGTAGGTTGTAGACGCAGCTCGGATCCCGCGTTGCTGTGGCTGTGGTGTAAGCCGGCGGCTACAGCTCCAATTAGACCCCTAGCCTGGGAACCTCCATATGCCGCAGGTGTGGCCCTAGAAAAGACAAAAAAAAAAAAAAGTAGCTTTCCACTTTTAAAAATTGCAGTAGTTACCAGAGTTCGATTGTGGCACAGCAGATTAAGAATCCGACGCTGTCACTGAAGCAGCTGAGTCGCTGTTGTAGTGTGGGTTCAATTGCTGGCCTGGCAACTTCCACATGCAGTGGGCGTGGCCAAAAAATAAAAAAAGAGCAGCAGCTACTGAAGGCTTGCTGCCAGGAAGTTCTACCTGCGCAGAAGGAGCATCAGTTTTGAGGATCAGTTTTGTAGAGAGTGAAGGCTACAAGAAGTAAACAGATTCTCTTGCCCAAGGTCTTTTAGGGGCATCTGGGTGGCAGAGCTGGGATTCACTCTGGCTCCATGAGCCTGGAATGCTAGGTAGCTGAGACCAGGTGCCCTCTCTGCCAACTGCACTGCGGGCTGCCTGATCTGGGCTCTCAGCCCTTCCTGCCCGGGCTGAGAAGCCCCAACATTCTCTAAGACCCTGTGTAGGGTCGGCTGCACTCACCCTCTGAGGTCGGCGATGAGGATCTGCCCTCCGTTGCGCACATCGAAGATTTTGACGGACCTGTCTGACGAGCAGGTTGCCAGGCGGGTGCCGTAGTAGTCCATCTGGGCATCATGCTGCAAAGGGAGGAGAACTGGGGCAGCCTGCAGGCTAGGCGGATGGGCGTGGGGTGGGGGCGGTCACCAGGACAGAAAGCCTAGTTTGGACCAGTCTATCTGACATTATTTGAACCTCAAAGAATCATCACTACCAAGCAAAAAGCTAGCAAGCAAGTCAATATTCTCACTTCTCTGACTGGTAATGTCTTTCTGAAAGGGCCAAGCAAAAGCACACCCACCACCCAGCTGCTTTCAGACCCTTTACATCACGGAGAAAAGTTCTTTGCAATCCCGCTCTGCCATGGGTAAGGGAGAAAAAAAACTTGCCTGGCCTCCCTCGTCTTCCTCTTGCCCCCAGCCCCAGTGTGTCCTGAGGCTGTGGGCTACCAGGGAGGTTCGGCTCAGCCTCAGAACCAGGGCTAGTGCCGACCCAGAGGCACAGGCCTCTGCCTGCCTGTAGGCCCTAGTCAGGTGCTCCACGACACACATCTGGTCCGGACATGGGTTGGTTCCATTCAGACATTTAGCACCCCCCCGACCCCCCGTTCTGGCCTTGGATCCTTTGTGGACGTATGTTCCTGGGTTTCTACTTGACCTTTACCCTAGTAGTGTGCCCGAGACTCCAGATTCTCCACCCGTGCCTTAAATGTTGCTGGTCCCACCACTGACGAAATGACTTCATCGATTCTGTCTGGCCATCCAGACCCAGGGCCAGGCCCTGCCCACAGCTCCTTGTCCATCCAGGTGATGGTTCCTCTGAGCCACTCTGCCTGCTGCCCCTGTGGTTTTCTGGCCCTGTCTATTCCAACAGACGGCACTTTCTTCAGCTGTCGCACCTGGGGTTTCAGGGACTATCACCTTCTGTGGTCATCAGGAGCAACTACATCCTTCAAAGGGGGAAGCAATCAGTCGGTCTGCATCAACATTCCTTCTGCTTCGACATTCCTTCCTCACCTCCTTACCAAAGGAAAACTGACCGATTCTTCTTGGGAAGTCAACCCTCCACTACTTCAGGTCTTGGTTTCTTGGAAGGCAGGCAGAGCAGGGGTGAGGACAGATTGCTCTACAAGAGTGTTTCGGAAGTACTGCTCCTGCAGGGTGCTACCGCACACTTGGGAGGAAGTAGGGCACAGTACCCATGAGATCTGAGCCCTCTCTCTCTCCTTAGGTTACCTGGTGCGACCTTGGAAAAATTTCCTAACCTCAATGAACTTTAGTTTCCTTATCTTTAAATGGAGCTAATGATGGCATATGCTTCAAGCGTTGTTATAAAGGTTAAAAGAGGTACTTAAGGAACAGAATTTAGCATGGGGCGTGATGTCCAGTGAGCAGACAGACGTCATCTGTCCCTCCACAGGAACCCACACAGAGGTGGCATATCCATTATTTTTTCCATTTTAGCTACAAGGAAATCAGGCTGGCTCAGACAAGTTAAGAAACTGGCTCCGGATCTCAGATTGGCTCTCCTTACCCAAGGTGCCATGCTGTCTCCAGGGAATGTGGTCTTACAGCCAGTGCAAGCACATGATTGCGTCCAAGGAACATACACAATTTCGAGGCCAGGCAATCTCTCAGACCCAAAAGCAACTGCAGGTGGACAGGTGTAGGACAGGATGCCCGGGAGTGAAATGCTGTAGGCTGGCTAAGCCTGGGTCTTGTTCAAAGGCTGCCCAGACTCCCTGGCCCTGCATGAAGCAGAGTCTGTGTCTTTGCTGCTGGAGACTTTAACCTCTGAACCTTCTTCCACAGACCTGCCCTCCTGTACTAAGCCCTGTGCCTGCCTCTCAGCAAACACCCCGATTTAACAACTTATGGTTCAAAGGGCCTTGTCTGGCTCACTGTCTGTGGTGGTCTGACCTGGCTCTGCCTCTGTAGAGTCATCCTCCTACTTCTTCTTCTTTTAACCCCCTTTCCAATGGGGCTAAGACATAGCAGCAGGAGGAAAATAGGTTGGAAGACCATTTCAAAACTCTGCACCCACTACCATCTCATCCCATAGCAGAAGACTAAGGCCTTGAGCTACAAACTGTTCCTAAGTTCCTCCTGCCTTGCCAACTTAGAGGGCACTGCCAGAAGGCTGACCCCTGAGGCTATAGCCTGGCTGGCAAAGGCTGCAGAGCCACACTGGGTTCTTAAATGATCAACAGAAATGCCCACGTCCACAGCTTGTGAGGAAGTGCTAAAGGAGTACTTACTATCATGTCCTCATGGGAAGTATCCACAGTGTTAATTACTGACACCTAGAACCAAAGATATTGAATGCAATCAGTTAGAATGCAGTCATCTCATTAAATCCACTGCCCATTTCTAATATTCTCCACTGCAACTGTTCATCATTCATTCATTCATTCATTCAGTAAAGGGTCAGCCTAAGTGCCTTCATTGTGCCAGGGACTATGCCAGGGACTGGAGACAGAGACACAAATAAGAGGTACTTCCTGCCCCCAAGAAACCTGCATGTAAGTAACCCTAGCAGGGCATGACAAATACTTTAATAGGGTTTCCCTGTGCCATAGCAGCCTGAGGGGCAGGTGGTGGTGGACATGAACTCGGACCCAGACAATGAGGAATTTGCCAGGTGACACAGGAATAAAGTACAGTTCAAGCAGAGGGACTAACATGAGCAAAGAGGGGGGATGTCTAGTAAGCCATCCTGGTTACCTTTGAGGGTGAAGAGGGATCCTGAGGGAGCTATGGTTGGGGTTTCCTTCCTGCATGACAGACTCATGTTCCAGGCAGTTTTTTATGTAACAGGGTTAATTCCTAAGACTTTGAGGTTTTTTTTTTGCTTTTTAGGGCTGCACCCATAGCATATGGAGATTCCCAGGCTAGGGGTCTAATTGGAGCTATTGTTGCCAGCCTACGCCAGAGCCACAGCAACGCCAGATCCAAGCCGCGTCTGCGACCTACATCACAGCTCACGGCAATGCCAGATTGTTAACCCACTGAGCGATGCCAGGGATGGAACCCGCAACCTCGTGATTCCTAGTCGGATTTGTTAACTGCTGCGCCACGACGGGAACTCCAAGACTTTCAGAATTGATTCAAGTTTTTCCCGAGGCTGCTTCCTACTCCACCACCTGTGACAGAGCCCAGTTTGTGGGGCAGGCACACAGCTGCTATGGTCATCACCTTCCTATTCATTCTCTGAGGTTCAGCTCAAATTAAGCCTACCCTCCTTGGGGAGTTCCAGATTTCCCAACTGGCTGGACTCCTCTGAATATCTTCAACACTAAATGTCTACGACACTTTATGCTGTTTCTTCTCCCAGCTAGAAGGCGAGCTCCCTGGAACCAGGGCTAGGTTCATCAGGAATTCTGAACCTTCTCAAATCACCCAGAACATTGCTTGGCAACCAGAAGGAACTCAGTGGCTATCTGCTGAATAAGTAAAGGAACAAAAATGGACACGGTTTTTTTTTTGGCTATTGTTTTTGTTTTCTTTTTATGGCCACAGGTGCGGCATATGGAAGTTCCCAGGCTAGGGGTCGAATCAGAGCTGCAGCTGCCAGCCTACACCACAGCCATGCCAGATTCAAGCTACGTCTGCAACCCTACACCACAGCTCATGGCATCCACTGAGTGGGGCCAGAGACAGAACCTACATCCTCATGGTTACTAGTCAGGTTCTTAACCTGCTGAGCCACTGACTACAGAAACACCTGGAACCGATATTTCCTACTATTTCATCTTTTTCCAGCACAAGCCCTGCAGGTATAAAGTCTGACCTGACTTTTCAGAAAGTCAGGACACTGGAAGAGGATGGCTGCAAAGCAGTTCAAAGGGTACACATCAAGTGAGCAAGGGCTCTCTCATCCAAGTCTAGATGCCCTACACAGTGGGCCCTCGAGGTCTGCAAAGCCAAGTAAGGAAGAGAAGCATCTCCCACATGTGCCAAGCCATCCTGGTTATAAAGTGTGTTCACGTGTGCACTGGGAAGGCCAAAGGGCAGAGTTCACCAGAGCTGTCAGACTAAGTAAACGAAAAAGCCCTGAGAAGAGAAAGCACTTGCTCAAATCACTAGAGCTAGTTAAGGTGGAATTGGGAGAAGAGCTCCACCTGCTAACTCGGAGCCCATGAAGCTTTCTTCCTGATGAGGCTGCCTATTATCCAGAACACAGAGTTGTCATTACACCCAATTCCCTAAGTCAAGAGCTGAGGGCAAAGTACGGGCAGGAAGAACGCTTACTGGCAGTTTCATACTAGGTCTTCAAACGACCTTGGCGATAACCAGCATTTATTCTGAATCACTGTCACCCACCAATCAGGATTAGTGAAACGTGCTTCTGAACAAGTGTAGTTTCTGGTTGTTGTTTAAAGCTCCTTTTTAAAAAAAGTCTCTACTCCCGAGCAGCTCAAGTTGCCTGGTTTCATTAATAAGAGACGGCCCTCAAAACAACTCAGCTCTTAGGAATTAGTTGAGTTAAAAAGTCAATTAGAAGAGAGCTGAGTGTCAGGGCATAAGAGATCCCCACCCCCAACTCTACTCTGCAGGGTGGAAAATCAGAGACCAAAAAACCCTGAGTAATTTAAAACCCGGTCTCCTGCAGAGAAAGAACCAAACCTGGGGTCCCGACTTCTGGGTCCACCTGGGTTTCCTCAAAACCTCAAGCACACCCATTTTCCCAAGAGCACTGGTTTACTGAACCCTCACTCTGTGCCAGGCTGGATGAATAAGTGTGCAGTCAATGTACACTGTGGACACTGCAGAGATTTAAACACCTGAGCCCCTGCCTCAAAGAGCCATTCAATTCATTTTTACATCAGTTTCCTGAAATGCCCATCACACCTCCGGGTCCTAGGCCAGGCAGCTATTCCACCAACACGTCTGCGGGGAGCGGAGGTGGGGGCAAGGGAATGGTTTTGAGGGTTTCAATCTCGGCTCTGTCACTAGCTGCTCAAAAAAGCTTCACCTCCCTGAACCTCTAGCTTCCTCGTTTGTCAAGGGTTGATAATAACAACAGCGACTTCACGGAACTGTTAGCCGACGGAGATTAGCAACAATGCCTGGAACCTACCAAGGGCTCAGGATACGGTAGCTCCTACGGTGTTCTGGGTTTTCTTTTCAATTATTGGAGAACAAGAAAAAAAGGAAGGAGCAGGAGACGCAGCGGCGGCGAGGGGCCTAGAATTCCGGAAGGTTCTGTGGCCTCCTCTTAGCCTGCCCCTGGCCTCCCCCTCCGAAAGGTTCAGACCCGCAGGGCTACAGCCCTCCAAACCCGAAGCGGTAACAGAGAGCTGAACGGCCCCAGTCCGGGACTTCAATCTCCGTGCGGCGAGGGACCAGGGAGGGCCGCGGTCGTTGCTGGAAGCCCACTCAACGGCCCCGGCCCCAGCACTCACCATGGTGGCGGCAGCAGCGGCGGTGGCGGCAGCACCACGTCTCGGACGTGGCAGGTCCCGGCGGCGCCTCGGAACAGCTCACTTCCGGCGCCGGGCTGGCCGGCCTTCGGGACCGAGCGGGAGCCTCCGGGTAGCATCATGCTCCACTCGCACAAACGTTCCGGGCCTTTCCGGGGCGGTGCCAAGTCCCTCCCACGGTGCAGAATGCGCAAGACCAAAGGGGCGGGACTCTCGTTTCCACGGCGACCCGGATCTGGGCCCTTGGAATCTGAAGCTCTAGTCTCCTGTCTTGCCAACCCTTCCCTTTTCCTGAGATCCACACATTTTAAAAAAAGGACATACGTAACTACACCTTCACCCACTTCTCTGCGGTTTTGGGTGCCACTGGCCTTATGTTGAACGTTGTAGGATGATTAATTTGGGGGGTAATGGATAGGCTGGTCCTAGTGCTTCCTTGTTGTTAGTCTCTCCTCAGGCCCCAAGGTTGGGACCAGGGGCAGAGAAGGCCAGGGAATAACCCCCTATTAGAGGCTGAGCCTCTTGCCCTGGCCTGTCTAAGCTGGAAGACCCAGACGTCCAAACTGCCTGTTCCTCACAGCTCTGGGATCCTGTGAGTCTGGCTCACCAGGTAGATTCCCCAGGCAAGGAGAGATCTCAGCCAGACTCCTGCAGCAAGAGCCCAGGACACAACCCCCAGTTTCCCTAAACCCTAGGTTCCTGGCTTTCCACCAGCTGTACGGCTGGACAGAGCCTGGGTGCTCCCCTCAGCCACACATGGTCTGGCAGCTCTGGGCTCCTCATAGCTTTAAGGAATTGAGTGACTTAGGATGGAGCCTAGGCACCAGTTGGGTGAGTCAGAATCACTCAGTTTTCTCTCTTGAAATTGGAAGGAAGAGTCCTAGTAGGAGATGGTCACTGCTGGAGAGATGATGTTAATTAAGGCTCAGAGTGCGATAAACCCAGAGCATCAAGGAACTTTGGAAAGGGGCTCGAGGAGTGGGGTCTTACAGAACTCAGGGCTGGGTCTCAGAGCAGCAACTCCTCCCCCACCCCCACCTCAGGTTTCAAGACCCTTAATTTCCCTCTAATGGAGAAATATTGCAGGGAACAAAGGGGGAGGGGCTCGGGTCTCCTGTTCTTCAAGGGGCAGGCTCTGGTCTAGGATCTGTGGATGTATTAGTGATTCTCTGGGTGATGAAGTCATATTACTTCTTTCTGAGCCTCTCTTTCCTCAAGTTGAAAATGGGGACAATGATGCATTAGATATAATACAAATACAATGCAAGGAGCATAGTTGTTATTAAAGGAATTCCCTGATGTAGGCATCGAAGTTAGAAAGATTGGGGATTTGGGACAAATGGTGTAACTCTGTCTTATTCGTTGAGGTATTTGCTGGTGGAACTGGAAGGTTTTGAGTGCTGATTCTGGCATGAAGACTAGGTTTCAATACTGTTCCTCCTACTTATGAGGTGGGAACACCCTTCACTTCCCTGAGCTACTGTCTCCTCTTCCATCAAGTGGGAATTGTAATAATACCTCTACTGGAAAGGTTGATGCTGGGAGTGAATGGACCTTTGAATGTGAACCTGGGTTTGGGTTTGGAAGTTGGTTGGGCCTATGGTGCTTGACCTGGGGATCAGTTTTCCCTGAAAAGAACTGGGTTTCAGAGTGTGTGTGTGTGTGTGTGTGTGTGTGTGTGCTCACGTGCATGTGACTCTCAGTCTTTAGACCAACACTGAGACCATCTCCTCCTGGGACATTCTCATTCTTTGCTGATTCTCAGAAGAGGTTTGCAAATCAGACTCTTGGGGCGCCAGGCTCTCTTCTGCCTTCCTGCCTCCCCACCACCCCACTGCTGGCCTGTAGGCAATGCCATCTGCATCCTTTGTCCATATCTCCCGTCACCTCCCTCCAGTTAATCCCAGGCCATTTTTAACTTCCCCTAATTTGTGTCCTGACCTCCCAGATCCTCTGCCACCGAATATCCTCCCCTCTGTCCTCCCGAGCCTCTTCCCCAAAGTCTTGCCCTCTGGGCTTGTTAGCTCTTCCTCACGGAAGGTTAAGGACTCACAGGCAGGCTGAACCTGCCTCCCTCACATGGTGACCGTTTGAACTGTGTGACTGGGTGGCAGGAGAGAGACCGTGCCTGCCCTGTGCCCCCTTGGGCAAAATGCCTTTCCCTCCCGGGCGCTCAGTTTCCAAGTCATGGAGGGCAGGGACCCAGCTGCCCCACGGAAAAAGGCCTTGTGATGTGTTCGTGTCTGCATTTCCACGTGTGCATTTATTGTTATTGCTCAGTATAGTGTTGAAAAGGCAGACAAATCCCATTGATTACAAAGAGCACAAGCCAGAGATACAGAGAAATCAAGAGTGTACAATAAGAGCACAGTCACTTCCCAGCCCCATTGTCCCAGAGCCCCCCCAGAGCCCGGGCAGCTTGTGGAAGCTGAAGGCGGCACCATGTCCTCGCTACTCTGTTATAAAATATGTGCACACAAGAGTTAGCAAAGTGTGGCGACAGACCCCCGAGAGGAAAGGTCCAGAGGGAGAGCACCACAGGCGTTACAAAACAGACTCAGGGGGCTGAGAAGGGTGGTTCCAAATCAGCCTTAAATATCTTGTTGTTGGCGGAGGGGGCGATGGCTGATGCCCAGAGCCTGGGATCCCCCTCCTCCCGAGTTGCGTGGACAGGATCTTTGCATCCAAACATGGAGGGCTTGCTTTGGAACTTGGGAAAGACCTGGGGATTTTCTGCTGTTGTTTGATTTAGGCCTTGGCTCTGGAAGACCCAAAAGCCTTCAGAGAAAAGCAACCCGCCCCTCCATGTTCTAACGGTGAGATCTTGGACCCTATGCAAACAGTTTTAGGTGGGAGGCAAGTCACGGTGCACACCTTTGACAGACTCCTGTAAGAAGAGCAAGAACGAGGATGGGGAGTCAGGGTGGGTGAGAAATTGCTGCATCCCAAGGGAACTGTTATTCAACCAACTCTGAATAAAAAGCAAGAAATGACCCCCCCGCCCCCCAAAAAAACCGCACAACAGTTCAGGCAAGGAAGATGGGAATAAGTATTTCTCCATGAGAACTAGAAACTGGCTCAGGGTCTGGGAAAGACCCTTCTTTCTTGCCTGGACCAGGGCAGATGAAGGGTCCACCCCAGCACAGTCAAGATGGGTGAGTTTGGTCCCACACTGAGACTGGGTAGGGGCTTAGTGGCCTCTCCTGACCACAGCCTGGCTTAGGGGACAGGAGAGACGAAGGGAAGAAAACCAGGCTTCCCTCGAGATTGAGGACACCATTTTTACGTGTCCCCTCCGAGGGCACTCTCTTTAGTAAACCAGAGTGGACCGTGGACAGGTGGGAAGATGTTCGTACCTAGAATGACAGGGCAAATGATATTTGGGGTGAGAGGAGGGCAGGAGGGTGGAGCACTTGGCAAAAAGGATAAATGTGAGAGAATAACCAGGATTTTTTTTTAAAGAGTATTTATCCCACCACCTAAGAAAACATGATAGAAATCAACAATTAAACTACATGGCTGGTGCCACATGAGACACCCAGATGAGGGAACAGAGGAGCAATTCCAAAAATAAACTCTGGTCTCTCTGAGCTGTCAGGATGTGGTAAAGGGGAGTTTCCATGTGGTTGGGGAAGAGGGGCTATTCAGTAACTGGGGTACCCAGGCTGAGACAGGTCCGGAGTACTTGCCCCAGGGGCACTCACTGCCACTGGTCTGGTCCCTGAAGCAGGGGGCCCCCCTTGTTGCCAACTCTCGGCTCTGGTTGGGACAGGGGGTGAAGGGGCCATGGGAGGAGAAACCAAGGCTGCTTCCGAGCAAGGGAAGGATGGGCCTCAGTTTCCTCCGTCCACCTCACTGAATGGGTCCCTGCTCCTGCATCAGCTGTTCGGGGGGTGACACATTGGTGAACCTGGACCTCAGGATGGAATCTGCTACCTTCTCCTGGAGCCCTTGTCCAGAGGGCAGACAAGAAGCTAAAGAGATGATGTGGTCCCACACAGAAAGAAAGGATACAGTACAGAGTATAGACTTACTACGTTCTGTTTGATGTTGGTTTCTGCCTTCTCCCTCTCTCTTTTTTTTAAAGACCACAGACATTTCAGAACCACACTGCAGGAGTAAGAAGAGTCAGCCATTGAAAGCATAACCATTGCATAGTATTAAATGAACAGAGATGGTGAGTTCTTTATTTACAATTATTGTCTAGATAAAAAAATTCATAAAAACAGATGAATGGTCATAAATTATTTACCCCCTAATGGGGTGAACTGCCAAACGTACCCCATGCTGCTAGATATAGGACGCGGAGTGCAAGCTTGATGTACTACAGTGAGTTCTGACAAACCAGTCATTCCCTGTGTGTGTGTGTGTGTGTGTGTGTGTGTGTGTGTGTGCAAGTGTAGGGGCAAGGGTGTGTGTGTGTGTGTGTGTGTGTGTGTGTGTGTGTGTGAGAGAGCATCCATCATTCCTGACAAGAAAAGACCAATACTGATGTCGGGCATTCTTGGTAGCTCCTATCGCTCCTTATCCCCTGAGCTAAGCTCCAGGGAGACCCCCTGCTGCTTCCCTCGCATCCTGGCTCCACATGAGCAGGGAGCATCAGCCGTGCGTACAAGCGGAGCTCTCCTGGTGTCAAGGAATGAGGTCGTGGACACAAGGTTGGAACAAAGAGGGAGATGGAAAACCTTGAAAAAGTAAACTACCAAAAAACAAAAAACAAAAAAACCCCCAAACACACCACGTTCCAAGGCTGCCCCATGTTTCACAGGAGCAGGTCTTTTCTTTCTCGCAGGAGAGCAGTGGGCTTGTATCGGTGGTGTTGGTACCGGAATCCAATAAACGTATCTGAGGGCTGGCACCCTGGCGGGGGCGGGGTGGGCAGGGGGGATGCAGTTTCCTCTGCTGGGTACATTCAGAGACGTTTCTTCACGACATTCAGGAGATGCTCTTGCGCAAAGAAGGTCCTCCTCCCAGGAAGGTGTTGCCAGGTGGGATGGGCCGACTTGGGACCCCAAACCCACGGGTTTCTCCACAGCCGTCGAGATGCAGGCCCCTCCCAGCTGACTATGGCTCTTTTCCCGCGTGGCTCTCATCTTGTTTGTGGAAGAGTTCTCTGGGCCTGAGGAAGGGAAGGGCCCCGGGCTGACTCGGAGCGAGTGTGGGAACGATCAGTATGAAGAATGCATTTCGCCAGCGAGGCGGGAAGTGTTTGGTTTTCCTTGAAGCATGGGACATCGTCGATCATGGTATTCAAAATGTCTTTTGCACTGTACAAGTTTATGGAAAAAGATCGTATGCTGAAAAGTCTCAAAGCAAACTTTGTATTAAATACAAAAGTTCTTTTTATGAAAAAAGCTGATACCCACAAAGTGCTTAGCAGTTAAGAGGCTGACATACAATTAAATAAGCTCTTATGAAGTGGGATTCCTAGTGCTGTTATTGTCTCCGGGGGAAAAATAACCACCTTTTCTTGCCTGCGATACTGTAGGGTTTCAGAATGGCTTTCTGTCTGGGAAACAAGACTTGCTATTCGAAGGCTACAGTATATTGCGACTACAGGAAGACCACTGGGTTTAAAAAAAAACAAAACTCACACTAAATACATCTCAATGTACACATCATAAGGTTCGTTCGGATCTAAATAGTGCAGAGAAAAAGGCTATTCTTCTTCAAAAAGAAAAAGAAAAGCAGCAAGCCATAATGATCCTCATCCAGTACGCCAACAGTTCATACGCTGGAATTTATAAGGAAATAAGCCTCTAAATTACTAACTGAAAAAAAAATCAACACAGTAGCATTTCTAATATTGTCACAGTACCTCAATCTCTGTACAGACAGTGCCAGAGAGAACCTCTGTTTGAAATGCTCTCGGTAAACGCAAGTGAATTTCATTGAGAGAAAAGCCTTCACCCGGTGCTTTGCCGACCCGCTGTCCGGGAGCCGGGAGCCCGGCTGCCTTCAGTGCTTTGAGCCCTGGAAGCCTTCTCTCCCTCCTCGCCCTTTGTCTGCGAAGCATACCGTCAGACCCCTCGGGATGGATACTCGCTAACATTTGGCTCCTGCCTGAGCCTCCCTTGGTAGTGACGTCACTGAACTGAAACAGCAGGCAAAAATCAGAGCATGGCTATCGTAAAACATCAAGGATGCAATCCAGGGAGGTGTCTGTCGGGCTGAGCTGTTTTCACATCCTCTCAGCCACCAGTGTCCTTAAACCATACAAATAGCTGAAGACATTATCTACAAGTTTGTAAACAAATTACATTCTTCTTTTAGGACATAAATAAGTTAAAATAGAGCAATTTAAGCGGAAACAAGGCAACATGCCGGCAAAGAAACTTTATATCTCCATGTATATATATTTATAATATATATATATATATATATATCTACCTATCTATATGGACGTATACGGTCTTGGAGAAGTATACGTTGATATAGATACAAAGAAATGGATATAACCTGGTGAGTGTCTGAAGTTCTTCGGTTCCATTGGTGCAAATTTTCTAGGCGAGTTAAGCTCTGCAATTTCAAAAAGTTGTTAAATTAACCTATACAACTGAGACCATGCTGCGCAAGCATTTCAAAAACTCACAGATCAGTGGGTTGGATAAATAGTCTCAGAAAAGAGTCCGTTTGCAGCTTCCGCCTAAGAAAACAAACAAACAAAAAAACCCTTCCCCACCCCAACCCCCCAAAACCAAACCAAGGAGAGGAAGAGTGCAGTACATTCATGCAGGGGGTGTGGCGGCCGGGCGGGCGCATGGCTGGTCCATGTCGGGGCGGGAGGCAGGAAGGGCTAGTTCTGGGAAAACCCGCTCACTCCCTTAAGCCCCGGAGGAGATCCCGCCCTCGTCTCCGAGTGAAAAAGAGTTCAAACAGCATCGCAGCCAGAAGAAGGGTCTGCTGGGTGGAAACGGTTTTCTTTCCAGTATTTGGTTTCCTGTTGTTGCTCGTTGCTGCTTGCGTGAGTCGAGTGCCTGGATGGGTGGGTGCCCGGGGGAGGTGGGTGGCGGCGGGGTCCTCAGCTAAAGCGACGTCTCCAGGCTGTGGATGGGGCTCCCTGGACTTGAAGAGGTAGCTGATTTGCTTGTGTCGGTCGTCAGGTTGATCCCACTGTCGATGGCGCTGTTGTTCTTGTTGAGCGATGTGGGCGGGCTCGAGTTCTGCTTGAGAGCAGCATCTTCTTCCAGGTCAGTGTCATCAATGAGGGGGATGTGGGGCTGTGAATCTTCGATCCGGAACTCAGGATGAGCCATGAAATTATGGATGGAGGTTCGAGACTCAGGCTTTTCTAGACCTTCATAGAGAGAGCTACGGAACGCCTTCACGACGCGGATCTGCAAGGAAATCACGGGAGTCAGAAGCACTGCCCTGGGGGTGGGGGGCCGGTGGCCGAGATCTGGGGGGCTCGGAGGAGGGGCGGGTTGGAGAGGGGTTAGGGCACGGCAGTGGCTGGAATCCACAGTCGCTGGGTGTTATGCGCGCGGACAGGAGAGGGAAGAATGAAAGAGGGGGCTCGGATTGTGTGAATCCATGAGGTGTGTTTGCATTGCTCAAGGCTGGGGTCGGAACTACGGTGTTAGGGCAGGAGGAAGGAAGCCCCATCACAGAGATGATGGGAGACAGTGGTTAGAGGAAGCTTAGTCCACTCCAGCGGGCACCCAGACCTAGTGAGAGACTGAGCCTTGTTAACTCTAAAGCAGAGGTTCAACCATGCAGAAGGGGAGTGGGACCAGGTGGGAAGAAAATGGGAAGGTGGAGAGGCTATTGGTCAAAAATTAATCTTAAAAAAAACAAACCACACGCAGTTAGGAAACCACACGACATGGAACAGATAACGCGTCACAAAGAGAAAGGAACGGAAAGGAGAGACGGTCGGATGAGCCGGGACGAGAGGAGACACACTAGGGCCCAACAGAGAAGAGGGACATCACACGGAGGCAGCAAAGCAAACCGAAGCCAACTCGGGGCTTCCTGGGGTGCAGAGCAGAGGCAGCCAGAAAGCACAGAGGGGCTGGCGACCCATGACATTCGGGGGTAGGAGCATGCTACGGGGGGAAGCGGTCGGGAACCACATGGAACACACAGACGGACACACGGCTACACTTGGAAGCCTGGACAATGTGAACGGAGGTCGTTTGTACCCAACGTTTCTTCCCTTCATGCATTTGGGAGGTAAACACTCGAGTATAGACTCAAAGCCCTGGCCAGTCATTGGAGTTGGCTGTGGGGTCCCTTATTTCCTGTTTTTTTTCTTTCTTTATTTTCTTTATTTGTGCTTTGAAAACACAAACCAAAAAAAAAAGAGGCCAGAATGAGATGTGCAAACCCAGCCCCTGGGTGGGATTCTAAGTGGGGGTGGCACTGAGCCACCAAACAGGAAGTTCTTTCATTTTCTGTGTCTCAGTTGAAACCTGGGTTCCCTGGAGAATGGAAGGGGGCTGGACGCTGAGTCCTACAGGCCAGCATACAGAGCACTGGATCCCGAATTAGGAAGAGCCGAGTCTGAGTCTGGGCTCTGCCACTTCTGCTGCCCGGACTGTGGACGAGCCACGCCACCCGGCTGGCTGTCCCCTGTCCCTCATCACAGGGTGCAAAGGAACGGGACCTTCACTTGGAAGAGAGGTGTCCCTTCTTTGAACTCCTGGGAGAGGGAGCCATGCCTGCCACCCCAGGGGGCCAGTGGGACTTGGGACAAAGGCGCCTCCTCCTCTCTTTCCAGCCCCAACTCGGAGCCGAGCCAGTGGAGGCAATGCCTCCAAGAAGCCCTGCATCCCAGGCCTGAGGTAGGTAGAGGACTGGAAGAGGAGGCCCCTGTAATCCCAGGATTGGGGGAGCTCTCAGTCTAACCCGGGGGAGCTCGCTGGTGGGACAGAGGTGGGGAAAGCCCTGTCCATGGAAGTGAATTTTCAGTGATGACTGTGGCTGATGGTTTTAAGTGTGTTAGCTCAGGGTTTACTTTACTATTTCAAAGGGAAGTCTTTTAAAAGCACATCATAAGCTCTTCTGCCTTTCTTTTTCTTTTTGCGGCTGCACCTGCAGCCTATGGAAGTTCTCAGGCTAGGGGTTGAGCTGCAGTTACCAGCCTACACCACAGCCACAGCAACACCAGATCTGAGTTGCATCTGTGACCTACACTGCAGCTCACGGCAATGCCGGATACTTAACCCACTGAGTTAGGTCAGTGATTGAACCCACATCCTCACAGAGACAACGTCAGGTCCTTAACCCACTGAGCCACAGTGGGAACTTCTCCTCTGCCTTTTAATTTAGAGTACATATACAGAGAGGAATTTAAGTTTGTCAATAATCCTTCTTGGTCCTGTGAAGATCCCACGGTTTCGATTTTTTTTTTAAGTTTTTCTCCTTTGCTGTCAGCCATCAATAATTAGTTCTGAGTTTTTCTTGTCTTCTCAAAAGCATCTCTGTCCCTTCTCCTTTGTGCTCTGGGCTGGGGACTCCAGGGAAACCTGCCTGTTAGAATCCTGATTTAAATAAGAGGCATCGAGTGCCAAGCAAGAGTCAGCCAGACACCAGGCATTGGTGCTGATGCTCCGAGAAGGCCATTTAGCTGCTCTGAGATTTCTTTCTCCCTGGATCCCCTCTTTGTGGCTCTGTGGAGATGATTCAATATTCTGATCTCCCTGACAAGTGGGCCCTGACACCCTTGATTAAGTGAAACCAACAACAAAGACGTTGCAGGCCTCAGTGTTCTTAACTGTAAAATGGGAATAATAGTTACCCCGGTAGCTGCCCAGCCCAGGGCCCAGCGTGCTCTGAGGCTGAGCTGCAATAAGATGTCAGCCAGGAGCGCCAGGTGGAGGAGGAGGGATGGCGGCAGGACCCTGTCACGTGACTGACAACGTGGAGGGGGATGACACACAATGAGATGCAGGCCCCTCCCCCTCCCCATGGAATGGAGACAACAGAAAGAATGAACTGCTCTGGACAAGACTGTGGGGACAAGACTTTTCGGGACACCCCCGCCACGGCCATCTCAAGTCTCCACTTCGGTTTTCTCGCGGCTGAAATGGAAAAAAGTACGGGAAGAAAAAAAAAAAGCTCCTCCATCTCCCCTCCCTGCCTGCCCTGGTGCTGGGCCGCTCTGGCATGAGCCGCGTCTGGGCGTGGGCTGAGGGCGAAGAAAGAAAGGGCCTCGGTCTGGGGGCTTTCAGACGTTTTGGTTCCATCAGCACAAAGGGTGTCGGGGGCGTTGAGGAAATGATACACGGGGGCCCCCGCTCTGGGGTTGACATACTCGAATGTTTACCCGGCTTCAAGGAAGCCAAGAGTCTGGGATTGATTCACATTCATGTCAGGCTCAAGGTTAAAGACTCACAACCTCTTTTAATTTCACTCTCTCTTGCTGAACTCTGTGTCCAGGGTTCTCTAGCCCTCTAGGGAAACAAACACATGGAATATTCAGACAGCGGAGACATCTGGGCTCCCCCCCACCCAGAAGCAAGCCGTTTTCTCGCCAACCCAAGGTTGCACTAAGTTGGTCACCAGAATTCTAATGAGGGGTCCAGCTTCCTTTCCTTCCCTTCTTCTTAATTCCTCCCCCTAAGAGGTGCAAACTCCTCACCCCAGCAGTGCTCAGAACCAGGAATCTGAAGACAAGCGGGGGAATGGGCCTGCCTGGGGTTGGGAACCTCCGGCCCCGGGCCCGCTTGGTTCAAAGGAGCAGGACCTTCGTGAGCATGGAGGCTGCTATGAATTTGCTAAATACAAAGGTGGCTTGCGAGAACGAGAGAGAGGGGCTGTGTAGCTTGGCCTTGAATCCAAGAGCTGAATGCCAAGTCTGTTCCCATCACCCATGGGAAGGCACCAGACTCCTCCTCTGACCCTCTCGGGCTTGTGGACTCAGTTGGAGAACTGGCTTCCCGGGCTGTCTGGACACTAGAGCACTGGCTCCTGTTCACTGGATGGGGCTGTGGGCGCGGGCACTGGTTCTGCAAAGTAAATTCAACCTCTGTGGGCTCCACGTCTGTGGTTTGTCTGGGCAGTGGTGGGAGAAATGAGGGCTTTTGGAGTCAGACCTCTTGCCACTTATGTGCTGCGTGATCCTGGCCAAGTCAGTCTACTTCTTGGAGCCTCAGTATCTTTCTCAGTTAAATGAAGATATTCGCAGAGCTTCCCCCTGCACATTTGCATTGTGAGGCATACGTCGAGTGAAGGATGTGGGGAAATGCTTTGGAAAATGTTGGATAAGGCTCGAGTGTAAGGCACTAGAGGGGTGCCATTAGGTTTCTGGGGGAAAAAGCCAAACTTGCTTTGGAGTAAGTCAGAAGGTGAGGACAAGAGAGTGGACCAGAGTTTCCTCCCGAACGTGCCAGATGCCAGTCTGACCAGATGGCCCTGTGACCACATGCATCTGTCTGCTTGGGTGCCTCTGTCTCACAGGGGTGCTGGGGGAGGGGTGCGTGATGCATTTGGGGGGCTCCTCAGCCCTGGATATGCCACCTGCCCTAGGCCTTTGTGGTCACTTCTGATTGCCCAGGGGACAGTGGTGTGACCCCTTCCAGAGGAGACCCCAATTATTTTGAACTCAGCATGCACATAGCCTCCTCCTCTACTGGAGAATCCTGGGAAGAAGATCCTGCTCAAAGAGGCAGGGGCAGCCCAGCTTTCCAGCCACCCACTCAGGGCCCCTTCTCTTACTTCCTAAACACCTGCTGCACACCCTGTGGGACAAAAGTCTTTTGGCTTCTTTAGGGACCCTGCCTGGGATCTGGATGGTATCCCTCAGAATCCCTGGGGACCAGAGGAGGTGATATTGCTCGAGAAACTATTCAAGCCAGGAGCAAACCAGGGGACACTGGAATTCACATCATGACTGTGTTGCCCAAAATGTGTGTACTGAAACCACAGAGGTTGTGATCCCCTTTGGAATCAGGCTTTTTTGGAGATCCCATGCCTAAGAAAGGGCCCCAGATCATAGGCTGGATTCTACAGTATTGGGTAGGAATGCTAGATTCCTGAGGCGGTGTGACGCCTAGGGGAGAGGAAGGCAGCGCTTGGAAGAGGGCCTCATGCTTGACCTGCCCTTGACTCTAGGGTCCTCCCAGAGAATGATGGATGAAAGGCTTAGAGGTCGCTTCTCAAAGACTGTTCCAAAGTTGGGTCACCATGGGAGAAAGGGATTAATCTGGCCTGGAAGGAGACTGGCTTGGAGAGGGGAATGAAGGCCAGGCAGAAACGGGCATTCCTCCAAAGGCAAAGTGTTGCGATCCAGCTGGCCCAGAACTGGCTTTAGGAATGGTTTGATGAAGGACAGAAGAAAAGGTTCGAGATGACTGCACTCTTTCTTTGAGACAGCGAGAGCTCAGAGGCAGGGCTGAGCCTCAGGAGAGGCTGCGTGGGTGCCGTGAGCTCTGTGCCAGCCACTGCGAAGCTTCAAGAAAGAGTCTGAACGGGGAGGACAAAGAACTGAGCCTGGGTCCGGAGACCAGCTTCTGACAGTCAGATCAGCTGGAGGGGTGGGGAGGGCGGCGGGAACTGGAAGAAGGGGTCCCTTCCTCCGGTAGCTCTCCAGCGCTGAGCACTTTTGGTCACCGCGCCGCAAGAGAGGAGGTCGGCTGCCGGCTGCTGCAGGAGCAGGGCGAGGGCCTCCCAGAGAGACTCGGGCTCTCGGGTGTGAAGGGGAGATGGTGGGAACAGTGTCTCGTGCCCTGAGAAAGCCTGGCAGTGACTTCCCAGTGACAATGCCTCATGGAAATGTGACTCAGAGACCATCTGCTCCAACACGGGCCTACCCCTGTGGCTGGTGTGGCCTCCCCATGGCTGTTTTCATGCTGATGAATGAATGCAGGGGCCCTCCCCTCCCACCTCCTTCCTGTCACCTTGCACACCTGGTGGGACTGTGCCCACGGGAAGGTTGTCACACGTGAGCACATGCCCCAACAGTGCGGTGTGGCTTGTGCTGCCTGCCCGGGTGCTCGGGTGGCATGTTCCCACCCACACATGGTCCCCTCCTGCCCAGGAGTAGAGGATGTGTGTTTGGGGTGATCTGTGCTTGGGAGGGGGAGGGACAACTGATGAAGTATCAGGAGGGAAGGCCTGGAGTCTCATCGAAGAAGCCCAAGGGCCACCTAAGACAAAAACAACCCAAGAGGACCAAACTAGGGCTTCTTGGCAGTGGTGGTGGTGGTGGTGGTAGGGCAACTGGAGATGGGGGCTGGAGAGGCAGGTGGTAGCTAGAAACCTCTTATTCCTTCTGAGCTAGGGGCTTAAAGCCATGTGGGCTTCAGAAAGATTTAGACAAGGCCAGAGATGAGTGACCCGGGTCAGAAGCCGTGGTGTAAGGAGCTGATGGATGGGATGGATGAGACAGAGGGTGAGGGTCCCAGGCTGTCCCTCAGATAGGCAAGGCAGGAAGCCTCGGGTTTGCGCAGGTTCCTCACGCCAGCTGGCAGCCAGCAGGGTGGGAGCCCCACTGTTCTCTACCCGAAGTCAAGACAAATGGTCAGGAGCCCTGTCCCTTCCAGTAAGAGCTCTGCGTGGACTCAGCATGCTTCAAGCTCCCTTTTGGGTAAAAGCGTGTATAAGGCAGGTGATGCTGTAAGGCAGGTGATGCTGTAAGGCAGGTGATGCTGTCAGATGTTCACAGGGAGGGGGCAGAGGGGTCTGAATGTCTGGGCACAGGACCTCCAGGCTGTGATCTCCTTGGGCTCCTGGGTTCCCTGACCGACTGTGACCTCTGACCTACAGTGACCCCTCTTGGCTGGACCTCACTATGGCAGACTGTGACCTTTGAGAGCCTTTTATCCCTTGACCCACAGTAACCCTTCGCTTGACTTTGACTGCAAGACTGTGACCGCCTGGCTGACCCTGACCCTGACCTTCATGAGCCAGGCTTTGCCTGACCAGCTATGTGCCTACACTGACCAGGACACTCCACGGCCCCCCACTTGGCCACCAGGACCTGGCGGTGGACTGTGAGCTTTGATCACTGAAACCTCCCTGACTGGTAGTGACCCTCTGACTGACCCAGACTTTTTGACCACTCGTGACCTTCATGACCCCCTGACTGCTTGGTCGTAACCCCTGACTCGGACCCCAGGCGACCCTGGCCTGCCAAGGGACTGCCACCCCATGCCTGGCTGTGATCTGCTGACCACCTGGGACCCTCCTCGATGGCTGGGGCCCCTCAGCCCCCTGGGCCTAACCTTGACCGACTGCCCCCCCACCCCCGAGTCCTTGGTGCCCCGGCCCCTGCCCGCCTGCCCGCCCGGCGCTGGCGTCGGTGCCCCCAAGCGGGAAGGAGTCACACTCACGCCCAGCTGCAGCAGGAGGAAGGCTGGTCGGAGAGGAAAGAGCATTGGACAACGACACGCGACTAGGGCTAGAGAGATTGGCTACGTCCTGGCTCTGGCTGGTGACGGAGGACTGTCTCCGCAGGGCGCCCTGAAAGGAGGCCCCGCTCTTGAAAGTATTGACTACTTCAATCTGCAACGGAGGAGAGAACGAGACAAGTTGCGAGAAGAACGGACACGACAGCTGCACGACGGACAGGTGCCACGCCACGAGGACAGCCGCAGCCACGGCAAGACGACACGCCACTTAAACAACACCAGACACACTCCAAGGCTCTGAGAGACGTCTGCTCAGCTCAGGCGCCTGGGCCCTCAGGGCCCAGGGGACACAGGTGCCCCGACCTTGGTCCTGCTTTAGCGGCTCGGGGGCCAGTGGGCTGGGCCGGTGGTTGAGGGGGCATTAAACTTGGAGGGGGTGCTTTGCCACCGCCACCCCCTGACCAGGGGTGGGGCCAGAGGGTTGGGGTGGGGGCTCTGTGGTGGACAGTCCTTGGCCCGAACTCCAGCTCTATCACCTGTGAGCTAAGTGACCTCGGGCAAGTCACTGCTTTGAGGCGGTGTCCTGTCCTTCAGAAGGGGCAAGGCCACCTAACTGGAGGGTCAGCTGTAAGTGTCAAAGCACTGGCCCACTTAGGGGTCCATAAGAGTCAGGCTGAATAGACCTTGTGCCCACTCAAGAGACTATAGTCCTGGTGTCCTCCTGAAAAGCTTTGTGGCCAGGCTGGTGACAGCACCAGAGCTGTGCACACTGAGAGCTTCCAGGCCCTCTGGGGCAATGGGGGGTGGGGGCCACCAGGAGGGTTGGCTGCCCGGGTTCCAGAGCCCAGACTGCTGTCTGTCAGGAGCCTCGGGGGGGTGGTGGTGGTGGTGGTTCTGCAACCTGATCCCCCCACCCAGCACTCAGAAAGGGCTGTCTCCTGAATCTCAGTCACCACCCCTTCAGGGGAGGTGGGCACACCTATGTCTCAGGGGGCCTGGAAAGCCAACCGGGTGATATTTGGAATAGTTCCCCGTGGGGTGTGAGGCAGCCCTGGGATCTGTTTCTCTTACACAGGATGGGAATGCAGGGGTGGGCCATGCAGGACTGCAGGGCTGCAGCCCAAGGTGGGGGCCCTGAAAGACTTCCCAAAGTATGGGCGGGAGGCAGCCATGAACTTCCCAGCACAGCTCTTCCGGGCCGGCTGATCAGGCTGACTGTCTCTGGGCGTCTTGGTTCCTCTGTTCCTCATCCTGCAGGGCTGTGAAAGCACCTTGTGAACTGGAACCCTGACCCAGGGAGAGGTGCTGTGAGTGGGGGGCTCGTGTGTGTGTGGGCCACTCGGTTGAAGCATGTGTCACGTGGGGGCTAGGTGTCTCTTTTCTGGGGGAAGAAACCTGCTTTTGGCTGGACACACATTCTGCACGTGGGTCCTTGGTATGCATGCGAGGGCAGGTGTGCGTCTGTGTGCGTGTGATCCTGAGCTTTGCTCCCCAGAGCTGCCTCAATGCCCAGTGCAGGGGTGTGTGTGGGGGGGTGTCTGGAGCCCTCCCGTGGCCTGGACCTCCTGGCTGGGCGAATCTGGGGCCCACCCTGGCATGAAGCCACTATCCTGGCCTCACGTGGACCAGTTTCCAGCCTTCTGGTGGCCCAGCGGCCCTGTTCCACGGTCCCCGTTGCAAGCCTGACAGAAGCCCCTCACTCACGGCACCACAGCCCACAGTGGATGTGACCCCAGTCTGACCCCTCTCCAGGCGGAGGGGGAGGGAGGACATTTCTGAGAAGGCGGCCCCTCAGAGTGCATGGGGTGGGGACGTGGGTGACAGGAGGCCGGTGAGATGCTGAGAGCGCATCTGGACTCCGCCTCCCCGCCTCTGCTCATCTCCACCACCGCCCGCCCCGCCGGGCACGGGCCTAGCCCCGGGAGCCTCCCGTACCTGGGTCTGGATCCGATTCAGGCCTCGGAACCACAGGATCTGGCCCCGCCGCAGCTCCCGCTCGGCGTGGTCAATCTCCTCCACGTCCTCATTGAGCTCCTCCTCCGGGATCTCCTCCTTCTGCGTGAGCCCGCCTGCCTCCTTGAGGAACTTGAGCCTGCTGGTCGGGATGGTGGCGATGACCTGCGGGGGGCGCCCAGCCGTCAGGGGGGGGGACCGGCCCGCAGCCGGCCTCCCTCCCTCCCGCCCGCTCTTCCTACCTATTTACCTCAGTACCTTCATCTCGCTCCTCATCTCACTCCTTCCTGCATTCAATCTTCACATTCTTTTTGAATTTGCTTTTAACTCACTGCCCATCCAGAGTTGGGGGACACCGTGGGAAATAATTAGGAGTTGGACACAGGTAACTTTGAATCCCCCCCGTCGTGCGACCTTGGGCAAATCGCCGAACCTCTCTGAGCATCGGCAAAGCTGAGGGCAGTTCTCAGGGTCTGAGGACTAAGGGAGATGGTGTATCTAATTAGTGGCCCTTGCAGCCTGTCTCACAGTTGGCCCTCGGGTCTTCGGCTCATTCTTCCTGAGGCCGTTGGGTCCTGGGGTACCCAACCCTGGGCGACAGAGGCTCAGGGCTCAGAGGTCTTGTGGGCAGTCAATCCTGACACCTTTGGAAAGGCTGCCCTCCCAGAAAGGGAAGGTAGTGTGGGAAGGGGCTATGCCTTCACTCTCACGCTGGCTCCACAGGACCTGTCCATGGTGCTGAGGCCTCAGATGCAGGCTCTCTGGGGAAGCTGGGTGGCAGAAGTCACAGGCCCCTGCATCTCCTGCATGGATGGATAGCAGCTGGCCTGGACACTCAACCTCAGGGGTTTAAGGTGGGCATTGCCCACTGGCATCACCGTTAGGTATTAAGAGTCTGCCTGGCCTGATGCCCAGGGTTCTCTGAGGGAGTAGGCCCCAGGGGGACAAAGAAGGCCAGGCCTGAGGGTGCCCAGGGGATGAGGTTGTTAAGTCTAAACTTGTTTATCAACTCTCCAAAAAATTTCCAATGTTTAAAGAAGATTCTTTGGCGTGAAACTAAATTTACTTCTACTTTTTTTAAAAAGAAATTTTAGGGAGTTCCCACTGTGGCGCAGCAGAAATGAATCTGACTATGAATCTGACATGAGGACACGGGTTCAATCCCTGGCCTTGCTCAGTGGGTCAGAGATCTGCATTGCCATGAGCTCTGGTGTAGGTCGCAGATGCGGCTCAGATCCTGAGTTGCTGTGGCTGTGGTGTAGGCTGGCAGCTGTAGCTCCGATTTGGCCCCTAGCCTGGGAACTTCCATATGCTACAGGTGCAGCCCTAAAACAGACAAAAAAAATTTTTTTTTTATTGGCGTATAGTTGACTTAGAAAGTTGTGTTAATATTAGGTGGACAGCAAAATAAATCAAATATATATATATAAACACACACACATATATAAACACACACATATATCTATATCTATATCTATATCTATATATCTATATACATTCTTTTTCAGATTCTTTTTATTACATGGGATTGAGTAGATGACCCTGTGCTCTACAGTAGATCCTTGTTACCCATATTATTGATAGTAGTTAAACGTTCCTCTTTATTTTCTAGTTAATTTCTGCCACAGGAGTTCCCCACTCTAGCCTGGGAACAGCTTGAAGGTAAGACCAATCTCTGAGGAGTGTTGGGGTCCCACTGTCTGGATCCAACACTGGGTACCACGTCCTAATCAGGCGCCTTTGAGCTGCAACTTCAATTTCCATGATGGTGCATGTGAGGAACTGGGTAAAAAGTAGGGAAAGGAGAATGTTCTGGGGTCACAGCTTGAAGGGTCCCTAGAGAGGACCCAGCCCAGGGTTCCCCGTAGCCTGGGAGGGTCACAGATGGCTGCAGACATAGCTGAGATGGCTCAGGGTTCACCTCTCTTACGCTTTTTCCGAGTTTTCTGAAGGAGTCTCTGCTTGGTGTCACACCACCTGTAATACCCTCAGCTTCAGGCTCTGAGCCGGGGCTGACCAGATCACCCAGTTAGAGTTTAATAACATTGCTGTTACACTTTTCTCTGTTAATTTCTGTTTATTACAAGTGATATTGATTTTCCAGTCATATTGATCTTCCAATCATGTTAATAATACATGTTGCCTTTTTTTTTCTTTTTGCTTTTATGTAGAGCCGCACTCGCGGCATATAGAGGTTCCCAGGCTAGGGGTCTAACAGGAGCTGTAGCTGCTGGCCTTTGCCACAGCCACAGCAACACAGGATCCGAGCCGCGTCTGTGACCTACACCACAGCTCACGGCAATGCCGGATCCTTAACCCACTGAGCAAGGCCAGGGATCAAACCCGCAACCTCATGGTTCTTAGTCGGATTCGTTAACCACTGAGCCACGATGAGAACTCCACATGTTGCCTTTTGAAATCAATTTTAGTTAAGCAGATGTGACTAAAAGAAAATATGAAGTAAATAAAGAATCAGCAGTCTACAGCCAGAAGGAAAAATCAGAGTGGCGATATTCACAGGACCAGTGTTTCAGACCTGGACCAACCCCCATGGCTCTGATCCCCAGAGATGGGGAGAGCCTTGCCCAGGCCCAGACAGCTGGTCTACAGCAGAGCCAGGGCCCGTTTCTGGGGCTCCCGGTTTCCCTGTCCAGTGTGCTTGCCCGAGAGGCACCTCCTTTAACCCACCCAGCACCTACCTGGCCCCAGACGAGCTCTCCTAACCCGATGAATATGCACCACATCCACTGGTCCAGTTGCAGCGGAGAGCAACTAAAGGGCTTCCCCCCAAACTGCACGATCACTATCTGGAGGTCGAAGGGAGTGGAGAGAGATAGACAGAGAGACAGAGAGACAGGCTGTCAGGGGCCAGCTCAGAGGTCCAGGCTCGTAGGGCACGGCTGAGGTACTCTGGCTGCCCGCTGCTCACCGCCCACCCCGGCCAGGTTAGGGTGGTGGCCTGATACCTGGATGGCGAAGGTGCCCAGCACAATGGTGCAGAAGATGGGGTTCCGGAAGATGCCGTCGAAGACGTTGCGCTCGCCGTGGATCTTGCGGGCATTGATCTCGTTGAAGAGCTGCATCATGACGAAGGTATTGAAGATGATGGTATAGTGCTCAGAGGGCGGCGAGTGCAGGGGCGCGTTCCTCCCGCTGTCGATCTGGAACATCTTCTCGCCTGCCAAGCCGAGAGGGCGGGAGCCGGGCTGAGGGCTGGGGCAGGGGAGGGGGACCCCTGGCCCTGCGCGGGGGCCTCTTCTGAGCAGCCGGGTGGGTCACTCAGACGCGGGAGGTGCTCCCTGGACACTGGGGGGTGGGCGGGCCTGCTCTGTGGGACATACATGAAGGGGTAACAAAGCCCTTTCTCCTCCAGGGGAGACAACCCTTGGGGGAATTTTCTTCCACTTTTTCTGCAGAAATCTGATAAAGGTGGGATGCCAGCTGTGTGACCAGGCAACACGGCTCAGAAAAAGACACCCTGGCTAGCAAACTCATCTGAACAGGGAGCAGGCACAGTGACCTTGGAATAGCTGGTGGGCTTTGCCTCCCCGCCGCAATTGAGAGTACTGCTGCTTGTAACTGAGCATATCCTTGCTGAGACCCCTGGAAGCTCACTTTTTCTGTGGAGGTTGGGGCTCCTAGGCCAGGCTGGCTCATTCTCTTACAATGGAGCTGTCACGTGATGCGTGGGGGGTGGGCACAGCCCTGTGTGGCTGTGCGGGCTTCTGCCATCAGCATGCCTGAAGCTCTCCTGCATCCTTTTGCAAAGCTGCCTAAGCTGGTGCCAGGAGCCCTTGTGGGGTTTTTCCGAGTGTGAGGGGTGTAGCTGAATCCAGGACTGACCAGAGAAGGTGCTCAAGTGGGGAAGCCAGCAAGTAAACCAGGAGCCCATCCTTCCCCCCAGTCCCGGGCCTGACAGCTTTCTCTTTGGGTGTCTCCTGGGTTTGCATTCCCCTAACACCCTCTAGGGCTTCTCATGACCCTCTTTACAGCCATCTTGCCAACAGCACAGAAGAGGAAACTGCCCTTTGAGGAACGGGGCCCACCCCCACCGCCATCCATACTCTGGACTTCGAGGGTAAAGGCTGGTTGGCTCTGAAAGCTCAGCTCCAGGAGGCTCACGCGGAGGAAGCCTGCCCAGGCAGGGGACTTCGAGCTGGGCCCGACTTGCTGTGTGACCACAGGCCGGTCCCTGCCTGTCTCTGGACCTCTCCAGGTGCCAGGGGTAGGCTTTGCCCGATCATCTCTGCAGCACCTGTTTAGACAAGTCAGGCTTTATCCCAGCCAGACCTGGTCCTGGCCCAGGTGCCACCTCAGACAGGCTGCATGCCCTCTGACAAGTCACCTCCCCTCTCTGTGTTTGGGGCGGCCCTCATTGTCCTGGGGGTGGTGGCACAGAGGTGGCCTCGATAGAAGTGTTGTGAAAACAGCGGGCAGGCAGACAGTCATGGGGCCCCTGCCACGGGGCCGGGATCGAGTGTGGGAACCATCAGGGAAGGGCCGGTTACTCCCCCTGAACTTCAGGCTCCGGTGGGGCTGGCGGGAGCTGCGTCTACAGTGTCGGGAGCTGTCATCCGTGGAAAAGCCTCGGCTCTGGGGTTGGCTGGACCTGGGACAGGGCCCGGCCCTGCCCAGGATTCGCTGTGCAACCCCGAGCAACGAACCTCACCTCCTTGGGTCTCCATTACCTCATCAGCAAAACAGGCAGGTGGCTGTGAATCCAGAGCGCTGGGTCAAGGCCATGGTGTCCCCGGTGGGCGGGGTGGGGGACTCACCAACAAAGAGCAGGGTGAAGATGAGGGTGAGCTGGTAGACGGCGTGGCCCAGGATGTTCTTCATCATGGTCCGTGAGATGAGGGGCTTGTTGCGGCCGTACGGCTTCCTCAGAAGCAGGGTCTCGGTAGGTGGCTCGGTGGCCAGCGCCAGCGAGGCGAACGTGTCCATGATGAGGTTCACCCAGAGCATCTGCACAGCCTTGAGAGGGGAGTCCTGGGGACACCGGGTGGAGAGGGAGGTCACGGCAGGGGGCCACCTGGGCTCCTCCTTGTCACATCAGTGGCTTCCTGCTGGAGCCGCAAGGCCCGCTCTGTTGGGGGGCGGAGGCTCTCCTCCCACTGGCCGCCCCCTGGGGTCCTGAGCAGGCCCAGAGCAGTCTGCTAGGACTTTTCTGGAGAACAGCCCAGACCCGCCCAGCTCAGCTCTGTCTTCTCCCCCAAGGAGAAAACTGAGCTCCAGGTCTGAGAGCCGCCGGTTCCTTGCCCTCCAATAAATTTAGCCCCATCTCTGCCATCGTCCCCGCTTCGCTCCAGCCCACGTGAACGCATCTCTCCTCCAGGCTAAGGTCAAGATCCCCCAACAACCAGCTCCAGCACAGACCCTGCTGCTTCCCGCTGCCTCTTTCCCCTCAACCGTCAGTGGCTCAGGCCTCTCTCGTCCCACAGACAATGCCTGGGACCCTGTCCCCTTTACACCATGGCTCAGTTTCTCTTTACTGCTTATCTTTGCTTTAAGCAATTACTGTATCTACGACTCCCCCAAATAATGTACTTTCCTGGCAGAAAATTTCGGCAAGCAGGGTACTGAAGAAGCTAAAACTCAACAATCTCACCACTGGGGGTTCCCGCCGTCCACACTCTGGGGTGGATCCTTCCACCCTTTCTCTCTGGCTGAGACTGGGATCCCATATTCAATACCGTTCTGTACACAGTCCTATCACGTGATCTGCTGTGCTCGAAGTGCCTGAATCCACTTGTCCCCCACTTTGTCGCATGTCCACGCCCCCAAATGCTTTTCTCCAAGGTCATCAGGGCCTTGCTTGTCACAAACGAGGGATCACTGTCCAGCTCACCTCACTGACCTCGCCATCACGCCTGGCTCCTGTCCCCCTCCTGCACCGCTGACCCCCTTGCCCGTCGTCCTTCTCTCTGAAGCTTCCTTCTCCAGCGCCCTCAGGGCCCCTCTTTCCCTGCACTTCATTTATTTATATTTTTTAGGGCTGCACCAGCAGCATATGGAAGTTCCCAGTCTAGGAGTCGAATCGGAGCTACAGCTGCCGGCCTAACGCCGCAGCCACAGCAACGCGGTATCCGGGCCATGTCCGCGGCCTACACCATAGCTCACGGGAACGCCGGATCCTTGAACACAACGGAGGAGACAGCATCCCCAGAGTCACACGGCTCTTCAGGGCACTGCTGGCCTCCGGGCCACTGGGTCTCCTGTGGCCCAGGAGCTTATCTGCCCACAAGCTTGCTGGGAACACCTGCCCTCTCCCCGCAAGCCAGCTTCTCAGCTCCTGGGTGGAGGCGGGAGGCTGCAGAGCAATGGCTGGCGCCTGGCCCGCCCATCCTCAGAGCCTCAGTTTCTGCTGTTTCCCTGCCAGCTCCTTGACCCCATTCAGCAGCCTACTCTACTCCTGCCTCCCTCTGGCCTTCTTTGTGGCCAGAGCCCTGCTTCCCTGGAGGACTCCCTCTCCTGCCTCCTGGAGCAAGGGCTAGGCCTGTGCCTGGGCAGGCAGATGGGGAGGTGACCCTGAGCAAATCCCGCCACTTCTCCGAGCCTCGCTTCCTCTACTCTGTGGGGCTGGCACCGGCCCCTGAGGTCTGTGACGGAGATCGTGGCCCCTGGTGAGGAGGTGTGGCAGTGTGGGTGGCCTGGCATGGGTGTGCACCCTCCCCAGGCTCCAGCCTGCCCTGCTCTGCCCGCCCCCCAGAGGACCCACCTGTGTGATGCAGGCGCCCGTGAAGGCCACGATCACGGCCACCACGTTGACCGTCAGCTGGAACTGCAGGAATTTGGAGATGCTGTCATAGACGTTGCGGCCCCACATCACCGCCTTGACGATGCTGCTGAAGTTGTCATCTGTCAGGATGATGTCCGAGGCCTCCTTGGCTACGTCTGTGCCAGCGATGCCCTGTGGGGATGGGGACAGGAGCCTGGGTGGGGCGACCGGAGATGCCTGCAGCTCTAGCAACACCGTCCTCACCCCGACACATGCCCCCTCACATATACACACCCACTCCCAGCACTGCCAGACCACACGGGACACACACACACGTGTGTGCACAAGCCACATCCCTGCTCCTCACAGACCCAGCCCGGAGGCCAATTCTCTGCCTTCAGGAGGCTTCTCCCTGGCCCCTCCACTGCCTTCCCCACCCTCCATCAGACTCCTCACAGCAGGAAGCACCCCCTACCCTTCTGGGGATACCTGGGGGCCAGACTGAACCTCAGGGGCACCTGGAGCACCAGGTGGATGGAGGGCAGGCTGAGTGTGCACTGGGGGTCCTGTGCCGCCTACTTGAGGCCCATGTCCCCTAAGCCCCGCCTGCAAGCTCCTGCCAGATGCCACCCCAGGCCCCGTGCCAGCTCCTACCATGGCGAAGCCCACGTCGGCCTTCTTGAGCGCAGGCCCGTCATTGGTGCCGTCCCCCGTCACGGCCACCACCTGCCGCTGCTCCGTGTGCGTGCTGTCGATGATGCCTGCGGGCGGGCGGGCGTGTGTGTTCAGGGCCCTGGGACACTCGGGGGCAGGGGCAGCCCCTCGGGAGGGCCCCAGGCTGGGCACAGCCTCCTTTTGGGCCCCTGCCTGCCACCTCTCCTGTCGAACTTCTTCCCAGCTCCCGACTCGCCCACAGCTCCCGACACTTGCAGGGAGCTTGGGGCCCCTTGGCCAGGGTGGGCGACAACCCTCTGTGCTCTGGGAACGTCACCTCTCCAGCTTCTACTTTGCTCTCTGCAGGCCACACTGGCCAGACTCACCTCCCCTCTGCCTGTATCCCAGGGGTGCCTCTGTCCCCTGGGGGCACCAGGGTTTGCTTGGTGGCCTACCATCTACTCCCTGGGCACCTTCTGCTTGGGAGGGCCAGTCACACCTGAGGAGGCCTGGCCTGTGCCATGTGCCAATGGCCAGACATTCACCCCCATTAAAGCCTTCAGCAATTAACAGAATGGACAGATGACACGTGGCCCACATCACCGAGCTGGGACCAGTGGAAGAAGGCGGGTGAAAGAAGTTGTTGCTGCGTGTGTGTGGGGTTTGCGGGGCTGCGAGCAGAGATGTCCATAAGACAGAGATTCCAGTATCAGCCTTGACACGGTCCTCTCCTGTTCCCCATGTCAGATGCACCACGCGGCCAGCAGGTCCTGGCTCCGAAACCCCACCGGGATCCTTCCACTCCTCTCGGTCCCCATCCCCTCCACCACCAGCAACTCACACCCTCGTCACTAACCCTGGGCTCCCCTCCCACAGGGGTCCCAGGGCCTTTCCAACATCCGAGTCCTTGCCCCTGGCCCCAAGATGTTGCCCTTGGCTCCACCCACATGGTCCTCGGCAGTCAGGCCTCGCCCACTCTGATCTCTTCCCTCGCCCCCACCACCCCCAGGCCGTGCTTCTGCTGCACCGGCTCTCGGTCCCACCCCCACCGATCTGGTCGCTTGCCCGTCTCTGCACAGGCCATTCCCTAGGTCTGCCATCCCTGTCACCCACCTGCAGTCTCGGCTTGGATGCTACTTTCCCTGGGAAGCCTTTGGGACACCGTGAGGACCCCTGCCCACCCTGACCACACCACTGCAGCTCCCACACGTGTCCTGTGCTTGGCAAACAGCAGCGGCCTCTGGAATGAGGGGATAAGCTCCCTGACCCGGGCACTGGGCCCTCAAGCCCCCTCTCCGCCCAGCTTCTCGTAATGAATGGTCAAAGTTCCACCCTCTTCAAGGCCTGGCTCCATGACGTGTGTCCCCCGGCCCCAGCTGGTCCCCTGCCCCAGATGATACAAGCCCTGTCCACTTGGCATTTAAGGCCTTCACCCCGCAGGGTCCCTCGGCCTGCCTGGATGCTTCTCGAAGGCAAGGCAGGGGCTAATGTTTTCCCTGCGGGCCCCCAGGCTGTCACGGCTCTCCTATGACTCCTGAGAGAGGGGAGAGCTGGGAGCGCCCCCTCCTCCAGACCTCTGTCCTCCACCTTCCTGCGGCCCCCTCCTACTGTCCCTGTCCCGTCTCTGGGCCTCTCAGCTGCCACTCACACCGTGGCCATACCAGGCTGCCTTCCTGGTCCTCCTGGACACCACTGCTCCTGCTGGCCCTCTGACTGCTGTGACCATCTCTTCTTGGTGACAGACCTGAGCCTCTACCAACGCTCAGGTGGGAGGCGCCTGGGTTCAACAGCTCTCTGCTCTCCCGGGTCGCCATACCCTGCCTGCATCTTGATCAGGGGCCAGCCCTCTCTCCTGAGCCTGGACAGCTCCACTCGGACGTCGGAGGGTCTCCGGCTCAGCCTCTGCAACCCAGCGCGTCATTTCCCCTCAAACCCGTCCCTTCTGAGGTGACTCCTAACACCCCGCTGCCCCTGGTAAACCACGTGGTAGGCTCTCAAGCAGGTGTAGATGGAAGTAGCCCTGGACCCCCACTTCCCCCACCCCAAGCCCCTCCTCCCCGCAAAGAGTTCTCAAACCGTCCAGTTCCAGGCCCCCCTGCACTGTCACCACCCCCGCCCAGAGTCACCTCTCGAATGTAGACAATCCTGCTGGTCCCTCTGTTTCCAGGCCACTCTCCACACAGCAGCAGGGAGGGGGCTTTCTAAAACAATGCTGCCTCTTCACACCCCCTCGTCGCTGGCTCCCCGCCTGGGCTAACAGTGCAGGTCACCGGCCTGGCGGTCAAGGCCCTGCATCGCTAGAGGCTGGCACCTCCTTCTCTGGCCTGCTCCTCTGCCTCCCTCTTTTGATTGACGTCCCGGCCCAGCCAGCTGAACTTCTTCCCACCCCTTGAAGGTGCCTGGAAATCTTTGCCCTGGGCTTTCACAGCACAGTTCTCTATTCTGCCTAAAAAAGGCCCTTTCCCCTGGGCCCCCAGCCTTCCTTTCACGGCCTGTGATCTGACACTTTTCCCAGCTTAAGTCAGAGAAGGGGGCCCCAGACCACCGTTCCCTTCTACCTTTAGCTTTATGTGGGGCAACCACGTATTTAATGTCTGCTGGATAAAACCGGGACCCTGAATTCCAAGAGGAAAAGACCACGTCAGCCAAGAGCAGGGCTTGGGACCTGCTAGATCCTCAGTAAGCACTGATGAAGAGATGAGTGGAGGCATGAATGAGTGACTGAATAAGAAATAGGGGTGGGAGGGGGGTCTCCTGCCTGGGTACTTGCGGTTCTGGGGCTCTGTGATTCCGTCCCAAGGCCAGATCTGCCTCCATGAATGTGTGCAGGTAGTACCTTTGGGAGAGGAATCTGAGAAGCCCTCGGGAGGACCTCAGCCAGAAATCTTCCCCCATGGCCATTTTATAGATGGGAAAGTTGAGTCCCAGCGCTGGGCACACAGCGGGTCAGTGGCAGAGCCAGGACTTGGACCCAGGCCTGTGTGACCCTGAAAGTGCCCAGCATCTGGCCAGCTAGATGGACTCAGCAAGCAATGTGTCCTCCTTCTGGAGTGAGACAGGGAAGAAGGATGCTGGCTTTTGGCCTCATTTGTCAGGTTGCTGTCTCCAGGATAGCCTGTCCCTGGGGTCCTCGTTACATAGGTTGGTTAGTGGCCTCAGAGACCAGGTAGACCCAGGGTCTCAGACTCACAAGCTCCGGGGCCACAATAACAACATAAGTGAGAGAAGTGGGCCGAGTGTCACACAGCAGTGGTGAAGATAGCATCAAATGGCAGCAAGTGGGGTCGGTATCAAGTCATTCAAACTTAACAGTAAAAAAGACACAGCACCCAAACAACACCTGTCTGTGGGCCCCATGCAGCCCTCAGGCCATGAGAGTTTTAGACCATGGCTGCCAATGGGAGAGGGGCCCAGAGAGAAGGTTCACCACCTCCTCATCTCCCCACGGCCCACAGAAATGAGGACAAGGTAGGAGTGTCCCCAGGGCTGCAAATGAGGACAAGGTAGGGGTGTCCCCAGGCATGGGGAGCCCCAGGCAGGAGTCCCTTCTGTGCTGGAAAGAAGCTGAAGGTACCAGGACAGGAAGACCCAGGGAGGCCTGGTGCCTGGGCCTCAGAGCCGCCCGCCCCCACCCAAGTCTTACCTTTGACCAGGGTGTGCTTGTCCGTGGGGGAGGAGCGAGCCAGCACCCTCAGCTTTGGCCAGATCTTGTCGATTCGCTCCTGCTCAATCTGGAGAGGGATCGGGGGGCGGGTCGGTGGGATTTGGGAAACAAACTGAGGCCCGGAGAAGGGAGGGGACTTGCCTAGGTCACTGGGCTCTGAGCCACACACTGGCTGACTTGCTGGACTGTCATGCACGCCCGTGCCTCCATGACCCCGTGCAAGCCCAGCCCGCTGAGGACCCTTCACGCTGGGCCACATACCTCCCCTTTCTCGTTGCGGATCCTCCGGTTGAACTCCTTGCCCTCAAGGCACAGGAAGTCCTCCCCGGGATGGATGATGCCACACTTAATGGCGATGGCACGGGCCGTGTTGATATTGTCACCGGTGACCATGCGGACGGTGATGCCTGCTCGCTGGCACTTGCGGATGGCTTCCGGGACCTGGGCAGGAGGGCAGGAGCCATGGAGCGGGCATCACTTCGGATTCCAGAGTGAGCCCTGCTCACGGCAGCTCCACTGTAAGGGGCCTAGATGACCAGGAGATACCAGTGGCACACAGACCCTTTCTTCCCTTCCTGTGCCCATGGTAGGCGTTGCTAATCTCTCACAGCACCCTCTGATTAAGCTCTGATGTGGTCTCACAGTTCCTTTCTGCAGTGCCCCAGGCACCCATCAATATCAACCATGACAATCTATCCAAAGATGAAACTATTGGCTACCCTGATGTAGACAAGGACTTTGAAAAAGGCTCCAATATAAGCATGCCCTCAGTTACAGTCCCAGGCAAGAGTACAGAACATTCCGCTCCTGCAGAGGATCTTGTCCCTGCTTTATCCACATGCACATTTCCTGCATCAATGATAAACATGTTTGTGCAGATTTCTCTTGTGGTGCAGTGGATTAGGGATCTGGCATTGTCACTGCAGCAGCTGGGGTTGCTGCTGTGGTGCGCAATCGATTCCTGGCCTGGGAACTTCCACATGCTGCAGGCATGGCCAAAAAAATGTTTGAGTATTTTCAGCACTTTTTTTTTCTTTTTTTTCCGGGGGTGGTGGGGGAAGGACATTGCATTTTTAGGGCATTTTATTTACATAATGTGACAGGGACTTAGAATAAATGCACATGATTAGGCTACACGTGAAACATGACATTTTCCCTTGAGAGTAAGACCACCCACTGCCCTCCCAGTTCCCTTCTCCTAAGCACAGTTGTGGATGTGCCCAGCAATTAGGATGCAAAACCAGCCTGGAGGTACCAGGGCCCTTTACACACAGCACAGATCAACTGAACAAGTGATGCTTACCCATGGGCAGTGAAAATAACAAAATAATAAGGCGATATTTGATGTAAAATGTCCTTCAGTGGGAGAGGACATATCAAAGGCAGTAGCAAAAGACCAAAGTACTTAAGAATCTCAGACCTGTGGCTGGGGTGGGGCTGAATTCCGTTCCCCCTTCTCTTGCACACCCTGGTGTCTGGGGATTCACTTCCACCCCCACCCTGACAAGCCAGTGCTGAGGGAGTGACGAAGTGATGGGCTGAACTGTGTCCCTCTGGAAGATACACTGAAACCTTCTCTCTGGGACCTCAGAACGTGACCATCCTTGGAGACAGCGTCTGTAGAGAGGTGATCAAGTTAAGATGAGGCCAATGCACCCAGTGTGGCTGGCGTCCTCACAACGAGGGGAGATGTGGGCAGACACGTGCACACAGGGTGAACGTCACAGGAAGAGGAAGGCAGCGATCGGGCGATGCTGCTACATGTGGGGGGTGCTGCCGACCGCCGGCTCACGGCTGCACACGCCCTCACTGCCCTGCCAACGCCTCCATCCAGACTTCCAGCCTCCAGAGCCTGACACGATGCAATTCTGTCGTGTGTGGTACCTGGTCATGGCAGGCCTAGCAAACGAGTACAGATTTCGAATGCTGGTCCGAAACCTGACTCTGAACAGGACCTGCCTGTTGGCCCCCTTTCTGCGCTCAGGAATTTTAAGAGCAAGGATTGACCTTGAAAAGAGCTCACCTCTGTCCACTCCCCTGTCCGCACCACCTGTAGTTCCTTCAGCCCAGAACACCACCATCCCAAGCTGGGGGTGGGGGATGGGGGTGGGTGGGTGCTGAGCAGCCCCTCCCCCATCTCCCTGCCCCTATCCTGACCACCTGCCACTGGGCCAAGTTCAGTTCGCGTGCCTCACATTTGGAGCCTCCACCCTGCTGCTTGTAGAGAAAATCCCTCCTCCTGGGCCTGGCCACCCTGTGCCAGGCAGAGGCAGGGTCCGGGCCAGGCTAGGGAGGTGTTTCCAGCTCCCCGAGCTCTCTAAGTGCCGGCTCCATGGTGGCAGGTAGGGACCTCCCAGGCGTGTAGGTCCAGAGCAGGGGAGCTGAGCCTGGGCCTCCTCTGCATGTATTTCCAGGGTCTGGGAGCCTTCTGGGATCCGTGCACGGCTGGGGTCCACATGAGCAAGGCCTCTGCCTCGTGCCACAGCGGCTGCTCACATAAGCCAATGTGACCTCTTTTGACAGAGCAGCAGGGACTGGGGATGTGGAATGTCCAAGACCCCGTTTACATAGTTTATCGACGTCCTCACAAAGGTTGTAACCGGCTGCGGCCCCCTGCTGTCTCCTGCCCTGGAGTTCAGAAAAGAGCCACAGTTCTTCTGGGAACTCACACCTTATCTGGCTCCTGCCCAGAAAGGAACAATCTAGGTTACATTTGTGGCAAAGATGCTTGAGGTTGTGGAGCTGGAAGAGACTTTAGGTCGTGACTCTGATGCTCTGCTCATTGCCTTGATCTTCTCCCCAGGCATCCCTGACAGATGGTCGGAGAGCCTCTGCTTGCATGCTTCTGATGACAGGATGCTCACCCCCTCTAAGGCTCTGCAGCAGAACAAGTCTCCCGTATCCTTTCACATAATCCTCCCTTTCCTCATGAGGGAGCAGTTACTCTGGGTCAGACCTGGTCTTTTGTACAGAGATGGGGTCTTTGGTAAAGATCTGTACAAAGGGCTCTGGGAGCACAGAACTGTTACTTTAGAAGGAAGTGCGTGGGGAGGAGAAAGCTGTGAGAGCTTCCCAGAGGAGGAGATGTTTGAGCTGCTTCTGTTCAGCCAACACTAAGTGAGGCGCTTGATGCCTGGCCCTGTGCCCGTGCTGGGGCTGCAGCAATGACCACTTCATTGTCGTCCTGGCTGCACAGAACAGGTCCTGCAGGGTGCACAGGCAGAGGAGGGAAGGGCGCTGAGGGGATCTGGAGGGCTGAGGCAGAGGAAGGATGTGAGGTAGGGGCTGGTGGCCATGCAGCTGGAGAGGAGCTCAATGTCTTAGCTAAGCTGTGGGAACCAGGGCCTTGCTCCCTCGGGCTTGGGAGCCAGGGCACATTCTGTACTGGGAGTGAGGCCACGGGCGCAATGTTTTAGGAAGACTTCTGCTTTCGAGACTGTGTCAGGGAGCTGATATCTGCTTGCTTGGAATTCCCCAGCCTCTGGGCTTCCTGTGAACAATGAGGAAAAAGGAAGAGGCTAATTTTTATAGCCCTCATGCTTTTCTCTGTGCAGGGGAAGCATCTTGGCCTTGGGCAGAGAGGGCTCAAGGATCAAAAGACTGGGCTAATCTTCACCCTGGGCTCCTGCCTAAGCCTTAGTTTCCTCTTCCGTAAAATGAGCTGTAGTCTCTGCCCTTCACTGAGGCTGGAGAATTCTGTGATGAGGCAAAGGGCACCAAGTTCAGGTCCACACACGCTGTCAAGGTGGGGGGTGGCAAGGACCGCTGTCAAGAAGCCCGATCCCAGGCTTCCTTGTTTGCTCTTTCTGTTCTAGGGCGGGAGCAGGGCTGCAGAGGGAGGGTGCAGATGCAGATGGTGCAGGTGGGGTGCAGCGGGCATCTGGAGCACCTGGAGGGCCAGGTGTTCAGGGTGGGATGGGGTGACTCCCAAGTCAGGTATATTGGAGCCTGTGACCTGCCTTGCTCCTCCACTTCCTTTTTTGGGCAGTGTGCCCCTAACTGAAGCCTTTGCCTTGTTTCAGTCCCGTCCAGCTTTACGCTCTTGTGTGCCGCGTGTCTATGCTTCCTCTTCACCAGATGTTGCGCTAGGCTGTGCCTCTGGAGGGCAGGGGTTGCCGACTGCTCAGAACCCTTGCAGGGTAGGTGGTCTGTCGACGTGGGTCACTGTGAACCATCTCTGGACTTTAATCCTCCGCAAGCCTGACCTGGCTGAATGGATTCGGACGGGGACATGTAAACCCTTCACTGTTTAGCGCCAAGCTCCTTTTCCAGCCTTTTCTAATTCCAATTGGGGTTTTCATGAGTCCCGAGGCCCAGAGCACCCCACACACACCTCCATGCCTGTGCCGTCCCCTCTGAGCTGTCCCTCTCTCCCCGAACCCCTGAGAGTCACAAATCTTGCCCATTTTGCACGTGACATGCTCCCTGCTCAGGAAGCCATCCTAGGTCCCTCCAACCAGTCAGGACACCTCCTCCAGCCGCTTCTTTTTCTTTTGGCTTTTTAGGGCCGCACCTGTGGCATGTGGAGTTTCCCAGGCTAGGGGTCGAATCGGAGTTACAGCTGCCGGCCCACATCACAGCCACAGCTACGCTGGATCCAAGTCCCATCTGTGACCTGCACAGCAGCTCAAAGCAACGCCGGATCCTTAACCCAGGGAGGACAGGGATCGAACCCGCGTCCTCATGGATACTAGTCAGGTTCGTTAACCTCTGAGTCATGACAGGAGCTCCAGGCTTTCTTTTTACTCCTTCACTCATTCATTTATTTGATGACCAGATGCGGGACCTCTAACCATTCCGGGCAGTGAGGATGCCGAGAGGATGAAGACGCAAGCCCCAGAGGCACTGATCTGGCTGAAATGTGTTTTCCATGTAGATAAAATAGCTGTAAAAAAAATTCCCCCTTTCGCTAAAATTATCCTTGATATTTCTCGCTGAAGAAAATCAGCCAGGAAATGGGTGCTTCCTGTTTTCATTAAACAGAGGCTCTTAAACATCTGTTGTTTCTGGTGACAGCAGTTGTCTGAGACTCCGAGGGCTCCCAACACCCCCAGATCACGCGGCCAATCCCAGGCCACTGAGCTTCTGACGCTTCATCCTCGTTGGTTTCCATCAGCCGTGGGAAACGTACCGCTGTGGCATCTTGAGGTTGGGGGTGGTTGGTGAGCCTGTTTCTTTTCTATTCTGTCCCTTGTCTTCTCCCTCCTTGACTGACAGTGAAACCGAGGGAGGCAGAGTTTCTTTCCCAGCGGCAGCTGCAAATGAAACTGCTCAGGCCTGTAAGACCCTAGAGGTGGTCCAGGTCGGGATTTTTACTCCAGTGACTGCACAGTTGTCCTGGCAACTTAACGTAAACACGATCACTGTAGGCAGAGACTCTCCCCAAAGGCCACCCAAGAAACTGGTGACTGTGGTGGCCTCTGAGGTGGGAACTGGGTCTGGGGGTGGGGTGGGGGCTACGTCACTCAGTCTGTGCCACTGAACCTTGTGAACTTGGCTCCGTGTGCATAAATCATCTGGCCTATAAAAACCATGAATACCAAAAACTGTACCTGCCTGTCTCCTCTGGCCCTGCGTCCACCCCCGCCCCAGCGGGAGATGCTGAATCAACAGGTCAGAGCCTTAATACTTTCAGGTGGTGTCACTGTTAAGCTTGCTGCATCCCTTGTTTGTGAAGGTCCAGCTCTCTCACTGTGCGGATAGGGAAACTGAGGCCGCGGCCAAGAGCACCGGAGGGCTGCCGGGAAGGAGCGGCAGGGGCGGGATGAGAACCAGGTCCCTGACTGCTGGTCCCTCCAGTAAGTCCTCGTCCTCCAACACAGTCATACATCCTGAATCCACATGGGGGCGGGTGGGGAGCCACGGGGAGAAAGAAGCCCCCAACAGGGATGTGTTGCCTGAGGAAGCGAAGAGAGGCGTGAGGGGAAGGCTCCCAGGCAGCTGGCTCGGAACGTCAGAGCCAGATGGAGCGGAACGCGAGGAACCCCGGGGCCAAGGGCCCATTTTACAGGCGAGGGGACTGAGGCACGGAGGGAAGTGACGTGTTAGTGGCAGAGCTGGATCCGGGCCACTTTTCTCTGACGTGAGATGACTGTGCTCCTGGCCCTGCTGGCTGGACGGTACCTCCTCCCAGAGTCTGTGCCTGAGGCTGTTTGTTCCTTTTTTTTGCCTTCTTAGGGCCATACCTGCAGCGTATGGAGGTTCCCAGGCTAGGGATCTAGGGCCACAGCCACAGCAACCCTAGATCTGAGCCTCATCTGCAAACTACACCACAGCTCACAGCAATGCCAGATCCTTAACCCACTGAGTGAGGCCACGGATTGAACCCACAGCCTCATGGATACTAGTTGGGGTTTGTTACTGCTGAGCCACGACAGGAATTCCTTTTTCCTTTTTTTTTTCCTATTTTTTCTATTAAGTCAACAGAGGGGCATGGGTTGAGCTCAAGATGGCTGCAACCTTTTCTGTTTTTTTTGAGGCTGCTTCTCTGGGTGACTTTGGTGTCAACGGGAACCCAGCCCAGCCCTCACGGGCCCTCCTTCTCCTCTCCTCTGGCTCCTGACTTACAGCTACCTGCCCTCTCACTTTCATGGCCTCCAGAAAGCGGCCCCAGGCAGGAAGGCAGAAAACCTGTTCCAACCTGGATTTGCTCAGCCACTTACAGAGAGAGACCTGGGAACCTCACTGTCCCTGTTTGGGCCTCTGTGTTTTCTTTTGCGAACTGGGGGTGTGGAAAGGCATCTGGACTAGACCTGGAGTCCAAACCTCGAGTCATGCCCCTCCAGGGAATTGTGAAGTCAGTTTCCTGGGTGGTGACCAGTGTTTGAAAAAACAAAGGAGGAAAATAGAAGAGAAAATACTTTAGTGCATCCCATTACTTTGTGAGAGTCTCATTTTGGTTAAGTGTGTGTGTGTGTGTGTTTGCTGAGTCATGACATAAAATACATTTATTATCATTGGGGGTCCTGGCCAAAAAAAGTGTGTGTCTGATGCCACCTTCCAGCCCCCGCCCCCGCCCCCGGGTGATGAGGTGGGAGCTCGGGCATGGGGGCTGGAAAGGGCTCTGGGGACTGGAAGGACAGGGGAGGCACAGGCTGGCCTATTGCACCATGCGCCTCTGTTGCCTGTAAGGAGATAGAACATCACAGCAAAGCCCAGATCCATCAGCAGCTGGTGATGAGCGGGCAGCCCACAGGGAGGCTGATAAACGGTTGTGTATCCAGGGAGAGGCACGGTCTGTGGGCAAATGCGCTTGGGCCCTGGTGCCAAGCACAGGGAGCATTAATTGTCTTTGCTGTTTCAGGCTCTGAGTGGGAGTGCAGAGGTGTGTGTACGTGTGTATATACGAGAAAGAGAGGGAGAGGGAGACAGGGAGACAGAGAAACCAGGCAGGGTTGGAAGATTTCTTCCCATTCATTCATTCATTCCATAAATACCTAACAAGTACTTTCTGTAGGCCAGGCTCTATGTTAGGGGCTGTTACTTGCCACTGGATTCAGAGTAATAACCTACTGAGGAAGGATATAAAAGGAGGGGGACTCACATTTGTGGGCCACTTATCTTGTGCCAGATACTCCGTCTATTGCTTGTATGTACATAATCGGATGCCTCATAGAATCCCCGTATGTGGTGTGTGGTATATGGTGTGGTGTGTGTGTGTGTGTGTGTGTGTGCATGTAGAATCCCCAGTCTTCAGATGAGGATAGGGAGGCTCAGAGAGGTTATGTAACCAGCTCAATGTCACACATCTGGTTAATGCTGGGACTCAGGATCCCAGGTCTGTCTGATGCCTGAGGTCACACTCTTTTGTTTTTGTTTTTTTTGTTTTTGTTTTTTAGGGCTACACCCACGGCACATGGAAGTTCCCAGGCTAGGCAGTCGAATTGGAGCTACAGCTGCTGGCCTGCCCCACAGCCACAGCAATGCGAGATCCGAGCTGTGTCTGCGACCTACACCACAGTTCAAGGCAACGCCGGATCCTTAACCCACTGAGGGAGGCCAGGGATAGAACCCGCATCCTCATGAATGCTAGGTGGGTTTATTAACTGCTAAGCCACCACAGGAACTCCTGAGCTCACACTCTTGACCCCTCTTCCTGCTGCCTAGATGTTCAGGTCCCTGTCTGTGACCTTCAAGTTCCACTTGATCTTTGGAATGCAGAACCGTACAACATCAGGGCCAAGAACGTGGAGAGGGTCTCGTCTAGTCCCTTTCACTTGGAAGATGGGGACATGGAGGCTCCAAGAGCAGTAGGGAGAGGCCAGAGGCCCCAGAAGATGGTGTCAGGTTAAGTGGGGCACACTGAAGTTGCCCTGGGTGGGGGATGGTGGCCCCAAGGGGCATCATCCCCAAATCCCACAGCCAAGGCTTATCTGGACCCAGCAGGGTTTGTCCTGGAGGAAGTGGAGGCTGCCCACTCCGGTCTCTTACCTCCAATCCTGGGCCCAGGGGAAGCCGGCTCCCTCTGCCTGCCCAGAGCACTGTTTTGGAGATTCGAGGTGGCTCTCTCCTCTTCCCATGGCCTCCTTCCAGCCTGGGCAGCCCGACCAACCACTCATGACACACCCTCCCCCAACCCTACAAATCCCCAGCACTGAATCCTTGGCCCTGCCCCCAGATGCAGATTCAGCTGAAGGACAATGAAGACCTGCTGAGAGCCAAGCGTCTCACTAGGTGCACTTATTACATCGCTTCCCTTGATCCTTATGGGGAGGTAGTGCTGTCACCCTCCTTCACTTGTGCTTAAGAATCAGAACCTCAGTTAACTTTCCAGCTCTGTTCCCCTGGAAATCTGATCAAGGTGAATGGCCCACTGTGTCACTAGGGAAAAGTAACCGGTAAACTGGACCTCTACATACTGATGGGGACACCACATGGGGTTGTCTTGAGTGTAATGACCTTTGTTACTGGGTGTCTCCTTTGCAGGGGTCCTGGAATCTGGACCTATGGATTTGGGAAGAAGCTTTTAGGGCAGGGAAGCCCCCACGTGTGCCCTTTGGGGCCCAGAGGTTAGGTCTCTGGGTGGGTGGGTGGTTCCAGGACTGTCCCCGTGGCAGAGCAATGCCAGCGGGCAGGCTGTGGGTTCTGTCCCACGTCCTGAGCAGATCAGTGAGGCTATCCTGGTGTTAAGAGTCTGAACACTGAGGAGCAGGTACAGCGAAGGGAAGCTTGATGGAAGCTGAGGCTCCCTCAGAGGGCTGAGGCCACTTATGCCAGGTTACCCAGCAGGCTGGATGCCGAACCCCGCCCCCTTCCCCGAGCTCCATGGCTGGCACCCACCTCGGGCCGCACGGGGTCCTCGATGCCCACCACGCAGATGCAGGTGAGGTCGTTGAGGATGTCGTTCTCGTTGTCCCAGTCGGGCTCAGGGCTGCTGGGGAAGTCGCGGTAGGCCACGCAGATGGTGCGCAGCCCATCGCAGGCCATGGGCTCAATCACCTTTTTCACCATCTCATCCCGATCGCGGGGCCGGAAGACCCGGGGCTCCCCTGCCCCGTTGAGGATTTTGCAGCACCTGGGGGAGGGGAGGGGGTGGTGGATGAGGTCCAGTCAAGGGCCCAAGGTGCCTCCCTCTGATAGGCTTGGGTGTATCCCTACCGCCCCACTGATACCCCACTGGCCACAGTCGCTCATCCAGGGCCCGTCCAGTCTATCTCCCATAATGCTTTAGCTCCTGGTCTCTGGGCACCAGGTGGAGGTGAAATCAGTACCAGCCAAAAAGAAATCAGGTGGCCTTGTTGCAACATATCTGCCCCAGGCCACTCAGCAAGAGCAGATCTACTTTGCTCTGTTTCATCTTCACAAGATTTTGTCTGAAAAACACAGTTCCATAACTAAAATGGTTTTCAGAGGGCATGAAACTAGGCTAGAGGCTCCTGACCCTGCCTTCACATCAGAATGGCTGGGGGAGGCACCGAATAAACACAATCACCCATGAGCCCCACCCCAGAGGTTCCCACTCAGTTTGTCTGGGGTGAGTCCAGAAGTCAATTTTTTTTTTTTTAAACCTCCCTGGGGTGATTCTAATGTGTGACCAGCGTTGAGTGACTTCAAGGTACACATGGGGAAACTGATGCCCTGAGAGGGGGTGTGACCTGCTTAGTTCTTCAGCCTTATTTCTGGCACCTGGAGACAGAGCAGACTGGCTAACCAGGAAAACAGTGTCTGTCAACTGACTCCATGCTAATAAGGGAAGTGACACTAGGGAGCTCTAGGAGTGATAAACCGGTACAAGTTCCTGATGAGGCAGCGACTTGGGGGGGGAAGGAGTTCCCTGCAACAAGATTTCAGAGGAAGCAGAAGCGAGAGCCCTGGGCAAGGGGATGTGCAGGTGGTCTTGCTGTGGGACGCTGGGCTGGGGGCCCTCCCCGCTATGCTGGGGGCCGCTGGCCCCTGCGCCTGGCCCGTGCCCACGCACTCCCTCAAGGCAGACCCACTCCCGCACCGCTTACTTCTTGAGCACGATCTCGGATGCGCCCTTGCTGTACATGCGGAAGCTCTCGTCGGGCAGTTTGATGACGGTGCTCATGGACTTGCGCACGGAGTTGAAGGTGTACACCTTGTACAGCTTCTCCTCCGGCATCTGAGTGCGCACCGGCTCGTAGTCCTGCTTCAGGTCCAGCACGAAGCCCAGCAGGCCACACTCCGTCTTGTTGCCCACCTGCCGGGGCAGGGCGCCCTCTTTCTCTGGGGGCTGTAGGGAGAGGCGGATGGTTTCGGGGCTGCCAGAGGCTCTGCAGGGGGGCGGGGGGGTGGATGGGACCAGCCGGTCCCCCCAGCCCGGTACCCAGCAGCCTCTCCGTTCCAGATCTGCTCTGGGCTTTGGATGAAGGGAATTTAGCAAGATCAGCTTTCTAAAAGTTATGAACTACTTCAGGAGTTCCCATTGTGGCTCAGCGGTTAACGAATCCGACTAAGAACCATGAGGTTGCGGGTTCGATCCCTGGCCTTGCTCAGTGGGTTAAGGATCCGGCGTTGCCGTGAGCTGTGGTGTAGGTCGCAGACGCGGCTCGATCCCGCGTTGCTGTGGCTGTGGTGTAGGTCGGCGGCTACAGCTCCTGTTAGACCCCTAGCCTGGGAACCTCCATATGCCGCGGGTGCGGCTCTAGATAAAGGCAAAAAGACAAAAAAAAAAAAAAAGTTATGAACTACTTCAAACACAATATCGTGACAGAATAATATAAAAAAGTTGCATGTAGACCATCCAGCTCTGTAGAACCTTGGCGCTGTGCCATGTTTGCTTCAGATTTTTCTTTTTTAAGAAGCAAAGCCCAACAGTTAAAGTTGGATCCCCCTAATGACCTCTCCGTACCTGCATAATCTACCCCTTGTCCCAGAAAGAAAGTCAGTCTTAAATTTGGCATGAACCCTTACCTTGCGTGTGTTTTAACTTTTTACTCTGCGACAGTTCCAGACTCACAGGCAATAAGAGATACACGCGGAGATGCATCCATCCTCCAGCCCGTTCCCCCAGTGTTCACTTTCTGTATGACTGTGGCACAATCTTACAACCAAAGTATTAACACTGACAGAAGCAAACCGGCTATATTCAGATTTCACCAGTTTTACATGTACGTGTGTGTGTGTGTGTGTGTGTGTGTGTGTGTGTGTTTAGTTCTGAGCAACAGCATCACATACAGATTCCTGTGACCACCATCGTCAAGATACACAACAGTTTATCACAGCAGTCTCCGTGCCATTCATTTGTGACTGCAGTCGCTCTCCCCCTTCCCCTCCCTTTCCTGGCAACCACTAATCTGTTCTCCAGCTCCGTAAGTCTGTCATGTCCAGCATGTTACATTAATGGAATCATACAGTAAGTAACCTTTCAGAGACTGGCTTCTTTTCACTCAGCACAAATTCCTAGAGACCCAGGCAAGCTGCTGCATGCATAGTCCTTTTCATTGCCAGCTAGTATTCTGTGCTTTGGATGCAACGTCCCTTGTGATTTCAGTGGACGTTGGACCAAATGCAACTGCAACTTTTTTTTTTTTCTTCTTGGGGCCACACCTGAACTGAGGCATATGGAGGTTCCCAGGCTAGGAGTCAAATCAGAGCTACAGCTGCTGGTCTACACCATAGCCACAACAATACCAGATCCGAGCCACATCTGTGACCTACACCACAGCTCACAGCAATGCCAGATTCTCAACCCACTGAGCAAGGTCAGGGATCGGACCCTCATCCTCATGAATCCTAGTCAGGTTCGTTAACAGCTGAGCCACGATGGGAACTCCTGCAACTGCTGTTTTTGTATGGCACAGTGGTCAACCACTGGCAAGTTCAGGTAGTTTAACTTGAAGTGTGCATGTGCAGCGGTGTTTTGAGTGTTGAAAACTTCATGTAAGGAGGCTGTACACATTCTTCTGTAACCTGCTTCACTCAGGTGACATTACATTTTTGAGAGTTTTCCCCATTCGTGGCACTCATTTGTTCTTTTTTAACTGGGCTGCATGGATACCACAGCCTCTGCAATGAGCCTCAGTGAAACCACTGACCACATCTCCCCAGCACCTCTTACATCCTCCTGGGGCTGCCTGACTATAAGCTGTTTCAGGCCTTTGTGCCTTCGCCCCTGCTATTCCTTCTTCCTTTCCTGCCAGGCAAGCTCCTCCTCGGCCTTTTAGGATCTGCACAGATATTTCCTTGTCTTTGCAAATTGCTTTGTGGGACTATCTCCCCCTAAATAAAAGAGTTGTATTCTTTTACCCACGAGGTGCTCAGAGTCAGCAAAGAGCCCAGCACACAGTAAGCATTCACTCATCGTTTGCTGGATGGCTCAAGGCAGACCAGTCCGGGGTTGGGGGGAGGCACAGGTGAATAGGTAAGAACAAGACGCCTCCGTATGGGCGCTCATGGTGGGATTAGCAGGCAGCTGTGGGAAGTTCATACTGGTAGGTAAACTCTCCTCCCACATGCACCCCACCCCCATGCAGGCATATACCCACTCATAGTGCTTATAGAAAATCGATGTGCAATGACTCACGTGGAGGTGGCTTTGGGCGTGGTGAAAGCCACCATGAATAAATCCCAATTCTAGAGAGCTACTGAAGAGGAATAAATACTTACGAGCATTCTATGCCCCGCCACCCTACCCACACCATGAATAGCTCTTTGTGGGTCTCAGACCAGCCTTGCACAGGAAACCTCTGGATCCTCACCCCCGTCTCCTTCGTATTGTTCAAAAGAGCAGCCCAGGCAAGAAGAAGGCAGTGTCCAGGAGATGCTGGCGTGGATTGCCTGTGCTGGGGGACTGGCTGTGCAGTGGATGTGTCTGGCTGATTCCCTCTTCCTCAGTTAGGGCTTGAGCCCCGGAAGCATGATCCTGTTGGGTCATGGGCATTGACCCGGGCTTTCATCCCCCTGGACCCTAAGCTCCCGACCTCAGCTTTCCCATCTGTGAAACGGAAAGGCGGGAGCAGATGACCCCCAGCTGAGAGAAAAGTCAACCCACCCCTTCAAGTGGGTTGCGGTGAAGGGTGAGAGAGCAAGGCAGAGCTGCAGGTCCCTGGGTGGGGACTGGGGGCCAAAGGTTTAGGCTCAGAACCCTCCCTGCTCCATGCCATGCTGAGCTATGTCCCAGCATCACAGGCCTCAGAAGGATCCCCATGCCCAAGCTCTTGCTGGAATTTGATTTGGAAGCAGAGGAATCTGACAGCCTTCTGTATTTGCTGTTTGGGCAAAGAAATTCTAAGCACGCCCTTTAGTTTCTATAGCATGTGGTTCTGTTGTGCTTTTAAAATTTATATATTTATTTGCGTATCCTTATTTTTTTTTTACAATTTTATAATTAACCTTCTGGTGATTTCCAGAGTTTTATGTATCCTCTACAAGTCTTTCCCCCTCCGCTAATGAAAGAAGACGACGACACAGAGGACTGAAATAAAAAAGCCTAATTACTTATTTGCCCAAGAGAGCTGAGCAGTTATGCTTGCAAAACACCCAGCATTTTATTACCCTCCATGAAATATTTTAATTTTCCTCTAAAAGGATTTCAAATGATCCAATGGTTGCAAATGGCAGAGCTACCTCCTCCGTAATTCAATTTGTTCCTGTGATCCTGAGCTCTGAAATCGCCTACGTGCATTACTAAGAAGTGGGGACCCACTCCCTTTTTTTCTTTTGCCTTTTTTTATCTCGACAAACCCAGAGTTTCTGCTATTGTAGGTTCTCCATGAGCCTTTGATCACCAAGGCTCTAATTCTGTAAGAGACTTAAGGCACTGGTTTTGAGGGACAGGCAGCAGGCTGGGGGGGTGGGGGTGGGGGTGGGGAGTGACTTCCTCCTGGTCACACACCTGCAGAGGTGGCACACCTGGGTATGCCCCCCCCTATCCCCTGATTCCCAGTGCAGCGCAGTGTCCAGCATGTTTCCCTGTAGGGGCACTGGGCCCTCTGGGAGTGCTGGGTGCAGATATGGGTGTAACTTTGTTAGGACAGTTCATGCTCCTGTTGTGGGATACTTGGGAGTGACTAGAGCTAAGATCTAGGAATGAAGACCTGAAGACCTACAAGTTCTAAATAACATCTGCAAAAATGAGAGTTAAAAAATGTCACCAGCAAGTACTACCTCACACCCATTAGGATGGCCATTATAAAAAAACAGAAAACAAGTGTCAGCAAGGATGTGGAGAAATAGGAACGTCTATATGATCCAGCAATTCTATTTCTGGGTAGATACCTAGAAAGAAATGAAAGCAGGGACTAGAGAAGATATCTGTACACCCAAGTCCATAGCATCATTATTCATAATAGCCAACAGGTGGAAGCATCTCGTGTCCATTGACAGATGAAGAGATGAACAAACTAAGTGAGACAAGCCAGTCACAAAAGGACGGATATTGTATGAGTCCACCAGTGTGAGATCCCTAGAGCAGTCACACTCATAAAGACAGAAAATAGAAGGGTGAGTGCCAGGGGCTGGGGGAGGGGGAAGGAGAAAGGAAATTGGTGTTTAATGCGAATGAATAGAGTTTCAGTTGGGGAAGATGAAAAGTTCTGGATATGGGCAGTGGGGATGGGTGTACAATGTGAATGTACTTAATGTCACTGAAATGGATACTTAAAATGGTTAAGACGATAAAGTTCAAGTTATGTATATTTTACCACAATTAAAAAAACTTTGCTCCCTACTTTTACTCCCTCCCCAAACAACCCAACAACCATAGCACAGTTAAGAGCAGCAATTGCCATAGGATGGTATTTGTGAGAGCACATTAGAAACCAACTTTTTCCTTAGAAAAGTAAAAAGAGAATTACCATTTGATCCAGCAATCCCACTCCTGGGCAACTACGAGAGAAAACTATGACTCAAAAAGATACAAATACTCCAGTGTTCACTGCAGCACTCTATACAACAGCCAAGACAAGGAAAAAACCTAAATGTCCATTGACAGAGGAGTGGATAAAGAAGAGGTGGTGCACATATCCAATGGAATATTACTCAGCCATTAAAAGGAACGAAATAACAGCATTTGCAGCAACATGGATGGACCTAGAAATTATCATGCTAAGTGAAGTCAGTCAGACAGTGAGACACCAACATCAAATGCTATCAATCTGAAAAAACGACACAATGAATTTCCTTACAGCACCGATACTGACTCACAGTCTTTGAAAAACTTATGGTTTCCAAATGGGACAGGTTGGGGGGTGGGGGCATGTACTGAGGGTTTGGGATGGAAATGCTATAAAAGTTGGTTGTGATGACTGCTGTACACCTATAAATGTAATAAAATTCATGAATTAAAAAAAACCAGCTTTTTGCTTCCTGGCTATCACTAGCCACCTCCCCTCGAGGACAGGCACTGGCACAGGAGCCTCCCTGATGCCCAGATGAACTACAGGCTGCCTGAGTAGCGGCAGCAGTGACCACTGCTTGAATGCTGACTCTGCCCAGCCTTTCTTAAGCTTTTCTTATAGCTGTGAGCTATATCCTCACAGCTCCCTGGGAAGCAGGCTGTCATGATGGCCACATGCACGTGGTGGCCCTGAGAGGCAACGCCACACTGTTAGTAAGTGGCTGAGCTAGGATCAGACCTCAGCTATTCTTGGCTCTGAGCCCTCGGCACACACTCTCCCAGCAGCCCTGCCTCTCTTCACTAGCATTTGAGATGCTCTGTTAACTAGGTAACTCGTGGGTGACTGGTTTAGACTGGTTTAGAGTGTGTGTGTGTGTGTGTGTGTGTGTGTGTGTGTGTGTGTGTGTGTGTTGGGGGTCTGTGTCTATCTTGCTAATCTTTGCTTCCCACTGTGTGGTAACCAAGGAATATGCATTAAATAAATAAATGAATAATTAATGTGGTGTTTGTGTATGTGGAGGGCCTCCAGTGGGAGGCCAGGTGGAATGCAATTCGGTCAGAATTTTGGCCTCCAGATTTTTCATCTGAGGCTCTGCTTCCTGGGACCCTCTCAGGTGCTAGGCCTCTGGAGGGGTAAGAGGGGGCAGGGCTACGGGACCTTCCCCAGAGGCTGCCCAGGCCTAAGGTCAGTGCGACCAGGATTATAGCCTGGACAGGCTGAAATGTCCTGGGGAGACACACTCTTGGAAAGCAGACTCCCTAGGGACCTTTCCAAGGCTAATCAAAGCACTGTGTGTGTGTGTGTGTGTGTGTATGCACGTGTGTGTGTGCACACAGCATGACATGGTGGGATACAAGGATTAACAGGTGTGTTAAAAATGAGAATTCCCAAAACTGGACCAAGGAGGTGAAAGACTTACATGCCAAGAACTACAAAACATTAACCAAGGAAATCAAAGTAGATACAAAGAAATGAAAAGATATTCCATCCTCATGGGCCAGAAAAATTACTATCGTAAAAATGGCCATACTACCCAAAGCAATCTACAAATTCAGTGCAATCTCTATCAAATTACCCATGACATTCTTCACAGAACTAGAACAAACAATCCAAAAACTTATGTGGAACCACAAAAGACCCAGAAACCCCAAAGTAATTCTGAGGAACAAAAACCAAGCAGGAGGCATAACTCTTCCAGACTTCAGGCAATGTTACAGGTCCACAGTAATCAAGACAGTGTGGTACTGGTACCAAAACAGACATACAGACCAGTGGAACAGAATAGAGAACCCAGAAATAAACCTAGATGCCTATGGTCAACTGATCTTTGACAAAGGAGGCAAGAACTTAAAATGGGAAAAAAACAGTCTTTTCAGTAAGCATTGCTAGGAAACCTGGACAGCTGCATGCAAATCAATGAAACTAGAACACACTCTCACACCATGCACAAAAATAAACTCTAAGTGGCTTAAAGACTTAAGTATAAGACAAGACACCATTGAACTCCTGGAAGAAAACATTGGCAAGACATTCTCCAACATCAACCTTACAAATGTTTTCTCAGGTCAGTCTCCGAAAGCAACAGAAATCAGAGCAAAGATCAACCAATGGGACCTAATCAAGCTGACAAGCTTTTGCGCAGCAAAGGAAACCAAAAAGAAAACTAAAAGACAGTTTACAGAATGGGAGAAAATAGTGTCACATGATGCAATGGACAAGGGCTTAATCTCTAAAATATACAAACAACTTATACAACTCAACAGCAAAAAAGCCAACAACCCAATGGAAAAATGGGCAAAGGACCTGAATAGACATTTCTCCAAAGACGATATGCAGATGGCCAACAAGCACATGAAAAAATGCTCCACATCACTGATGATTAGTGAAATGCAAATCAAAACTACCACGAGATACCACCTCACACCAGTCAGAATGGCCATCATTAACAAGTCCACAAACAACACTTGCTGGAGGGGGTGTGGAGAAAAGGGAACCCTCCTGCACTGTTGGTGGGAATGTAAGCTGGTACAACCACTATGGAAAACAGTATGGAGGTACCTTAGAAAACTCTACATAGAACTACCATATGACCCAGCAACCCCTCTCTTGGGCATATATCCCTACAAAACTTTCCTTGAAAAAGACGTTTGCACGCGCATGTTCATTGCAGCACTATTCACAACAGCCAAGATGTGGAAACAACCCAAATGTCCACCACCAGATGACTGGATTAGGAAGATGTGGTAGATATACACTATGGAATACTACTCAGCCATAAAAAAGAATAAAATAATGCCATTTGCAGCAACATGGATGGAATCAGAGACCCTCATACTGAGTGAAGTAAGTCAGAAGCAGAAAGACATAAATACCGTATGATATCACTTATATCTGGAATCTAATAAACTGCACAAATGATCCTTTCTACAGAAAAGAAAATCAAGGACTTGGAGAACAGACTTGTGGTTGCCAAGAGGGTCGGGGAGGGAGTGGGATGGTATGGGAGTCTGGGGTTAATAGCTGTAGACTATTGCCTTTGGGATGGAAAAGCAAGGAGATCCTGCTGTATAGCACCATGAACTATGTCTAATCACTGTGTCAAATCTATATATGTATGTGTAACCGGGTCATCAAGCTGTACAGTTGAAAAACTGACAGAAAACAGTAAACCAGCTATAATGGAAAAATTAAAAAAAATAAAAAAAAATGAGAATTCCCGGAGTTCCTGTTGTGGTGCAGGGGAAATGATTCTGACTAGGAACTCTGAGGTTGCAGTTTCGATCTCTGGCCTCGCTCAGTGGGTTAAGGTTGCTGTGAGCTGTGGTGTAGGTCGCAGATGTGGCTTGGATCCCATGGTGCTGTGGCTGTGATGTAGGTCAGCAGTTGTAGCTCCGATTCAAATCCTAGCCTGGGAACCTCCATATAACGCGGATGTAGGCCTAAAAAGACAAAAAAAGAAAGGGAATTCCCCATCCAGGGTTATTTGCTTTAAACTCTTCTCCCAGGGATGGCGTTTGCAAAAGCAAAGCAAAACAAAAAACCAAAACAGCTGCTGAGTCCAACACAAAGGCCCCCACCACATCACAGGCCAGAATAAAGGGCCACCCTATCACCCCATCTTAATTCCTGGCTATGCCTGGCTAAGTCACTTTCAGGGTTTTCTCTGCCTTCTGGAACCCCTGTCTTGACCAGGGCCCCTGGTAAAGCTGGCTTGACTCAGGGGTCTGGAGGCTCATTTGAATATTCAGTGGCACCCTGGGTTTGGAGCCTGGAGATCACAGTTCAAGGGCTGTCCCTGCTTCCTAGAGTCACCTCCCCACTTCCCCCATCCCCCGGGAGCTATTGTTCTAAGATTTGTGAGAAACACAATCAAGCAGATCCTTTCTACTGTGTGTGTGTGGGGAGGGTTACTGGGGCTCTCTGGGAGTACCAAGGCACCCCAGTCTGGGAACAGGGAAGACTGAAGCCCTGGGGCTTCTAAGTGAAGTTAGGCTTATTTACTCAGGAAAACCATCCTGCCAGGAAAACCCTTCTCTCTCCTTCCTCCAGAACCACTCACTTCAGGGGCTCCAAGGAAATTTGTTTTTCTTTCATTAGTTTATGTTTTCAGAAATCATGCCACAAACTTCCAACAATCCAGCTCCACAGGTGCCTGTCTTTGGTTGAATAATTTCAATGTAACCTGTCGTGTCAACCAACTTTAAAAGAGGCCTCATAAAATATAAAGTTAAAGTCCACCTGGGTAGCTTCAGCACACAGGATAGAGGAGGGCGGGAAAGGAGGATGTTTCCTGGGAAAGCTCAATGCCTCTGAAGTCTGAGGAAGGAGCTGTTTCCATCTGAAAGCCCAGCTGCGGCTCTGAGAAGCGGCAGGGCTACTGGTGAGAAGCGAGAAGTCCTGACATTCAAAGACCGAGGCAGCGACAAAGCAAATCTGAGAGTGTGCCAGGATTTCTGAGGCAGGGAAGCAATTTCTGACTAAAAGATGACTCGTATAGCTTCCTCAGAGGGCACGTTGCTCCCAATGATGGAAATGGGAGTGGAAAGAAGGAAGCACCGCCGTCCTCAGAAGGGATGGGGCCTGGCGTCGAGGCGGGCCCTCTGACAGGACCCCTGGTTCTCTTTTTCTGGCCTCCCTTGGTCCTCACCCCACCCTGCCTGGGTGATTCTGAGCACTGTGAGGAGAAGGCCTATTAAGGGCTTATCTGCTGCCGACAGAATGCTCTCAGCACTCCTGGACTTACCTCTCAGCACGCTGGCCCCAGAGAAAGGCCACAGACTGCCACATCTCCTGAAAGGTCACTGGGCCTTGGCCGGGCTGGGGCCCTGCCTGGAATGACCTTGTCCCCTCACCTGCTCGGGAAACTCCTCCAGAATTCTCTGGGCTCAACTCTGCCACCTGGCTTCAGGAGCAACCCTGGGCAGGTTAGCTGATATTTCTGCAGCTCCCTTTTCTCAGCTGCAAGATAGGAATGGTGGCGTTTCCTTTGATAACCCGGCAGGGATGTGGAGGGTCAAGCCAGGCAGTGGCCGGCACAACGAACTACAGAGGGCAAGGCTCAGAGATAACAACAGAGGGGTCATAAAAGTAATCACTGACATGCACCGGGCGCTTGCTACATGTTAAGCACTGCGCTGGGAGTCACACATACAGCTGCTCTTCTGATTGTCACAGCAGCTCTGGCACTGCCTCCAGGCAAAAGTGCAGCCAGAGGAGTTGGGCATGGAGTGGTGCTGAGCTATGCAGATTCTGGACTGGAGAGACCTGGATTCGCATCCTGGCTCAGCCTTGCATCTGCTCTGCGACTCTGGGCATGTTTTTTAACTCCTCTCAGCTTCAGTGTCCTCACTGATGAATTGCAGATGGGACATCACCCACTTCATGGGGTCCTCATACAAAGCCACCTAGGTCAAGCACTCAGCACAGAGTCTGGCTAAGTGAATGTTAGTGATTATGATAAACTGTACCTTCACTTTATAGATTGAAAAACGGTGGCTGGAAGAGGTTAGGTAACTTGCTCAGGGACCTATGGGTGGTAAGTGCTGGAGCTGAAGGTTGAACCTTGGCCTGTTGGACTCAGAGCCCAAGCTCTTAGCTGTTGCTTACTGGATTGGGTGTCAGGACATCTGGATTCTAACTCCATTAACCTACAGGGTGACTCGACCTAAGTCCCTTCGCATTTCTGGACCCCAGAGTAAAGCGAGGAGGCTGGACCAGGAAGGTGGTCCCTAAAGTCTATGAAGCCATGTAGGTTACAGCCACACAACCCGCCCTTGCAAATACTAATTTTTTAAAAAATACTTTAGCATAACAGGCACTAGCTAGTTCAGAAGTCTCTGGATCAATGCAGACTAGAGAGTTGAAGGCAGTGTCAGAGGAGATTGGCTCAGCATGCTCGAGGTACCAAGAGAGCACTGGTATTGGCTTTGGGACTGGGATCAGGGCCAACTCTCACTTCTTGCTGCCACAAGAATAGGAAAGTAGAACATGGAGATTTCCCTGCCCTAAGCCTCTTATCAATTCATGTTCATCCATCTGTCTACTCATCCATCTACTCATCCATCATCCACCCATCGATCCATCTACCCATCTATCCATCCATCTATATAACCATCCACCCCCACCCATCCTTCTGTCCTACTTCCTACCTCGTCCTCATCTCGCTGACTATCCACCTATATATTTATTCACCAGTTAATTCACTTACCTCACCCATCTAACCAGTGCTTCCCCAAAGCCTATGCTGGGGGCGGGTAGAGATAATCAGCTGTGTCCCTCACTGTCAAAGAGCCCACAGCCTGGCTCAGACAACAAGAAGACACAGAAGCCTCATGCCCTCATGCAGGGGGAAATACAGCCTTGCCTGGGATCTGTTTCTCAGACCAGGCTCATTTTCCAACCAAAGCTGAGAGGCAATGTGGGGACACTGTGTGACTTTCCTGCCCCTCTCCTCTTGTGTGGTAAGGATGTCCTGCAGTCTAGATCTCCCAGCCTCGTCTGGAGGGTGGCAGGACTTCCACCTTGGACTGAGCAGCCTGACTCTGAGCCTAGAAGGGCAGTGCCTGGTAGCCCCTTGTCCCAAGATGGCTTGCAGTCCAGGCTGTGACTCTGACCCTCCGGACCCCAGGCCTTCTTTCCCAAGACCACCCAATGCTAGTGATGCTGCAGGATTGGTTTCAATAACCAAGAACGGAATCTGGACACCCTACTCAGCAGCTGGCTTCAAGGTATCTGTAAGTTGGCTTTGCCACTAATTTGCTGTGTAACTTTGGGCAAAACCCTTTCTCTCTTTAGCTCTGATGTCTCTGCTGTCTATTCATTTATTGATTAGCCTCTGCATGGCTACAAATGAAATCCCCTTCAAATGGCTGATTTTACTGCTGACTAATGACAATGCTAATCACTAATGACAATGCTAATATAAGCGCTGAATATGTGCCAGGAGATACTTTACACTTACTAATGCATTTCATCCTCGCAATACATCTATCACTCCCCCCAGGAAACTGAGGCACCGAGAGGTTAGGTAACTTGTTTACAGTCACACAGCTAGTGAAGGATTTGACCCCAGGCTGTCTGGCTTTCATCACCACCCAGTCACACCAGGACAGCCTCTGCTGTCCCTTCCACACTGGTGGCCACCAGCCCCAAGCAAGGAGAACCACATGACCAGGTTTTTTCAGGGAAGCCCCAGAAAGAGAGGCACAGGGTCCTAGGAAGCCAGGGTTCAAGGCACAGAAAGGGTCACTGGTGCCCAAGAGGCAAGTGACTTGGCTTGATCACAAACCAAGGATCCCTGTTCTTAGGTCCTGAGCTTTCTCCAGCCTTCCTTCTTCCCAAGTGGACCGATGGTGCCCTGTCCTTCAAGCTACCTGGACACAGCCTCAGTCAATTACATCTGGAAATAGGAATTTAGCTTTGCCACCGGTGCTGTGAAGCATGGCCTAATTGAGACTTATTGCTGCAGAGATGTCTTGCAGCCCTCCTAGAAGATCCCAGAACTCCTTTTTATTGTATTTGCATAACATGCATCTCAATCAAGCCCATCTTGCAGGGCTCTGCGCACATGGCCATCCCCATCACCTGAAGCCTGCGCTGGGAATTGCCCCGCTCCCTCTCTGCCATATCTGCAGGATGAGACCATTAACAGCATCTCAGTTATTTTAGAAAGGGCTGGGAAACAGAATAAAGCATCGCTGATTTCCCTTGGTTCCCAAATTGGGGCTGGGGGTGGGGGTAGGGTGGGAAGAAGACAAAAACGCCGTCATTTCTGGCATCCCCCCACCCCCACCCCCAGCATTCTCTATCACCCATCTGCACACTTTCTCCTGACCTACTTTCTCCTTCTGTCAGTGCTGCCTCCCAGCCTTCGGCTCTGGGATGCTGCAGCTCTGGGGTAGTGGGGTAGCTGCTCAGCCCCAGTGGAGGGTGCAGTTTTTGCAGCCCCCACGTCTGCAGCAGGACCCCCCCACCCCACCCCACCCCCGCATCCACCACCAGCCCTCGGCCCCTCGCCACTGACTCCCAAGCTTCTCTGAGATTTGATAAAGCTGCTGGCGGCTCCTGCAACCCAACCCGATCCTGAAGACTTGGGCTGGCTCAGGGGCAGAAGGGAGAGGTCAGGGCTGGGGCACGTTTGGAGGGTATGCAGGAGAGCTCAGCTGCTCACCCAGATGCTCGCATTGCAGAAACACCCTGGGAGCCAACTGAGCTCCGCATGGACAAGCCTGTATTTCTCTTCATTCAAATACTGATCAAAGAGGCGACCTGTGCTTCTAAAGCGAATAGGGATTCCAGCATGATGAGGTAGCTTAGCTGAGACAGGAATATAAGCGTTTTTCTTAACAAAACTAGTAATACCACTCCTATTACTCACAACAACATTGTCAGTGGTAGACTGTGTAAAGGGCCACAATTTGTCCCCTGTCTGAATCCCTGCCCTTGGCAATGTTACTTTGAAGTTCCTCCCATTACAGAAGGAGTCCCCTGACTCCTTGAGTCCGTGCAGGGCTCTGGACTCGTGCTGGCCAACAGGGTGAAGCAAAATGACAACTGAACAGCCCAGGCTAGCCTGCTCAAGGAGGTGGGACCACATAGAACAGAGATGAACCACCCCAGCTTAAGTCATCCCAGATCAGCCTATAGTCCTGCCAAGATCAGCAGAGCTGTCCACCTGAGCCACGGCAGGTGTGTGGGGGAACGTGGTCCCCCAGCTGAGCCCCACCTGAACTCCTGACTCACAGAACTGTGAGCTAAATATGCAGTTTGGTTTGGAGCTACTACATTCTGGAGTAGTTACATAACAAAAGCTAACTAATAAATAGTTTTTTTTTTTTTTTTTGGTAGGGAGGGCAACAACGGGATCTAAAAAACACAATAAGCAATAATCTCCTTTTTTTTTTTGTCCAGCAAACATCCTAGCTAAGTAAAAGAGAAACAAGTTGCTTGCTATCTGACCACCCCCAAAATACATCAGCAGGACTGAAAATTATGAATCAACCTGCCCAGTACTTCTTCATGGCCCCTGGTTGTTGCTCCTTCTGGCGGAAGCTGCACCACTTACCAGAATCTTGGTGGTGTAGGCGCTGTTGATGGCGATGGCATTGACCAGCAGCTCCATGGTCTTGGCATTGATGGAGCTGGGCTCAGGGATCTCCTTGTAGTGGACGTCGCCCACGTAGGCCTGCACCACTGTCATGCGATTGGTGGTGAGTGTGCCTGTCTTGTCCGAGCAGATGGCTGTGGCATTGCCCATGGTCTCACAGGCATCCAGGTGGCGGACCAGGTTGTTGTCCTTCATCATTTTCTGGGGAAGGGGCAGATGAGAGGGTGACAGTGAGGACAGGGAGCCGAGGGCTCTGCAGAAACTCCGAGTAAATGAGGGAGATCTGCCCCTCTGGCTCACGCGTGTGCGAAGGATCTTGGTTGCTGCAGCCTCTGACATCTGAGCTCCTTCTGCATATGCAGCCCTTTCTCCTTTTTTATTTTTATTATTATTATTTTTTAAAAGTTTATGGCCACCTCCGTAACACGTGGAAGTTCCCAGGCCGGGGACTGAATCCAAGCCACAGCTGCAACCTACGCCACAGCTGTAGCAACACCAGATCCTTAACCTGTTACACCATAGCAGGAACTCCCCTTTAAAAAAATTATTTGAGCCATTTAAAAGAGTTGATTAATTGACTTTATTAATTTGGATTATAGAACTAATCTGTATTGTTTATGGAAAAAATAGAGAAAAGGATGTTAAATGAAGGTTGGGTCCTCTCTGATTACTTCAAATATTTGTTTCTTACATTCTAACAGAGATAAATTCCTTATTTGGTTACCGATTTTTCCAAATACACTTTCACTAGTGCCTGGTTTTCACTGTCACTTTGGTTTCACCCAAAGTGAATACATTTAGGATGTATAGATGTGTTGACAGACATGGGACACTACCTGGAAAAAAGCAAAATATTTGTCTCATTATTTCTGGGTGGTAGAATCTTAGGAGATTGTCATTGCTTTCTTTTAAAAATCTATAGCTTCTATTTGTCTATAGTGAAAACATAACTTCATAATAAAATCATAAATTTCTTTTAAATATAGATACACAAAAAAGAAAATAAATCAGCCAGAATGCTACTACTCAGCACCAACATATATAACATGTCAACATCCTTTCTTTTAAAATTTATAACAAAAATAAATAAATAAATAAAATTTATAACAAAAGTGAGGAGTTCCCGTTGTGGCTCAGTGAGTTATGAACCCGAATAGTATCCATGAGGATGTGTGTTTGATCCCTGGCCTCGCTCGGTGGGTTCAGGATCCAGTGTTGCCAAGAACTGTGGTGTAGGTTGTAGATGCAGCTCGCACCCTGAGTTGCTGTGGCTGTGGCGTAGGCCGGCAGCTGCAGCTCCCATTCGACCCCTAGTCTGGGAACTTCCATATGCTTGCAAGTGCAGCCCTAAAAAACAAGTAAGCAAACAAACAAACAAAAATAACAAACGTGAAATCCTGCTCTCTGTAGTATTAATTTCTTATATTCACCTCCCTTTCTCTCTTCCCAGCATCACACTCTTAGCTTCTACCAGGTTCTCAAGCAAATAAAGTGACTCTCAAGGAGCCACCCCTCTTAATGAAGGTCCCTTGACCTGGTGACCCTGTCTGGCAAGGATAGTTGTGAAAAGACAGCCTTAGCTAGAGGCTGGGTCATATGTCATTCTAGTCTGTGCCCAGGAATCTGATTTCCTTTATTCTTACTCCTTATTCTAACTCTATAACAAGGGTGAAAAAGGAGTGCAATGAGAATAACTTTCAGGTCATGTCACTGAAAAAATGAGTACTGGTAGAATTATATGCTATTTCAGTTTCTCTCATCATAACCTGTGGTAATAGTAACTATAAATGTATGTTTAACAGAGGATCAGCAGCAATTTGAGTCTGCAACACACTTTGCAGTTTGAAAAGTTCTTCTGCGTTGACTTTCTTATCTGACATTATGAGAATCCTGTGCAACCTTTAAGGACTCCTGTAATGCATTCTGGCAATCAGAGAAGCCAAGCAAAGCAGCTTGATCAGGATGACACATCTAGTGAGGTTTAGAGCTGGGATTTAAACCTAACTATTCAACCTTATGGCCTGAATCATTCTGTCAGGTCTCTGCCCGTATGTACTCTCTTAAGAGGGCTCTCATCTTTTGGGCTTAAGAACGGTAGAGGCAAACTATTACATTTAGAATGGATGGGCAATAAGGTCCTACTGTACAGCACAGGGAACTATACCCAGTCTCTTGGGATGGAACATGATGGAAGATAGTATGAGAGAAAGAATATATATATATGACTGGCTCACTATGCTGTACAGCAGAAATTGACACAATATTGTAAATCAACTATACTCTAATAGGAATAAAATGAAATTTAAAAAAAGAATGCATAGGCCTGAGCTGCCAGATATGGTAGCTACGTGAGGCTACTGAGCGCCAGAAACAGGGCTGGTCTGACGTGAATTATGCTGTAGCTGTAAAACACACATCCGGTGTTGAAGACCCGTTAGGAAAGTGAAACGCGAAACATCTCACTAATCATTTATGTATTATTCAACATCGCATGTAGGCTTAGTAATAACTTAGGCATACTGGGTTAAGTAAATTACGTTATTAAAATTAATTTCACTTGTTTCTTTCTGCTTTTTCCTTTTTAATGTAGTTACTTGGAAATTTAAAATCCCACACGTGGCTCATGTTATATCTCTATTGGACAGTGCTGACCTCAGTGGTCACTTTTACCCTGTTGATGGCAGCTCCCAGCGGGTAGGTCCAGGCTCAGAGAGGGCAGAGTCTGGGTAGGTTGGGGGGGGGTGCTGTACTAAGTTCATCAAGTGACTGTATAAGTAATACTACCTAAGGCAGCTGAAGGCACAGGTGCAAGAGAAACAAACTGCAGAAGGTGAAGCGGTCTAAAAATGCCTGTATGTGAGTCCCTGAAACCAAGTCTCTCTGACCTTTAGGGAGACCTCGAGCTCGGCTGGGTGGCTGTGGGGGTCCGGAGGCCCGGCTGTGCAAGGGTCTCCATCTCCAGGCCCCTGATCAGCATCGTGTCGTGCCCCGTTTGGGCTCTGGTTTGTGGGATGGAGTTTCTTCGAGAACCCCAAAACAAGGCGATGATAAGGGCCGTATCCTTTACACGGAGCTGCCGCTCTCTGGCACCTGCCCTGAGATCTCTTTTCTGTGTGAAATTACATCGGCCAGAGCTGCGCAAAAACTCCTGCCTGGAAACTGACGCACACCTGCCCTTGGGTGGCTCCGCCAGCGTCTCGGGGTGAATGCCTTGCTTCACCTGCCCAGCCCTCCCCGGCCTTGCAGGGACATCCTGGCATCGGGGCCCTGGGGCACAGGAGAGCAGGGCCCTGCTCTCTGAGGTGCGCAAGCCACAGGCCAGGGGGAGACGGTGAGCCCAGGGAGCGAGGACCTGGGGGTGAGACAGGCCTGAAGGGCCCTCAAGAGGGTCAGAGGCCCAGTGCCCACGAGACCTCACTCCCTTCCTCGGGTCTGGGCTCCACCGACGGTCATGGGCCTGGGAGCAGGAGGAGGTTCGTCTTAGCCGTCAGGGTGGCCCTTAGGGGCACGGCCCAGGCCCCAGGCGTTCAGAGGCCCAGCTGCACGTACTGAACTGCTTTAAAATCTCATATTTTTAGCCCATCTCCTGAGAGGAGGCGGCTTTCATAAAACTAGACATCCTTTCATTTTAGGTTTACCTCTTCGCAATTTTAGGGCACAAACTCTGAGATTATCCACATAAGTACTAGGCTCCTGTGGGGCCTATGACTGGGATGGTGAGTCTTCTGCTCACGTTTGGTGGGACTGGGGTAGGCTGGGGTCTGTCCAGTGCTATCCGCACTTCATTTTTTAAAGTTGAGTTGATTGTTAATGTTTTAAAATCAGGAGAGTATATAGGAGAGTTTATATGAAGTCTGGATTTCTGGCTTCTCTTAAAAAAACAACAACGTGAAGCTCTGGCCACAAAGGGCCTCCTCCCCACAGGGCGGCCCGGGGCTGGGCCGAGTGGAGGCCGCCCCTGAGCCAGGGGTTACAGTCCGGAGGATCCCTGAGTTTGGGGCTCCCCCCGACCCCCGTATCCTCTCGCGGAGCTTCCAAAGCACCCCTCCCTCTGCTGAGCTCTTCTCTCAGCGCCAGCGCCGGCCCCATCGGCGGCCCCACGGACCCCCAGCTGGGGGCAGCCCACCTCAGCGGCATCGGCTGGCCGGCCCCGCTCACCCCGCCTCACCTTCACCGAGTAGGCCAGGGAGATGGTGACGGCCAGGGGGAGCCCCTCGGGCACGGCCACCACCAGCACCGTCACACCAATGATGAAGAACTTGACGAAGTACTGCACGTAGACGGGCGTGCACTCAGGGAGCCACGGCTTCTTGTTGACCACAAAGGTGTCCACGGTGAAGTAGAGCACCAGGATGATCACCGTGATGGCCGACATCACCAGGCCTGCAACGTGGGGCGGGGGCGCTGCTCAGGGGGTGCCCTGGGGGTGAGGGACCCTCGGAAGCGAGATGTGGACCCAACCCTCGGCCAAGAGGGCTCTGGGCTCAGGCAGGCCCCAGCTCACATCCCAGCCTGGCTTGGTGGCCTGGGGCAAGTCCTTGATTCTCACAGAGCCTCAGCTTCCTCCTGGGTTTACAGTAGGGATGTGTGTTTACGTCACTTCACGCGGTTTTGTTAAGGATCAAATGCGACGAATGCAGGTAAACTCCCGAGGACAGTGGCCTGACCCGTGGTAGGTGCTGAGTGATCACGTGAATAAATAAGAATGGCTCGCTTGGTGCTCTCTCACGACAGAGGTGCAGCGGGCACCACTCATTTCCTGCTTCATTCAGGCACATAGCAGTTCCTATTCCTGGAACTAGGGACACAGCAGTAAAGAGGACAGAGTCCCTGCCCTTGGAAGCTGAGATTCTAGAGGGGAGGCAGACAAGAAACAAACACAAGGAGTTCCCGTGATGGCCCAGGTGAAATGAATCTGACTGGTATCCATGAGGATGCAGGTTCGATCCCCAGCCTCACTCAGTGGGTTAAGAATCTGCTGTTGCAGGAGCTGTGGTGTAGGTCACAGACGTGGTTCGGATCTGGCGTTGCTGTGGCTGTGGCATAGGCTGCCGTCTACAGCTCCGATTCGACCCCTAGCCTGGGAACCTCCACATGCTATGGGTGCAGCCCTACAAAAAAAAGACCCCCCTCAAAAAAAAGAAAAGAAACAAACACATGAATAAGATAACTCAGAAACAGATAACGCTTTGAAGAAAAACTCCAGGATGACGTGACAGAAAGTGACATGGGTTGAAGAAAAGAAAACAACCCAAATGTCTATGGACAGATGAATGGATAAAGAAAATCTGCTTTATATGTACAATGGAATATAAGTCAGCCTTAAGAAGAAGGAAATCCTGCCATTTGTAATAACACGGATCAACCCGGAGGACGTTACGCTCCGTGAAACAAGCTAGACACAGAAGGGCTTAGATGAGGAACTGAAATTAGGCAAAATTACAGAAGCAGAGAGTAGAAGGTGGGTTGCCAGGGGCTGCTGGGAGGCAGGGAGCTGTTTTTAGTCGGTAAAGAGCTTCAGCTCTGCAAGATGAGAAAGACCTAGCGCTCTGCTGAACAATGTAGTGCCGACAGTTAACAATGCGACATCGTGGACTTCAGAAATGCTTAAGAGGATCTTAGGTGTTCTTACCCTCAAAACGAACCATCCCCCAACCCGTGAAAGAACACAAGGAACTTTTTGGGGGTGGTGGGTATGTTTAGGACCTTGGTTGGGGTGTTCGGTATCATGGGCACATGCTTGTCTCGAAACGCATCACATTAAATATGCGCAACTTTCATATAGAAATTATATCTCAATAAAACTAATAAGAAAAGGAAAAAAAATCGACTTGAGCCGGTAGGCGCAGCGGCTACCTTAGCTAGGGTGGCCAGGGAAGACTTCCTAGAGGAGGTGCTATCTGAGCAGCCAGAGGAAGGGTGAGAAGGGGCAGCCAGGTGGTCAATGTTTCAGGCTGAGGAAACAGCAGGGGGGCTTCTTTGGAGGAGGAAACTGAGGCTCAGGGAGAGGAAATGCCCCACAGCCCAGGAAAGCCCTGTAGCATTAGCCCTGTAGGTGGCTAACTGCTCGGATCCCTCTTGCCAGCTCCCTTGCCCATCCGTCCCCATCTGCTGTGTGTGCTATGCCTGTGTGGGTGCGCTGAGGTTGACTGCACCTGCAGCCTCTGCCAGAGGAAGGAGGCGCATGGGCGATTGGAGTCTCCTTGTGAGAAAGTGCCTGGGAGTCGATCCAGTCCAATTTGAGGGCTAATGTCCAATGGCCAATGCAGGGTCCAGAAGCCCAGTCCCCCCCCACCCCCCACCCCGCCCCGCCTCAAGGCGAGTCAGACCCTGCAGAGCAGACCTGCTGCAGGACTCCTCTGGGATCTCGTGGAGACTGGGCTTTCTCTGGAAACCCTGGCTATGATTGACTTCTTCCCCAGCCCCGTTGCATCTCTTATCTTTCCTGGGACTCACCAGAGAGCACCCCTCCCCAAATCCTGTGCCCACCCATCTCGGGTTCTGCTTTCAGGGCATTGTTCAGCCTGAGAGAGAACCAGAGGTGGGATGTGAACCCGGGAGTGCTTGGCCAGGGCGAGGAGGAGCGGGGAGATGGGTGAGGACTTCCAAGGCCTTGGGGCTGTTCTCACTGCTTTGTTCCCCGCCTCCAGTGCCCTGTTTCTGCACAGCGGTGATGGAGGAAACCCCTAGGCCCATCTTCCCCCACCCCCACCTCCAGCTGTGGAGCCGGCTCCATCCCTGTCTGACGGTCGCTGGGGCGGGAAGCCAAGCTCCCAGCAGCCGGGAGCTGTCACCAGGCCTCCCGAGTTTAAATATAGACAGCAAGCCTGTAATTTGCCTCTCTTCTCCATGCTGTGGTGCCTATAATTAGAGCCGGGAGACAGCCACGGAGGAGCAGGCAGCCAGGTGGGGAAGGCCATGGCGTTTGCGAAATCCTTGCCTGGGAAGGGAGGCCAAGGCTGCAGCAGGCGGGCTGGGCTCACCTCACAGCTGGGCTCGGCTTCCTGGGCCAGAGGGGCCGTCCTTAGCCATCACCTGCAGCTACCAGCTCAGCTGGGAAACCCGGCTTGTGCTGCGGCTCAGACGAGGGGCTTCTCACTGGGCTCCTGGCACTGCCCTCAGCCTTTCCAGTCTTTCTTCTGCACTGCAGCTCGGGCGGTCATTCTAGGGCTCAGCTCTGTCCCCGCCCTCCCCTTGCTCACCCCTCTTCCAGAGCCTCCCACTGTCCCCAGGATAAAGCCTGTGCTGCAAAATTCAGGCCTTCCAGCACCTGCCCCCGTCTGCGCCTGTCTGCATAAAAAACCTCCTTTAATCCTCGCAGCAGCCTGTGAAGTAGGGACTGCCGGGTCCCAAATGCACAGAGCAGGAGGTGGAGGCTTGGAGCTGGTGGAGGGACTTGTCCCCGTTCTCACAGCCATAGCTGGGCAAAAACAGCAGGCAGGCTGCCCCCAGGGCCCAAGCTTCGAGTCCCACTCTTCTGCCTTCTTCTCTAAGTGCTATATAAGGACTCCGACTGGTTGTGTGGTCGAGAAGGGCGGGTCTCACACAAGCCCTCGCTTTGCAGATGAGGTGATGAGGCCTGGCTTGGGCAGGATCCACTCTGGAACCCCCTGCGTGCCCTCTGCCCTCTTGTGCCGCCCACCGGGGCTGCAAGCTCACCCGCCTTGCCGATCTGCACCGCCAGCTTGGTGAGCTTGCCCTGCAGCACCGACTTCTCCTTCTTGTGCATGTTGGCCTTCTTCTTGTCGTCAGCGTCACCACCCTCGGCACTCTTGAGGGGCTGCATCTCCATGGCGGCTGCCCCATCCTGCTGTTTGGCTGCAGGGGACAGAGCACACACACACACACACAGACATGCACACACACACGGACACACGTACAGACACGCGCACGCACACAGGTTAGCCTGCAGGGTGGGGACATTGGCACCCACCCACCTGCCTGGGGAGCACGGAGAGGCCTCACTCCCCAACCTGGGTCCCTGCATGGCCGGCACAGAAGCTCTATGATGGGGGGTTGGCCTCTTCCCACTGGAGACCCTGGTCCCGGGATCACTGGCTGTCTGGGACCTGGAATCCAGGCTATGACACGGCTCCTTCCCAGATTTCCAGCAGGAGTGGGCTGGGCTCCCCAGTGGGCCTGAACAAGCCCACAGACCCTTCCCCAAATGACTCCTCAGCTTTGCCCACAAAGATACATACAGGCTTGGGCCAAGGACTCAGGCTGAGCTTGTCTTATGCCCAGTTGGTTCCTAGACCATGTTGCTGGAATATTAAGTAGTCACCAGACAGAAGGGACACAAAGGGGGCTTAAAAAGTAAACGAGAGTGTCCCTCCCGTGGGGGCCAAGCCCCTCCTCCTCCAGCACAGACCTGACTGGTGGGCCTGAGGCCCAACGCCGTAGCCCCTGAATATATCAGAGAACCAGCTTCAAGTTTTTGGCTGAATGGGCAGCAGTGCTCCAAGGCTGGGGAGAAGCTGGCTTGCGGGTGGTCTGTTCTCAATCTGTGATGCCCCATTTGGCCTGGCATCCGCCAGGCACCCATAGGCATGGATGTCTGCCTCTGGCGTGGCCCTCAGAACTGGCGGGGCGGGGCCACAGCAACCCCAGGTTAATACGAAAGGGTTACCTTTGCTCTGGCTGGCGTCCACATTGCCATCCTGCATCTTACCTACACGACAAAGAATTTTAACAGACAACAGAGAACAGACAACACACGTCGTTCACCATGAAGATGCGACAGGGATGTTCATGTCAGACGGAGGGAGAGCCGAGCTGGCTCTGCCTTTCTGCACGGGGTGGGGCCGGGGAGGCCCCCGGATGAGAGCAAACCCCAGGTGGCTGCAGGGACTCTCTGAGGGCGCAGCGCAGGGAGCGCTTCTGTGGGAATTACTTTGCTCCTGAGCATCTCAGAGATTAAAGGGCAGTTTTTGAGGGTAAAGGGACCACAGCTGGCTGACAGGAAGCAGAAGGAGTGGGAGTTCTCAGGTTCCCAGCAATTAACGTGGTTGGTGACTTTTGCGGGCTGAGAGGAGGCAAAGGGAAATACATGAGAGAGAGAGAAAGAGAGAAAGAGAGAGAGAGAGAGAGAGAGAGAGAGAGAGAGAGAGAGAGAGAGAGAGAGAGAGAAAGAGAGAGGGATTGATTCTAGAACGGGGTTTCTGGCTCCAGGAGGATGACTCCGCTTTCTCCTTCTCTTATGACGGGGTGTGAAGCCAGGACCTGGACCACCTCCCTCCAGCCTCACTGAGAGTAACCCCCAAAGGCTGGGCAGTGGCCCCCGAGAGGTGGGCTCTGAGGTGTCCACATGTGTCTGGGGACTTAGTGGCAGTGCCCTGGCTCCTGGAAGAAGCTGCAGAACCTTCCCCTCCACTGGTGAGTGTGCTCTTAATTCTGGGTTGAGGGCTCGGGCCACAGCAGATGGCTGATGCTGGGTTGGTGCGAGTGCTGAGCGCCCCCTCCTCCAGCCTGCCTGTCAGGGCCTGATGCTGCCTCCTGTTGGGGAAAGGGCTGAGTCTGGGGCTCCCCACCCCTAACCAAGGCCGCCTGGGAGGCTGTCTCCCGTTTTGCCTCAAGATCCCAGGCTGGGAGGTACTGGTGTCTGCTGTCTGGTGGCTCACCCCCTGCCTCGCCTGCCGGCACTCCTGTCCCCTGGGCCTACCGCCAACTTTGCCCATGGCCTTGCCACCTCAGGAGGACTCTGAGATCGGCCCCCTTGGACCTTTGCTGAGAAGGAGATTCTCATGGCTCGTGTTCCAGGCACTTCCATGTCCTCCACGATTCCACCCGGTCCTCTCCATTCCCCTCCCCGGGCGCTCCAGGATTGCACCCATTTAGGGATGAGAAATAGGGCTCAGGAAGGGACCCTCAGCAGGGTCTCTGCCGGCTTTCAGCAGGGAAAGGGAGAGCTGGCCCTCGAGTGCGTGCACGTTTCCACCCCGTCGGGGAGAATACAGCCACCCCTCAGCCCCGAGCCCAGGGAAGGGGCATGGAGGCGGCTCTGGTGGGACTGGGCTCCTGAAGCTGCTGTTTTAACACCAACTAGCTGTGTGCTTTTACCTCTCCCAGCCTCACTTCCACATCTGTAACAAGGAGGGTGCAATATTCACCTCCCAGAGCGCCTAAAAGTTGCCTTAGTGATGACCACTTGCTCAGCAGCCTTTGGCAGTTTGCAAGAATGTCTCCTCCTGTGGGTTTTCTGATGCCCTGCGAGGAGGGGCGGGAGGGGTCCTCATCACTTTCATTTTACAGATGAGGAAACTGGGGTGCAGGGAGGCTCAGGACAGGCATCCTGAGGGCAGTCCTAAGGCTGTGTTAGTGTTTCACAGACACTGTCGTCCTCACCGCGATATCCATGCTATAGGTGACTCGGAGCAGAGGAGCGGCTTTCCTATGCCAGCCATCTCTCCAAAGTCAGTGCAGAGCTGGTACCACTGCCTCTCAGAAAAGGGCCAGTGACCCACTCTGGGGTTTAAAGGGAAAAACCCCTGATGCTTTGTTGTAAAATTCTTTCTACTGGATTAAGAAACAAAACAGGAGTTCCCTTGTGGTGCAGACCAGATTAAGGGTCTGGTATTGTCATTGCGGTGGCTCGAGTTGCTGCTACGGCCCAGGTTTGATGCTTGGCCTAGTCTGGGAACTTCCACATGTTGTGGGCTTGGCCAAAAAAAAAAAAAAAAGGCAAAAAGAAAAAAAAAGGCATTTTAGAGCCTATGGGAATGAACGACAACACTTTTTATTTTTAAAAATAATGCTACTAACTGGGCTAAAGGGCACCCAGGGACTCTGCTTCAATAACTGGTGTTAGCTGGCACAAAAGGGCCTTTATTTGCATTGCATATTATCATATGCAATAGCCCGCATGTGCCCCCTAACCAAGCTAGCAATTTCCTCTTTTATTTCCACACAGCCAGAAAAATAATCAACAATGCATATGTTTGAGGAAGGGAGCCGTGTTATGGGGGTGCTTTGGTGCAGATGGCCTGGTTTCTCAGAAGAAAGGGAGTCATTTGGGGTGCTCCTTAGCCGAACAGGTGCTGGCCTGGCCTTGGAACTGTTGGAGGACCTGGAAGATGGGCCGGGTTTCAGGTGAGCTGGGATGGGGGACAGGACCCAAAATGGAGAACCAGAAGCCCCTCTGCATCAGATGCCAGAGTCAGATCTGCCAAAGGGGTCTGTCTTCTCCTACACCGTAGGGGTCATGGGTGCGGAAAGCAGGGATGTGGAGGGTCCATGACCCGATAAGCCAGCTTTGGGGAGACAGATTGCTAACTAGGGGGCCTGGGAGATGTCCCTTCTCTTCCCTGTGCCTCCATTTCTTCCTCCGTGAAAGGCAACATCTTCAACCAAGGTCATGCTTATGAAAAGCACTGCAAAGTGCCCTATAAAGGTCTGGAGTTAAGAGCGACGTACGGTTAATCATGATGATAAGTGATATAGTCAACAGCGATATATGAACAAATGCAAAAGAAAAAATAAAATACCGAGGCAATCATCGTGCCTCCAAGATGAATGGGCCAAACCTACCTTTCAGTTGGGAGGGGCTTGGGGGAGCGAGTAAGGGGGAAACACGCCTGCCACCTGAGTGTTTTCCACACCAGGTCATCCTGACTTGGCTCAGACGAAGGAAGGGGAAGGAACGGTCAATCCTCTCACTCACCAAGAGTCAGCACAGCATCTCTCAGCCTTGGTGCGCTTGGCCTGGAGCCGGAGAGCCCATCAAAACACAGTTTCTCATTCAGTAGGTCTGGGATGGGGCCTGCGAGTCTGGCATTTCTAACAGGCTCCTGGGAGATGCCCAGGCTTCTGGTCCTCCAATGGCACTTTGAGTAGCAACAGCTTAGAGCACTATTTCTGAAAGCATATTTTGGGGGCCTACCCACTCGACGACATTCAACCAGGAAAGGTCCCGCAGTCAAATCAGCCTGGGAGGCGGCTGGGGGCTCTATCCCTCGCCACCTCACGCGGGCACAGTCCAGGTTCTCCCTCTGCACCGAGGAAGAAACCGATGCTTTGCAGTGGTTCTCAGATATCTTTGACCACAGGATCCTTTCCTTGGGAGGAAAGCTTCTTAACATCCTTGTGAAGTTGATGAGACAGCAGGAAGCGGGGCACACACTTTAAAGCCAGGCAGGCCTGGGTTTAAATTCCAACTTCGCTACTTTCTAGCTCTGAGACCCAGTGTCTTCATCTCCTGGAGCCTCAGTTTCCTCATCTTTAAAGCAGGGACAATAAACTCTGAATCACAGGGTTACTGTGAGCAGTAAAAGAGATGCTTGCAAAGTGCCCGGCCACAGCAGGTAGTTAAGCAACGGTGGTTCCCTCTCTTCTGCAGTTTTTCTTGGGATATTAGGCATTTTCTGCTACAGCAGAAAGTTAGGCTGTGTTTTCTCTGGGCCCTACCAGTCTGGATGCGGTCTCTATGTTCCCTGAGCCCAGCAAGCTCATCGTCCCTGGGGGAAAATAGGGCTCCACTTTCTGTTTCTTCCCCACCCTGCCACGTGGATTTGCTTGCATTGGTTTGGTTGTCCCTGTTCTCCCTCGCCGCCCCTCCCTCGCACATGGCACCGCCCACACCCCAAGCTGTCCTCCTTTCTCCTCCTGTGCCTGAAAATAGACCCACACCTGAATTAGCCCTTCCTGGCCAGGCGCTGCTCGCAGGGGGGTCTTCCCCAGCCCCTGACATCTGCTAGGGGCTTCCATCCTTGGTCATTTTGAGTCTAGCCAGGGGTCTGGGGCAGGGGATGGGAGCATGACGTGGGACCAGAGCTCCAAGTGTTCTGGGAGTGGAGAGGAGTAAATGATACATAATGGTTGAGGAACCTGCAGCCCAGAGCCTGGGATGTGCAGCGCTGGGAAAAACAAAGTTCCCTTCTCTTCAATTGGGCAATGGTCTCCTGACCAAGCTCTAACAGCTCTTGGCAGTTCAGGAGAAGACTGGGTGACTTTATGTTACCTAATTTGGGAACGGGGACGTATCTGAGTCCCTCTGAAGATGGGAGGGTACAGCGATGAGAAATCTTCTAAAGGCTTGGAGGCCAATGAATGAAATTCCTTCCTGCCTGCATATAAGGAAGACTCCAGGTACAGTGGACCTGCGACCACCCTCCACCCCCGAGGGGGGCAGTGAGAATGAAGAGACTCAGGACAAAGGCTCCAGCACAGGCAACAGCAAGAAACGCCAGTCCACGGGACAGAGCCAGGCCCGAGCCCAAGAGCTCCGTGAAAGAGAAGAGGAAGAACGTCTACCAGTGGCTCAGCCATGCTACAGGGTGAGGCCCAGGAGCTGCACCCTAGCCTGGGTCCCCCTGCCTCGAGGGACTCGGCCATTCAGGGGCCAGCGCCTTCATGGGGGACCCAGAGATCCGCTGCAGCCCAGGTCCTGACCCCAGGCCTTCTTTCCAAAGCCGGGGTCAGGAAGGCACTTAGGAGAGGGCCACGCTGGGTGGGACACTGCTTCTTAGGGGCCAGATCTGAAGCCAAGGTCATGTCCCTCCTCTGCGTTCCACCAGGGATCAAGGGCCCCATAGGAGCCAGCACCACTGTGGCAGCCCCGGCAGTGGCGTCTCTTCTAAGCATCTGTCCCATGTGAACGGACTGTCCCAGAGCTGCCCATGCACAGCCAAGGTCTGTGCGGCCCAGAACAGGGGGAGGCAAGCCCAGAGTTGGGGGTGGGGAGACGAGAGCTCGCCGTGGGAGACGTACCATTGACTAGGCTGGTATTTGCACTATCTGCAGCATTTGAACCTGCCGCACCATCGGTCGCTGCGGGGGTGGGAGGGATGGAAAATGCATGTGTCACAATGGAGAGAAGCAACAATGCAGAACAGCAACAACAATAGACGTGAACCAACGGGTGGCAAGTAACATGAGTACATTCTTAAAAAAAAAAAATCTGTTGGAAATCAAGAAACTCAAATCTTGGGGTGGTGGGGGTGAAATGTTCCCAGAGAGATGCCACAGAAGCCGGGGTGGGGGTAGACTCAGACGGGGAGGTCTTTGAAATAAAACATGGAGGACGAGCAGTGTGGTCGGGTGGGATGGCACTGTTGGTGGTGAGATCTGGACCAATGCGCCCTGGTGACCCAACCAATTGGGCAGTTCGCTGCTGGAGAAGGTTCTATGAGGACAGCGGGCTCTGGCTGCTCATCAGGGCCACAGAGGCTCATGAGCAGGAGTCAATTCAAAATGTTCAACACGTGGTGCAGTGTGGGCACCAGCCGTTTTGAATGGGTGTTGGCTGTGACTGTTGCTATGTCCCAGAAGAACACCTGCCCAAGCAGTGGCTTAGGATTCACGGCCCGCTCCTAACTTCCCTAACTGGCACTCAAAAGAGTTGCCCTGGTGACCCACATAGGAGATGCCCCCCATTTCAAAGGTGACATCAACCATGTTGCATTTCGTGCATGAGACAAAGGAGGGACTAGTGAGTTTTCCTCAATTTAGAAATTAAAAATAATGTGAGATGATCAAATTCACTCTTGCTGCTCTTCCTTGGGCTGGGGAAATGGGTTCCGAGGGCGCGAGAAGGGAGAGATTGCTGGGTGAGTTGGCCGTGCCGAATGGTGGGGGGAAACCGGGCTGGCTCTGTGGGTGGGGGTAGGGAGCACAGCCCTGGCGCCCCTCGGTGGTTAGTGGGCACTGCACTCTGGTTATCAGAGATGAGTGCGTGTGGAGCTGGTGGTGGTGCCATCTGCACTGAAGCATTGTAAGGGTGAATGGTCTGTCTCGTGGAACTGGGGGCACAAGGGGGCACGGCAGAGGTCTGGTGGGGCAGAGCCTCCAGCAGCCTGGTACCCTCTCCAGCTGTGTGCTAGGGATCTAGGGCCAGGGTTCAGGGGTCAATGGCTGCTATTTCTAAAAGCCCCATTTACCCTGAGGGGTGTCTTACTGTACCTGGTAGCTGAAGGCCATCCCCCTTCTTCACACCTGTGTGATGAGTTTTGAGACATGTTAATGAAGGAGAAGCACATACAGCCTCTTCTGTGTGTACACACACACACACACACACACACACACACACACACACCCTGGCACACCTGGGGTCATCCTGCAATGGGGACCCTCGGTTGGCAGGCTTGAAGCAATGTCTCTGGTGGGGGTGATGGGATGGAAGTGCCAAGGGGGTCCAGTCCCAGCTGTGCTTCTCCTGGGACCTGAGAGGCTGGGTGGCCCCCCATCTTCCTCTACCACGTGCCCTCTACATCCCACCTCTTCCCTCGACACTGATGCCCTCATCTTGTTGGGGTACAGGTAAATATTCAGCAAGGGACCCTCACCTATGCTTTGGGGCAGAAGAACTCTGTTTTCTTACTGACATTTTCAAAAACACTGGCCTACCCCTGGGTGCTTCTGGCCCTCACCCAGGCCCCAGGGAGGACCGGAGAGTGGGCAGAGTTGCTGCAGCCAGCCCAGCTGCCTACACCTTGGGCCACGGCTGGCCACAGCTCCTGCATCGCTGCATGGATGCTGTCCTGACAAGCTCAGGGCCTCTTGGCCAAGATTCTGTCCTCAGTTTCAAGCTCAGCTCTCCCAAATCACAGCTGTTGCAGCTGGTGGGGCAGCATAATCTTATGAGGACCCCACTCAGAAATGGGTTTTGCCCCCAGGAACAAATAACCTTTGATTGTGACTCAGGTTCAGTGTCTGATTGACCTCTGAGAGCTGGAGGTAGCCCTGCTGCCCCTGAAACGGAAGGAGGGGCTATATACTATCTCACTTTCCTCCCCTGGACTCCAGAAGGTCTGGGTGTTGGGGACCTTCCTCTGGAGCTTGGGGAAGCAGACAAAAGACTGAAGATGTGAGGGGGGGCTGTTCCTAAGAGCAGGTGTGCGTGTTGAGTGAGAGCCCACTGTGTGGGACCACAGGCTGGGCCTTGGGTTTGGTTTGCTGGGATTGGAGCCCCTGTCTTGTGACCATCCCTCTTCTACTCTGAGAGGTACTTGTAGCCTGAGTTGCTAGCCTGTTGCACTAAGGGGAGCCCAGGGAGTGAGGAATCTTGTTTCCAGTGGGAGGAGGAGCCATAATCCAGGTGAGGTGGAAGCTCTGGGGGCATCAGAGAGAGGCTCCCAGCAACTGACCTGGAGACATGCATTTGTCCACCTTCCCCAGAAGCTCTTCTATCCATCTCTGAGGAGAGTCTACACTGGGTGAGTGGGCAGCCCGGCTCAGTGGAGTTGAGATTAGTGGAGGGATACACCCAGCTGGGGATGTGAACTCCATATCAGAGTGATGGTGGGATCAGGTCACGTTGAGGCTGGAGGGTCAGAAAAGGCTCAGCACCCTTGGCCTGGCCTGGGGGGAAGGGGGCCCCCTATGACATGATTGGACAAGACAGAGACTGGGACAAGACCCTGAAGATGGAACAGACAGAGGCTCCTGGCCCAAGCAGGGCCTTGAGGATGCAGGAGGTGGCAGCTGGCACAGGGTATGTACATAAAAGGCACTCAATAACCATTTTGTTAAGTGAATGAATCAACAACAACCAAAAAAATGTGGCCTTAAGAGCTCCTCTCCTGGTCCACAAAGGGTTGGGCTTACCTTTCTTGTCTTTCTTCTCTTCCTCCTCACCACCAGCCCCCAGAAGGGTGAAGATAATGCCAGTCTGAGAGTTCACACCCACAGCAGTCACCACCATCCGTCCAGAGCCCTCCATCACGTGGGTCCCTGGAAAAGGGGATGAAAGCCAAGTTACCATTGCATGGCCCCAACTCCCTCCCCCAAGGAGTGGAAAGAATTTGGTCCCAGTCAGCTCCTGGCAATTTGTCTGCTGAGGTCCTTGGGGACACTTCCTATGGTTAAGGTTCAAAATGTGTGTATGTGATGGGTACTTTAAAGAATATTTCCTCTTGGGACAGTGATGTAATGGGCCTGGGGCTTAAAGACGGCTATATCTCAGTTCTCAGGCCCCAGAGAGCTTAGGGGCCTACCTTCTCCTGGACAGTCCCTTCCCCTTCTTTCTCCCCCCACTTCTCATCCAGCCATACAGGCTGAGCAGGAACCACTCTCTCCTTTTCTTATTGACATGTCTAGAATCAGATCTCATTCTGCTTAACTTTGCAACCAGCAAACCAATTAAGTCTTAGACGGGACTGCTTAAAATGGGGACCACTCCCTTCTCAGAGATCTGGGGAAAGAGTTCAGGGCTCTGTGAACATGGATAAGAAAACAATGACATCTTTATTTTCACGTACATTGAACTGAAATTTAGCGTTTCCTGCCTTTTAGAAAACTGACAACAAACCCCAGAAGTGTCAGTGGTGCCCACAACACCATTATATATGTTAGAAAAATCAGTTTTTTAATATCACTTTGTAGTTCTTACGATGCTATTAGGCTTATCCTTATATTTATTTTTAATGTACTTATTACACTGACTGCTGAGTCTTGTTACTCAGTGTGCTAATAAAGAAGTACATATATTACTATGTGATGTATTATTTTTTTTTTTGGTCTTTTTGCTTTTTCTAGGGCCGCACCCTTGGCATATGGAAGTTCCCAGGCTAGGGGTCTAATCGGAGCTGCAGCTGCCAGCCGGCGCCACAGCCACAGCAACGCGAGATCCGAACTGCATCTGCAGTCTACACCACAGCCCATGGCAATGCCAGATCCTTAACCCACTAAGCAAGTGCCAGGGATTGAACCTGCAACCTCATGGTTCCTAGTCAGATTCGTTAACCACTGAGCCACGATGGGAACTCCTAATTTTTTATTACTTGAACTATTTCTATATCATTTCTATATCACTGTATTTTATTTTATGTATTTCAAAGCTTTATTTTGAATGGGTGGGGGGTGGCTCATGATGACCCTAGACCTCCCTAGGGGGGTCCATAGTACAAGAAAAATTAAGAACTCTTTTCCTAGAACTTCAGATTTTTCAAACTGGGTTCCAAAGTGTCCTAGAATTCTTTTGAGGGCAGTGGGGGTGGGGGCATCATGGGCTGGGGGGCAAGGGAGGGCTTTGGTCAGAATGGCTCTATTTTTACTCATCTTTTGGGTATCTGTGTCACCTTTTGTTTGACAAGCAGTTCTTCTTGCTTGTGTAAGGCAGGCCCCTCCACTGTGCAGGTCAGGGGACAACTTGTTGAGGGCCACTTGGGTAGTTTGAGGCAGAGTGAGGATGAAACTCAAAGATCACCCACTGAATCATGGAATGGATGGAATGTTATTCGGCCTTAAAAAGAAAGGCAGTTCTGACCCATGCAACCACACGGATGAGCCTTGGGGACATTATGCAAAGTGAAATAAGCTAGTCACAGGAAGACCCATTCTGTGTGATTCCATTTACATGAGGTCCCCAGAGCAGTCAGACTCAGAAAGAGAATGGTGGGGGCCCGTGGCCTGGGGGAGGGGGGATGGAGTGTTAGTGATTACTGGGGACAGAGTCTCAGGTGTGCAAGATGAAGAGTTCTGGAGATGGATGGTGGTGATGGTTGCATAACATTATGAATGTATTTAATGTTATGGGATTGTACCCTGAAAAACGGTTAAAATAGTCAATTCCATGGTATGTATATTTTACCATGATAACAACAACAAAAAAGGGAAACCTGCTAAAGTTGTGACCTCATCGAGGAAACAAGGTGATCAGTGTGTGTAGGGGGGGTGCAGATGGGACCCTGCCCAGGAAATGGGCGGCAGCCACAACAGCCTAGTTCTGATAAGCAGGAGATGTGGCACCCAGGGCCCTTTATCCTCAGGCTGGTCCTGGAGAAATGTGGCCACTGTGTCCTGCCCAGCAGCTTCCACAGCACAATGGCCATGGCCACCGACCCCTGACACTACACAGTGCTGGTGACTTGCTTCTTTAACTCCTTCTGCTGTTAAGAGATTTTTCTTCTTTCCCCTGAAGGTTGATGGCCATTTCTTCCTGTTTCCAGGCTCACTTGTCCCTAAAGGCCTTCTCCTTGTCTTTCAGTTTGCTTAAGATTTGAAGTCTAGGTGGACACACTCATTAGAATTGTATCTAAAATAAGCGTCGAGAGGTTCTGAGTCAGGGCTCGAGGCACATTCCTTAAAGCAATGAATCTATTTTCACTTTTCAATAGGTTTCACCCAGCCCTTCCCTTTCTTCTAGGAGCTGAGTGATGGCCTGAGATTTTGTGTGTGTGTTTGCACATGTGCCTGTGTGTGTATCCATGTCTGTGTGTGTGCACGTGTGGTGTTCCAGCCTCTTGGGCTCCAGGATCTAAGGATCTTAAAGTGCTTTCCAGATGGACAGATACCCTCTGATAAGTTCCTCTGAGACAGTAAAGATTGGTCTGTCCAACCGTGATGGGTAAACCAAGTCATGAAGCCTCCCAGAAGCGGGCACGGAGCTAGAGAGGGTCCTGGACCCCAGGCTCCCAGATGGTGAGCTCTGCAGCTGGCACCTTGCCAACTCCCAGGCTCCTTCGGCCCCAGGCAGGGAGCAGTGGGGGCTACAGAATGAGCTCGGACACTGACAGCAAGTGGAGCAGCCCAGGCCTGGTGTCTTCCCATCACGGGCAGACCCTGGAGCCCAACAACTCCAATATGGGCACAAATAGCAAGAACCTGGGTCCAACTGTGGGACTCCAGGAACTATAATAACCTGCTGACGAAATGCTTTCTTGTGCACTGGCTCAGCTCGCGAAATACCAGCGATATTAGACGGAGGAGGAAACTGAGGCTCAGAGAAGTCACATAAGGGTGGGGGTGGGGTCACTAAGGTCTTTCAAGGCGATGGGTGAACACGCTTCCCGGGGTGTGGACAGCAGTGACAGTAAGCGGCGCTACCTTCTGCAGGACCCCCATGTGGTCCCAGGAACCGTGCTGAGCTCTCTCTGTGCAATCACCTCATTAACCCTCACTCTGGCCCTGGGTTTATGGAGGAGGAGCAGAGGCTCTGGGAGAATTGGCTTGCCCAGGGTCACCAGCTGGGAGGGACAGAGCCCCTCTCCGCTCTTGTCTAAGAAACAAGGCCTCACACTCTGGTCTCAAACACAGTCATGAAAGAGTTCGCTCTGTCTGGGCAGGATGGAAAAAGACACAGGGGGCCAATTTCCACCCAAGATAATCAGACCCCAAATCACCTTCTCATCTGATCACTCCCATCTCAGCAGGGAGCTGGCGGCTCTGCCGCTGGGAGGCAGGGAGGAGGGAGGAAGGAGGAGGAGGCAGCCAGGCAGGTGGCCTCTGGCCACAATACGGGGACAGGGCCATGGGGTGAAGGCTCAGCAGGCCTCCCACCCAGCCTCGAGGGGCCCTGGTGGGGGGATGGAGGCCTCCAGCACCAGCATGAGATGCACCAGAGGAGCTGGGGCATCAGACCCCCACTTTGTCCTCCCTCCCTCTGTGCCCCAGCTGCACCTCCGTCCCCAGCTCAGGCGCCTGCCACAGCTCCCTAAAGTCCAAAGACCTCAGGCAGCACCCCCTGAATCAGACCGTAATCTGCTTCTCCCTTGACCGCAGACGCCTACCCCGCGCTCTCCGCCCTGGGAGCTGCAAAGCTCACCGGCCTTTCTGCCCACCCTCCTCTCAGCCCCACTCCCACCTTTGCTCACAGTTGTCACCGCCTGAATGCCCTTCCCCCACCTCTGGTCCCAAACCTCCTCCTCAAGGCTCAGGACAAACACCCCTCCTCTTGAGTGACTACCCTGACCCCCACTTCACCTCTGTCCTCTGAACTGCCCCCTGCGGCTTCCCCTTGGGGTACCTGCAGGCCTGGCTTCTCCACTAGACGGTGAGCCCCGGGGGGCCGGTCCTGCACTCTGGGCCTCCTCTCTGCTCCTCCCCGCAGGGCCTGGCTCGCAGCTGCAATCCAGCACAGTTACCACTCCCACCTCCTTCTCTGTATCTGCCGTGGGGGCCTGTGTTACATTTATAATGGAGAATCCACGTGCCCTCCGTGGACTTATGGAGGTTTTACCCAGGGTCAGATCCATCCAGGCCAGCCCTCCTGTGCACACCTCACTGGGCCGTCTGTCCCCCTACCAGGACCTCAAAGGCAGGCCAAGTGGACGGGTCACTCCCCGGGCTGTCACACCCCAGCTCTAGGGTCCCCCACAGAGGACAGTGCTTAATCCCAAGGCCTGCAGCTCCAGCGGTGGGACCAGAGCCCTGCCAGCCACAGATCTGTGGGTGTGGAGAGAGGTGAGAATGTTTTGGGGATAGGGTTCCTGGCTGGGCCTTGCACCAGGCCCTCATGTCCACGGTCCCTTCGACACCCTCCTTAGCCCCCACCACCCCTAAGCCCCCGTGGAGCGCCTCAGAATACCTAGCATGGGGGGTGGTATATAAAGAGGGCCCTGAGCTGAGAAGGCAGGGACTGGGGGAGCAGGCTGCTGTCTGCTTCCGATGTGCTAGGTGACCTGAGGCCAGCCACCTCCTCTCTGGACCTATTTCATCCTCTGTAAAAATGCGGAGGTCTGGCTTAGGTAGTGACCTCTCGGTGATGAAGTCTGGGCACCTCAGGTTTCGGGGAGCTGAGCCCACTCCCGTTAAGATTCTCAGGGAGCTTGGATGGGTCAGCAGGGGCCTAAGCAGGCAGGCTGGCCATGGGCCACTCCCCGCCCGGCCATGCTAGTTCATTCAATGGACAGGTGAGGTGGAGTCCAGCTCTGTGGCAGGCTCTGGGCCCAAGGGGCCTTTGGTGGTCCCAGGGCCTCACAGTCCAGCTGGGGTCAGAGGTAAAGGACAGGCACACAGATCGGCAACACTATGAGACAACAGAGACCCAGGGACCCCTGGCCCTCGAGGGAGAGGGGACATAGCCCAGGTGAAGGCAGGAGGTGGGTCTGAGCGATGGCCCGAGTATAAGCCCACTAAAGCTCCAGCTTGTGAAGGCAGGGGTGGCGGGGGCAGAGAGCTGCAGCGTTGGGTCTCTGCTGGGGGTTCAGTAGGGGCCACTCCTTGGAGACCACTGAACAGCTGAACTCTGCTGAAGGCAAATATCTGCAGACTCAGAGTTTTAAAGTACAGCATCTCCTTCACAGACATTATGCATAAACTATGCTAATCTATAAGCAGTTGCACTGTATGCAGCTAGAGGTGTGCACCAATGCTAACAGTTTCCTTTATTATTCCTAAAAGGTAGGCTCATCATTGCCTATGCCTGCTCCTGCCCACTAATCTACATGCAGCACCTTCCTTAATAAAATTCCTGTTGGCTAAAGCCCAGGGCCTTTGTTCTATGAGCAGAGTGCCTCCTGGTCCCCCACTTTCTAAATGTAAAAGAGTCTTGTGTGTTTTGATATACCACGCCGTCCCTCTTCCAGGATTCCCCTTTACCCTGCAGCGCTGGACGCGGCAGTCACTGCAAGCATTTTGCGGGTAGGGAAGAAGAGAACTAATGTTTATGGAGGTTCCCTACGTGACCCGCAATATCCGAGCGGTTCTTCCCACTTGGCTGCCTCGGGTCAGCCCATGGCCATCATTTCCCTGGGCAGCCAGGAGGTCATCTCTGCATTCAGCCTCTGAGAGCACTGCTGGGGAAGGGGGGCAGCGGGTGGTTCCTTTTGTCTCCCCCTTACCAGGAGGGTTGTGCACAAAGTCAGAGGCAGAGCTGTTTGGGGACACAGCCCTGAGGAGCGAGGTGGAGACAGGAGAGCTGTGGGGGAGCGGTCAGTATCCAGCTCCCTCCATCCACCTACCTGTCCGTCCATCCATCCATCCATCCATCCATCCATCCATCAGCCAGCCAGCCAGCCATCAGCCATCCATCCATCAGCCAGCCAGCCATCTACCTGTGAGCCAGAAAGGAGGTCGGGCCCAGGAACACTGTGATAGCTGTCTTGCCCCACCTGAACCTTCATCCTGTCCTCTGGGGGCAAGCTCTGTGGCCTTTGCCCTGGCAGCAGAGTGGGTCAGAACTCTCCCGACTACAGGCTCAACGCCCATCTCTGCCTCAGACCTGCTCCAGGCCTGGTCCAGATGGCATCTCTCATACAGTGGCAGATGGGGTGCCTTGGTGGCAGAGCCAGGGGGGCCTAGTTTTACAAAATGAAGCTTCTGAACCCAGAGAAGGCAAAGTGCTGGCTGAGGTTGCACAGCACAGAGGCACAGGTAGGGGCTTGAACCCAGGGGTCCTCACTCTCTTGCTTTTGATTTGCTAAAGCCTCTCTCTGGATGGCGAGGGGGAGAGGTTGTACCTTCCAACGGGTCTTTTTCTAGGGGTCGAGACTAAGAGGGATGGAGGCCACCTCAGGGGTTATCATGTGCCTCCAGCACGAGCACCAAGCAAAGCCAATGCGGTTTCCAGCCCAGACGCAGTCCTGTCATCACTATTGTTACTAACACAGTCAATAACCGTAACAGCGCACACTCATAGAGCACTAGACAGTTGGCAAAGTGTTTCTGCACCCACGAGCCCGTCCCCCTCACAACAGCCCTGTGAGGTAGGTCCTGGCGCAGGCAAAACCCCAAGCCCCTCCGCCCACCTGTGGCCTCTCTGGCTCAGAGAGGTTGAGCGATGGCCCAGGGTCATACAGCTGTGAGCGGTGGAGCCGGGACTTGAACCCGTGCTCTATCCACTACACCCCGCTGCCTCTCGTGGAGAAGAGGCAGGGTAGTGTAATGGAGAGAGCGCGGGCCGAGCGGCAGACTGGGCCCTCCTGCGGTCACGGTGTCCTCCTAGGCTCCCTGGTGGCAACAGCAGTGGTGGCAGGTCCGGCTCCCCGTGCCCGGCCTTCTGCTTGGCAGGCAGGGTGGGCAGCAGGCCCTAGAGGGTTCGTCGATGTCCTGGGTAAGCTCATGCTGTTCATGCTCTGGTTCCGGGGGTGATGGAGGAAAGGGGGTCGTAGGGTGGCCTGTTGGAGCCAGGCCCTGCTGCCCTTGAGGACAGCCCCACCCTGGCCCGCTGGCCCTGTCCCGTCCATGGCCACACTGATGGTGCCTTGCCCCTAGTTTCCCATGGAATTCACTTTAAGATGCTTCAAATAGGCCACACTGCTGAGTAACAGTCTCAGGGGCCTCGGAGCCAAGCTGGCATCTGGGGGTGGGGCGTGGTGCTGGGGGGCGGGAGTGCCGGAGCCTCATGCTGGCCCTGCGCTCTGTGGGGCCTTTACACGCCTGCTCGGGGCCTCAGTTTCCACAGCTGCAAATCGAGACAAGGTCAGGGTTCTCCAGGGATCTGTGGGTCTCCAGACAGGCTGTAGAGGGACAGGTCTGGGCCTTTATTTGCATAAGAGGGATCATTGCTTTCAGAGGACCCTCACAGGAGCTCACAACCCAGGGAGGGTTAAAAACCACTGGCCTTCCAGGAAAGGCAAAGGAAGCTGAGAAGCCACTGTGGTTAAAGGAGCCTGAAGAGGTGGGACATCTAAATGGCAGCCAGCGCCCTGCACTGGGTCCCAGCCTGGAGGGCGCCGTGTGGGAAGCCGGCAACGTGAATGCGGACAGCATGTCAGGTGACAGCACGGCACCTGTGCTGAGTTTCCCGACTGTACGGCTGTGCTGTGGTCACACACGAGACACACACACCTGACGTCGGCGGGGGCCACAGGGCCCTAATGTGTGTGATGAGGGAGGGAGGCTCCTGAGAGCGAAGGCAGCACGACGGTAAGATCAGCTGGATCAGAGGGGAGGGCACTCAGGCGTTCACCGAACAGTGCTTACAACTTTTCTGAAAGTTTGAAATTATTCTTCAAATACAAAACTAAGAAAAAAATTGGCTAAGGTCAGAGTTGGCACTCCAGGGGCCGCCCTTACGCTGTCTGACCTACACTGGCTTTTAAAAAGTTGGAATTTCTTGCTAACATCTTAAACACGGTGAGGCTGAATGTGAAGATTTGAATTTCTGGTTCCCCTTGCAGAGTGGCCATCACAGCCACATGGTGGCAGTTCTGCAGGCAGGAGCGGAAGTCGGGGGGTGCTTGTTTTGGCACCCAAGCTCCCCTGCCCAGTCCCGTGGATGTGGGGCCTGTGGTTCTTGCACTTTTCTACTCTGCCTGGGCTGAAGACACCGCAGACACAGGCCTGTGGCTGTCTGTCTGTCCTGGGGGTCATGCTCCAGGCCTTTAGGATTTCCTTTGTGCCCTGAGCCCTGGAGATATGTGAATCTTTCCAAAGGCTGGTCTGCCCCCCATTTGTCAGATGGGGAGACTGAGGTCCTGAGGGGCAGAGGTCACAGTGGGAGCCGACACAGGGCTGGAATCTGGCAGTTCTGCTCCAAAAGTTGTGTTTGTTCAGCACCGCGTGGTGCCTCACAGCCGCACCACTGGCAAAGGACCACATGCTGGCATGTGGTCCCTACAACAGCCCTGTGGGGTAGGCCCCTCACCAGCTCCCCCGTTGCACAGACTCAGAGAGGAGGGACCCGTCCAGGGGCACAGGCCAGTGTGCCAGATGCCGCGTGGGCATTTCTAAATTACTAGGAAGGCCCACAGGTGCCCCTAGCCTGGTCCATCTTTGTTCCCTGAGGGTCATGTGACAGGAAGGCCCAGCAAAACCTCCAGCACAGGCAAAGGGTCTGAGGCGTATGGTCATGTACAAAAGCAAATGTCCAAATGGCAGAGCTCAGCTGGGGAGGGCAGCAATCAAGGGGAACCCCCCGGAGGAGGCAGACTCCTGCAGCCTGAAGGTGGGAGGAGCAGGGTGGTGGAGAGATGGGGCCAGCCCAGAGGGGGAGAGGGACACACCCAAGACGAAGGCACTGTGAGGAAATGGACACTGACACATGAGCGCATTTCGCAAGTGAGGAACTGGAGGCTCAGAAAGGGCAAGAAGCGGGTCCGGGGTGTCCTGGCTGATGAAGGGCAGTGTTGGGATTTGAATTCGGACCTATTCAATTTCACTCCCAAATCCTGCAACAGGAATGGGGGCGGGGGAACCAGCCCGTCAGGAGGAGCCCTCTGTGGGCGCTGCGCTAGGTGGCGGTCTCGCCTGCGTCACAGGACAGGACATGGCTGTTGTCCTCACAGGTGAACGAAGGCTCAGTGAAGTGAAGCGAGATGCCAGAGCCACACGGTGAGTTCATTCCAGAGCCTGCTCTGGCTCAGCCCACCCAACTCTGCTCGTTCTGCAAAGCAGCACGGCCTCTCCCCTCTGGCAGAGGGTGCCTGAGCCCTAAGGTGTGCGGAGCCTGGGCTGGAGCTGGGCTGACCTACTGGGAGACTCGGGGTCAGGGTCCTGCCCCCTTGGACCTGTCTGGGTGGGAAGATGGATGCAGAAGCCCTTCAGGGTGTCTGCCCTCATGTCTGCCCATCTGTAGGTGGCGAAGGATGGAAGGGGCCCTAAAAGGGAGACCTGTTAGGTCTGTCTGGGTGGTGGGACTGTAGGTGGGTTTCGCTCTTTCTTTTATGTGAGATGGTTGCACAGAGCTAAACGCGATCAGCCTGAGGAGGCTGTGCCTGAGTGGGCCCAGTGCAGTATGATGTCACAGGCTAAGGCGGGGTCCCAAGTGGTATGGGGGTGCCTGGCAAAGGGCAGGGGGCTCGGGGAAGACTTCATGGAGGAGGCAGGGCCTGAACAGATGGGGAGGAGTTAAATGCGCAGTGAAGAAGGGAGAGGGTCATCTGCGAGGAGGAAACAGCCTCGGCAGAGGCAGGGCAGAGGGAAGGAAACAAAGCGGGCCTGTAGCAGAGGGAAGGTGAGGACGGGAGCTGAACCTGTGACTCTGACAGCAGGGGGCGCACTGAACGCAAGGTCCATTCAGTGCTTGGTCCTGCTCTGCAAGAGCCCCCTCCTCAGCCTGCCCAGGCCCTGCTCACATACACTCAGTGATGGGGAACTCACCACCACACAGGCAGCCTCTTTTGTTCTAGAAGGGCTCTGTTACAGAATCCTTTGGTTTCTACTTAGATGGCTTTTCATGGAGCCGACCACGCTCCTTTCTCACCTTCTTTTCCCCACGAACTTGGGCTAAGCCACTGCCTTCCTTCCTCACATGCAACTGGGTTTCTGAAAGTCAGCGGTGCAGCTCATGGTCAAGTTTCATTTTCTGCAGTTTAGTTCACCCTGCACTCTGGCCATCTTTGTGGATCCTGACTCTTTCTTTCTTACTGCCGCCCTCCCGTGGCTTTTGGTCTCTGTGAACCTAATGGGCTCACTTTCCATATTGCAACAGGACAGAGCTCCGGGGAAGGCTGAAAGAAACCTTCCACCAGACTGCCTGCCGTCCAAGAGTCAGCACAAACTGCCTGCAATCCCCTGGCCTCTGTGCACACCCTTCCCCATCTTGCCCACAGACACCCCGGAGAACTTGGCTCCTGTTTCCCGCCGTCCAGAGGCCCAGGGTCTACTCCATTTGCCCGGGCTTCCAGCCAGACGGACAGGTCGAGACTAGAGCAGCCGGTGTGACTTGAGCTGGCCAGCCGGCTCCCCAACCATATCTGCCCTGGGGCTCTTTTCCAGGGTCTCTGCACCTGTGCCCACCTCCTTGGCTAGTTGGTGACGCTCTGGGTCAGTGATACTGAACATTTTCTCTCCCCAGCCTCCTGCCAGGGAACCACCCTCTCTCTCCTTCCCCAAGTGTCTGTAACCGTTGTCACTAATCTACTGTCCCAACAACCCCCCTTGACTTGGACCATCCGGATGTCTCCCTGGCCACTTCTCCAGGGAGATGCAAGGCTCTCTGACAGCCACTTCAGCCCAGACATCAGAACCAGGGTCACAGAGTGATGGCTGAGCTCTCATGCGGCTCTAAGTTCCAAGAGGGCATTTGAGGTTGTCCATGATCACGTGACTGGACAGACCCCTGGGCGTCAGCACTGACTGTCCCACTGGCCTGGAATGCTCTTTCTTCTCATTGTTCTGGTTTTAGTTCAAACGCAACCTCCTCAGTCAGGCTTTTTCCTGACCCACTAAGATTCCTGTCCCCTTCCTCAGGGTCTCTGTCTCACCACAGTGGAGTAATGTTTTCATCTAACTCATCGCTATCTGAAATTATGTTACACACCTGCTCTTGCTTGTTCCTTGTTGCTCGTGCCAGATTGAGATCTTTTTTTTTCTCCCCTTTTTTGGCCGCACCCGTGGCCCATGGAAGTTCCTGGGCCAGGGATCGAACCTGAGCTGCAGCTGTGGCAACACTGGATCTTTAACCCACTGCGCCAAGCCAGGGATTGAACTGGTGCTGCCATGGAGACAATGCCGGATCATTACACCTACTGTGCCACAGCGGGAACTCCCAGACTGAGATCTTAAACATGTAAACATGACCAGCTTACCATTTAAAACCACTCCAGAGACTCTGCATCACACTCAGAAAATGCACACACTCCTGACCCTGGTGCACAAGGCCCGACATCTGACCCCTCCATCTTGCTCAGGGTCCTGCCTCAGGATCTTTGCACCTGCTTTCCCCACTTCCTGGTGTCCTCTTCCCCTGGAAAATTGTAAGACCAGCTCCTGCTCAGCAGTCACACCTCAGCCACACGTGGCCTCCTTGACTTCTCCAGCTACCTGCTTTCCATTGCCTTGCTTTATTTTTGTTATATTTTTATTACCCTCTGGAATCTATCTTCACATTTTCTGTCTCTCCTCACTGTACCACAAGCTCCTCAAGGCTGGGGACTCATCTGTCTTATTCACTATTGTGTCCACAGCCCCCGACCCAGTGCCTGTGACACAGTAGGTATCTAAAATGATTGTCACCTGACTGATTTTTTTTTTTTTTTGTCTTTTTAGGGCTGCACCTGAGGCATATGGAAGTTCCCAGGCTAGAGATTGAACTGGAGCTGTAGCTGCCAGGCTACACCACAGCCACAGCAACGTGGGATCTGAGCTGTGTCTGTGACCTACACCACAGCTCACGGCAATGCCGGATCCTTAACTCACTGACTGAGGTCAGGGATTGAACCTGCATCTTTATGGATACTAGTTGGGCTCGTTACAACTGAGCCAATGGGAACTCCTCACTGGATGGGAACGCCTCACCGGACTGATTCTTTCTAGTCCCTAGAGAATGGGTTTCAATGTGTGACTTTTCAGAAAACCAGTTCACTAGAAGGTAAATTTCATGGGGGCAGGAACTTATTGTCAGTCTTATTCCATGCTCTAGCCCTGGGACCCAGAGCAGTGCTGAGTGCACAGTAGCTCCATGCACGTTTGCTGGGAAAAGGGAAGGAGTCCTTATTTGGGGCCAAGCTGGCCAGAGATTCGGAACCAAGGACCAAGACCTCTGAGACTCTCTAGCCTCGAGAAGTGGACATGGCGCCCCCTTGGCAGGGACGCAGGGACTGGCAATGGGAGTGAGCCCACCGTCCAGCCGCAGCTCACCTGACAGTAGCATGGGGTCCTTGTCCACGGACTTGCGCACCTGGTCAGACTCCCCTGTCAGGGAGCTTTCATCGATCTTGAGGTCATTGCCCTGGATGAAAAGGCCATCAGCAGGGAGGAGGTCACCTGGCGGGAGGAAGGGTGAGGGGGGTCGATCAGCAGGTGGCTGGAGAGGCTGGAACATTCCCGTCCAGGCATGATTACAAGGGCAGTGTCACCACTGGGAAGCGGCTGCCTACTAGAGCTCCCAGGGTGTAGGAACCAACACGGTGTCCTTCACAGGCTGACAGGCAGCTGAAGCCTGGGGCCGAGGTGGAAGGCATGAGGCCTGGAGGGCTGAGGTTGGGTCCCCAAACGATCCTAGCAAGAGTGGGTGTGCTTCCCCCAGCACTGCGTGGATTTGGGGCCCAGTTTTCTCAATGATTCATTCTTGTCGGGTCTCAACTATGGTGTGGGGACATTCTTTTGGAAGGGACTAATATATCTTGACTAGGCTGAGGACACCTCCAAGATAGGCATATTATCAGAGGAAACCAAACCCCCAAAGGGCTGGAGGAGGAGGGGCGCTCCAACCTTTCCCCCATCTTCTGCCTCTGCATACCTAGGACATATCTCATCTAAGCCCCACTTTCTCTATGGCACTAACACAGGCCTAGAACGGCCACTCATCTATGTCCATTCCCTATAACACCTTCTCTAGCCCAACAACCACCCATCAAAAGCCAACTCAGAGGTGGGAAATGGATTTCCTCTCATCAGCCCATTCTGAGTGTTAACGATCCTTGGAGGGCGGTGGTTAGGAGGCATCTGAAGATGTATCTAGGCTTTGAGCTGAGATCGATTAGTAATGCCTGCTAAGGGTAGACATCTGGAGAATGGTGGTACTTGTGCCACGTATTTGCCAATTTTGATTTAAATGGCTTCTGAAATCCCACCTCCAGAAAGGAGCCTTCCACCTCTCCAGGGAGCTCAGAAGACAACTTGGCTTGGGGTCAGCCTTCAGGGACCCACCCCCTGCCCTGGGCCAGCCTGTCTGAGTCTGTCTGTCCGGTCCCATCTCGGCCCGGATTCCAGCTCTAGCATCTGGCTCTGTAGTTGGGCTACTTACCATATTTGACCTGGGCGATGTCCCCAACCACGATCTCAGCCACAGGGATCTGGACCACCTGGCCAGCCCGGACCACGGTGAACTTCTGCTCCTGCTCAATGCGGCTCTGCAGGCCTCTGAACTGTTTCTCTTTGCTCCAGTCGTTGAAGGCCGTGACCAGGACCACGCAGATGACTGACAGGAGGATGGCAGCCCCCTCGATCCAGCCCGCCTCTGCCTCCCCTTCATCCTCTGCCCCACCCTGGGCCGTGGCGCATCCTGCAGAGAGCAGAGGAAGCAGGTGGGGTGGGTCAGCCAGGCAGAAGGGGCCTCACGACAATCAATAGGGCACGTGTTTTAGGGTCTAAAATACAGTTTTGCTGGTGTCCTTTCTTTCTATTCTTCCAGCAACTATGGGGCAGGTCTCCAGGCTGGGACAGGAGCCCCTGTGCTGACCCTGCCCTCCAACAAACTGGTCTGAATCCCAGTGCCGCCCCTCTGTGGTCCTGGATACGTCGCTGCCCTCCCTGAGCTTCAGTGTCCTCACCTGCAAAATGGTGATCACTGAGACCACCTTCCAGACTCAAGGAGAGGGCTGTGCTGAGCACACAGGAGGTTCTTACGCAGCCTGGGTTGGATTTGAGTCCTGACCACACCGTGAGGACACGGACACAACAAGCCATTTGTCTGACATGCAGCGAGCCTTCACCCCACACCCTTGCACCCTTGAACCTCCGGGTCTGGGCCTCCACCTTGCTTGGGGCCTGCCGGGCCTACTACGTGAAGAGAAAAAAGAAAAAGACACCATCTGATGCAAAGGCTTCAAACACGAAGGCAGGTCCTGCCCACGCAGTGCTGAGCCCTGGGCCCTTTCCCAGCCCTTTCATACACCCCGTCTCCTGCACCCCCACGAGGGTCCGGGCAGTGAGGGGTATTACCCCCATTAGCAGATGAGGAAACTGAGGCCCAGAGAGGTGAGTGCTGCAGCAGGACTAGCCCAGCCCCTCCTTCCACTGGGTGGGGGTTGGGGGGTGGGAAATAGCCCTCTCCATGAACAGTGACCGTGAGCAGAGTATGACCATCCACTCGAGGGGGACCCTTCCAGTGAGGCCGCCTAGGGGACTGGGTCCTTTGCAAGGCCTGCCGTATGCTTAACACTCAAATCTTCAAGATGGCTGAGAGAAGGAAAACGGTTCAGAGAGGGATGGCGATTCACCCAAGATCACACAGCAGATCTGGAGTTTGAATCTAGGCTTGGAATCTGACACCGGACCTGGACTGCTCACTGTCCCCCAAGCCCAGTGGTCCCTGGAGGTTGTGACCACTGGGTCTGGGGAACCTGCAGCTGCCCTCCCTTGACCCATGGTTTTCTAGAGGTGTGGCCACTCACTGTCTGCGTGACCTTGGGGAACCCACGTGGCCTCTCTGGGCCCCTCTGGGCTTCATCAGTAAAATGGGCAGGCTACTTCCTAGGTGCTTACCAGGGCCTGGCATTGGGTAAGGACTCTCAAACCGGTCAAGTCACAAATGTTTTCTAAGGACCTACCCTGTGCCTGTCACTGTGCTGGCAGTCTGACACTAGCGGAGCTGTCACCGGCAGGGAGTTGGAAGCCCAGGGTACACCAATCCCAGTCCTGCCACGAACATCTTGTGTGACCTCTGCCAAGTGTCTGGAGGTCTCTGAGTCAAGAAAGCCAACAGGCAAGGGCTGTGGGTGCCAGGGGTAGTCTGGAGCCTTTCAGCTCATCACCAGCATCTTTTTATACATAACTGATGCAGCCTGAGTCTGACATGTCAGGGGCTGTCCAGGCAACATGGAAGGTCCAGTGTTCAGAGCTCAGGCTGGGGCCTGGGCACTGGGGAGAAGTAAACATAGTCACAAAGTGCAGGATCTTCACTCTGTGGGGCTGGAGTGTGTGCACCTGCCCTGATCAACCCAGAGTGTGGCCTGAGTGAGTGTCTCAGCCTGCAGCTGAGAGGGAGAGGGCAGTAGAAAGAACCAGAAGACCTGGGTTTAAAAATCTGGCCCTACTGGAATTCCCACTGTAGATCAGCAGTAACAAAGTCCACTAGTATCCATAAGGCTGTGAGTTCGATTCCTGGCCTTGCTCAGTGGGTTGGGGATCTGGCATTGTCGTGAGCTGAGGTGTAGGTCACAGACGTGGCTTGGATCTGGCATTGCTGTGGCTGTGGTGTAAGCTGGCTGCTGTAGCTCTGATTTGACCCCTAGCCTTGGAACTTCCACATGCCGCAGGTGCGGCCCTGAAAAAAAAAAAAATCTAGCCTACTCCCTACACTCTGTGTGACCTCAGGTAAGTTGTTGCCCTCTCTGGGCCTCAGCTGCCACCTCTCTAAGATGGAGGGGATCCCAGCCCTTTGTGTGAAGGGCTGTGGGGAGGCCAACTTCTGGCACCCCTGGGAGCCTGATCCGTGTTCCCACTGCACCCCCTCTATCACCTGACCTCTGAGTTCTAATCTTGCACCGAACTGGGTCACACGAGGTCACTTATCCGGTGGCACTGACTCAACTCAATCCCTTTCCGAGTAAATGTAGCCCAGGGATAGGAACGAGGGCTCGGAAGCTGGAATGCCTCGGCCTGAGTCACGGTTCTGCTGCTTCCCAGAACCTGACCTAGCAAGTCACGTACCATCTCAGGGCCTCGGTTCCCGGTAATAATAGCACCTGCCCACGGGCTTGTTGTGAGGCAGGGTTGTTGTGAGGGTCAAGGGAGAATCAAATTAATTTTACGCTAAAAGTTCCCAGCTAGTGGTGGCTCTAAACATAGTAAGAATTACCCTTCTTATTGTGCTTTCGTGCATTGCACCCTTAGCTTGGTTCAAGGCTTATGCAAATAGCCATGGGCCATCTTCTCCTGCGTCTTCTGTAAAACTTCTGCAAGGAACGCTGCCTGTTTGGCATAGCTCATAATGACCTAAGTGAAAGTTCATCCCAGAATTCACAGTCAGGGGACATGCTCGATTTCTCAAGAACTACCTTTCCTCCTTGTTGAGAACTTGACCTATGCAAATCATCCTCATTCACTTTCTGCCTTGGCTGCCAGGAAGTTCAAAGTCAAATTTAAGTCTCCATCATGGAAGCGAATTTATTTGCTTTGGATCGTCTTTGGAAAGGCGTCATGCAGAGAAAAAAAAAAAAAACCACCAACAGCTAGCAATATTATGTTAACACTGAGGTAGCTGGCCAGGTAGACCTGGTTATTGAGGGACTCAGGAAAATCTGACTTGGGAGAGGGTGGGGAGACATCTGTTCAAGGAACCTCAGAGACCACCTCCTCATTTGGGGAAATGAAGCCTATAAGGGTAATTTCTACATGCTATTCACTTTTTTTTTTTTTTTTTTGCCTTTTGTCATTTTAGGGCCGCACCCGTGGCATGAAGAGGTTCCCGGGCCAGGGGTCCAATCAGAGCTGTAGCCGCCACCCTGCGCCACAGCCACAGCAACGCGGGATCCGAGCCGCGTCTGCGACCTACACCACAGCTCACGGCAACGCCGGATCCTTAACCCACTGAGCAAGGCCAGGGATCGAACCCGCAACCTCATGGTTCCTAGTCGGATTCGTTAACCGCTGTGCCACGACGGGAACTCCTGATATTCACTTTTTATTTGCTTGCCTGAAGCAGTGAACCTAGTAGAATGTTCTATTTACGCAGCACGTTCTCTAGGAAATGTCTCATTATAATTAATAACAAAGGAAAGTGTTTATAATATCCTACTAGTGAAAAGTTAGATTATAAAAATCTAACAACAAAGCAGCGTATCTTATGCGACCCCACGTATGCCATGGTGTGTGTACGTATCTGTCTGCCTATCTGTCTGTGTATACACAGGAGGGGTGACACAGGTTGAAAAGACTTTGCCATCGTAAAGGAAAGGGGGCACTGAGCTGGTGAAGCCCTGGCCCTTGGCTGGGGCTCAGTTTCTGGAATGAAAGGAGGTGAACCTGATCTGGCCTGAGGGCTGAAGTCTGCAATGCCTGTTCCAGAATGTCAGGTGTATGGAACTCCGACATCTTGGTGGATTTTTTCGTAGTTGCAGGCCTCAAAGAGCCAGTGACTTTGGGGTTCTGGGAAGCCTAGCGTTGGGGCTGAAACAGGGTCCCTCAGAAGCTGGAGTCCCCGGAAGGCAGATCCAAGAATCTCCAGGGCTGGTGCACTGCAGAGGGTGAATGCAGCCCACGGGTGAGCGATTCGGGGCTCGTCCTCAGATACGAGAGTGAGGAGCCCTCAGAGAGCAGCCTGGGAAGAAGTTCAGGGTCACCTCCCCTTGGGCTCCATCAAACAGAACCAGAGTCTCTCTTGAGGGCAGCAGTGTTTTTAACAAGCCCCACTGCAAAACCTGGGGACTCTTTCTTACCTGTGTGACCTCGAGCAAGTTAAGGTGCTTCTCTGTGCCTGGGTTTCCTCATCTTTAAAATGGGTATAACCAGGGCCCCTATCTCGTGGTGTTGTTAGGAGGACGGCATCTCAGCTTAGAGCTTGGCATAGTGTAAGTGCTCAATAAACGCTCACTATACTCTGACCATTGTTGGTCCAATCCCTGCATTTCACACGTGGGAAAACTGGGGCAGGGCATTGCAGGGCAGGAAGAGGGGGTCCTGGGCGCTGTCTTACCTTCATTGTTCTCGCCGGGTGGGTGGTAGAAGGAGAGCCCCAGGGAGATGATGGCCGCGATTTCTAGGATGATCAGCGTCACGTCTTGCAGCGCCTCCCACACGAGCTGCAGGAAGGTTTTTGGCTTCTTTGGAGGTATAAAGTTTTGCCCAAAAATCTGCTTTCTCTTTTCCAGGTCTGGAGCGGTACCCGGCAAACCTGTGGACAGAGTGCAGAGAGGTTGGCCTGGGGGCCCAGGAGAGACACGCTCATTCTGGAATCAGGAATCATCCTGAGTGGGGCGGCCACATGGTGGAGGGAGGAGGAAAGGGGAGAGGGGAAAGCAAGGCAGGAGATCGGCAGCCACCAGCCTGGAGCCCAGCGCCCAGCACTTGCCTCAGACCGGAGGATCTTCTGAATAGCAGCATCACTTAGAGTGCTGGGGTTGGAGCCTGGAAGCCGAGGCTACAGTTACGGGGCTTCATGGTCTCCTATCTAATACCATAGATAACCTATCACATCACGGCTTCTGGAACTCCAGCAGTCCCTAGTTCATTTGCTCATGTATCCGGCTATTCATTCAGCCTGTGTTTCTCAGGTCTTTGCTGCAGGCCTGGCCCAGAGCGGGTGCCGGGGGTGGGAGTGGGGAGGGTGTCCCATGAAGGGAAGAGCCCCACGCTCAGGGATGTCCGAGCTCAGTGGTCTCGGGAGTCTCACAGTCTGCAGGTCAGGGGCACAGGAGACGGGCATGTCCTCTGCCTGAGGTTCGAGGTGCTGAGCCTCTGCTGATGCTGACAGTGAGATGTCGACCTACAGCCTCCAACAGCCAGGCTGGCTGAGACCTTGCAGAAGAGCCCAGGGAGGGCTGGTTCCCAGGGAGACCCCATGGGAAAGTGCTGAGACCCCACGTCCTGCCTGCGCAGCGGGAGGGCGGGGGCCTGAGCTGGGTTGTGCCCATTTCACAGGTGGGGAGACCAGGACCTTTGTGAGGCCCAGCTGCAGCTTTAGGCACAGCTCCTGGGACCTGAGAACCCTGGCCAGTCCTGTTCTAAGCACATGAAATGCTGCTGCCACCTTCCTGTGCTGCGGGGGCGCTGGGACCACTGTGTACAGAGCAAGCTGGCATGACATACTCAGGGACCGCAAGGAGGTTCCTTGCCTTCCTTCCTTTGTCCAATTCTACCCACAGGCAGTGTCTGAAATTCTTCCACTTGGGATTCGCTCCTTTGACTAAAAGCTCCAAAGCCTTTAGACTTCCTGGGAGGGGGAAGCCATCATCAGTTCTGGAAACCTTGCTGTGAATGAGTTTCAGTTCTTTTCCTGGAAGTGGGTTTTGATGAGGGCGAGAAGGAGGAATTCAGGAGGGCCTCTGAGGAAGGGGCTAGGCACGGCCAACACTGGCCTGCTATAGCAGTTTGCTGCGCCTCTGGCCTGCCAGTCCTTTCTCTGAGCCTCGGTTTCCCCATCTTGACAACGGGAGAGTTCAAGAGAATGGGTGGACCCTGAGGATCCCAGGGTTTTCAAGGTCTATAGGCCCTGAAGTGGTCTTGCTGGGGTGTGTTCACATGCTGGTGCTCCTCATAAGGTGTGGAGTAAATAAAGCTTCACTAAGAAGAAGCTTGCACCTCCCAGGCTCCTCCTGATTGACTCAAAGAGAGATGAACCTCTGACTGTCCTGAGGGTCTGTGACTCAAACGTTTTGGAGTCTACAGTGTGACCAGTTGAAAAGGTCGGTGTTCTCCAGGTCAGGGGATCTGGCCACAGCTTAGGGGTTCTGTCATCTGGGGAGTCACGGGCCCCACACTGAGATCCTGGGTCCTGGGATACAGCACAGGGCAGGGCTTACAAATCTGAATAGCGGTGGGGCTGGGAAGATTTTGTGAATGAGGGAAGTAGGTGGGTGGGAGGCAATAGGAAACGGTGGGGATTGGGGCAAAGCAAAGAAATTTAGCCCTTCTGCTGGAGTTCCCCTTGTGGTGTAGCAGAAACGAATCTGACTAGGACCCGTGAGGTTGTGGGTTTGACTCCTGGCCTCGCTCAGTGGGTTGGGGATCTGGCATTGCTGTGACCTGTGGTGTGGGTCGCAGACACGGCTTGGATCCTGCGTTGCTGCTGTGGCTGTGGTGTAGGCTGGCTCTGACTGGACCCCCTAGCCTGGGAACCTCCATATGCTGTGGGTGTGGCCCTAAAAAGCAAAATAAATAAGTATTAATGAATATAAATACATGAAATGAAAATTAAAAAAAAGAAAAGAATCTTAGCCCTTTTAAAGGAGGCAGACACTTAGCTCCTGTGAGAGAACGTGGGCTCAGTGTGGTAGGCTCTCCAGTCTTCTTAGAGAAGCTGGACACTGGAATGTGATGTAAATTTTTCCCATTAAAAAAAAAAAATCCCAAAGCCAAAGACAACACAGTCAGAAGCTGGACTGAGTCCTGAAGTGGCTAGTTTGAGACCAAGCACCAAGAACTCAGGCAGGGCTTGGAGTCAGATGTCAAGGGTTCAAATCCCAGCTCAGAGTGACTCTGGGTAAGTGAATTCACCGCTCAGGGCCTCAGTTTCCTGTTCTGTAAAATGTGGGCACAGCGGCGGGGCGAAGCCTCAGCAGGCTGTCTCGTGCAAGGTGCACAGTGCCATGTGGGCGCTGCTGAGGATACCGGGTTACTGTTGTCCAGTCTTAGGCGGTTGAGGGTCATTAATCATGACCTCCTGGAGAAGAAAGTCTTTGGACGATGGGATTTTGAGAAGATGGTGAGGGCGGAAGTCAAGGCAAGGACAGACACAGCGGAAGGATCATCTGACCGCACGCGAGCTGCTTCTCTCTGGACCTCAGTTTCCCCACATGTGCATGAAGGAGGGCTGCGGCGGAAGGCTGGGGACTGATGACTCTGATACCTTATATCCAAAGACAGTGGTTTTGGCAACCTGCAAGTGGGACAGCTCACCTGGTCCAGCCCCCCATCACCCCCATCCCAGGGGCAGAAACTCATAGTCTCCTCACCCATACGGCTGAGGCTGATGGTGCCTGTTTTGGGAGCAGAAACAACCCACGCTGGTGTGAGAGATGAATGGTGTTGGAGATTCAATTTAGATTAAAGGGCATCTCACCATTAAAAAATGAAATCCTGTGTCAAATATCGCTGGACAAAGCCAGCAGAGGCCTTGAAAATTCAGAAACACAAATGGCTGGGAATTGATGTCAGAGGCTGTGTGGAGCTCAGGTTTCTTTTTGTGCAAGAGGCAGAGGAAAGAGCACTCGGGAAGGTTTGTGGGTGAACTTGGGAAAAACTCAGTTTTCTCATTAATAAAAATGTGAACAAAATAACTTCGAGGCTGTGGTGAGCCACGCACAGAGGAATGGCTGGGAAAGCTGGCTGTGAACTGTGAAGGCAACTTAAGTGTGTTTTCACGGTAAAAAAAAAAAAAAAAAAAAAAGCAAAACACCCCAGGATGTGTCCACAGTCTTCTACAGGAGTCAGCATTTTTGTTCTACTAATTAAAACATCTCCTTGTCCTTTCCTGGTGACATCTGTCACTCACCCACACATTTACGGGACATCCCTCCTATGCCCTGTTTTGGCTCCTGCGGGTCAGGTGCTGAGTGACACCCACCCTTTGCTGCCACGATCTTTTGGACACTGAGTCCACCCCACCCTACAAGAGGCCATCGGTGCCAGTGCACGGCAGGCCCTCAGGAGACCTCCCTCCCTCACCTGCCTCACTGGGGACCGGACACCGGGGTGTGGATGCTGAGGCCGCCCAGAGGCCCCTGCGCACACAGGTGGCCATGTGCCACCTGTAAGAGCCTTGTAGCAAGCCTGAGCTCAGCACTACATCTTTGAGAAAACAGCCCAAGCCATGGCATCCCTGTGGTCTGCAACTACATCCTTCTAGGCAGTAAGTTCTGAACAGACTCGATGGCGCTCGTGCAGCACGCCCAGCAGGCTGTACAGCACCAGGAGTTCACAATCACATCAGCTGATGGTCCCTGAGCGGCAGGAGGCGGGGTGAGAGGTTTCTCTGATACGTCACGGCTCTGGGGCGGGGGGGGGGGGATTCTCTCATAATCACAGGTGATGACATGGAGGCAGCATTTACTGGTTCATGGGCTCAAACACAGACCTGGCGTCCAGCAACATGCAGGGCTGGCTGGAGTGGCACACAGCTGTGGACACGGCGTTTGATGCTGACATGAACGCACATAACCATAGCCTCAGCCAGTTTCTCGGTAACACGTGGACTTGATGCCACTAGTTTATGTGCGCACACGTGGACCTGGCACAAAATGGGACCAGCCACTTGTGAGCACCACAGACACAGTGTCCCTCTCATCATCATGATACATGTGGACTTAAATTTCTCTGCTGATTTAAATCCATCACTTGTCTTTTTTCTCCAAGTGTGGCTGTGTTTCCACCTTTATCGCCACTGTATGAATTGCTAGACTCCTGAAACCTCTCAGCTCATGGCTCCAGAATTTCTGAGATGTCATCATGAAAGGAACTTCCCTATCTGTCCAGGAGGGGGCGCTCTGCAGAGCAGCAGCTTTCAGAAGCAGAACTTCCAGTCTCAACCCTGCCCCTTACTGAGAACTTGCACAAGCGGTACCCCCTCTTAGAACGTCAGTTTCCTCATCTGCAAATTGGGGCAGAGGGACAATCCTCTGCTCTGCCTGCTGCGGTGAAGATGAAAGGAGGTGCAATATGGGAAGTAGGTGTCCAGAATCTGGGCAGAAAAGCTGTGTGAACTCAAATGCTCCCCTGACATGGCATTGCCCACAGTGGTAGAGCATTCATGTCTTTTCATTGTTCTGTGACCTGGAGTGACCCCTTTTAGGGGTGCAGGACCAACCCCGCCCCCATTCCCCCCACCACCCTGGGGCTGCAGAGGGGCACTAAATGCTCATGTTAAGTGCTCTCAGGTCATCATCACTTTACACACGCGGCTTGCATTCACCTCTCCCGGCCGTTGTATAAGATAAGGACTATAAACTCCATCTCATGGATGGAAAAACGGAGGTTCAGAGAGGTGGTGTGACTTGCTCTGGGTCATACAACTAAAGCTGGGAATGTGGACCTAGGTCTCTGAAGCTCCAAAGTTGTACAATTTCCACATCGTGCCAGGACACCTCTTTCAAGGCCCAGCACCGAACAGCAGACAACTCCACCACGCTCCTTGTTCTTGAGACAGCCTTTAGCTATAAACAGGGACTTGGCAATAGATAAGCACAAGCTCCTGGGATGCCAAGCACCTGAAGAAGATGGGAAAACTTATTCACCAGGCAGTGTGTTGCTATATATTTGCGTTGTCGCTGCGGTGTGGGTTCCTTCATTAGCATGAATAAAAGTCTTATATTTTGAAAGGAAAAAAAAACCCCACCAGCCCTTCAAAAGCTACCACATTTACAGAAAAAGGCATTTCTGTCTTTGGAAAGCGAGTGGGCTAAATAAACTGTGGTGCATTCAGTCCATAAAATACTATGCAACAGTTATGAAAAAATGCAATCCACGTGTATGTATTAACCTAGAAGTTCCGCCAAGTCAAACCGAGAGAAAAAAACAAGTTGCAGAGCAATGTGTATAGTCTGACTTTTAGATAAAACAGTTTACATTTTCTCTGGGTACATGTATATGTTAAATGTACAGCAAAGGGTCTATAAGGATCTGCTCCAAATCCATGAAGGTAGAACATCTGCAGAGGAAAAGGGAGCTCTGATTGGCTGCAGGGGTCCAGGGGATTCTAGCTTTGAATGAAATATTTTGATTTTAACCCGGAGAATAAGTATTTATGTTTTATTTGAATGATTCAAAGTTTCATTTAAAGGGGGAAATCAATATGTCCTGTGAGAACATACGAGTTTATTTCTGTAGAACTTTTGGATGTGCACTTGGGGACAAATATTCCTGGGTTAAAATCTGGGCTTTTATCACTTGCTGTGTGTACCTCTGCCCAAAGAAATACATAGTTGAAATGCAACCACTCCCCTTTACAGCTTGAACATTAATCCAGGAGGACTTTGGTAGCCATCTCCACGCTGCCATCCTCAATCTATTCCCCACTTAGAGGTCAGATGGATGTTTTAAAAGGGTCAAGTGGGCATTGTTGTGGCCGTGGCGTAGGCCAGCGGCTACAGCTCCAATTCAACCCCTAGCCTGGAAACCTCCATATGCTGCAGCTGTGGCCCTAAAAAGAAAAAAAAAAAAAAGTGTCAGGTGCACTGTGTGAATGTCAGGCCCTTGCTGAAGATGCTCCAGGGGCTTCCAGTGCACACACAGAATAGATCCCCTCTCCTTGCCAAGATCTGGAAGGCCTTGTACAGTGAGGCCCCTGCTTGCTTCTGAAGTCTTACTGCCCCCTCCCACCACTAATGCTCCAGTGCTACCAGCCTTTTTAGTGTGGCTTCAACAAAAGTGCTCTTCGGCCTCAGCGTCTTTGCACATGCTGGTCCCTCTGCCTGGTACGCTCTCCCCCCCGCCCTTTTGCATTCAACTTGGCTGAACCTCTCTCCCCCACAGGCTGAACCCCTTTTGAATGTTTTCATAACTCACTGAACACACCTTTCATGTTTATTATTATTTGAATAATAACGAAATTGGTTTTTCTTTTCTTTTTTGCTTTTTTACTTTTTAGGGCTGCATGTATGGAAGTTCCCAGGCTAGGGGTCGAATCAAGAGCTGCACCTGTCGGCCTACACAACAGCCACAGCAATGTAGGATCCAAACCGCGTCTGCGACCTACACCACAGCTCACGGCAACATCTGATCCTTAACCCACTGAGCGAGGCCAGGGATCCAACCTGCATCCTCGTGGACACTAGTCGGGTTTGTTAGCATTGAGCCACAACAGGAACTCCCGGAACTGTTTTTCTTAATGTTGGACTCCCCCTCACTCAAAGGACTATGAGGCCAGGGACTGCATCTGCCTTGGGCTGATACACAGGAGCTGTTCAATAATCATATGCATAGGGGAAGAAAGCAGGTGTGGAGGTCACACCGCTCATCTCCAAAGCAATGTCTGCTCTGAGGTATTTTCAGGCTGAGGACGGGGTGGGGGTGGTGCAGGGGGACACTCGGGGTCTCCTCTGTGTCCAAGGCCATGGCCTGCTCTGTCGTTCTTGCTGACGGGAGAGACTGTTTGCTCAGACCTCACCCCCCAAAGGGAGTTGTTGAGGAAACACACATCTCCAGCCTCAGCCTCACCCTGGGGCGCCGCTCACACTTTCCACTTAGGTGCCTGCAGTTCCTGGGGGAAAAGGCCGCTGAGATTCTACACCTGACAGACAGGCCGGCGAGGTAAGGAGGGGCTTTGCTTCTTGGACGGCAGCCCCTTCCACTCCTCAGAAAGGCAGCTCTGTGGAGGATCAGGAGGCATCTCTTAGAAACAAATTCGCCCTCGGGATGAAAGAATTCTTGGGGGGACGGGAAAGGGGGAGGGGGAAGTGGAAGGTGGTGTGACAGTTTATGGAACAAATCACAAACCCATGAAGACCCTAGAAAGGAGAGAGTAACTCCCTTGTAAGAGTTGTTTTAGGAAGCAGGGCCTCATCTCTGACCTTGTTTGGGCTTCAAGACTCTGCAAAGCGTGTACTAAGAGGTCTGTGTTACAGATGACGAAACTGTGGTTCACGGAGTTCAGGGACGGACCCAAGTTCACATACCGAATCCTCAAAACAGTGACGACACCCCTGGTTACCCCGTGACATCACTTTATTTCCCTCATTTTACAGATGGGGAAATGGAGGCACGGAGACATCAAAGGCTGGAGAGGCATTATGAATAGCCCCATTTCACAGATGAGGAAACTAAGGCATGGAGAGGGGAGAAAGTTCTCCCCAAGGAGAACCCTTTTTTTTTTTTTTTGCTTTTTAGGGCTGCACCTATGGCACACAGAGCTTCCCAGGCTAGGGGTCCAATTGGAGCTGCAGCCGCCAGCCTATGCCACAGCCATAGCAACGCAGGATCTGAGCGGCATCTGTGACCCACACTGTACCTCATGGCAACCGGATCCTCAACCCACTGAGTGAGGCCAGGGTTTGAACCCAAGTCCTCATGGATACTAGTCAGATTCATTTCTGCTGCGCCACCACAGGAACTCCCCAAGGCGAACCCTTGAGTGCACCGCGATTGCGCTCCGGACTGGCCACGCCAGCACTCTCCCTCCTTCGAGAGGAATGTTTCAGAGCCTTGAACCCTGACATGCTCCTTGTACCTGGGTCACCTGGAAGGTTCTGATCACCTGGGAGGCTGTAGAGCTGGAGGCTTAAGGAGTCTGTGGACCCGAGCTGGAATCCTAGCTCTGTCACCTTCTAGCTATGTGACCTTAAACAAGTTCCATAAGCAGTCGTGGACCTCAGTTTCCTCATCTGTTCAAGGGGGATGAGAGGTACCCATTTCCTCGGGTAATGCCCATAATGCACTCAGCACAGCACTCGATGCAGGGAAATACCTCGATGAATAGACCATCATCTGTACTATTATTATCTCCTAAGGAGCTGTGGCATCTGTGTGCCCAGGGCCACAGCGCCTTGGTCCCCCATGGCTCCCAGCTACAGCCATGGTGTGGAGCTCAGGAGCACCCTGGCCACACCCTCCCCGTGCCCACCAAGTCTGCTTTCTGCCTCAGGGCTCTTCCTGCAGCTGGGGGTTCACTAGATGCCCCCAAGCGGGGCGCCCCCAAGTGCCAGGAGTTCCCGAGACCACACCTGGCAGGAGCTGGGAGTCAGGATAGATGCTCCAGCCTGCCATCCTTGGAAGGACAATTCTGAGATGCATCCTACACGTTCCCTGCAAAGGTCACCGCGCCTGAGCCCCGGTCAGCTGCAGCAGTAACCAACTAGCCAGCACACCTCCTACAGGCATTTCTCTCTTCCTTGCTGTCCTTTCCATGCTCTCTCACTCCTGAGATGATTCCCCAACAATCCACCTGCACCCCATCCTCGACTTCTGCTCTTCTTTGGGGAAACCCAAACAAGGACAGGTCTGTGGGCAGAGAGTGTGTGACAAACAGAGCCCTGGGGTCTGGTGTCCCATCTTGATTGTCCTCCAACCACTGGCCCTGGGGCCTTGCTGGGTCTCCGCTTCCCTTCAAGTGAGGGGCCTGGATTAGCCCTCCCTAAGGGCCCTTTTGCTCAAAAATTCTGAGGTCCTCCTGCACTCATCTCTTGTAACTGTATCATTCATTCATGAAGCCATTAAGCTTTTATGAGGGACCTTCTAAGGCTTCTGGGTCAGCCTGTGGCCTTGCCTCCAGGGGAGGTACCTCCAACTGAGGGAGGGGTGAGCCTGCCACGTGGTGGGGGGGCACACTGGTACAGGGCACCTCACCGACCACATCACTTGGTGGCAAACCTCGTCTCTTCTTGCTCTGCTGCGCCTGGCTGCCCTTCTGGCCTTCATTTCCTGGTGGTGGGGTGGTCACAGCACCCTCTTCAGGAAGCCACCCCTGATCAGTCCCACCCTGATCTAAAGGCCCCTCTACACTGCTCATCCACCGTGGAAGTTAGGGAGCGGTCTTTTTTTTTTTTTTTTAAATAATGATTTTAATTTTTTCCATTATAACTGGTTTACAGTGTTCGTCAATTTTCTGCTGCACAGCAAGGTGACTCGGTCACACATACACGTATATATTCTTTTTCTCACATTATCATGCTCCATCACAAGTGACCAGACAGAGTTCCCAGTGCTATCCAGCGGGATCCCACTGCTTATCCATTCCAAAGGCTATGGTTTGCATCTATTAACCCAAATTTCCAGTCCCTCCCACTCCTTCCCCCTCCCTCTTGGCAACCACAAGTCTGTTTGGAGTGGTATCTTAACTGACTCCTGGGAATACTTCACTTTGAGCTCCTGAAAGGCAAGGCCTGTGCCATTTCACTTTGCATCCTTGGTTACGGCTGGTAGACAGGAACCCCTGGCTATGTGTTTGTGGAGGGAGGGGAGAGGGAGGGGGAAGGAAGGGTGGAGGGAAGAAGGGGGGGAGCCATTGCCTGTGACAGCATTTGGGGCTATAATGCGCAATCATAACATACACACACACACGACCCTCAGGTTAAATCACCCATCCTCGCCGTCGTCAAGGCAACACCAAGTGCTGATTCTGTGTCAAGTTCTCTGCCAACCACGCTCACCTCTACAAACGCATTTAATCCTCCAAGTGGCCCCTTGCGGGAGATACCATCACCATCCGGTTTGACGCACACCTAGGAAGGGACAGAGCTAGAATGGAGCCCAGGGAAGCTGGCTCAGGTCCTGTTCTGAACTAGTACATGTGTGCCCTCTTTTGTTCGCTCAGGAAACTGTGACCGGGCATCCCCCTGCGCCAGCACCCCACCAAGCACTGGCCAGACACTGCTGAGCAGAAATATCACTTCCCACCTGGAGGCCTAGCCGTGCAGTGCTGTAGCCATGCACTGCCGCAGCGTCTTCTGGGGGTGTGCGAGACACGCACCCCGTTAGGAACTGTGTGGTCACAACCTGCGATGACTAACTGTGACTCTGTCTGTTCCACTTTCCATAGCTGTGTGGCCTGGGGCAAGTCACCACCTTCTCTGGGCCTCTTGGGCTACAAAATGGGGACAGCCTGCAAGACCCCAGAAGCCTGACTGAGAGGGTAATGTGAGGAATGCCCGGCGTGCAGTGCTTGGCATAGAGTGGGCACTGATAATTATCCTCCAGTTGTACTGGATAAAGGACCTCAACTCCTTAAGGCCAATAGCCTTGTGACGATGCTCCATGGAGGAGGAAACCGAGGCTCAGGGTGGTGAAGTGACTCGTTCGATGGCATGCAGCTATTAGTGGCATAACCAGGACTAGAACCCGGGTCTTGGGACACCAAATCCCACGTTCTGCTGCTCCTTGACGCAGACTGTGCTCTGTGACAGGGGCTCTTTTGGGAATGGCCGAGCATTTGCACATGAACCTACCACTGGTGTCAATATGTAACCACACACGGTTGGCACTTTTGTAATTTAAATATGTCATGTGTCTCTCTCATAACTTGACAGAGGCCACCACTGTCACTACCCATATAACAGCGAGGGGTCAGCACTGCTTTCCTCTTAGGCGCTGGCTACTCCCCTCACTCAGGGGGGTGGCATGGTGAGGGGTGCAGCTCTGGGCTTGTAAAGATGCTGGTCCGACCAAGGCTCACGCTCACAGGAGAGCACGGTGACCGCTGGGAAGACACACTCAGTGACTCCCGCTGGGGCAGCCACAGTCATCACCATATCCATCTCCTGACTGGTGGCAGAGCCCAGTCAGGTCTCTCTAGAAATCTGCCACATTCTCTCTGAAAAGTTTAATTTACAAATGAGTTCTCTGGGGAGGGAGTGTGCTTACTTTTCTTTTTTTCTTTGGTCTTTTTAGGGCTGCACCCGAGGCACGTGGAAGTACCCAGGCTAGCGGTTGAATTGGAGCTATAGTCACTGGCCTACACCACAGCCGCACCAATGCAGAATCTGAGTTGCATCCATGACTTATGCCAAGGCTTGCGGCAACGCTGGATGCTTGACCCACTGAGCAAGGCCAGGGATCGAACCCACATCCTCATGGATACTAGTTGGGTTCGTTACCACTGAGCCACAATGGGAATTTCCTTTAGCAAGCTTCATGCAGTTTTGCTAACTCTGAACACAGAGAAGTTGCCTGTGTCTGCTTCTGGGAGCCTGGTTCTTGTGTTGCTTGAGGGCCCACAGGTCCCTGGCCAACTCGGCATGGCTGGTCCTGCTGGGAGGCGAGCCCACCCTCCTCTGGGGGAGAAGGGACGGGTACTCTGCTGACCAGCCATGCCCCAGCTCTTCCTAGGTTAGAGGCAGGGATGCTGGAAGGCCAACTATGATGCTTTCTTGATGCCTGAAAGGTGACAGTCATCTTCCAGCTCTTTCTCCAGCTGTTAAGCTGACTGTGGAGGAAGAAGGGTGTCTGGGCCTGGTCCCTGGTGAAACCACAGTTGGCCCTGAGACCGGCCCTTGCCCAACTTTGCTAGACTGTGAATTCCGTGGTGGGGGCTGTCCTGTTATCTCAAATAGAGCCCAGCACATGGTAGGTACTCATGAAACAGGAGCAACCTGAACAGCTGGCAGACTATAGAGCCTACACGAGGAGAAAAGCACGGTCTGTAGACTCTTTGCCAAATGATAAAACTGAAGTCAGTTGAGAATAGTTAGGCTTTTCAGGGAAGTTATCAGACTGTACCCTCAGAATATTGTTCTTCAGAAGGATGGATGCTTTGTCACTAATTGGGATGAATGAGTAATAAATAGCTGGGTGATTCTGCTTAAAGAAAGAGTTTGTTTAAAACAAGTTTAAGTGTTTAAACTCTGTAAGCCTTTAAAATCTTTCTTGAAAAGAGTGTTTAAAGATTTACAAAGTTCATGATTCTGACGTGGACCTCAAGTGGTGTACACTTGACCTTAACTTCGAGGCCTCTGCTCCCACCTCTGCTCCTTCATTATCCATCTCCCTCTTGGGGCTTTCAGCGAGTGACCACTCTGAAGGCTCCCCTTGCCTCTCCTAGGACAGGGGAAAAGAGAAGTTTCATCTTGCAAGTCAACTATGATTGATCAGCAGGGGCTACCTGGAGTTGAGTTTGAGGAGTCCGAGTATGGGGATTGATTAGTGATGTCTGCCACAGACATGGGAGTTCCCATTGTGACTCAGCGCTAAGGAACCCAACTAGTATCATGAGGACGCAGGCTTGATCCCTGGTCCTGCTCAGTGGGTCGGGAATCCAGTGTTGCCATGAGCTGTGGTGTAGGTCACAGATGTGGCTCGGATCTGGCATTGCTGTGGCTGTGGCGTAGGCTGGCGGCTACAGCTCCAATTAGACCACTAGCCTGGGAACCTCTGTATGCCGAGGGTGTGGCCCTAAAAAGCAAAAAACTGGGAATGTGGATGGTACCTCCCTCATGGCTTGCTGTGAGGATACAATGAGTTAATGTTTGTTAATGTGCTTAGAACAGTGTTTGGGACATGGTAAAGTTGTGGGCCACTATTATGGTCATAAAGGACTTTCCTTACATATTGGGATAGATCTCTCTCTCTATTTTTCCTTTGGGCCTGAATCCAGTTAATGTTTGTTTGGAATTGTCACCATCTCTTGCCTGCACTTACTTCCCCCCTCCCCCTCACTGTGAGTCCCTGGGGCTCTCCTGCCTGGCTGGGAGGGTTTGGGTCTTGGGGGGTTTACAGAGCGGCGAGGGTGGGTGGACCTGCCATTTCTGACTAGGAAGGATCATCGCCCCACCACTCACTGGGTCACACCTGGTTGCCTAGCAACCAGTAATGCACATCTCTGCCTCCGCTTGCAATTATATGGGGAAACAAAATGTTCCCCATGAACCCTCAAATCACAGTCTATTGAGTTCTGTTCAGCCTGAGGCCAATGAACAAAATCAAAAGGAACAGAACAAAGCAGCAAGGCCTTTGGGGGAGCAGGGCACTGTGCTAGGAGGCTAGGGCTGGGCTTCTGGCCCTGCCAGCCCCTGCTGGCTGGGGGATGTGGAGACCCTCACACAGGTCTGGGTTCAAAAAGTGGCCCTGTCATCTCCTTACTGGATGAGTCATATTTCCTCTTAGTGTCTCTGTCTCTCTTCACCTCCTGGAGTGAGGATCTAGTACGTGCTTTGCAGGCCTGCTGAGCATGGCCTGTTCTCGGCTCCAGTGGCCGCCTCACTTGAGCAGAAACCCCACAGCTCCCCCTTGGACTTCCCCCGAGGCCCCCCGCTCTGAGCCTTTGCCCCCACTCCCACACCTATTCTACAGGGCAGCCTCCCTCTTTCATTCTCCAGCACATCTGGGCCTCCCGAGCCCAGGATCCCAGATGATGGCTGTTATTCCTCCCCAGGCCCTTGCTTATTTCCTCCGCAGCCCTTATTACAATGGGCTATTAATTTTCCATTGGCGTCTGTTCCTGCCACCCACACTCAAGTGGAAGCTCCTCAAGTGCAGTGACAGTTTTGTTCCGTTCACTGCTCTATCTATCCCCAGGGCCAAGAACTATGTCTAGCAAATAGTAAGTGCTCAAGAAATACCTACTGAATGAATGAAGAAATGAAAGAGCTTTTCCAATGCCTAGTGCTTAGTAGGTGCTTGGGAGCCTTCTCACCTTTTTTGTTTCACTTCAGGCTTTTCTACAAAGGGAGTGGCGGATACCCTTATACCCCATAGTGCTTGGTCATGCAGGTACTGGAGGCAATTCTTCCTTAGATCTTTATAGCAAAAGGTAAAAATATCCATTAACTGAGAAACATGCTTAGCATTAAATCGTCACCCCCGGTGCTTTTTCAGGGACAAAGCTTCAGGACACAGCTGACATGTCCCAGGACATGTCCCAAGAGGCTCTGAATTTAAACCCACAAAACAGGGAGAGGAAAAAAACATCTAAGACCTGAGGGTGTCTAGAATATACTCTAGAGGGGGGCTGGGCCAGGTGGGCCTGGATTCCGCTATCACCCCTGCAACCTGTTGGCAAGTGACCTTGGCACATTGTGCCTCAGTTTCCTCATCTGTGAAATGGTGATAATACTGAAAAGAGATGCCGCACATAAAAGGCTAGTGCCCCCCTACCCCCCATAGCACTCAGAACTCAACCTCAAGGCTGGGAGTCACCACAGCCCCAAGGCTGGTCTCCTTCAGCCTCTCTCACCGTGGCTGCCTTCCTTCGTTACTCTGCTGAGGCCGGAAACACGTCTGGCTCCCTGAGATGGTAATTGTTAGGACAATTTAGGAAACCTTTGGGGGCAAAAGAAAAGCTGGCAGTTCCAGATCAAACAGCCAGCTGTCCCGGGAGCCCGTTGTCAGAACATCAGAGGGACGGTTTTGCAGCCTGGCTTCACATTAACTGCTGCAGTCAAAAAACGGATTATTCCAAACCCCGGTGTTCACTCGCCCAACACTTTCTCCTTGTCTGGGTAATTAGATCTCCCAGGACTTCAAGAGGATGCTCGTGGCTTCATGCCAGCTCATGAGTCCTTGAGACTGGCAAGGGGACAGCAGGATGTGCATCTCTGTTAATCAGATCACAGACCCTCCCGGGCTGGCACCCTTCTCTGGGACCCGACCCTAAGTAGGGCTGAAAGGGACCTTTTTTTTTTCACTTACAGAAACAGTGGGAACGCAGGGAAGCTGGCCTGGGGCATGTACTGGGAGGCTGTGGAGACACTGCTGATGGTTTTGGCCAGGGATAGATTCTCTGATATGTCTGTGGTCCCCAGGCTGAGCTGACTGTGGGTTCTGGTCAGGGGGAGGCAGACTAGGGAGCCCTCAACACGCCCACTCACACACACAAATGTTGGATCACTCATGTTTTCATTTATGTAGAATCCCTGCAAGGTGCTGAGGTTTCAGAAGCAAGTGAGACTGCCCTTACCTTCAGTAAACATAGAACCCAAAAATCTAGGACAGTGCCTGCCCATTCACCAGGTAGGCTATAGCTACCTCTCTCAAGTGGAAGGAACTTGAGAAATTTAGCTCTTTAGGTGTTGAGCCAAAATGTGGTGATTTACAAAGCTACCCTATGTGCTCTACAGTTTGCCTCTGCAAGTACTTCCTTTCTTCCTCCCTCCCTCCTTTCTTCCTTCCTCCCTCCCCCTCCTCTCCTTCTTCTCTGTTTTTTTTTTTTTCTCTCTCTCTCCCTCCTTTCCCCTTTCTTTTTTTATGGCCATACCCATGGCATACGGCAGTTCCCAGCCCACAGACTGAATCTAAGCCACAGCTGCAACCTGCATTGCAGCTGCAGCAAAGCCAGATCCTTTTAACCCAGAGCGCCAGGCCAGGGATTGAACCAGTGCCTCTTAAGCAGCCCAAGCCACTGCAGTCTGATTCTTAACCCACTGTTCCACAGCAGGAACTCTTTTTTTTTTTTTTTTTTTTTAAACTGCAGATAGGCTTGCCGAGGATTTCCCCATATGCCTCTTTCTCTGGGATGGTCTCAGTTTGGTGACCACTTTTTCTCACTGAATACTCAGTGGCTTCTTGGAACTCAGCCTCTCCCAGCTGACAGTTCCAGTTCCTAACAGACTAGGGGGCTCTTTTTCTGATACTGTGATTCCCCCAAACATACTCCAGCAAGGAAAGAGGTGGCAGAAGGGGCATAAAGCTGGGAAAGTGGGGAGACCCAAGGACAAGTCCCAGCTGTCGCTCACTTGCTGTGTGACCCACCCAAGTCCACTCTGAGTCTGTCTATTTCTTATAAAATGGGAGGCTGAAAATGCTTGCCTCCCAGGGCAGCCACAATATCAAGAGAGATCATGAAGGTCACAGGGCCTGGCAGAGTACCTGGGATGGACACAGGGCACCTGAAAACACCAGAGAACAGGAGCCCCACCAGAACTCACCCTCAGTGAAGAATGGAAAGCAATTCTCAGGCAGCCGGCATGCCAGTTGAGTCTCAATGTCAATTTCATCTCCACAGGGAAGCCCTCCTTGACTGCCCATCTAAGTTGCCTATTCCCCTACTCACCCTCAAACCCCTTATCCACCTGATATTTTCTTGTCCATTTATTTGTTTTTGCATTTTTGGATGGAATCCTATAAGCTCGGTCAGGGTGGGATCTTTGTTCACTGTTGTATCCCCAGCACGAGGACACCATCTAGCATCAAGTAGGTGCTCAGTAAATGCTTCATTAAAGGATGGATGAGTTAAGGATTAAAGACCTAGATATAAGACCAGATAATATGAAACTCTTAGAGGAAAACATAGGTCAAACACTCTCCGACATAAACGACAGCAACACCTTCTCAGATCTACCTCTTAGAGCAATGACAATAAAAACAATAATAAACAAATGGGACCCAATTAAACTTAAAAGTTTCCAGGAGTTCCCGTTGTGGCACAGCAGTTAACGAATCTGGCTAGGAGCCATGAGGTTGAGGGTTCGATCCCTGGCCTTGCTCAGTGGGTTAAGGATCCGGCGTTGTCGTGAGCTGTGGTGTAGGTCACAGACGCGGCTCGGATCCCGTGTTGCTGTGGCTGTGGTGTTGGCCGGTGGCTAAAGCTCCAATTGGACCCCTAGCCTGGGAATCTCCACATGCTGCGGTGCAGCCCTAAAAAAAAAAAGCGACAAAAAAAGGCAAAAAAAAAAAAACAACTTAAAAGTTTCTGCACAGCAAAGGAAACCCTAAACAAAATAAAAGGCAACCCACAGAATGGGAGAAAATATTCGCAAATGAATCGACTGACAAGGGATTAATCTCCAAAATTTGTAAACACCTCCTACAGCTCAATACCAAAAAAAAACAAACAACCCCATCAAAAGATGGGCAGAAGATCTAAACAGACAATTCTCCAAAGAAGACATAAAGATAGCCAAAAAACACATGAAAATATGTTCAACATCACTCATTATTAGAGAAATGCACATCAAAACCATCATGAGGTACCACCTTACACTGGCCAGAATGGTCATCATCAAAAAGTCTACAAACAATAAATGCTGGAGAGGGTGTGGAGAAAAAGGAACCCTATTACACTGTTGGTGGGAATGTAAATTGGTGCCACCATGGTGGAAAACGGTATGGAGATTCCTCAGAAAACTAAAAATAGAATTACCGTTTGATCCAGTGATCCTACTCCTGGGCATCTATCCAGAGAAAAATATGACTTGAAAAGACACATGTACTCCAGTGTTCACTGCAGCACTCTATACAAAAGCCAAGACATGGAAACAACCTAAATGTCCATCGACAGAGGAGTGGATAAAGAAGAGGTGGTACATATACACAATGGAATATTACTCAGCCATTAAAAAGAAAGAAATAACGGCATTTGCAGCAACATGGATGGACCTAGAAGTTATCATGCTAGGTGAAGTCAGTCAGACGAGGAGATACCAACATCAAATGCTATTGCTTACATATGGAATCTAAAAAAAGGACACAATGAACTTCTTTGCAGAACAGATAATGACTCACAGACTTTGAAAAGCTTACGGTTTCCAAAGGAGACAATTTGGGGGGGTGGGGGGAATGCACTGCAGGTTTGGGATGGAAATGCTATAAAATTGGTTGTGATGATTGTTGTACACCTATAAATGTAATAAAATTCACTGAGTCATTTAAAAAAAGGATGGATGAGTTAATAAGTGAATTCAGTGTTTTTCAGCTAGTGGGTGACATACCCCACCAAAAGTTGTATCACAATTCAGTAGGGTGAGGGGTAGCAAGGGGCAGAGCATTTACAGTCTCAACATTATAATTATTATCACTTATTTTCAGTTACCATCTTTAATTTATTCTAGAACCCCAAATGGGCATTAACAGAGTGCCAAGCTCTGTAACTTTAAAGAAAACCGTGTGTTTCTATGGGCTGGTGACTCCCATCTCCTGTGGGCCTGGCAGCCTGTCCTCAAGGACCCTGCCACAGGGTGTGGCTGGACCACGCCAGGCCTGCAGCCTACAGTGAGAGGTTTAGATTTCAACAGCAGTAGCAGACACTGGGTGTTGAGTACATGCTGACTCATACTTCAGTTTACTCTGGCCACAGCGGGGAGAGGAGCTTGGAGGAGGACAGGATGAAAAAGGGAGGGATTTATACATCCATTATTCACACAGCTCTGTGGTAGGCATATCTAAATTCACTTTTCAGATGAGGAAACTGAAGCTCAGAGAGGGCAGGTGATTCACTGAGGTCACACAGTGAGTAAATAGAGGAGCTGACGCTGGACCCTCAGTTGGTGTTCTCTGTTGAGGCCCTGCCAAACGGCTCTAGGGCTGGCAGCCTCCACCCCCTGGCTCTGGGATTCTGGGCTTATCTTTTATAGCCCATGAGGCCCAGCCCAGGGGTGCTTAAGGAGGTTGCTGGCCAGAAGGAGGCAGATGAGTGAGGCATGGAAATCAGGATCAAGTTTTCAGCCGCCCCATCAGCAGATTAGGTGCCTGCCTGCCCCCCTCCCTGGCCCTTCTCTCTCATATTGGAGCCTGAGCTACTATGTGCTTTAGAGCAACTGAAAATCCCCAGGCTTCTGGGCCAGAGTCCTGGTGCTGCTCTGTGGGGAGCAGGGAGTCCTGGGGACACCTCTCCCAGACCCCCTTGACAGATGGTTAATGCACAAAATGTGGCCTCATCCAAGCCCAAGCTTTTACTCCCACAGCTGTATGACTTGGACAAGTCAGCCACCCTTCTGTGCCTCAGTTTCCTCATCTGCAAAATAGGGATAAAATGGCATCCTGGCGTGCTGCTCAGTGCAAGGCTGTCACCGACTTGGCTCTTTGCACAGGACAGACCGCTTTCCCCCAGGCTTCTCCCTACATGCTGGCCAGAAGACGATCCCACTAAGGGGCAGCAGAGGAGGTCAGGTTCTGGGGTCGGGGCTGGCCACCTGTGGCCATGAGCCAGGGACATGCAGCCACAAGAGAGACCTTGTATCCTCCTGGAAGGTCAGTGGGGCTCCCCGTAAACCAGGGACCCATGGGGCTTAGGATGCTCACTCTGGCTATAAATTTGAGATTATGTCTAAGCCTTCAGGGGCACCACCCTTATATCTGGGCCACTGTAGCCCCTGAGGGTCCCCATTTGCCCTCATCCACCTGCAGAGCTACTGAGAAGACTCTGCCTAAAGTGCTCCCCCTGGGGGGATCTACTCTCAGGAGAACATGCAGGGTGGGCTCAGGCAGTGTGATGGGGGTTGAGTTCATTTCCCTCCCTCGCTGGAGAAGGGCGGGGCCGGCCTGGGTGGGCTGTGCAGGTGGCCGTGGCCGTGCTGAGCCCCTGATTCTCTCCTGGCTGGGTCCTTCTGTTCACTGTTCTCAGGCTCAAGCCCTGGATTCCCTTTGAAGTCTCTGGGACTTGAAGCAACGAAGATATTTAAAAACAAAGAATAAAAAAGATATCATAAAAGAAAAGAAAAAAAAAGGAAGCAAAACAAAGGCAGGTGTTGGGCTTCGGCCGTCCAGTGGCATTCCTTTTTCCTTCTGGGAAGGTAGGTCTCCCCCACTGGGAGGCTGTCAATCAAGACGCTCCCCTTTCCCAGCCTAAGGGCCTTGGGCCTGTGACCAAGCCAGGCCACGCGCATGCTCTCTCCTTGGACTGGGAACCCGTGATGCACCGGGGCCAGCTCCCATCTGCCTGTGAGACCCGATTTTTAAATATTCAGGTATTTTTTGCCACCTGGTTGCTAGAAGCGGCCATCACTAGAATTAAATGATACAAGCTTACAATTTATATAAATTATATTTTAAAAGACACCACATACCCCATACACATGCCTTCCTCATCATTCTACTACATTCGCGATGCTCTCTTTCTCTTGACTCGAGTGCCCTGAATCCGCATGGTAGAGACACCCTCTAAGGTGCTGGTGAGCACCCTGTCTCGGCTCTGCATTTAAAGCCATTGTGCTGGTGACACGGCGGAAGTCAGCACACATGAGGGACAAGGACTCCCTCCCAACCCAGAGGGCAGCGTGTTGAATGTTTGCCAGCACAGTGCTGCCTGGAATCCTGAGCCATTCGAGGACCCAAAGCAGCCAGAGCAGATCTCCCCCACCCCCCACATTCCCCAAAGGGACATCTGTTTGGTGAGTCATGCCACCCATCCCTGCAGAGTCCAGCTTCCCTCCGGAAAACTGAGCTGGGTTTTCCAGCCTCTGCAGTGGCATGGGGCGACCACGCCCGTTCTGCCCTGGGATCCACATTACGCTGTCCAGAAGGCTTCCGTGGCCTACAACCAGCGTGCCTTGGCCGACCCACCTTACTATGACATCCCCATCAACTTGGAAAGAGAAGCTGCAAGAAAAACCATCACCCTTAATCTCACCCGTAGCCCCAGCACTGGCACGTTCTTTGTGTTTCCATCCAGCCTTTTGGCCCTGGCATCTGTTTCTATGGAGTTGTTGCCGTGTGCCCTGCTAAACCTTGCTTTTATCACATCCCATCATTTCACGAGCCTCACCCACATTGCTTTGTATTCTCGGTAACCATTTCCCACAATGTTCCATCAGGCACATGGAGAAGCTGGAGGGGAGTGGAGTCAATTGCTCTCCTAATTACTGTAGAAATTACTCAAAAAAGAAAACCACACAGGGATGTGGTTAAAAAAATGCTGGGACTGTGGGCCTGGAGATCTGAGTTTTCATTTGATTCTGCGCCAGATGGCTCTGTGAACTAACGTCCCCTCTCCGGGCCTCAGAGTCTTAACCCTATAATGTAAATAATGATGACGGTAGTGATAAGAGTAATAGTAATCATAGCAGCTTCCATTCCCTGCAGGCTCCCTGCCCTGAGCTGTGTGTTCTTACTCTCACCAGCTCATTTATTCCTTACAACAGATCACGAATAAGTACTATTTCACAGACGAGTAAACAGGTTTGAGAGATGAAGTCACTTGCCTGGCACAGCGCAGCTAGCAAGGAAGTGGCGCTGCTGGGATCAGACCCAGGACACCTGCTGCTTGAGGCTCGGGCTGCTGATACTTCTTAAAGCCCGCTGTGTGATGCGTTCTCAAAGACGCACGTGTCTCCACAGGAGAGTGCTCGCCTGCCCTCACCACGGTCCTCATCTGTTCCCATGTATGGCCTCACTTTGTTGGGGAGAAACTGTGGCTCCAAGCACAGTAGTGCTTGTCTCAAGTGAGAATGTTCCGGGTGCAGTGAGGTCCACCTGCTGAAGTTCCAAGCCCTGAAACCTCAGAATGTGACTATAGAGAGTCACTGCAGGGGCGAGTATTTGCTCAATTAAGATGAGGTCTTGAGGGCGAGCCCTGATCCAGTATGACTGGCATCCTTATGTGGAGGAAATGTGCTTTCAGAGACAGACAGACACACACACACAGAGGGGAGACGACGTGAAGACACGGGGAGAAGACAGCCGCCCACGAGGTAAGGCGGGAGGCCTGGGCAGATGCTCCCCCACAGCCTCAGGAGGAACCAGCCCTGCCCACATCCTGATCCCAGATTCCCAACCTCCAGGACTGGGGGACAAGACATTTCTGCTGGTTAAGCCACTGGTTCAGCTTGTGGTCCATTGCTGTATGCAGCAGCCAGGCATAGATGGAGGAGAGCTGAGGTTTGGGGTGGGGTGGGGAGGCTATGATGGGGGCAGGGAAGAGGGATGGCCCTCTCCATCAAGTGCAGGATGACTTGGGACCTGGCCCTGGGTCAGGACCTCACACACTGTCCACCGGGGCAGGTCCCTTCCCTCGTGAGCCTCAGTACACCCTGGGATTGCTGGATGAGATGGTCCCTGAGAGCCATTCCAGACCTGCGGTCCCATGGGTCTCTGAGTCCCTCAGACTCTTGTCCCATGTGCCCTGACCCGACAGAGCTAGTGTGTATGCAGGCAGCCTCAGAGAATTCTCCAGTCTGCTGTCTGTCCAGCAGAGGTTTCTCCAGAGCTCAGGCAGCAGCGGGTTCCCAGGGTTACTACTCCTTCTCTGTCCTCCTTGGACATGTCTCCAGCCCCTGCCCTAGGAACTCTTAAGTCTAACTGATTGCCTGGCCAGTGTTAAACACCCTGATCACATCCTACCTGCAAGTGACAGGCTCCTTCTAACTCTCTGACTTTTCCTGCTTTGCTGGTTGCCTGCTCCTTTAGCCGCTGGTGTTCCCTAAAGACTCGTGCTTGATGGACACCCCAGGCGAATGATGAGCACCCCAGAGTGCTCATCCCTGCACATTTATCCAGAGTACTCTGTGCCAGGCATCGTTCTAGGTGCTGGGACACAGCAAGGAACAACATGGGCCCAGCCCTCTACCCATCCCCCACTCCACCTCCGCACAGGTTTGGGACTTGTTAGCAGAGGCAGGACTTCTCTTTAGGCGGCATCTTTGTCTGCCTCCAGAACTGCTGTCCTAGCCCTGGACCCCAAGGAGGCAGGGTGCCCAGCACAGACCCTTCATTTCACCCCAACCTTGCTCCTCTCCTTGCTGGGTCATCTCTACCACAAGCAGCCAGCTACTGCCTCGAAAACTGAGTCTGCATAATACTTTCTTGCCTTTGACCACATATCACAGGCTCTGTCCTGCTGCTCGGCTTCCTCCTCTCTATCACCACCCCTGGCTGGGCCCAGCCCTGTCCCTCTCTCCCCGCTGGCTTTATTTCCTGGGCTATCTCCCCATCCAACCCAAACTCACGGCTGTTAGACCAACTATCTTAGCCGCAGTGCTCCTCTGCTCAACAAGCTTCAAGAGCTCCCTCCTACCTCTCAATTTAAGCCCAAACTTTTTGGCTTAACATTCAGCATCATAGTATGGGCTCTGGAATTGCCTGCTTGGGTTTGAATTCCTCCACTTATTAGCCGAGTGGCCAGGGGCAAGTCATTGGATTTCTCTGTGCCTCAGTTTCTTTCTTTTCTTTTCTTTCTTTTTTTTTTTTTTGTAATTTAGTCCTTTTATGGCCGCACCTGCGGCATACGGAGGTTCCCAGGCTAGGGGTCTAATCGGAGCTATAGCCGCCGACCTAAGCCAGAGCCACAGCAACACCAGATCCGAGCTGCGTCTGCGACCTACACCACAGCTCACAGCAACGCCGGATCCTTAACCCACTGAGCGAGGTCAGGGATCGAACCTGCAACCTCATGGTTCCTAATCAGATTTGTTTCCACTGCGCCACGACAGGAACTCCCTCAGTTTCTTTATTTGTAAAAATGGGGATACCACTAGCGCCCACCCCAGAGGTTGGCTGAGAGGATTAAATAAGGAAATAACGTACATAAAGCTCTTAGGACAGCGTCTGGTGCAACTCTAATGTTCAGTTACTCCTTTTTTCTTTTTAGGGCCTCATCTGCAGCACATGGACGTTCTTGGGCTAGGGGCTGAACTGGAGCAGCAGCTGCCGGCTTACGCCACAGCCAGAGCCTTAACCCACGGAGTAAGGGCAAGGACTGAACCAGCATCCTCATGGATACTACTTGGGTTCTTAACCCACTGAGCCACAATGGGAATGCCTCAGTTACTCTTAGTATCACTACGGCCATGGCTCTGACCTCCAAGCCCCAGGCAAACAGAACAACTGGCTCTTCCTTTTACCTACCATTCTCCTCTGCCTCTGTCCACACTTTTCACTCTACCTAGAGCTCCCTTCTCCACGGCAAACCCTGCCTTTCTTTCAACATCTTGCTCAAATACTGGCTCTTCTACGCAGCCCTCCCAGATCCCTTGGTGGGAAGGGATAGATTCTGCTCCTTGACCCCCTTGCGTTTTGTTCAAAGCTATCCTACAGAAAAAGCAGTCTTCTCTGCTCAGGGACAGTCCCTGGAATCATCTGCCAGGGCACAGAAATTTCTAGGAGGCCTCCCTTTAGGGTGGAGGCTGACGCTGGCAGGTGGGTCCAAGGGAACCATCTATGGAGGCACTAATTTCCACTGACTATAAATAACTGTGGGTCTGAAACCACAGCAGGTCCTGGATTGTGCCAGGGAGAGTAAGACAATCGTTGTGGCTTGAGTGGGGCCTGCATAAATAACTCACCTGCCCTGTCGCGGCCTCTCATGTGACAGGCAGGCCTGGAGGGACAGGCTGCTTCAGCGCTCTTGAGCTTCATAGGACCTGGGCTGGGTGGACAACTGAGGTCACCCTGATGCCAAAGGTGGTCTAGTCTGCAGCTACCAGCTAGCATCTCTAGCCCCTCAGCCTACTTGAAAGATGAAGAAACCAAGACTCAGGGAGGCAAAATAATCAGAGATTGGTGTCCATGGCCCTGGGCTTCTGGAGCCAGTAACCTACTGCCCAGGGACACCCATGGGCCTTTGGAAGCCAGTGAAAGCAAGACCCTGAAGCTGGCTGGTAGGAAAGCTGGGCGGGGGCTTGGGGAAAAGGGTCAAGGGCACTGCCCCACCCGGGTTGTGGCGGGGCTTCAGGCACACCCCAAGGATGTGATGTTAGCTTCTTTCAAGGGAAGGGGGGATCTGGGAGCTGGATTTGAGTCAGGCATCCTTTGGCCAGTCCGATGTCTGCACTGTTGGGTGGGGGTGGTCTTGTGGCAGTGAACCTCATAATTCTAGAATGTCTGGGCCTTGGAGGATTCTCGGAGACCTGCCCTCGTTATTGGTGGTGGAGCTCAGGGATGTCTCAGTCAGCCGGGACCAGAGTCAGCTTGGTCCCCACTTGAGACTTTCCAGCCCTGGCTGTCTCCTTACACAGATGTGGTCAGACCATGGGGGCGGGGGGCGGCTGCAAGAGGACCCTCCCGAGGTCTCAGGGTGGGCCACGCTCCCAGCGTGTGTTTTCTCATTTAGTCTAGAGACCAGTATGGACCCTGGGAGCTGGATATTACCCACGCCATTTCACTGATATAAAAACTGAGGCACTGAGAATTTATGGAACCTGACCTCCAACCCAGGCTTTTAAACACTATGGTTTTTAGTAATTTGTTTTCCAGTATCAGAGACTTCCAAATTTTCTTTTTTTAAAACATTATTTGTTAAAAAATAAAAACTCATCAGATGCTTTACCATGCAAAATAGACTTTTTTTTTTTTTTTTTTTTTTTTTTTAAGAAATGCTCTGGTACACGGTGGGGCAGGGGGACCAGAGTCCCATCCACTCAGCATCTCTCTTTCCCCGGGGCACCTCCATGAAACCCCACGGAGTCTAGCATGGGAACCACCTCCCCAAAGCCTCAGTCTCCCTGCCTTCATTGAGTTCTTTGGCTCCTCGGGGCCCTGGAGACGGAGCTGTACTCGGGCCTCACCCTCAGGGGGCTCACGGCCCATTTCACGCTCACAGCATAGACAAACATAAACGCGATCGCCAGGCCGACAGTCTGCACACGCTGCGTGAACACACCAGCTGAAGCCCAGTCTACAGAGATCGATCCACAGTCTGTGGGCTGAAGTCCTCTACCCTCTGGGACACAGCCGAGGCTCCGGGCACAACGAATCCCTCACCTCTCCCCGTGCACGCCCCACGTCTCACCCCAGGGCCTTTGCCCAGGCCGTCTCCCTCCTTAAAACGCGCTCCCTTCCCCATTGCTGCGTGCTCACTTCCTCCCCACCCTTCAAGACCTGCTCAGAGGAAGCCTTGGCACTGGATTAAGGAGGCTATGTGTGCATGTTTGGGAGCCAGCCTGCTTGGGTGCTAGTCCTGGCTGGGCTCCTTGTTAGCGGTGGTGCCCTGAGCCTTGGTTTCCTCATTGGAAAGCTGGGGATACAAACAGTTCCTGTCTCACAGGGGTTTGTGCAGATGAAATGAGGTAATGCCTTGAAGCCTCAGCAGACAGGCCGACCCTCTGTGGGTGCACTATTCGTGCTAGCAAGTCTCTGAGGTCACAGCTGGCTGACTTATCACAGCTAGACTGGAAGAGTCTTCAGGACAGGAGCGTTTTACAGCCAGCTCTGCATTAGGGAGCTCTGGAGCAGAAGGGGGCCGGGAAGGGGCTTCTCCATTCCAGACCAAGAGGAAATGTCACGGAAGGCTGCCCCGCCCTGGCCTCCCGCCTGCGCCATGTAAAGCCATATCACACAAACATAGCCTGAGGAACATACAGAAGCCAGAGGACCCGTGTGGCCAGAGCCTGCACGTAGTAGGTGTGCAATCCACATTTGTTCAACGCATGAATGCATGTCAGCTTACATCTCCACCCAGCATTACAGAAGCAGGGGGAAGAACAGGACATTCGTTGAACACCCGCGTCCACCGCTTCTGGAAAGTGGGTATTCCTATCCATTCATAGCTGGGGAAACTGCAGCTCGGAGGGATGGAGTGACTTGCCCAAGGGCCCTGATGGTGGAGCTGGGGCTCCAAGTCAATGCTCTTCCCATTCTTTCTTTCTTCTGAGCACACAGCAGGCACTTGGCATTTAGGGCATATTCATTCTGCAGAGCAAAGATGCCTTCAGAGTAAGAATCAGGGCCGCCTTCCTCTACAAGCCTTGACTTCCTGCACACAGGGCTGCTGGGAGGCCCACGTGAGATAATCTGATGGAAGAGGCCCTGATAAATGTGCACGGAAGAAATTATAGTTGCCGGGGGGCTTGGTGACGCAGGCTTTTTGGATGGTGGGTCTGCCAAGTGAGAGGCCCACTTGACATGCCTCCCTTCTCCCTTTGTCCTCCATGTCCCCACCGGGTGCCCCGACCAGGCCAAGCAGTGTCAGTCCTGGAATGGAGTCCCTCTTGTCCTGCTGGAAGCCGCCTGGGCAGTGCAGGGTCAGGCCCCCTTTCTCTGTTCTGCACGCTCCCCAGCCTCCCCCAGGCCTGCAGAACTGTTTTCCTAGCACTGCCTCTGCTGGCCCAGCCTGGGAAGATGGAGAGCATGGAGCAATCAACACGTGGGTCTGTTTTATTGATGATTCAGAAAGACGTGCGGGTGGCATTCTGGAAAGCATCCCCACGTGATTCATCGGACTTTCACGGAAAGCTGTGCTTCTGAGGGATTTATTTTTCCTGGTGCTATTGGTGGGGGGAGGGCACATAAGACTGCAAATCAAGCATGATGGAGGATGGTGTGAGGGGGGAATGTGTGTGTGTGTGTGTGTGAGTGTGTGTGTGTGTGTGTGTGTGTGACTGGGTCACTGTGCTGTGCAGCAGAAGTTGGCACCACACTATAGGTCAGCCATAGTAAAAACAAGAAGTAAAAAAAAAAAAGATTACAAATCAAATATGGGCCTCATTGTTTTTAAACCCATAGACTCACATGTGTCGCTTAAGCCCATTACGTGCCCAGAGAAGCTGCCTCTCCCTTATCCACTAATTTAAACCCAACTTGCTCCTTAAAGTCACCCAGAGTCCCCGGCTGACACAGTGATAGCACCTGCCATGTGCCAGGCATTTAGCACTTGACACATGTCACTCTGATCCTCACAGCAACTCTACGAAAGAGGCGCTATTACTATCCTAGGCTGCAGATGAGGAAACCGAGGCACAGAAAGGGTAGATAACCAGCCTGATGTTCCACAGCAGGAAAAGAATGGAGTCAGGACTTTACCATGACACAGAGTTGGCCCCTTCACTGCCGGGACACTAGTCATAGCCCTCCTCACCTGGATGGACCCAGGTTTCACCTGCTTCCCCAGTGTAATTATTAACAGCATGGTGGTTTAGCTATGATGACTCCATATTTATACTCCCAAATCCTGCCTTCACTCCTCAGCTGCCTCTTCGAGTCTATCCTTTCCCCCCACCCTCAAGGGCACAGAGCACGCACGCTTCTCCTCCATAGGGCCCCCACACCCAGCAGTGGCCTTCCATGCAGCACCCCCACCAGCAGGTGTGGTTTGTGTCTTCATTCCCCTTCCTTACCCTGCTTCCCACTCCCACCTGCTCTGGGGCTGATGTGCACGTGCCCGGGCCTGACCTAGCCGTCTATGCCAGCCTCTGGCCACAGGGACTGGCTCACAAGCGGGTCCAGGTGGCCTGGTGAGAGTCTGCCCTGATACTTAAGGACAGCACCTAGGGAAAGAGAAACCCTGGATATTCCAGTCATACAAGCCAGAAAATCCTGTTTTTATGTAAGCCAGTTTGAGACGGACATCCATGAGAGAGAACCCTGATAGACAGAAATACTGAGCAAATGCTGGAAGATGACCATTCTCTCATTAAAAAAAGCCTGCAAAGCACATTCAATTCATGGTTTCCAAGTGGCAACATGAAGTTTCCCCATTTTACAGATGAGGAAACCGAGGTTGTGAGAGTCTAAGTATCTCGTCCAAGGTCATGAACCTACTTAGTGACAGAGGCAAGGCTCGAGCACCTCCCCAGGCTTCATGCCTGCCCCTCCTCCACCCCTGCACATATTTGAGAAGGTGGCTGTTTCCTCAGCCTCTTAAATACTTTGATGAGCTTTGCTCCTCCAAGCCTCATATCGACAGCATCCTGGGTGATGAAGAGCCAGGGCGGGCGGTGGGGGGGTGGTCCTCCCTCATTCCTGGCCAGTGTCCAAGTGGCCCCTGGCTCCAGCCTGCCGGGGCGCTGCTGCATCTGTGGCTGCCTCAGTTTTCCCATTGGCCCCTCAGGGCCCCAGAGATTCTTAGGGAGACAGAGCACAGAGAAACAGAGCATCAGAGTGACAAACAGGAGACCCGTCTCGCTTCCCTCACGCCCTGCCCCATGCCCAGCCAGGGGGGGCTCTCTGTGGGTGACGTGGGCCCTGCCAGGTCTGAGGGGTGTCTTGTTTATTGTCATGCTCATGCAACGGGGCGCCACGCCCCCCATCTGCTCTCCTGTCCCTCTTCTTGGGCAGCCTGCCGGAGTCATACAAAATTAACTGGAGGTTCCGTTTCACAACACTCCGACGTATCCAGTTCCCACCCACCCTGTGGCTGTCCTGTGTTCTTTGTCCCCTTTCTCCCCCACCATGAAATATGCAATGCAGGGAGCTCCCGGCAGGGCCTCTGGAGCCGCCCCTGCTGACGGCCCTCAGTGCAGGGTCAGGGAGTGAAGGATGAGAGCCAGGTGTGCCGGGTGACTCAGAGCAGTGCCACTCTGGGTTCTGGAGACAGAGACTGGGTGCCCCATGGGTGACGCAGGCTGTTGGCCATCCTGTCCGCAGGCTGCAGCCTTCCACACTACACAGAGAGGGTCACAGAGCACCCCCACTTCTTTGTCCCTTCCTTCCTTCATTCTGCCAATATGTTTTAAGTCTCCCAGCACTGCATCAGGCGCAGGGGGTACAGTGGTGAATGACAGCTCCTGCTCACAGGCCACCCCAACATCCACTACCCATCTTTCCAGAAAACACAAAGTCATCTCCTCTGGGAAGCTGCTTCTGATAGCACTTGACAATTTGTTGGGTGACATCTCATTTAACTGCCTAATTCTTCCACAGGGACGGGGCCAGAGCATGATGGGTTTTAGGAGATATGTGCATAAAATAACAATGACAACGAACATCATTTTGTAAGTGTCCAGGGGCTGCCACACACCGCACCAAGCCCTTCATTCTTACAACATCCTGTGAGGTATGTAGTGTTATTCCCATTTCACAGACAAGATAACCGAGGCTCTGAGAGGATTCACTGAACTCTCAGGGTCCCTTGGAAAAACAGGCCTGTCAGGATCAAACCTGGGTCTCAGGGACTCTACTGTCCCAGGCGGGAGGGGTGTGGAAAGAAGGGAGCACGGCGGGCATGAGGGAAGGGCATTATCAGGATGGAACAGAACCAGCAGTGGGAGAAGAGAGCGATGGCGCTCAGGTCCGGGCTGAGGCCCCCCGACCCAGTGACATCCATCACTGCCGGGTGGGGGAGCTGAGCTCAGGGCCTGTGCAGGCAGCAGGTGGTGCCCCCGGTGGGAGTTGTTGTCTATGGCTTCAAGCCCCCTCTATCACTTGCAGAGATCTTTTTGCTTAAAATTAGCTCGAGGTGAACAGGAAGGCTAATTTATGCATGACCTGGAGCACTTTCCTGGAGTGTGACTCAGAGGTGGCTCCCTGCTCACGTCAGCAGATTAACACAGGGGGTGTCGGAAGGACCAACCTGAGCCCCCAGTCCCCGACCACGTGGCTTTCAAGTTGGGGGCTGGGACGGGAGGCCAAGCATTTCTCTATGTCAGAAGAGGCCAAGCAGGACAAATGCTGAACACGAGAGAAAAAGAAAAAGTTCCCCAGCGGCCCATCGTCCTCAGGCCGTCGGCAGACAGAGGGCACCTTCACAGGACTGTCACCAGGGTTGTGCCAGTGCCTCGGGGCTGGGGAGCACCTGGGTGTGGTGTCTGACGGAGCCGTGTTCAAAATCTGCTCTGACGGGAGCTGTGGTGGCGACCTTGAGCCCCCATGCTTTCCATCTGTGAAATGGGTAACACCGGCTTCCAAGAACATGGGCGATAAGCCCAGGAAAGTGGGGAGCGCCAGCAGAGACGCCGGCCAGCATCCTGGAAGAGTCAGGTTTCCCCCCGCTTTTGGAACACATGACTGCTCCTCCCAGGCAGTGATAATCAGACTGAAGACAAGAGATGACGCTGACTGGGGACTTTCATGCTGAGCGCTTGGCCTGATCTCATCCAATGTTTCAAACCCACATTACTGATGGGGAGGTGGAGGTGTTTAGTCTCTGGAGCCAAATCCTAACACAGAGCGCTCTCCGTGTGCCCAGTAGGCCCTGGGCTAAGACACTTCACCTGATCCTCACCACAACCCTGTGAGGCGGTCACTGTTATCCTGTTTCACAGATGAGGAAACCAAGGCCTAGAGAAATCGAGTAACTGGCCCAGAATCCCACAGCTGTTAAATGGCACAGCTGGGATTTGAGCCCAAGCCATCCAAGTCCAAGAGCAGCATGAGGCTCCTCTGTCCTTCCTGAAGCCTCTTTCACCTCCACCTGTCCCCTGGGAGATTCTTCTGGGGACCAACGAAGCAGGGGCTCTGGTTAATCCTCTCGTGGGTTTTCCTTCTTCTTAGGGACCTTTCCCATCAGAGATCTCACTGGATGCTCATGAAACTTTAGGAAACCAGGGCTCAGAGAGGTCAGACACAAGTCTCACAGGCACACAGCTGACAGGTGTCAGAACAATAGTCAGGACTGTCATTACCGTTTCCATTTTACAGACGCGAAGACAAAATCTCCTTTATTTTTTACATAATGCCTAACTTCCTGCAGCACACCAGCCGTCTGTGGGATTCTATCTAGAAATGCTGCTCTGTGCCATGTCACATGCTTTCCCTTCTTTTTCCTCCATAGCCAAGTTCCTCCTCCTCCAGGAAGCCTTCCATGATCTCCACTGCCCACTCACTTCAGTTTTCCTCCGATTTCTGGGGCCCTTGCTGTACTTGGTCTGGATTATGTGCTGTTCTGACTGCTCAGCCCTCTGAGAGCTGCGCTCTGTGGGCTGAGGACTCAGTGACCACATCTTAGGGTTTTAAGGGGCAGTTATCCACCTTCCCCTGCACCGGGCACTAGGCCGGGCGCTTGTTTAGAGAGCAGGGGGTGGGATTCCTGCCCTCAGGCACGCACCTGCTGCTCCCAGGACTGGGGCTTGGCCACAAGCCGCTCAACTTCCCAGGTCCCAGAGCCTGTCATGCAGGAGGGAAGTGTGGATTTCTTAACCTGAGGTCCTGGGCCTGCTACAAGGGGCTCTGTGAGCCTGCTGATGGTGTGGGCCAGACTGCTGCATGCAGCTGGCTGTTTTTCCAGGCAGAAGGGCCATGGCTTCCACCAACTTCTCCGCAGGGTCTGAAGTCCAGAGATACTTGAGAAATTCTGACTCAAGAGAATCTCCTGGCAAGGACAACCTTGCCTCCTAGCAGGCCAGGTGTGCCAACCTGACAGTGGAGGTGAGCATGGGCCATCCTGCCACAGACTGGTGTTCACATGAGGCTGAGGCCCGGGAGGCCCCCCAGGCCGAGCCCACACCCGTCTCAGGGCCTCACGTAGCTGTCTGAAGCCCGAGGTGGACTCAGACAGGGAAGAAAGGATGCGTCTCCTATTTCCACCCTCCCTGCCCCAACAAGGCCAAACAATATCCAGAAATATTGTTTGAAAAGTGTTTCTAAACTGCCCAGACTCGGCATGTGGGTAACACGTCAGAGACAGCGGGCAACCTGGGAAGAAGGACCCATCTTGGCTTTTCCTCCTGACCCAAGAGAGGAGGGCTGCAGAAAAGAGGGACACCCCCCACCCCTGTCGCCCCTCGCCACTGGGAACGGTGGGCGCCAGCACAGCAACCACTGGACGAACCAGCCGCCCCAGCTGAGCGACTGCGTCCATAAGCAGCCTCTGCAGGAGAAGCTCTCAGGGTTAGTGCCCAGCGGTGCGTACGTGTGGGGCTGCAGCTGGGAGACGGTGCAGGAGGGATCTCCAGCCTTGACTTTCTCATCTGTCAGTGGGGATAAGACTTCAGGTTGCCTGCCTCCCGCGCTGTGGTCTAGACCTAGGGGAGGCCTGTCATCTACTCTCTTTAGAATAATAACGGCCGCCACACATTGAGCAACTCCTGTATGCTTCACCAGGCACCATGACATAGACAATGGCCCCATTTTCCAGAGGAAGCAATTGAGGCTCGCTGTAGCTGCTTTGCCCAAAGTTGCAGGATTGGGAGTGCTGGGGCGGACTGCCTCCTGCCCATGCCTTTGGGATTCATGCAGGGAACTCGCCTCCCTTGCACGAGGGGATGGTAACTGGGGGGTGGGACACACTCTGAGCTCTGGTGCCCAGACTGGGCCGTTTCTTTCCTCCTCCTTGCGGCGGATGACCTGGCTTTGGTTCCCTCCTGAGGAGCCCCCAGGAAGCTGCAACCTTCCCTGTCTGGAGACCCCAGGCCCGCTTATTTTGGTGGTTGTAAGAAAACCCCACACCCATCTCCAGGTGAGACACACACAGGCATCTGTCACCTTTCCCACGATGGCCCATCTTCCCACTTGCCATGACTTCCCAGCTGCTCCACGGCTGCCCTCCACACCTGGGGACCCCAATCAGAGTCTGCAGCTGGGAGAGCCAGACACGAGCCAGCCCAGCGGCAGGGGTTGGGGAGCTGGAAGTGGCTGCACCAGTGCCATGCCAAGCCCAGGCGAGGGGTTCCTGGGGCCTCCAACCGATCCCTGAACCCAAAGCCTTCGGTCCAGCCTCTGGCACCTACCTTCAACAGGTGAGGTTTTGAGGCGCCGGCAGATGGCGTCAGTGTCCCCGTAGGTCTCCTTGATCTTGACCACGGCCTCGGTGCCCCGCAGCTCCATGAGGGAGCGCAGCTCCTCCATCGTGCACCCGAACTCGCCCCCATGGCTCGACTCATTTCTTTGGTTTTTGGAGTAAAAGTCGCTGTTGGTCATGTCACCCATGTCTGCCGCAGTCCCTGATCGGGGTGGGCCCGAGCGTCAGCACTGGACAGGAGGCTGCCGGGTGATGGCTCCGTGGGGCTGTCCTCCGCAAAACCTCACAGGACGGCTGTGGCTCCCGACGGCCGACTCCAGGGGGCGGCTGCGGTGGGCTGGTGACAGCGGTGGTGGGCTCTGAGGGGCTTCCCCGGGTGCAGGGCGAGGTCCAGGGGCCGGAGGGGCTCAGGGCTGTTGACCCAGGAGTCTCCATTCAGTGGGGCCCATGCTGCTCCCTGGAGCTGGCATCTACATGGTCAGGGGTGGTGGCTCCTGCAGGGGCAAGCACAGAGTGGTGACAAGGGTCAGGCACTGGAGGCCTCATGGGCTAAGTACTCCGGAGGCCCAGCCTGCAGGCATCACACACACACACATACGCCACCCCCACATAACACCCACTATACATACACACAGCCGCACACGGATGTTCATACAACATCCCACCACACACTGGCACGCACTGTAAATCTAAATGCATAAATGCACACTATAAATCCATAGCGTGCCCACTGGGTGCTCTGTGATATACCACGCTCCACACACAGTCTGATAACCCCTAGTTTTCCACTGTGCCATGGAATATACTGACTTCATGACAAGAACCCTGGTGTACACACACCTTCTGATACACAGCTCAGGGTGCGACACCCAACCTGCCTACTTTTAGGGTCTACCCCACGGCCACCTGCACACATACACCCACAGAGGGCCCCCCTTCATACACACCCTGGTGGACACCCCCTCCCCGCCATGTACATAGTCACGCGGAGTGACAATTACAGGCATCATCTTAATATCCTTGCCTCCTCCCCTCAAAATCACCCAAGCCCACAGCCCTGTTTACACGCATGCCATGTCTACACACTCAGGGGTATGACCCCCTCCCCTCAAGTACACAGCCCTCAGGAATCCCAGCACAGATGCTTCCCCCGCCTGTGTCTCCTGTATCAGCCCATGTGCAGGGTTCTCCCCATTCAAGTCTCACAGGCGCGGGGGTGGGAGGAAGCCACCTATTTCCACCTGCAACCCACAACCACATTAATCAAGGCGCTTGGCCTGGCCAGAGGAACCCGCTCATGCATATTCGCCAGGACCCGTGAGCTGCGGTCCACAGATCCCTCACCTGCCCCCCCCCCAGGCCAGTACCATGGACAGCGTCTGCCACGTCCCTGGAGAGCCCAGGAGGAGGAGGGAGTGCCGGCTTCTCCCTGCTGCCCGGCCACCCTTGCAGGAGTGCAGCATCTGTGGGGCTGCCAGGAGAGAAACAAATCTACCCAGATACCCAATACCGGTGGCCAAGGCCCCGGCAAGCGTTGGGTGACAAAGGGCCTCTGCTGAGCTCGGCTAGGTCTGGCACAGGAACTGGCCCCGCCCAGCAGCCACAGGTAGCTGGCCATCCTAGGTCTAGGACAGTGAGGGGGGACCAGGCTGAGTCCCCCAGCCCCAACTCCTCCCTCCTGTCTCCTCTCGCCTGCCCCAACTCTTTCCTTCACAATCCTTTCCTCTGGCACAGCATTTTAGAACTGGAGCTAATTTAGGGTTAATCTCATTTTCCCAGTGAGGAACTTGAAGCTCAGAGAAGGGAGGGAACTTGTCCAGTGCCGCACACAGCAAGGGCAGACTGAGCCCTGAGATGGGCTGGTCTCCAAACTCCCAGCCTGTTGCTCTCCCCACCACTAGGCGGCGCTCGCTCCTTTCTCGCTGAAGAACAGAGGCTGGTGGAGGACTGTGCCTGACAGCCTTGAACAACACAGGATCCGGAATCAGAGCAATTTGGGTTCAAATCCAAATTCTCCCAATCCTGGCTGTGGGACTCTTGACAAATCCTTTCATTTTTTGCCAGGCTCGTTTTCCTCATCTATACATCTATACAGATATCCTTCCCTGTCCCCCTCCTACCTCCTAGTTTACTGGGAACTAATTGTGATCAAATCCAGTGCGTTTCCATCCAGGGTATGAGGCTTCTCAGCCTGGGCCAGCGGGTGCTGGAGCCCCAGGAGAATCCCGTCATGTCTCACAGGAGGGCACTGTCACTCAAGGATGCAGCAGGAAACCTAATTTTCACTCTGGGAACAACAGATACCTTACTGAGTAGAACTTAAAACGGACCTGACACCTCAGGCAAAGACATGGAACCCCAAAGAAAGTGGGTACCTGGGGCTCCCATCTACAGTACTGCAGAAACACCCAGGGTCTTTGGTCAACTGAGCATGTACCACGCACAGCACCCATGACCTTTGACCTCAGTGAGAGGAGCAGGTGAGGTAGGCACTAAGCTTGCCAGTGTGTAGAGATGCTGTTCAGGTTAACTGGAGGGGCTCTAGAAGACACAGCCTCTGGGTTCAAGTTCTGCCACCTCTCAGCAGAATGAGAGGCAAATTAACTGTAGTTTTATTACCTTAAAAAAAAAGGAGGGGCAGTAATAGTATCTACCTTGTAGATATTGCAAGGCTTAAGTCAACTACTTCATGCAAAACACTTAGAAGCAAGCCAAGCGCATGGTAAGTATTAGTTATTTTGATCGTTACCAATCCATACAACCACTTTATGAGCTAGGTAATTTTGTTATTCCCTAGAAAAACGAGGAAACCAAGGCCAAGAGAGGTGAAGTAACTTGCCCAAGGTCACAGAGTTAGTGAGTGCCAGAGCTGGGATTTGAACTCAGACATTCTGGATCCAGAGACATACCCTTAATCAGGATGCTTTGCTGCCTCCCCTGGTGAGTCTCCCTCGTGGGGTTCTTACAACGCTTAAATGAAGTGCCAGATGTGAACGAAAGTGTTTTGCAAACCACAAGGGACTCTCTAACCCCGAGGTGCTGTTTTCTATCTGTCCCCCTGCTACCTGCAGCGTGGCTTACGGGCACTGATAATTACATTTCTGACAGCGTGAGCTGTGAGAAACGTTAGCAGTAATTATATCTGTGATGACAAGAGCAGGCACGAGTTAATGGGCTACTGGAGGTTTTAACAACTATTGTGTTAAGATGAACAATGATCTACAAATTATCTATCTGTCTATCTATCTATCTACCTACCTATCTATCTATCTATCTATCTATCCATCCATCCGTCCATGCAACCATCCATCCATTAATTGTGCTGTGGGCAGTGACTTTGTGCCAGGCACTTGAAATTCCAGACCATGGTTCCTGACCTCCAGAAGCTGACAGGAGGCAGAGGAGAGACAATTAAATGAGTGACCTCTACTAACATGATGGGTTTGCCATGACGGGGAGTCTCAGGTGCTGAGGATGTTCAGAGCAGGAAGATCTGATCCGGTTCAGGGTACGAGGGAAGGTTTTTCCCTCTTAATATGAGTAGGGAATTTCCCCCTACAGGTTAAGTAAGACTTAAGCCAAAAGAAAAATGAAAGAAACCAAAATGTACAATGTCTGTTAGTAAAAGGTTGGGTGAATTATCATCAGATGTGTAGGAAGAGACTCATATGAGCATATGTGGAGGGATGAAGCTCCGAGAGAACAAAATCAGCTGAAAACCGGAACTCTGTCCTGCCTAGGTGACTAATGTTAAATTTCTTCTTTGAGATTTCCTAATGCAGGTACCTCTTCTCGTGGGTGCTCAGTCCCCACTTCACCCCTGCTCCTGCATTTCACAGGTGTATGCATGAGGCCATGAATGTTCTGGGCATCTTGGTTTGTCCTTCTAAAATTGCAGAGCTCACCGTGGAACTTGCTCGGTTTGAGATCATGAAGTCCACCGGCACAGAAGCACTTGTGTGACGCCACACAAATGATCTGGTGACATACTGACAGAGCTGAAGACCTGGTGGCCCGGGCAGAATCCATCAGCTGCCCTAATCCTCCAGACCTGCCAGACATCTGTAACAGAGTACTGTCCTTCCCAGGCCTAACCACCCTGACAACCCTGGAAGGTTTCCCTGACCATCCAGGGCTGTGGAAATGCTCCTGGCTCCTGGATGCTCTGTATCCCACAGCTCTTTAGACATTATTGCTTGGCCTGCTTCACCTTCTCCCCGCCCAGGAGCCCAGGGTTCTGCGTGGCCAGGAGCCATGTCAATTTCGCACTAGTACGGTGCCTGGTATCCAGAAGGAAGCCCAAAAAACACTTGGTGCATGAATGGATACCTGGATCAGCTCTTGGGTTATCCATCCATGGGGGGGCGGGTATGACTTTAGATAGGTTCTTGGAACTCAGCTTCCTCATCTGTAAAATGGGCTAGAGATTCCTACGTGCCCTGCCTTACAGGCTTGCAGGGGTGAGGACAAACATCAGAAGCAGGAGCCACACGTTTTCCTTTGCGATGCACCCACTGCCCTCCACTCCCGTTTCCTGTCACTGTAACGAGACACAGTGTGAGGCTGGGGCAGGCAGCTGTCCCCTCCGCCACAGCCCATCACACACTGACATCTTTGCCACCTCACACAGATCCCACATGAGAGAGAAATGGGCCGTTGGACACTGGAGAAGTCATCTGACCTCGTTGGGCCTCATCAACCCAGTGAAGCGGACCCCTCTGTCTTACAGGCCGCCGTAAGGACCCATCGAGACCCTTGCGTGTGGGTCTTGAAGTGGCTCCTGTCGTAGGGAAGACCTCTGCGCCTCCCCAAGGGCTCCTCCTACCTACTGCCCTGTGATTATTAGCAAGTGAGGCTCCCTCAAGGTTGTGACGAGGTTCGTTTGCAGCCCGCTCTCAGTCACCCCTGTCCTAATTAGGGCTGCTACAGACAGAGGTGTCCCCCTGCCCCAAATTCATGTGTTGAAGCCCCAGTCTCCAGTGAGGTGGTATTTGGAGGGACCCTCTGGGAGTTAATCAGGCCATGAGGGTGGAGCCCTTATGAATGGGATTGCTGTTCTTCTAAAAAGAGAAGGGAGAGAGAAGTTCTATCTTGGCCACGTGAGGGAAGTGAGAAGATGACCACCTGTAATCCAGCAAGTGCGCCCTCACCAGGGACTGAATCTCCCAGGACCTTGATTTGGACCACCCCCCCCAGCCTCCAGAACACTATGAGAAATAAATTTCTGTTGTTTAAGCCACTCAGTCTATGGCATCCTGTCATAGCAACATGAAGCAAGACGTGGGCCTGGGCGGGGCAGATAGACACTCCTGGGCCCAGAGAGGTTGAGTGACACACTATGGGTCACAGAGCCAATGGGGGCCACCACCCATTGACAAACCCTTCCCTGTTTTCTAAGCTCCTCCTACGTGACCTTGATCAAGCCCCTTTCCTCCCGGGCCTCAGTTTTCCCATGTGGAAAGTGAAGAGACTAGACTAATGTTCTCTGGGGCCCCTTCAGGCTCTGATGTGCCAGCTTCTTAGGAATACAGGAGAAGTTCCTGACAACGTTGGATTCATGCATTTCAGTTTCATCTTATTAGCATTTAAATGGCTCTGTATTGTTACATTTCAATGAATCAAGAATATGTTAGGGGCACCTTAATAAAAAGCCTTTGCCAGGAGAGACACTGGCAGAGGAAGGAGAAAAATTTTTGGAGTTAATTTAAAAAAGGAGGAATCTATCTTTCGAAGGAAGGATTGAAAAAAAAAAACACTCCCCTAAACCTAAACCAACAGCTTTTCAAATCCTCACTGAAGGACGGTAGCTGGGACATTGCAAATGAATTATGTACTAAAAATAACTTTCGGATGCCGAATCCTTCTGTTTTCAGATGTGCTGAATTTAAATGCCACCTTAATATGTATTTATAAAGTCACCCTTTCCTTTGAATCATCCCTGGCACGAATGACAGATGTGGGGACACAGGTCCCATCTGGAGATCCTGGATGACAAGGCCTGATGCTGTCATTTGGTAGTTTTGTGACGGGGGCAAGGCTCTTAACCCCTCCCTGTGCCTTCGTCTCCTCCCCAAACAGAGCCAACCCACAGCCAGGCTTTGAATTCTCACAGTCAAGGGGAGCAGGGAAAGAGGAAGGGAATTGAAAATGAATACCTCAGAAGAGCATTTAGTGCTATTTTTAGAAAAATCCTATCCTGTTAACCAGAAAAGGAAAATCTAAAAAGAAAAAAAAAAAATCCCAGAGAAGCAACTGCAGCAGCCTCAAAGGCACAGATGGCAGAAGCAGGACCAGAGGGTAGGCTGTTAGGGATGCAGGGCTTCTCACACAGCTTCTCACCCTCCTGCCTGGCTCGAGGGAGGGTAGGTCCAGCCCTTAGCTGCCCACTAGGGTTAACTCTCTCCACTGCCCCCTGTTCTCCACTGGAGTTTCCAGTGTTAGATGGTAGGAAAATACCCACATTTCTGCTTCTTTAGGTGCGTCACATACCCACTCATCCACCCACCATCCATGCATCCATTTGTCCATCTGTCCATCCATCTATCCATTCATCCATCCATCCACCTACCCAATAAACCTAAAAAGCTGCACCCAAGGTACTGGGATTCTGAGGAAAGCAAGGGAGGTACGTAGATCCTCCTTCACGCTGCTTAATCTCTCCTTACTCTGCCAAAGGGCCAAAGCCCCTGGGTGAGGATCTGCAGACTGTGTCAAATGACTTTTGCTTCAAGTTTTGGGAGGATGTAATCCAAATGGCACTTGCTTGGGAGCTAGATCTGCTGGGTCCCCCTCTTGGCTCGACCACTACTATTAATACAGATCGTTTAGCACTTGCTTCCACGGGCTGTGTGGTATCACTGTCCCTACCTTATAGGTGAGAAGCTAGGGATCTGAGAGTCGGATGGCCAATGCCACACAGATGGGACCTCGCACAGTTTAAATACATCTGCTTGAGTCCAAAGCTTCTGTGTTTCCTCTGTGTCCCTTTTACCAACTCACAGTGTGGCTTTGAACCAGTGCCTTCTTCCCTGTGCCTCAGTTTTTCTATCGAGTAGAGGGGGGATTGGACAGATACTCAGTCTTTTTTTTTTTTTTTCCTCTTAATGGATTTTATTTCAATTATAGGTGTGTATAAATCATCACAAGTCAATTTTACAGATTTTGTATCCCAAACCCCCAGTGCATCCCCCCACCCCCCCAGATTGTCTTATTTGAAAAACCAAGGTTTTCCAAAGTCTGTGAGTCACTGTCTGTTCTGTAAGAAGGTTCATTGTGTCTTTTAGTTTCCACATGTAAGCGGTATCATTGGGTGTTGCTGTCTAATTGTCTG
>PVHT021183699.1:68173601-68250782 GCA_004024745.2 Catagonus wagneri
AAAGTCTGTGAGTCACTGTCTGTTCTGTAAGAAGGTTCATTGTGTCTTTTAGTTTCCACATGTAAGCGGTATCATTGGGTGTTGCTGTCTAATTGTCTGACTGGTTTCACTTTGCATGATAATTTCTAAGTCCATCCATGTTGCTATAAATGTTGGTAATTCGTTCCTTTTAATGGCTGAGTAACATTCCATTGTGTGTGAACAGATACTCAGTCTTAAAGGGCCATTTTAGTGCCAGCCTCAAGGAGTCCCCCATCACCTGATACTTGCATCTCAGGGTACACACTTGCCTGTACCTCCCTGACGCCTTGCTGTCCCCAGCAGAAGCACCATCCTAGTTGCAAGCCAAGTCCTGCTTGGCTGGAGGCCAAAGGAAGGAGAAATGCCCTAGAACCTGAGAGTCACAGGCTGATCAAAACTGACCCTACTGCCTTGGACATCCCTTCAGCCTCTGCATGGCAGTGGCTACCTTCCAAGATTTATACCCTTTTTATGCTCCTTGTTTAGAAATCTTCCATTTACCGGAATCTTTGAGAGTTTCCTGCTGAAGTGAAATCAGTAATGTCATCAGCAGATAAAGAGAAGGAATCCTAACTGAGGCAGAGAATTGCTGGGAGAAATTTCACTTTGGCCTGCAGGAGAGGAGGCGTACAGTAAGAAGGTTGGGGACTCCTGCTCTGCCTAAGATGGACCAGCTGCTCTGGACGATGTTCTCTAGTTTCAGTCAAATATCTCGGCCACCTCCCCAGCCTCATCTCTTTCCCTGCCCAAGTCTCCCTACAGATGCATTGACTTTACTGGCTGCCCCCAGCCTCCAGATCCTAACTAGCTATAGTGACACTGCCCCTCCTGTCTTCATCTGCCTCCTTCTCTCCCATCCCCAGCTTTGGACCCATGGATTTTAAGTACAGACCTGAGGGAAGGACAAAAAATGATAACAGCAACACCTGGATCATACCTACTATGTGCCAAGGATTATTCTGTGAGCTTCACATTTGTTATCTCATTTACTCCTTCGCAACAACCCAATGACACAGGTACCGTCACTCTCATTTCACAAGAAGAAAACAGAAAAAGAGTGTAAGGTCCTTAGTTAGGAGGGTGGCGGAGCTACCTCTTAAACACACATGCACATGCGCGCACACACACACACACACACACACACACAACTTAAGGGCTCACTCACATCCCCTTTTCCACCAGACCAGGCTCTAGTTCTTTTTTCTGGTTTCTATAATGAAGCACAGGTTTCTGCCAGGTCAGTGCTCTGATCATACACAACAGGTCACTAGCTCCTTGGTAGGTCCTCAGGCTACACCTTTAACTGTGGAGGGTTGGGGCCCAGGGAGCTGTCTCTGGGGATGAAGTGCTGATGGATGAATGGAGGTGGGTACTGGGGAGGGACTGGGTAGCCGAGGTTAGGGAACCTGATAACCACAGGCCCCCTTTCTCCCTTGCAGGATGACTAGCGGGGTCTGGGAGTGAGCTGTCCACGTGGTTGTGGTGCTGACAGCTCCCCCCCCCCACTCCCAACAGAGGACAAATGAGCAGGCATACAGGAACTGTCTCCACTGGGAGCTGTCCCCAAGGCCAAGGTGCTGATTAGAGATCTGGGGTGGGTTTAAGGACCACGTGCCAAGGAGCTGTCCATTTTCTGTGGTGCTGACACAAAGCAAAGGGTTCTAAGTGCTCCCTAGAGCTATCCAGGATAGCAGTGCTGACCAATGGGGCATGGGGTTGGGAAGCCTGAGGATCTGGGTGTGGGTGCAGTGGGAAGGGCATAGGACATTTCCCACAAGGTCTGTGAGCAGGCATGGGTAGCTGACCCCAGATATTTGGTACTGACGCTCAAAGCCAGGTTGTCAGGCAATGGCATGTCCCAGTGAGCAGGCCTGAGCCAACAAAATGACACTAGGCAAAAGGTCACTTGGGGCCATTTACATGCATATAGAGAAGACCCACTTTGACCCACCAGTGCATTTGGCACCAGAAACACCACCATTAGGGTCCCTCCCCTTTTTTTTTGCATTGTGTATGGTCCTTTCCCCATGGTTCCTACTGAGACCATATTTAAGTGGCATCTCAGCATATCTAAGGTTATTAAATTATTTCCTCTATGGAATGGGAAAGGAAAATTCACGCACAGAGGTGCCAGGGGATGAGTTTACATTAGGAAAAAACCTTTTTGTTGTTGTTGTTCTTTCTAGGGCCGCACCTGCAGCATAGGCTAGGGGTAGAATTGGAGCTACAGCCACTGGCCTACACCACAGCCACAGCAATGCAGGATCCGAGACACATCTGCGACCTACATCACAGCTCACGGTGACACTGGATCTTTAACCCACTGAGCGAGGCCAGGGATCGAACCTGAAACCTCAGGGTTCCCAGTTGGATTCATTTCCACTGCGCCATGACGGGAACTCCGGGAAAATACTTTTGAATAGCTGAGTGAGTTCTTAGGTGTCCAAATCAGAAAAGCAGGAAGCTAAGGCTTAGGGAAAGTCATTCTACACGTCCTGAGAGTACTGAGGCCAGTAAATAGAACTGTCAAAAGGGGAAAAATGCAGAAAAGCAGGACTCCTGAATTCAAAGAAGGAGGGGAGTCAAACTAATTCAGGCACTGGCAGGAGTTGGTGTTTGTATGTGCTGGGGGGTGTTTTTCAGGTTCTTTTTCTCACTACTGTGGCCAGTCTTCTGGGCTCAAGCAGAAGTAGCACTGGTTTGGTGCCTGTACTTGCTGCCTTTCATGCCCCAGCCCAGGTAATCCTCCTCAGAAGCTCCTTGGTGGGAACAGAATGATCTTTGTCAGGACACCATCAGAAGGTGGTGAATCAGAGGGCCAGGAAGCCAGGGGAGGAGCGGAGAGCAGGCTGCCTCTCATGGCCAAGGTTTCTTCTCCTTCCTCTCTTGATAAATGCTTCTCTGGGTGGAGCTCAGGCATCCAAGAGTGGGGCTGCTTGAAGTACGGTTCTCTAAGGACCACCCACGTCAGCATCACTTGGAGGCTGGCTGAAATGCAGACCTTCAGCCCCAAGGCGAGTCAATCTCTGGTGGTGATGCTGGGAATTTTAAACAGGAAGAACCACTGCCCTAGAACTTAGGGGCTTCCATTAAGGTCCCTTGTTCAGCTTTCTTCCTCTTGCAGCCAACAATCTCCTGGTTCCAGGTTCTAGAATTCTTCTTTTTTTTTTTTTGTCTTTTTGCCTTTTATGTGGAGCCGCACCCGCGGCATATGGAGGTTCCCAGGCTAGGGGTCTAACAGGAGATGTAGCCGCCGGCCTTCGCCACAGCCACAGCAACGCGGGATCCGAGCCGCGTCTGCGACCTACATCACAGCTCATGGCAACGCCGGATCCTTAACCCGCTGAGCAAGGCCAGGGACCGAACCCGCAAGCTCATGGTTCTTAGTCGGATTCGTTAACCACTGAGCCATGAAGGGAATTCCCTAGAATTCTTCCTTGCTCTTGTAGCCAAGTCTATGGCTCAAAAATCACCTCCAGCTCCCTGTCCCTGCTTTTCCAAATGCAACTTCCTGTCAGGTCCAGCCCTAGGCATCTCCTGGGAATGACTGCCACCAGCCGCTCCAGGGCCCTTCTGTCTTCACACCTTTGCCCACACCTGATGACCCCCATTCCTTCTTCCCACACCCCTATGGCTTCTCTGACCAATTTTTCCCAGGGGTCAGCATGACTTCTCTGTTTGGGGCCAACTATAGGATTTTCCCACAATCCTGACCTTGACCTTCTTAATGCCTCACCTCTCCCTGGCAATGCCATCCACCTGACATCAACTTGCATCCTAACACGAGCAGTTCCCAAACTGACATTTGCACACTGCCCTTTCTCCTAAGCTCTAGAACCAACCTTTCCATGACTATTAAATGTCCCCTCTGAAGGTCTCCAGGCTCTCAGAGTCCCCCAACTATATTCATCCTTATGTGATCTCTGCATCCATTATGGCATCTAAGGCACCCTAGCAGATTCCTGGAGCTGGACTATCAGGCTCATCCTTGACTCTCTTCCTCTTTACATTCAATCAGGCGGCCAGACCCAGGGAGCAGTGGGGAAAGAGCTAAAGTTTCATCCTCTTCCCCTCCATCCTGAGCTCCTGACCGAGTTCAGGTTCCACATCCACAAACTTTCAACTAGCCCCTTACCACTAACCCCCAGCCCTCACTGTCCCTGAGGTGATGCTGACAGGGACTCCCATTTATTGAGTGGCTCTCAGGTGTCGGGATCTGTGTTGGGATCTAAAAACATGTTATTCTACAATAACCCCATGAGGTAGGCATTCTTACGGCTTAGAGGAAACTGAGGCTTAGAGAGGTGAGAGAACATCATGCCCAGGTCACATAGCTATGAGCGGTAGAGCCAGAAGCAGAAGTGGGACCTGTCTGACTCTAAAACCTCTTGAACTTGAGCATGTCACTCTCTGGATTAAAATCCATCCCTGGCTCACTGGTGTCTATTAAAGAAAAAATATACTCATGACCACTGCATCCAGGACCCTGCCTGGTGGGCTCTGAGCCAACTTCCCTGGCCTCTGGGGTAAGTGAACTCCTTGTATTTCCTCAACAACGAGCACGTGCTCCTGCCTCTCACCCTCTGTATACACTGTTCCCTCTGTTGGGGATTATCTACACCCACTTTGCCATTAATCAAAAGCTTCCTCGCTCAGGTCAGCCCCAGCACCAACTTCTCTGCAATGTTCTCTCCAATTCCTCTGCCACACATTTCACTCCCCTTCCCGCTGCTAGACCATCGCACGTGGCCCATTTCTTAACTCCGCACCCTCCACTCTCGGTCTTGGGATAGGTTTTGCCAGCTTGCCTCCCCACACTGTGAACTCCCTGAGAACAGGACCTCCCCAGCCCCCAGCACAGGACTGGCCTCCAACAATGCTAATTCCACCCCCGAGGAAGCAAACTGACTATGGAAGGACACTTGGGACAACAAATCTTGGGGTGCAGCCTGCATTTGGAAAGTGGAGCCTGGCTGACCAGATGGCAGGAAGAGCTGACGCCGAAAGCACCCAGGTAGCACGCCACAGCCTTACAGGCAGCATGCTAGCAAATCTGTATCTGAACCTTAGGAAGCTGCTGCTCTGCATCCCATTTCACAGATGAGCAGATGGAGGCTTTGCTGGGTTAAGGACATTGCCTAGGGTCACCTCACTGCTGGACTTGAACCCACCCAGGCGACCTGCCATCAGAATCCCTGCTGAAGTCCCTCTTGGAATGATTCAGAAGCCCAAGGTGGTGGTGGGTACGGCAGCGGGACACACTGAAGCACTTGGGGTCTGGCAGGGAGATGTCCCAGCTCTATGGACCACACTGGTCAGGCCCGTGTCTGCTGCCACACCCCGCGTTACATCCCACAGAGGATCCCTGTGGTCTGGCCATGGCCCTGTTCTCCCCTCGCCTCATCTCCACCCTCTACCCAAAGCTGGATGACAGGGATAAGGTCAGGACACTTAGAATCTGTCAGGATGCTGGTCCAGGCTCGGACCCAGGGACCAGGCGAGGTGCTGGGAGCACAGGATGCCTCCACGTCGAGCCTGACCTCTGTGTTGACTGCCCTGGCCCCAGAGCCGCCCGACTAGCAGCTCCAGACCCCAGGATCCCACGTCTCACAGGCCTGCAGGATCTCTTTGGCTCCTGTACCCAGCGGGCCAGCCTGCTGATTAGTGACCACCCAGCCGGCCAGCTCTGCAGCTCTTCTCCTGACTTGGCATGGCCGTCCCGGCCACTGCAGAGACAAACAGAATCCGCCCGGCACCTTGAACAGATGGTGCCACTTCTAAAAATAACGCCGCACCACGCTCCCTGGCGCAGCCAGTCCTCTCGACAGAAGGGGGTGCGGGTGGGGGTGGGGGCTGCTAGCTGTGCTCACCAGCCATCTGCACAGGGACAGATGTGGATGCAGCCTCCTGGGGGACAGAGGCTCAGGGGACCCCAGCCCTGCTGAAGCAGTGCAGAGCCACGGGCTTGCTGCCGAAGCCCAACGTCTGTCCCTGAAGTGAATGCAAGGAGGCCAGCGTGGCTCCCCTCCCTCCCTCCCCACCGACGTGGCTTCCCGGCACCCCTCCCCCACGTTCTATGGCTGAGATTCACCTGGACACCAGCTCTGCTGGCCTGTGGGCTTCTACCCCCGCCTGAGTCCCTATACTCATAACTCCTAGTGCTGTCTTCTCTTAGGAATTTCCTTCCACTCCCAGAAGCTTCTTCTTCCCTCTATAAATTGTTTTGGGGGGGACCGCACCTGCGGAATATGGAAGTTCCCAGGCTAGGAGTCGAATCAGAGCTACAGCTGCTGGCCTATACCACAGCCACAGCAATGCCAGATTGGAGCTGCGTCTGTGACCTATACCACAGCTCACGGCAATGCCAGATCCTTAACCCACTGAGTGAGGCCAGGGATCGAACCTGTGTCCTCATGAATACTAGTTGGGTTCATTACCACTGAGCCATGATGGGAACTCCTCTCTATGACTTCTTAAACCACTTCCCATCTGGCTTGCAACCTAGCAGGGTCAAAACCCCTGTGCTTAAGGCTTAGGGTCAGACAGATCTGGGTTAGAAGCCTCAATCTGCCATCACCGAGTGGTCACGGGAAAATCAAGGCAGTTCCCTGGCTCTGGAGCCACACCTCGAAAACAGAGACAGTGATCGTCCCTCCCTCACAGGGTGGCCGGGAAGGTAATGAGCTGATGTGCGCGCAGTGCTTGCCCAGAGCCTGGTCGGCAAGACACAATCAACAGGAAGGATAGTGATTTCTAGGGAAGTGGAGGCACTGAGTGGAAGGCACTGGCCTAAAGCCTCAGAGCAGGTGCTGGCAGAGCTGGGTGCAGCCCAAGGCCTCTGCCAGAGCCTTACCCCTGTGGAGACATCCCACCCTGTGCTGGTGATATTCCAGCGATGTGTCTCACCTTCCTCCTGGGGCAGGATTTTCCTGGGTGCTGTCATTCTCCACTCCTGCGGGCTAGCTAGGAGGCCTAAAGGACCCCCTGATGACATCCCTCTCCATTTCTTGCTAAGAACCAGCCCCGTGCCTCCTCTCTCCTGAGCCCCTGCCTGACCCCTCTAGCTTCTCAAGAAGTTCGAGTCCTGCCAGCAAGTTGAAGAGCTCAAAAGTCAAAGTGCTTCCAAGCCCTGGGGATCCTGGAGGTGTTCACATCCACCAGATCCACCATGACCTCCAAAGGCTCTCTGCTCCATCCAGTTCCCCAGCTTTGAAGTCCACTCTCCTCCTCTCAAGTCTGGTGATGAGGCCACTTGGAGAAGTTGGGGTGGGGGCTCTACCTGGTTCCATCACCCCAGTGGGCCATGACCCAGCCCCCCCCCATCACCATTATTCTGCTTTTCGAAGGTCCTGCGCCAGCCATGTCTGCCCTTCCTTTCTCTCCTGGGAGTCCCCATGGCTCTGGCGGGGGTGCCCTAAAGAGGAGGGGTATGGGGACCCACTGCGGGGGACCGATGCTCCCTAGATTCCAGGCCTCATGTCATGCTGCCTCTAGGGCCTGCTGTGGGGTGTAATCCAGGAGACTTTAGGGTTTGGCTTTCAGATGCAATCAGAACTTACACTCAAATCTTGCACAACTCCAAGTCATGGGACCTTTCTCCATCTCGCCTCACTCACTCCTCGCCTCTCTAGATATCTCAGTCCCTGACACCCCCTGCTAAATCAGGGCTTTCGCTGCCCCAGACTCTTTGCTACAACTGACTGATGAAGCCACAGCTGCTACCTCTCTTCTCTTCTCCAGGGTCAGGCCTGGCGTGAAGTGGGCGTCAGGTTTGGGAGGATCCAGCCATCTTTGGTGGCTAACACAGACCCCAGGCCTGCTCGGAGCTGGTCCTTGTCCACCATGTCCTGTATTGCGGGGGTACCCAAGGAAGCCCTTCCCCAGAGCAGAGACACCAAAGGGGCATGAATGTTTGCAAGGCTTGATGGAAAGCCAGAAGAGGCCCTGATTCCCCACACTTACTTGAATCCAGAGACTAGAGGAACCTCAGAATCCCTGTGATGCCCAGGCTCTTCACAGAACCTGTGTATGTTCCTGCTTGTGCTTGCATGCCTCCCTTGACAGAGGGCTCACTCCTTCCTTCCATGATAATCTAGGTCAGGGAGGGTGGTTACCAAGCTCTTTTTGGTAAACTGAAATTTTACCAAGAACTGAATTTTGACTGAACTGCAATTTTCTTCTTGCTATTTTTTTTTCACTGTTTCACAGTTAATGGGGGTTTTCTGACTCACACAGAATAACCCTGCTCCCTCTTCTCCACTGGAAGTTCATGACCATGGGTGCATGGATGTGTGTGTTCCAGTGTTGAACATGCGCGTGACTGGGCAATGTCATATGTACATGTGTGTCTGTGCGGGTCAGGGCAGGGGGAGCACGTGCGTGGTTGTACAAGTGTGTGTAAGGCTTCCTGAATGTGTCTGAGCAGGGGGTGTGCTGAGACGTGCAGAAGTGTATACATTTTGGAAATAAGACTCTAGATGGTGCCTGTACAGGGATCTTCAGCAGCCATGGATCATGGCAAAGACTTGTATTTCTACCTTGAGACTACCCTAGCCTCTCAGTTTGGGAGAGGGGTGGGTGGCGAGAGGGGGTACCCACAAAGGCTCCACAACAGATCAGAAGGCCAACCTGTAGCAGATACCTTGTCACCGTCTCTGGGGCCACCTGCAGTGTGGCCCTGAACCTCTGTGAACCCTGTCCCATGCCATTGGATGAATTTATCTCAGGGGACTCTAATATTAGGGTTGGCCCTGAACAAGATGACAGTGACAACAGAATAACAGTTTGTAAGAATGGTTATGATATGCTTTTCAGCTTGAAGTTCACAAAGAATGCCCTGATTGCTGCCATTGCACAAGGAAGGAATCTAAGGCGAGGCAGCTTTAGGGGCCTGTGGTGGGTCCCGCAGGCGCCAACATGTCCGAGGGCTCAGGATCCTGCACAGGACACACTACTCCGGGGCTGGGCACCCCCGGCTATGGGGGAACGGGCCTTGGGCTGGCCTGGCTGGGGGTTCTGCCATCAGCTGTCCCTGAGCCACTGTCCTCTCTCTTTGGGCCTGAGTTTCGTCACCTGTAAAATGAGGAGGTTGGACTAGATGGCTCCTCACACACCGGCCTGTGCTAAGTCCAGGATACTGGATCAGGCCCAGGGGAGGGGGACTCTCTGCCTCCCACATCCCCACCCCAGCGGGTCTGTATTTGCCCTCAGGTCAGCCAGAGTTATCTTGTGGACACTGAGACAGAACAAGACTATCTGGGGCCTGGGCTCATCCACTTCTTCATCTGCCTGCTTTTGAAGACAAAGGCAAAGAACATGCACGGAGCACCTACTGTGCACGGAGCACCTACTGTGCACACAGCACTGGCCTCCAGGAAGGACTGATGCTGTGACTGAAATAGAGGAGATGATATCACAATTCTGGCAGGGAGGTGGCCACAGTGATCATGACACTGTGGAGTAACAGTAATCAAAGAATCTTCAGGGCAGCTTTTTTTTTTTTTTTTGGTCTTTTTGGGGCCACACCCGAGGCATATGGAGGTTCCCAGACTAGGAGTCCAATCGGAGCTGTAGCCGTCGGCTTATGCCACAGCCACAGCAAAGCAGGATCTGAGCCACGTCTGCGACCTACACCACAGTTCACGGCAATGCCAGATCCTTAACCCACTGAATGAGGTCAGGGATTGAACCCTCATCCTCATGGATGCTAGCTGGGTTTGTTAACAGCTGAGCCACGATGGGAGCTCGTTTTTTTTTTTTTTTTTAAACTACCAAGTATTATTCCTTGTACGCAGTTTTTTCTATGCACAATAATGCCTATATCCACCACAGCTCCTCAGGCTGATACCATGATTTCCTTCTTGTTACAGATGAGGAAGCTGAGTTTCAGATGGTGGGGTGATTGGCTAAGGTCACACTGGGGTCTAAATCCCAAGGCACTTGCTCTCTTGACCTTGGCACTCAAGAGATTCCCGGAACTGGAATCAGTGCCCCGCAGCGGGGACACCAGTAGAGTGAAATGTGTGATTCTGGGGAGACAGAGAAAGCCAGGGCCATCCTGTTCCTTGCCCTCAAGGTGGAGGAACAGTGCCTGGGGTCCAGGTGGGCTGGAGGCTGGGAGGAGGCCCCCAGGCTTTTGCCAATTTTAACATCCATAAGGAAACCCCCGGTGGGATTCTTGTCTGCTATGCCGCCGACAGGTGCGAGGCAGGGGCTTTGGATAACCTGGCAGGCTGGGTGTGAGGGGCGGGAAGCAGATGGCAGCCCCTTCCTGTGTTTGGAAGAAGTCAAGGGTGAAATCCTGGAGCCGGCAGCCTGCTGCATCACCTGCTGTTAGAAACGGCCCCTGGGCCAGAGGGCTGGCGGCTACCCAAAGTGGCTTTGCTGACAAATGGCAGGCCTGGGGAGGCACGGCCACCAGCCCAGCCCTTTTCCATGGAGAGCATCGCTATGTTCTTATAATTAAGGACTGTTAATGGAAGGGGTTCTTCATAGGACAATCTCCTTTGTCTTGCCGGTGACCTTGGGGTGGAGGGAGCAGGGTACCCATTTTAAAGATAATGAGACTGAGGCTCAAAGAAAAGTCACTTCCTTGACACAGGGCCCTCAGACAGTGCTGGGAGGGAGAAAAGAGACACAGGTGCAAAACGCAAGGAGGCACTTGCTCTCTGGTTCCCGAAAATCCCAAGTCCCCATCCCTCTGCCCTGTAGTTCAAGTCCACCTGAAGGACGCATGGGCCTACCTGTCCATCCCCATCCCTGCCCCAAACAAGGACAGAGACTGAAAGTCTACAAAGAGATTTCAAACTCATTTTAGCAACTTTGTGAATGACGCCGACATAATAGATTCTAAGAAGTACCAAGAATTGTAAATGTTGTTGAAAAAGCCAATGTTTCAGCACTCAGTTGCCTGAGCAGCAATGGATTTTAGGGCAAACGGTTCATTCTCACTTCCGCTTATCTGGCAGACTTTTGCTGTGGGCCGGCGACGTGCCAGGCTCCATGGGATGGGAAGAACGGGACACAGTCCTGTTCTCAGAAAGCCCTGTGTTTTCCCCTCCCTGTGCGGCATGGAACCTGCACGTGATAACAACTTAATACAAATGATCACGATAAACTAACATTTACACTGCATTTTCTATGTGCCAGGCCCTGCGTCAAGCACTTGACACACATCACTTCATTTGGTCCACATCACAATTCTGAGGCAGGTATTATTATTCTCCCATTTTTCAGAAAAGGAAAGCGAGGCAAAGAGGGGTTAAGGAACTTGCCCAAGGTCACTCAGGAAGAGTACGGTGGAGCTGGGATGAATGCCCAGTAAGTGTTTGGTGGGTAAATGAATGAAAACACAGGGGAGGTCATGCAGGGAGGCCAAGGAAACCTATTGGGGATGTGACTGGTTTGCTGTGACAGTGCAAAGTGCCCTGAGAGCCCCAGGAAGCAGCAGCGGGCCTTTCGAGGGCAGCGCTACCAGAGCGTCAGGGAATTAATTACCGGTGCTTTTGTGCAAACTTGGGCTGCAGGCTTCCAAGAAGAGGGTGACAGTGACAGCTGCCGTATCAGTTAGCAGCACAAGGAAGCTCCGATTTCTCCCTCTCTGAGCCCAACCACATGCCCCACCTATAAAAATATCCCAGGTCAATAGCCCTTTTACCCTGAGAAAGTGGGCTCTGAGACAGGCTGGTCCTGTGCAGGCAGGAGAAGACCGAAAGGACTCTCCTGGGCTGCCGCGGTCAAGGGTCTCGATCCTGAGCCCTCCTGCTCCCCGACCAGTCGGTGGCCACAGTGACATGGCTCCGGCCTGCAGGGAGGGGGCTGTAGCTGGACACCCTGACACCCAAACCTCCCCAGCTTGCGCCTCAGTTGCCAGGCAACCATGCAGCTCAGGTTTCGGGGGCCGAGGACAGGGCTCCGGTGAGGGCGTCACTTAATAATAATAGATATGGCCCAGTCTGGTGGGGCTGCTTGAGATACACAAATCTCAGACCCGGGCTGAGTCTGGGTGGCCCTGTGGTCATTTTGCGGATGGAGAGACTAAGCGCTGGGAGGGAAAGCAGGTTTCCTGAAGGGACCAATGAGTTAGTGATGAAGGCTGGAAGAATAACAGTTCAGAAAGTGGGGACAAATGTAGCTGCCACATGCAGGGCGCTGTGTCCGTGGCTTCTCTATCACATCCCAACTCATCTTCAGAACAAGAGTGAGGCGGAGATGTTTTCATGCCCACTTTATAGGTCGGGAGACTGAGGCTCAGAGAGATGGTGTGGCTTATTTGAAATCACCGAGCTGGTGAATGACAGAGGCCGGATACGAACCCAGGTCAATGTGACTCAGAAGTCTGCAAGCGCCATTCCCACCGGTACTGCCTGGAGCGACTAAGCAGTGGATGGGTGAGGACTAAGGAGCCTGCTTCACGGATGGTGCCCTTCAGTTTCCTCAGCAGCTCCTGGAGGGAGAGGTGTCTCAACACTTAAGGATGCCAAACTCAGGGAGTGAAATGGGCCCAAGGTGACCTAAGTAGTAGGCAGGGATACAGGATTTGAGCCCATATCTCTCTGGCCAGGCTGACCCACTTTGCCCAGTTTGCTGGCAGAGGCCTGGGGCAGCGCACCCCTCTACCAGAAGCACACCCAGCATTGGACATCTCTGCCTATAGCCCCCCCAAGCAGGGCTAGATTCCTAGATTCCTAGTGGAGAGGACAAGACCCCACTCCCCAGCCCCTAAGAGAGCCTGCAAGCCCCAGCACAGAGTGGTGACCTTAGATTCCAGGCCTCTAGACCTTTCCCTCAACCACTCACATGCCTACCTCCCACAACCTGAGCCTGGGCTGGACAGGGACACACAGGTTGCCATGGCGACAGCACATCAGATACTGACCTGGGGACCCGCAGGCAGCACAGGGGAGGGGCAGGCGTTGCCTCGGAGGGGTGGCTGCAGAGGCGGAGGACAGGGGGCCGGGGGCCCTGTGGCGGCCGTAGTTCCTTCCTCTGTGGGCCAGGCCGGGCACAAGCTGCTATTTATAATTCTGCTGAATGGACCCAATGACCTGACCCACAGCCCAATGGCCGGGAAGCCCAGCAGCTGCACAGAGGGGAGGAAACAGTTCAGGAACCTCTATCCCACTCCCCCAGCCCCAGCCCCCAGCTCTGAGCTCAGGGCTGAAGGAAGTGGGCGAGGACAGGCCCCCTCACCCACCATCTCCATTAGCCTCAACACCACTCCTCTGGCCAATCCTGCCCTCATCCCTACGTCCTGGGCCAGGCTCGGCCAGTGCAGGAGACCAGCAAGGGCTGGAGCCTGGGTTCCAGTCTTAAAGGGGCTCAGAGAGCATGCGTGTCCTTATACGTGCATGCATGTGCATATGCATGTGCGTGTGTGTTCCAAAATGCTTCCCACTGGAGGGGGAGGAGGGCTGGGGTGGAAGGGAAAGAGAGGGGAGAAAGAGAAGCTGTAAGGCAGAGAGGCTGGGGTGGAAGGGCTGGGGGCGGAAAGGAGGTGTAAGAAGGAGAGAAACAGAGGCAGACGTGGAAAGAGACAAAGTGAGACAGAGAAAGGAGGGAGGGAGAGAGCGGGGAGGAAGTGGACAGACACACACAGAGCCAAAGGAACTGAAGCAGAGACACAGACAAACTGGAACGGGGTGGGGGTGGGGGTGGGGGGGTGATCAGAGCACAGCGTCCTCTCTGCCCTGGTGGTCAAGCCCAAATGCAAACACGATTGGGACTCACGGGTTTGGGGTTTGGGCTATGGCTACGAGGAGGCCTGCGTGTGGGAGGGGACAGGGCCTGGGCTGCACGTGGCACTCACTCGCTGCCCAGCTCCCTTGGCCCGTGCCTGGGCGTCCCTCCTCCGGCCTCCTCACCACCTGGGGACACGGGGCTGTGCCAGGACCGCTCCAAGGTCGCCGGAACCGGGCCAGGAAAGGCATGGCGGTGGCTCCTGGGGCTTGCCGGGCTGTCCGCCCTCGGATAACGGTTATTTTGGGAGCGCAGCAGCCAGGACACACCCCCTCCTCCCTTGTTCACGGGCCAGTGGCTGCTGACTCAAAATTTTCTCTCAAGGAAACTGTCTCCCCGAAATCCAATGTCACTTCTTCTGGGAGGCCTGCCCTGACCCTCCCAGGTGAAATTCTCTGCTTGCACAGAGCTCGCCCCAGGGAGGGGGAGCTGGAGCCAGGCTGTATCTGCCTGTCTCCCCGCTCCCATGAGAGCTGCGCATTCACTGAGCAAGAACTTTACATGTGCCATCTCATTTAGCCTCCCAGTGGCCCTCTGTGAGGGCTTTGGGCGCAGGCCCTGATTTACAAGGGAGGAAACCAAGGCTCAGAAGGGCTAAGTGGTTTGCCCGTGATCTCGCGGCTGGGAAGCTGTTGAAGCAAGGTCTGCCCAAGGCAGCCAGACTGGGGAGCCCAGTCACGTGACCCCAGGGCAAACAGCCTTCCCTGCTCTAATGATCGCTTTCACACCCATGACTCCTCTCAAGAACCTTCTGTGGCTCCCCATTGCCTCCAAGATCCAATCCAAATGTCCCACTGGGTACCAGATCCTTTCCTCTATTTGTCCTTTTGTTGTCTTTCAGGCATCATTTTCTTTCCCCTGATCTCCTGCTTCTAGGTCCCTTCTGCTCTGGCCTTTTCTGATTTATTCATTTAAGAGCTATTTAATGAACACCTACTGTGTGCCAGGCACACCATACTTGTTTCTGTCGGGAAAGACAGGTTATGAAAAGGGCTATAAAGAGACCAAGGCATTATGACTGGCTGCCAGGGGACTTAGTTTGCTGAGCAGATATGCAAAGAGCTGTCGCCAGTGTGTGACAGGCAGAGGGAACAGCACAGGTGAAGACCCTGAGGTGGGAAGGGGCGGGGTGTGCTTTTAATAATCCAAAGCACGTCTGGGGCTTGCGAGGGAGGCCAAGGGATGAGGCGAGCTCAGAGAGGGGCAGGGGCCAGACTGTGTGAGACTTCGAAGCCAGGATGAAGAATTTGGATTTTATTTCAGGTTCAGAAGGATGCCTCTAAAGAATTTTAGGTGACAGATAAACACAAAGTTTATATGTCCACCATCCTCTGCTGCTGGACACCCTGTCGGTGGGAGAGAGGGAGAAAGCTCAGGAAGAGGGAGCAGCTACTGCGTCATCCAGGCGAGTGGGGACGGGGCGGCGGCTGCAGGGGCGGCCGGGGTGCTGAAGTGACGTGGGCAGGTGGGAGGTAGGAAGTGGCACCAGGAGGACCAGCCAGGGAGAGGGAGGGGGAGGAGCACAGCAGATAAGGGCTCTGCCTTCAGCAAGAGGGTGGGTGATGGTGCCATTTACTGGGACGGGAAGTTGGGAAGTAGCCGGTTTGGGGGGTGGGCGGGCACAGTGAAGGATCCTCTTTTGGACTTGTTAACTTTCAGATGCTGGTGAGATGTCCAAGACAGATGCCAAGCGGCCATTTGGGTGATGGGCTGGAAGTGCAGAAGAGAGGCTCTGGCTGAAGATATAAATATGGGAATCGGCAGCTGAAAGATGGTATTTAAAGCCACGGGACAGGGTGAGCTCACTGGGGAGAGAGCCGAGTGAGAGAAGGGAAGGGACTCGGAGCCGAGCCCTCAGCATTTGGAGGTTGAGCAAGAAGGAGGGCCGAGCCATGCAGCTCCCCAGCTGACCTGTCAGGTGACTTCTCTGCTCGGAAAGCCTTCCGTGGCCCCCTACTGCCCTCAGAACAAGGGTCAAAATCTGTCGCTTGACACACAGCTCCTGCCTACTTCCTCCGACCCACGCCCTGCAGCCCCTCACTCACATCCTTCCCACCAGTGGTGCCAAGCCCCTTGTGACATTCCACAGCTCCAAGTGCCCCGCCTAAGTGCCCTTCTTGGGCAAAGCCTAATTCTAGCGCTTGCTCTTCTAAAGCTTTCTCTAAGCTTCAAGGCCGACTTTGCAGACCTGCCTCTGTGTCTCTATGGCCTTCTGGATGCACACACTAGCACCGTCTTTCTGGGAGCCCCTTGCGGGAGGGGGCAGACCCACCGCCCCATCCAGGGCTCGGCACGCCTGAGGCTCAGGGAGAGCCCTCGTGTGCTCAGTGCCCATTCCTGCGTCACAGCCGGACACGTGCCATCAGAGCTGGGGGCAGGGGCGAGGATGTGGACTCCATCACTGCCAGCTTGAGCCTGGGCTGCCGCTCTGAACAGACTCGGAGGAAGGAAGGTGTGCAGAGGGAGGAGGTGAGTGGGCGTGAGGATGACGGGTGGCCACTGGGTCTTTGCCAGGCACCCCACCTGCCACTGCATCAGGAGCGGAGAAAATGGAAAAGACAAAATCAGGGAACAAAGAGCAATCAAGTTCATCTCCCCTCACCACTGCCCCGGCTCATGCTCAGAGACCCCTGTGTAGGAAATCAGAGAGGCGGTGGGGAGAGGGGAACTCGGTCCAGAGGGGTCACCACAAAGCTCCTGCACCCTCCTGGGTCCCTTTGATTCTGTATCGTGTCTAATGTCACCACCCGCAGGCTCCTGCTGAAAGCCTCTGTAGATGAGGGACTGGAGGGGCAACTTGCCCATTTAATCAGCTCCTCATAGGTGCCGGGCACCTTGAGTTTGCTCAAGGGCACAGACTGGGGTTAGGCAGACTGGGGTTAGGCACTGCTTCCTCGTGGCTTTGGGCAGGTTATCACTTGCTCTGGGCCTCAGTTTCTTCATCTGCAAGATGGGGACATTGACAGGTGCATGTCTAGGCTCTGGGGGAGGTGACGTGTGACAACGGCTGTGAAACATGGAGCAAGCACCTGTCACACAGCGGTCTCCTTTTGTCTTTCTAACAGCCCTGTTAGAGGAGTGGTGAAGCTCCTGTTTTACAGACAGGGAAACTGAGGCTCAGTGAGGGCCAGATGGGAGAGCTAGGATGGACAGAGCTGATGTCTAGGAGCATTTCTGCTTCCAAAGCCAAAGGCCCCTCCCTGTGCAATGTCCCATGCAGTCTCTTACTTGTCATTCAGTTGGTTGATTCTAGGTCTTAGGTTGGATGCTGGGAACACAAAGGTGATTAAGACAAAAGATCTACCCTCTGGGGGGGGGGTGTCACCACTGACGGTTTTATACCCCTCCTCCAACTCAGAGAAGCTCTAGGTGGGAGGGTGGGGTGGGGACTCCCAACTGTACAGAAGGAGAAATAGTCTGGGAGTTTCCAGCTCCCAGGCCCAGTTACTCCTTTCAGGACCAGGCAAGCAGCTAGGGTTACCCTTCTGAATCTCAGTTTCTCCTTCTGAAAAATTGGCATAAATTCTGTCTTCCCCTCAAGATAACCAGAAAGAGATGGGCACATACCGTATACTATCACTTATATATGGAACCTAAAATATGGCACAAAGGAACCTGGCTACAGAACAGGAACAGAAACAGACTCACAGACACAGAGAAGAGACTTGTGGTTGCCAAGGGTGAGGGGAGGGAGTGGGATGGACGGGGAGTTTGGGGTTAATACATGCAAACTATTACATTTAGAATGATAAGCAATGAGGTCCTGCTGTACAGCACAGGGAACTGTATCCAGTCTCTTGGGACAGACCATGATGAGAAAAAAAAGCATATGTATGTATGACTGGGTCACTTTGCTGTACAGTAGACACTGGCACAACATTGTAAATCAACTCTACTTACTAAAAAGTTTAAAAAAATTTTAAAAATTGAACAAAAGATAACCAGAGGGTGAAGCAGGAAAGCATCTGGGTGGCCTTGGCACCATTATGGGGACCCACCCCACCCAGGCCAGGCTGTCTTTAGCTGAGGTCCAGATAAAGGTCCTTTTTAAAAGTTTCTAAAGACTTACATTTTTTGAGGAGGAAGCCTGTGGCTTTCATTAGCTTCTCAGAGCAGTTCCTGACCCCTTTGTGTTACAAAGACCCAGAATCACTACCTAGCGGGACCAAGTAAACTCTCTGCTTTGCAATGAATACTGTGCAGAAATGGCGCCAAGACGGTGGGGCCAGGAAACCCAGGGGCCTGGGGATGGTTAGAGAGAGCAGGGTTTGAGACTGGGGCTCCAAGCTTGGGGGCCCTCAGCAAGGCAAAAACACTTGAAAATCACCTCTCCCACGACAGTTTTCCTGTGCTTCCGTGGCTCAGGATCCCCAGGCAACAAACCCCCCTCCACACCATTGTGGTGGAGGAGAAAGAACTCGGATGCTGGTCTTACCCCAGCAAAATGCAGAGCTAATTCTCCTAGACAGCAAGTTCCTATATACCCTTAGTCGATCAGGCTCTAGGTGAGAGGAAATCAGATTTCATCTGATGCCTCCACTAGCCCCAGGGATGGGAGTGAAGGAGACGGTGCAGCGCAGAGAGCTGTTAGTGCAGACACACCCGGAGTCTGGCCAGAGAAGCAGATGGATGATATAAGCTGCCCCAGGGAGGTGCCGCTCAGAGAAGACCTCGGGAGAACGATCCGGGCTCATCTGCTTAGACGTCCACATCTAGACCCATTCTGGAAGTGGCCCAGAGTCACTTATTTGAGTCTGGTGGGTCACAAGATGGGGGCCCCACAGGCAGACTGTAGCTTGAACTATCAGCTGACTTACTTGTGGTCCCCCAGCCCACGCTTCATCACAAGTGACACCTGCTTCCCGCCTGGCCTCTCTACCTGGGTGCACAACCCCCCCCCCGCCACCTCATAATCCATCCATCTCAAGTCCAACTTGCCAGTTTTCTCTTTTATGATACGGGCTTTTTTGTGTCTTCTTTGAAAAGTTATTTCTTGCTTCTAAGTGGCAAAGATGTGCTCCTATATCTTCTTTTAGAAGCTTTATAGTTGTAACTTTTACGTTCAGATCTGTGAGTCTCAACCTAATTTTTCTCACTGCTTTTCTTCAAATTGTGGTTAAATCTACATAACATAAAATTAACTATTTTAACCATTTTAAGAGTACGGTTCAGTGGAATTAAGCACATTCACACTGTCATACAACCATCACCCCCGTCCGGCTCCAGAACTTTTCCATTTTCCTCAACTGAAATCCTGTCTCCATTAAACACTAACTCCCCACTGGCCCCTCCCCTCACCCCTGGAAGCACTATTCAACTTTCTGTCTCTGATTTTTTGACTACCTTTGGGGACCTTGTATATGTGGATCACACAGTATTTGCCCTTTGGTGTCTGGCTTATTTCACTTGGCACAATGTCTTCAAGGTTCATCCATGTTGTGGCAGGTGTCAGACCTTCCCCTGCTTTAAAGGCCCAATAATAATCCCCATATGCATAGACAATGTTTTGTTTATCCATCCTTCTGTTGATGGACACTCGGGTTGCTTCCTGCTTTTGGCTGTTGTGAATAACGCTACTGCAAACATGAACGTGAAAATATCTGTTTGAGTCCCTGTTTTCAATTCTTTTGGGTACACACCCAGAAGTGGAATTGCTGGATCATATGGTAATTCTATGTTTAAAGTTTTGAGGATCCACCATACAGTCTCCTACAACAGCTGCACATTGTGCAGTCCCACCAACAGCGCACAAGGGTCTCAATTTCTCCACATCCTTGCCAACACTTGTAAATTTGTTTTGTTATTTATTTATTTACTTTTGCTTTTTAGGGCCACACCCTCAGCATATGGAGGTTCCCAGGCTAGGGGGTCGAATTGGTGCTACAGCTGCTGGCCTACACCACAGCCACAGGAACGCCAGATCTGAGCTGCGTCTGTGACCTACACTACAGCTCAATGGCAACGCCAGATTCCTGACCCACGGAGAAAGTCCAGGAATTGAACCCGCATCTTCATGGATACTAGTCGGATTCCTTTCCACTGCACCACAATGGGAACTCCTGTTTTGTTTTTTATAATAGTCATCTTCACAGGTGTGAAATGGAATCACACTGTGGTTTTGATTTGTGTTCCACTGGCCATATCATGTTTGGAGAAATGTCTATTCAAGTCTTTTGCCTATTTTTGAACTTTGTTTGTTTGTTTGGTTGGTTGAGTTGTAGTAGTTCTTTATATATTCTGGACACTAATCCCTTATTATAAATATGATTTGTAAGTATATTGTTCTATTTCATGGATTGTCTTTTCATTCTGTTGATAGCATTCTGAGCAGCACAAAACTTTTTCAGTTTGATGAAGTTCAGTATATGTATTTTTTTTTGTTGTTGTCACATCTAGGAACCAGTTGCCAAAAAGCTTCCCCCCCACCCTGTTTCCTTCTCCCTCAGTTTGATGTGTGTGTCATGTGAGGTAGGCATTCAACTGAACATTTCTGAAATCTCACCCTTATTCCCCACCCACCTCATTCTCCCCTGGGGTTCACTGTCCCCGTGAGAAGCCTCATCTCTCCAGCTGGACAGCTCAGAACACAAGAGTCACCCCTGTCACTCTCCTCTCCACCATCCAGGTTCTGTTAATTTTGCTTTTTCCTACATTCCCTTGAAATCACTCACTTCCCTGCCTCTCCATAGCCCCTGTGCCAAGTTTCTCATCTCTTGCTTGGATGACTGCAGAAGCCTCTCTGCTTTCACCGGGAAAAGCAATTCTGACGACATCACCTTCCCAAAATGCTCTTAGGATAAAGACAAAACTCCTTCATGTGATCTTCCAAGCCTAGGTGGCCCATCCCAGCTCCACCAACCCCGCCCAACCTCCCATTCTCTGACTCTCTCTGCTCCAGCCACGCTGCTCACTCTCCCCACTAGGACTTTTTCTGTTTTGTTCCCTTGCCTGGAACGTTCATGCTGTTCGCTCCCCATCAGCACCTAGCAAACTCCTATTCATCTTCCTCTTCTCCACTTAATGCCACCTCCTCAGGGAGGCCTTCCCTGACTTAACTACTATATACTCTCCATTGCTACACTCACCACAGTCGTATTTTACACGTGTTTCTGTGACTGTTGGATTAAGGTTTGACACTAGACCTCTGAGGGCAGGGCCTGTGTCTGGTCTTTAATTGCTGCTATCCATTCCTAGTGTCTAGCACCTAGTAGGTCATCTGCAAATAGTTTAGGAAGGAAGGAAAGAAAAGAGGAGGGAAGGGAGGGGGGGTGGAGTGAAAAGATTGGTTTCCTTGGCTTTACAAGATTCTTCCCAAGGTGGGAAGCTGTGGTGTTTAGGATCTCCAGAGGGCAGGGAGTGACACTCGCTTTCTGTCAATTGCAGATTTTCTAGGAACTTACTATGTGACAAATGCCATGCAGGCCCTTTCTCAGACTCAGTCTGTAAAGTGGGGACAACAACACTCCCCTGTAGGATTGTCATATTAGAAGAGATGATTATGTGAAAGTGCTGAGGAACCAGATAGAGTCAGGGAGCACAAGTTCTCTGTGCCTCAGTCTTCTCTTCATTTGCTGCCAGATTTGGGCATGGACACATCCCTAGAATAGCACATGGAGACCCAAGTCCCTTCTGCAGCACGTAGTCTTTGAGAATTTCCCCAGGTACATGCCCTGGGAGGCTTAACTCAGCCACACCTGTTCTGGCCATATCTGAAGCCCGGTCACAGTAGGAACCTTAGAAAAATGCTCATGGCTCATCTGCCTGGACATTTTTTGAGGGAAGTTTAGAAGCGGCCTGAGATCTAGTCCACGCTGGTGGGTAAGAGGTGGGTGACCCCAGTGTAGACTTACTTTCGAGTGGGTAATTCTTCCCTTGTGTGCAACTTCAGTCAGTCTCCTTGGTGGGCAGGGGAGACCCCTTAGCTGCCCTTAGACACCAGGTGAAGGCCAAGACAGGTCCTGAGAAGCTCTGGGACCCACTTGGATCCTGATGTTGCCCACAGGGAACAGTGGTCTGCCCTGGACCCAGCACTGGAGGAAGGGGCAACGGCCATGGCTGAAGTAGGGGGCTCCTTCAATTCTGGGCCTCCTGCTGTCTGATGGGTGGGCTCCCTGTCCTCTCAACTCCCCTCTCCTCACAGTGGGGGTCATTGGGCCCCCACCTACAGGCTCCAGGATCTGGGCTCAGTGGGACCTGACTGGGAGGGGAGTTCAAGAGCCCAGGCTTCCCTGCGCAGAGGGCTCATGCCATCTGGGAAAATATGCTCCAACTCCAGGGACTGGCTCCTGCCTTGTTCCTGGCACAGAGCACCCTCCCATACTCCAGTTCCTTCGGGACCAAGACTCTGAGAACACCTGGCCGGTGATCCTGCTCCCACCTGGGCACCAGGCTTAGTCCCGGCTTTCTCCCCAGTCCCTTTCAAGTCCATTACCTTCCCTCCATCTCTACTTCTGTCATCAAGGCTCACCTGCGTGATTGCACTGGCCTCCTTATCCATCTCACCTGCAAACTCATTGCTCCCTCAATCCATTCACCATACAACAACCGGATTGATGTTACTAAAACATAAACTGGATCAAGTCACTTTCCTATTTAAAACCTCCTATGGATTCCAGGACACTTAGAACTAAGTCCAAAGTCCAGGGTCTACCGGGTGCTCTGAATCTGCTTACCCTACCCCTTCCTTTCCCACTTTTTTACCTCCCATGTTCTCCCTTCAGCCTGCTCTCACAAGCCAAGCCTGGACCTTACAACAGAGCATCTCTTTCTGCTGCAGTTAAAGGACATCTGCCTGGGGCTGCTGGGACCTTCCTTAGAATGAAGATAACATAGATGCAAACAGAGCTTAGGAATGAAAAGACTCATTTGAGCACCAGGATACAGCCATACCTGAAGCCAACACATCTTTTTTCCTTAGGTTAACTTGAGTTGGCATTTGTACTACTTGCTTCTGAAAAGAACCAGCCCCAATTAATTCAACTGGCCAACTCTTTCTCACCCCACTCCATCTCCTTTCATGCTCCTCCAACATGCCAGCACACTTCTGCCTCAGGACTTTTGCTCATACTGTTCCCTCTGTCTGGAGTGTTCTTTACCCAGATATCTGCAAGTCTCACTCCCTAACCCGTTCATGTCCCAGCTCAAATGTCACCTTCTTACAGAGGCCTGCCCTTCCCACCCTATCAAAAACAATATTCCTCATCATGACCGCCCTACCTCCTTCCTCTGGGTTGTTTTTAAAAATAACACTTTCAACTACTATGAATGTTATATATGTCATACTTATTGTCTGCCTTGCTCCACTAAACTTCAAAGCCTGTGAGGGTAGGGATTGTGTTAGGATATCCAACTGTCCTGATTTTCTTGAAATCGAGGGCGTTTCCAGGATGCAGGACTTTTAGTGCTAAAACCCGAATGTCCTGGGCACTGGGGCAATTTGATCACCCTAGACTGCTTTGCTTTATTAGAAATCCCACTGCCCAGATCAGGGCTGGCACACGGTAGATGGTCAGTCCATAGCTGAGTGGGTAAATGAATGCCAGCCCTGGACCAGGCAGCGCCACGCTGCACTTATGTGCACTGTTCCCTTTCATCCCCATGGCCAGCCTGGGAGGGGGAGCTCTGTTATCCCCATTTTACAGACCAGGAGCCTGAGGCTTGGGCAGCCTGCCCAGGCCACACGGCTGGGGAAGCAGGACTGGAATCCACCCAGAAATCAGGCCCTTAACTCTTCCGCTGTGCGTGCCTCCCGGTTACAGCCTGCCCTGCTCACTGACGGTCCCTTAGCTCCTGTCACCCAAATAGCCACCTCTGGGCCCAAAGCATCTCACCCCTCACCTCACCCACCCAGGTGGGTGAGAACCAATCCAAGGGCAGCTTATTCTCGGCCAGGCGGGTGGTGACCGGAGAGGAAGAGCGGGCAGGTCATGGGCTGGAGTTGAGCTGTGCTAAGGCTGGGAGCCTGGAGGTGGTGGCCACTGTCCCCGAGCTGTGTGTCCCCAGGGCACCTGTGGTCCAGGCTCCACGGGCTCCAGGTGTTCCTGGGGACTTGTCAATCACATCTGCCTTTGCAGCTGGTTCTCACCCCTGTGAATGAGCTGGAGAAAGCCTGTTTCCTGCCCACCCACGGGGGCCTAAACCAAAACACCCTCCCACCCCAGTTGAGGGAAAGGCCTCTCTCTGCCACCCCAGAGCTACTGCTCCCCGTGCCCACCCCGTCGCCATGAACCAGGGGAACAACACTTGGGGGGGGGCAGTGCTTCCCCAGGTCAATTTCCCTCTCGTCTGATCCCTACAAGCAACCCTGGGGACAGGTGCTCTTTCTTATCCCCACTTCATGGATGAGGAAACTGAGGCCCCAAGAGGCGAAGTCGCCTAGTCCACGCGGCACAGCTCACAGAGATGGAGTCAGGGCTGTCTCTCAAGCTCACACATTATCTCCTCTACGTCTCCACACTAGTGAGGCCAGTGATGGAGAGGATCCGAGTCTCTGCTGTTCACTGAGCCAGGCACCGCCCATGTGCTAGTTCTGATTTCAACCTTGCACACTAGGGGCGAGCGTGTCCATTTTTCAGCAAGTCGGACAGCACAGGAGTGAAGTGACAGACCAGGGTCACACGGCCTTGAGGATGCCCGGTGGAGCCTGTCTGATCGGGATGCTTCCCACACTCTTTTCCTTCCCCCCATCCACCCATCTATGAACCTATCTCGCAGCCAATCAGCACTCACTGCGTGACCCATGATGAGCGACACCGCCCAGCACCTAGAGCAAGAGGATGTCCTGGGCTGCGGCGGCTGTCCTGGCTCCTGGCCCAGAGCAGCTGGAAGTCCCTCCCTGAGAGGCTGCCCAGATTCCAAACCAGGATCCCCTGGGTCCTATTAACCATCTACTTGGGAGTCTCCCACTGGGGAATTCTTTTCCACAGGGTTCATTCTGGGATTTCAGCTGCTCTCCCCCTGCCTGGCCGCCAAGGAGCTGTTTTTCATAACAAAGTGGGGCGGGAGAAGGGCCACGGGCAGTTGTAATAATTCCAGCATTGGAAATTTCCATGGCAATGGAAAAGACCTGCTGGCCACCCTCCAAACACCTTCCTGAAAAAACTTCCAAAACCAAACCCCTGGACTGGGCCACTGTAGCCCCGGGAGACGCTGGAGCTGCCCACAGAAGGGCTTGGGGCAGCGCGTGGGCATCAGCCCCTAGCACAGAGCTGGGCACCGGAGGCCCGGAGATCAAGGAAAATGGGAGCTTTTCCTCTTTTGTAGGAAAGTGTGGAAGAACAAAGCAGCTGCTCCCCCAGGACTGAATCACAAGCCTGGAGTCCATTGCCTTGGCCACCTGATTGCTGTGTGACCTTGAGCAGTCACTACACCTCTCTGAGCCGAGTTTTTCCCCTGTGCAAGGAGGCAGTTTCTGGGAGGTTCTTTAAGGTCTGGAGCATTGGTGATGTTTGTTGGCTCTGACTTTGGGTCTCCTGAGTTCTGGAGACCGAGGCCAGGAAGGGTGTAGAGAAGCTGAGTCCCTGGGAACTCCTGAGGAATTCAAAGGGCCTAGAGGCTTCTTGGGAGGCAGCAAAGGACCTGCAGGTCCTGGAGGGTGTGAGCTCGTGGTGAGCAGGCAGCCTCCCCACCGCCCAGCCATGGGCACAAATCTCCCCAGTGGCCTTCCGTGAGAGGAGGGGACAGCAGGTGACAGGGTCTGCACAAAGGTGAGGATTCTGGGGAAGCCCTCCCCCCAGCATCTGGCCTGCCGTCACCCCCAGCCATCCTGGGGGCCTCTGGGGCACTCTGGGCTCTCTACGGCCACCTGCTGCAGCCACTACCTGCTCCTGCCTCGGTGGCTCCTTCCCACTGTGCCCAGGCTGCGGCGCTCCCCCCTCTGCCTGCATTCACCCTCAAGGCTGGTCTTTGCTCAGCCCAGCTCCGACCCCAGCCGAGGCCCCCAGGGCCCTAACTCTCCGACAGCACAAGCCAAGGGTGGGGTGGGAGTGACCTGGAGCATCACTTTTCACCTCCACAAACCCTTCCTCCCAGGGCAGGAAACCCCGCTCCACACCAAGGGCCAGCGCCCACGAACAGCCCGAGAAGAATCCCCCCAAGGTCTGGAAAGAGGCGATTTCCTGTGCAGACCCAGGTTTGAGCCCCTGCTAGGCCAATTCCTTCACAGCCGTGAGCCTGTTTCCTTAGCCGTGAAGTGGGGGTGAGGCCATGGCCCTTGCACTGTTGTCCTGAGCATGAGAATGAGGACGAGCTAGAAGGCTGGGCTCGGAGCCTGGCCTGGAGCTGACCCGGCAGACCTGACACACGCGCACGGGTGGGCCCCCCTCCATGAAAGGGGCTGGGTCAGGGCTCCGGCAGACTGGGGCAGGGCGGCGGGCAAGACAGGGAGGTAGTGGCAGGCGGAAGAGGCCAGGGAGGTGTGAGGAGGCTGAGTGCCACCGCCATCCTTGCCGTCATGGAAGCACTGCTGGCTTTTTAAACTGAGCACTTGGGATGTGCGAGCAAGGCGTTCAGGGCTTCTTGTTGCTCTCTCATCAAAGTTCTGCATGGGAAGGTTTGTCACCTTATCTCACAGCTGTTGAAATAGGTTCAGAGTGGTGAGTCACTTGGCTGGTGGGTGACATGGACATGGCCTTCACCCCCGAGTTCCACACTGGGTGCGGGAGGGGAGCAGGGGGTGATGAGAAAGCTTAGAAGAAGAGGTGGGTGACGCCCCGTCCCTGGGGGTGGACGCACCTGGCTTGGCCCCTTCCTGGCCTGGGGGAGCCTCGTTGGGTTCCTCTCCCTTTGCCTCCTGCTCATCCCCTTGTGGAGTCTTTATAAAGCAGGCCCTTGTGATCACAGCAAAGGAACCAAATTTACTCTGCCTGGTTCCAAATTTTCCCCAGGGGTGGGCGGGGACGGGGGTGGAGCGAGGTGGGGGAGAACCTCAAACCACTCCATGGCGTTGCAAAGGCGGCTGTCCTGGCCTGCCTGCTCCCTGGTCTCCAGGGCCAGCCCCTCCTCAGCTGGGACTCAGCTCTCAGCACCTGGAAGTGGGGAGGTCACTCCTCGAGGGTGCTGTGTATCAGTGGCTGGGAAAGGCCTTTGCAGAAGCTTCTGGCAGAATCCCCTGAAATCCATGCTCCTGGTACGCCACACTCCAAGGGCCCCGAGCAGAGGCAGGTCCAAGGCAACAGGGAATGAACCAGTGCTTCTGAAGCCAGAGCCGAGGGCGGTGAGTGAGATGAGGGGCATCTGCCCTAGAGGCACACAGAGCAGGGGCCACACCTGGGGAAGCTGCCTGTCAGTGGCCACACTGGCATCCTTCAGCCATACCTGCACCATGCCATTTCCTAGTCCAGGGTCCTTCCATGGGTGCCCACTGATCGAGTGCAAGACTTGGTCATGGAGATGTGGGTCCAAACCCTGCTCTGTCCTTTACGAGGTGTGCAACTCAGTTTCTCTATCTGTGAAACGGGAATTTCCTCACCAGCTGCCCAGGACTGAATGAGGTGACAATCCCTTCTCTACACAGCAGCCAAAGGGGGCTGTGTTTGTGTCTCACCCCTGCCTAAGACCCTTCAAAGTCAGGGTCAAATCCAAATACCACACCATGATGTATAAAGCCCCATATGATCGGGCCCCTTATCTTTTATTCCACCTCACCCACCTCTGCCCCCTGAGCACTCTATCGCAGCCACAGTGGCCTTGATCTCTGACACAACCTCGCTCGCACCTCAAGGCCTTCGCACATGCTGGCTCCTTTGCTGGGACTGCTCTTCCCCCAGATGGTGGCCCGGCCAGGCACTTCTCAGCATCACAAATGTCATCTCCTCAGCAAGGCTCCCCTTGCCCTCAGTCCCCCCGCTCAAACTGTCCCAGGCAGCCCCTTTGATTTCCCTGTTAACTTTCTAACATTCGACACTGCCTAGAATTCTTTATTTATTAGTGTCTTGTTCACCACTGTATTCTCACTGCCTCAAACAGTGCCTGGCACCTAGTGAGAATTCAAGAAATATTTGTGAAATGAGTGAATATTTACGGAGCCTGAAACACAGTGGGTGTTAAGTATACGCGGGTGACTTTCCCGTCCCCCATTTCCAGCATGGCCTTTCCTCCCAGGCAAGTATGCCACAACCAAGACCAAAATAAAACCCCAGATGAAACCAAAGGACCAAAGCCTCAAACAAGAAAACCCCAGACAAAAGAGGGATGCTAGGGGTCACAAGGCTTCCAAGGCCAGCTGTGGGTCTTGCCGGGCTCACTTGAGGGTCCCCTGTAAGGCTGCGGAAGGTCAAGGTCTCTGGAAAGGGCCGCATGAAGCTGGTGGGCCTGAGAGTAACCTGCCTCCGTCTCTGAGGCCCCACGGAGGGTAAAAATGTGTCCTGTGGGCAGAGACTGTCGGGTTCATTCACACCAGGTCCCCAGTGCCCTCAGCGCAGAGTAAGTGCTCACGGAATCCCTGTTAGTGAATCAATGAGTGATGGTGGGGGGGGCTGGACGGGTGGAAACAGAAAGGACTGGCCATCGGTGATCACAGAGGTTACCAGCCTGAGGCTGGGTGCCAGACACTGCCCAGTGCCGCCATCTGACAGCACCTCCAATGGTCCTCACGTTCGGTCACACCCCAGTTCAAGGACACGTGGTGGTTCCCACTGCCTCTGAGAAAGTCCGGATTTCTCAGCCTGGCATTCAAAGCTTGCCTCCTTTCCTCTCTCCCTGCTTCTCTGCCTCCATCCATTCATCCACCCCCCACCAGGGACCACCCATCTATCCATCTGCCTGTCCATCCATCCATCCTTCCTTCCCTCAGTCCCTCCCCCCTGCCCACCCACCCCTGCTCTTCCCTCCCTCGATTCCTTCACCGTCCACCCTTTCATCTAATATTTACTAAGTGTTTCCCCAGGTCTGGACAATGTGCTCATTGTAGGGTCACTCCAGCTCTTCACTTCTGCAATAAAATTACCTTGCCAAATAGCGATCTGCAAATCCCTATCTATTCCACCTTCAAAACATACCCCAAATGTCATCACTTCTCACCACTGTCACAGTCTCCACCCGGGGCCAAGCCACCATCTTCTCTCACTACGCTACTGCGGCAGCCTGCTTCTGGTCTGCCTGCTTTGCGTCCCCGCACCGCCACCCTGACATCACCCCCACACCGACCAGGCCTGCTCTCCACACACAGCCAGAGGAAGATCAAGTCTTTTGCTCAGAACTCTCCTGCTGTTCCTGTCACGCCCCAAGGAAAGCCAGTCCCTGCCACGGCCCAGGAGGCCCTCCATGCTCTGTGGCCCCCAGCCTGTTACCTCTCCCACCTCATCGCCTCCATCCCCTTGCTCACTCCCTTCCATCCCACTGGCTTCCTTACCGTCACTTGAACCCATTCTACACATACCCACCTCAGGGCCTTTGCACCGACTGTTCCCTCTTCCCCAGACCCAGCTACAGGGCTCGCTCAGGTCTCTGTCCAAATGCCATCTTCTCAGTGAGGCCTTCCCTGGCCTCCTGCTTGAAACTACCCTCTTCAACTTCCTTCCTTCTTCTGCCTTATTTTTCCCGGCCACGGACCACACCCTGACCTCCCACTCACTTGCACGTTTGCTTATTGCCACTCTCCACCCTCAGTGCAAACCACGAACAGGGAATGGGTCCAGGTACTCGGTGTGGTGGCCTCAGTGCCTGGCACAAAGTAGGTTCTCCACTGACCTCCGGGGCTGAAAGAACGCACCCCATCTTCAGGTACAGATAGTCACTTTCACTTTATCAAGGACTTTCATGCTCCTTTTGTCAGTGATCTGTCATAATCTGACGATTATGTCTATTTGCAATCATGCCTCTGGGCTCTCATTAAACACATTCATAGATTCTCTCCAAGCAGCTTCCTCTCTCACCATCTTCATCCCTTTCTCGATGGCCCCGATGACCCCAGCATCAGCTGGGACTCCCTGTGGCCTCCCCCTTGCTGCCCCCAGCAGTCCCAAAGCCTTGTTACCTTACCCTACCCTACTCACCAGCCCCCTTCCCAGAACCTGTGCCCCATTCTGCCCTTATTCACCCAGACACCCATCCAGTCTCCTCCTCATGGGCCTCCAGCCTCCAGCCTGTCTCTCCAACTCATTACCCGCACTAGTGCCACAACAGCTTCCAAATGGGCCAGTCTGGCCACATCACTCTCCCCCTTAAAACCGGTCAGTCCACTGCCTTTGGCTTGGCCCCGCTACCTCCCGGCTGAGCGCTCACCACCCCGCCTGGCACCTTCTGCTGCTGGTGGCCTCCGCTCGCTTAGGCTGTGCCTTTGCCTGGGGCACCTTTCCCATGTCCTACCTTCCTTCCAGCCGGCTGACTCTTATTTATCCTTCCACTTGGCTGCGGCCGCGTGAGGCCCTCTCGGGGCTGTTCCCTGACAGCTCCAGCAACGGCAGCCTCCTCTGGGCCCCTCGTCCCTGCCAGGCTCCCCTTGGCTGGGCTGTTAGCACAGTGGTCTGGAATCACTTGTGTCCCTGCTAGACCGAGCACCCTGGGACTGTGAGGCCGCTGTCGTCACGGTTAAGCTGGGGGCTCTGGGGCCAGCCTGCTGGCTGGGTGCCCTCGGGCAGGTCACTGTAGGACACAGAGCCTCATGCCCTCATCTGTAAAATGGGGGTAATAACTGCCAGAGGCATGTTATACTAAATAAATCCCTCAGAGCACTTACAGCAGCATCTACAGACACGTCAGTTGCAGGCATTTGGATGGAGGAACCGGAACTGGGGTGGGGAAGGAGCCCAGCGCTTCTGGCCCACAGGAGCAACTGGTTGCCCTGGGCCTCCTGGTGCTGGACCCGCCCCTGGTGGGGGCTCGGCCGGGGGTGCCCACAGATATCCTCCGTCTCACTGTGGCCTTCTCCTTACTAAGAGGCATTTATTTGCTTCGGCAGATTTTTTAAGAATGTATCTTATTTGGTTTGGGGGATGGGGAAGCGTCTTTTCAGGTTTGTGGTTAATGTCCTTTAGTTTTTGTCTTCTGACCTTTGTGCCTGTTTTCTGACTTCACCTCCTGCCCCTGTTTGTACGTGGCCTTTTTTTAGCTGACCTTTTACATCTAACCTTTTCATCTGAGCTCCAACTCCCTGCTCCTCCTCTGGGTCTCAGTGCTAGTGATTGGAGTTGGGGCGAGGACGCTGAGCCACGCCCTCCACATGGAGAGAGTGGGGAGGAGCAGCCCCCGCACCGCGCGCATGCTCTGTGCCAGCCTGTGCTGGGCGCTGCAGGCATGCTGGCACCTTAAAGCAGTAATGAGGGCACAGAGAGGGCACACCACAGCTGGGAAATGGCAGAGCTGGACGCTCCCAAGCCCTCGTCATCTACACTAGCCTCTGTGCCTCTCAAAGGCTGCCGAGCCATCAGGATGGCCACGGCACCCTGAGGAACAGAACAAGGCCACAGGCATAAATAAAATGCATTCAAAGAAAAGAAACAAAATCCCTCTGAACTTACATCTGAACTCCGTGGAGTGGTTCAAGTTAAGTGAAAATACATACAAGAGAAGGAAACAGCAAATTGCCAGATTTCGTCAAACCTAAGTCAGATTGTGAGCTGTACCACGATTTTACACACACCAAGAAAGAAAAAAATGCTTCCAATAAAAATCTGTAATATGATTCAGTTTTTCTTTGCAGATTATGCTGTATACATGAAACTAACACAATAATGTAAATCAACTATACTTAAGAAACCCCCAAACTATAATGTGCTGTCAGCTACAACATGTATCCCTTTCTAAGGACTGTGAAAATGTGGGGAAATGTGCATCCCAGAATCTCCAAATCAGGGTATCGACAGTGGTTACATCAAGGAAACGTGGGATGTGGGGAGAGGAAAATTAGTCGTTTTGCTGTAGAGCCTTCTGTCCCATTCTGTCGGTTTCGGTAAGCACGTCGTTATTTATGTAATTCGAATGACTGCAGTTTAAAAAAAGAAAATAGGTTTTCTAAGCAGTTGCCGCCTGATTTCTTTTCTGGCCACCTTATGGGCTGGGGACACAGTAATTGGCAGCTCTGGGTGCCCGGCTCGGGGAGAAGGCTGGGGGCTTGTGTATGTGTGTGGGGGGGGGAGGTGGCAGTAAGCATCAGGCATAAAGCATACAGAGCTTGGCCCCGGGAGGGTCTCATCAGTAGAAATTTCTCTTTATTAAGGCCTGGCCCCCAAACCCATCCTTGAGGGCTCTTCAAGCTTGAAAGTACACGATGGAGCCCCAACAAGGTGACCAAGCCCGACGTCTTAGAGAACGGACGGCCGAGGGCTCCTCCTCCTGCACCATCCACCGCTGTGTGCCTTCCTCTGCTGCACCTGCCCCGCACCGTGGCTGCTACCTGGTCTTAGAGCTTTGTTTACACACCTGGCTGTCTCTGTACTGCCCTCTCTCTAGCAAGAACTTCAACAGCAGGAGACTATGGACTGCATCTGTCTCGTTTACGGCTGCACCCCTCGCCCACTCTCTCCCTTTCTGCCCCCTCCCTGGGAGGCCTATGAAAGGCAGATGGGGTGAGTATGGAGTTCTTGGGCAAGCCCCTCAATCATTTCTCCCCATCTTACTGATTCAGGGTCAGCTGTGACACTGAGGAAGGACACTGCTTCTTCCTTCACAGCTGCACAGAACAGAAACCCTCCCCCTGCCCCAGGCCCTTGGGTACAAGAGTGAGTGGGACCGTCCTCAGGGAGCCGTGTGTCTAGAGGGAAGACGGACAGCAAACGAGAGAATGAATATGGAAGAGAAGGTCAACTGTGATAAATGCTATTAAAAAAGAAGCGTCGTGACAGGGAAAGTGCTTTTAAATAGACCAGGGAGGGCCTCGATGGGGACCTATGAGAAGGAACCTATAATTTACAGACAAGGGGGAAAAGCAGCCTAGCACATGCAAAGGCCCTGAGGCAGGAAAGAGGCTGACGTCTTTGAGGAAAGGAAAGACTAGGAAACTAGAGATGAGTGAAGAGAGTGGGCTGTGATGAGGGGCTTACAGGCCATGGGAGGAGTCTGGGTTTTATCCTGGGCACCATGGGAAGGACTGTAGAGTTTCGGGCAGAAAGCACCACAATGAGATTTATATCATTAAAAGGATCCCTCTGGTCCCTTGAGGAGAACAGATGATTTGGGGAGAGCAAGAGGGGCTATGGGGACCCATGAGGTTTTCGCTTATTCCACCTGTGTTTATTCAACCGTGTTCTACTGAAATCTCTGAAAAACACAAAAATGAAAACAAACAAGCCTCATCAGATGGGGCACGACTCCAGAGGTCCAGGTTTGCACCTGGGAGCTTATAATGACACAGAGAGGTGGAAGCCTTTCTGAAGAGGGAACCAGTGAAGTGGGTTTGAAGGATGGTGGAAGGGTGCTGAGGGATGGGCACAATCTGGGCAAAGGCTCAGAGGTGGGGAAAAGGGTCAGTGGGAACAGGAGCTGTAGCTCGAATTATATTGGCGTTCCCGTTGTGGCTCAATTTGTATGGAATGCCTAAATGCCTGATAAACTTAGTGCGTAAAATAATTATCTGCTGAAGGAGAAGCTGGAGGAAGGGGCCAGAGGGCAGGTGCGGGCTAAGTCCTGGAAGCACTGAATGGGGGCCAAGGAGTCCGAGCTCTGTGTGCTTGGCCATGGGAAGCACTGAGAGCCTTGACCAGAGAGAGGACGGCCAGATGGGCATTCTCAGAAAGGCCCCCTGGTGGCCATGGAGGGCCACGGAGGAGGCTGGGGCAAGACTCCGGAAGAAGGCAAGGGGTGGGCCTGGCTCCCCCTCCCATCCTGATTCTACAATTCATAACAACACAGAGCTGATACTTCACAGAGCTTCCCACGTGTCTGTTCTAAGTGCTGTACACCTATTCACACAGTTAATCAGCACAAGAACTCTATGGAATTGATACTGTGACTTGCTCCCATTTTATATGTAAGATGACTGAGGCGCAAAGAGGTGAAAATCGCTTGCTCAGGGTCACACAGCTAGGCAGCACTGGGACTGGGAATGAAGCCCAGGTTCTCAGATTCCAGCATCCACTCTTAACCGCTGCCCTCGGCTGCCTCCTCCATCTAGGATCCCACAGTTCCCCCTTCTGGGGTTTGGTTTCCTTGGCAGAGAAAACCCTTTCTGCACAGTGCGCCTGGCTGCCTCCTGCGGCCGCAGGAATCCGCCAACGAGCCCCTCGCAGCACGTGAACAAACCAGCTCCTGCGCACGGCTCTCCTGCTGACTTGTGTGACCAAGGGTGAGTCCCTGGACATCTCTGAGGGACCCGGTCCCCATCTGCCAGGTGAGGATGAGGACGCCGTCTTCGCAGGACGGACAGAACCGTGTCGCTAGCCGGGCTGAAGACCACGTTAGCGAGGGGTCATCGGGGAGGGGTGCGCAGAGCCTTTGACTCACGCCTTGCCTCACCGCCACGGTGGCTACAGCTGTGCTCCCCATTTGAGAGGCAAAAAAAGGAGGCTCAGAAAGGAAAAGCCACTCACCCAGGGGGACACAGCTTCTCGGTGGCAAAGCTGCGGTGTGAACTACACGGTACCTAGTGGGTGCTTAAGTAATATAGTCACCCCCTCCCCCAGATGTGGACCCAGTGTGGCTCTGATTCTGCGCAGGTTACCTGGGTCTTTAGGGAGCAAGAATAAAGAGTAAGACCTGGTCAATTCCTGGGGTCCAGGCCTGTCGCTGCAGAGGTGTCGGCCTTCAGGGTCTCCTGAATTTCCCCTGTGCCCATGGGCAGCCGTGCTGGGGACACGGGCCCTGTTCCTGGCTTGATGTCTGGCTAAAGGCCTTGCCCTTTCTCCTGCAGGGTTGAGGTCCAAGACTTTGGTTGGTGAAGCCAAACCTTGGACCCAGAAGTTATTTATGGTCCAACCCCCAGTTGGGCCTCTGCTGTCACCTACCACCTTCTGCCAGGGACTGCACACAGCCTGGCACACGCTAAGTACTCGGCCAATATTGGTTTTATTGATTTACATTCTCTTTGCTTTTCGAGATCCTCTGAGCTTGGAAACCCGAAATCGGCTGAGGGTAGGATGGGGAGAAAGGCCTCATTTTAATCTGAAGTGAGTCATGTAAGTTGATAAATTTAGAAGTGGCCTAAAGAGCTCTTAATCTTCTGCCTTCAGATAGTTGCTAGGAAGAGGCTGGTTCTCAGCAACCTCTGCGTTGCAAGAATACATGACAGCACGGACACATCGGTGCCCCACCTGGGTCCACTTCATTGTCCTGCGGGAACCATATGCCAGCTGCTGGGCTGTTAGACCTTCTTCCTGCCTCCTCCTCTGAGAAATCATCCTAGACCAACAGGGGCTGCCGCAGTCTGAGTCTTGTTCCCAGGGACCCTCCCTTGAAATCCATGTGCATGGGCACACACTGCCACAAGCTCCTTCCCTCAAATCCCGATCCTTCGCCGTGACCTTGACTACCAGCAATCAATGCCTGGGAAATTTCTAATCTTAGACATTTAAAGTCCTCTGGGGCCCATCTGGCCCCAAAGTCCTTGTTTCAAAGATGAGAAAATGGTGCCCAGGGAGGGATGGTGACAAGTCCAAGGTCACTGGGAGTGTCTGTTAAGGCTGAGTTGCGCCCAGGTCTCTGCTCTCCCTCTCCTGCCTCAGTCCAGTCTGTGGCCCTGGTACTGCTCAGTGGCTGGACCAGGTGGCCAGCAGGGGCTCTTGCTCTCTCCAGAAGGGAGTTTTGCTGTGTCAACTCTGCAGAAGCCACGGAGAAGGTACTTGGAGGCCAGGCAGTGCTGGTGGGGAGACTTGGAGGGTGGCTGCAGGCTCCGCTGACCTTGGGCACCGCCCGGCTCAGCCCCTTCCCCTATACCGTGGTGAACAGGCAGAACCACTTCCCGTGAGAGACCCAACCCAGCAGACACTGCAGACACCTCTCCTGGAAACCCTCCCTCTCCTGGCAAGAACCTCCTTCTCCATAAAAACCAGAGAGTCCTGGATGGACATGGGTGAGGAGGCAACCTCGGGCTGGTGCCTGGATGCGGGGGTCAGGCTCCAGCTCTGCAGAGAGCCAGCTGTGTGACCTTGGGCAAACCAAGGTGCATCTTGGGCCTCGGACACTCCATCTGTAAAATGAGTGCAGTCTGTCTTATTATTTTATTGAGCCCAGTGTCCATTTTAGCTACCATTTGTTGAACTAGAAGAGACTCATTAGGAGTTCATTAAACAATAATTGCTTACACTTCTGTCAAGCTTTGCCCCAGGCACTTTAATTTTATTTAACTCTCACAGCAATCCTAAGAACTGGATATTTCCATTATCTTCATTTTACAGATGGTGGGACTAAGGCACAGAGAAGTTAAGGAGCTGGCACAAGGTCACACAGCAAGGGAAGTGGTGGAGAGGGAGTTGGAATCCCAGAGTCTGTGCTTTCAACTCCTCCCTGTACTACAGTCTGTTGTTTGCTTTGAACTGCCAATTATTAGGCACCTACGGCATATGGGTACTCTCCTAGGCAAGTGATACCCACATGAGCTCACTGACTTCTCACATCACCTCTGAGAGGCTGGGATTCGCATGTCCATTGTTTCAGAAGAGGAAACAAAGGCTCCTGTGAGATGTACAGAAATGCCCAAGATCCCACTGGGACTGAGCTGGGGCCGCAGAGGGGGAAACTGGTTTATTCCCACCACACTGGTGGCTCTAAGCCCTTTAGAGATTTTATCTTATATACCATATTTCACTGAATCTAAGATGTATCCACTCTAGGAGGCACCACTACTTTATGTACACTTAAGAAAGAAAAAGGCATGGTGGGTTCTATTGTGACATGTTACATGCACCCTGTGATTCAGAGATGTCAAAAGGTGCACTGGGAATCCATGTGATTCAGCTTTAATCATAACACCCCACATGGCAGACACTGTCACTGCCCCCGTTTTACTGAGGCTCAGAGATGCTGGACACATATCTGGTCGGAACTCGGCCTCAGATTTGATGCTGGGCTGACTGGGCTCAGACTCGGTCCTACACCGCCATCCACATCCCTTCTCAGGCAGGCCTGGTGGGACACTTGCCCTGTCCCCAGCACACATTAGGGCGCGGAGCAGACTCAGCTGGAGCCCAGGGCCCCTTGTTTCCCCGACAGCTGCCCAACGATCCCCCACCCCTCCACGGCCTCGACAGAAGGTGGGGACAGCCCAGCTCCCAAGACACCCGGGAGCCAGCACTCAGCCCAGAGAGGCAGGATTATTGGGAGACAGGCTGGAGCCAGATTCTCTGGACGGTGCCCCTGCAGCCCCTGCCACGCAGCCCCTGCCACGCAGCCCTTGGGCAGCCAGGCGTGGGTGGTGGAGCAGCCCAAGGCAGCAAGGCCACCACTTTATAGACAACTTCGTGGTGGCAGGAGAACCCTGGGGAGACCCCTTCCTTTCTTGGAAGCAACATGGCTCTTGGACCCAAAACGGGATCAGCCTTTCACGGCTTCTCCCCAAAGGTTCTTCCAATTGCAAGCTATGCTATAGCAAGACTTCTCTCCGGGTCTTTGAAAACCGATTCCACCCCTCCATGGACTAGGATTTGTCCCCTCTGAGGACATCTTTAAGGAAGGCCCCTGGGAGCCTTTCCCCAGAAGCACAACAGAAATCTCACATCTTTCAAACGCAGCGTGATCGGGGCTCCCCTGGTAACAGCTTTCTATCCATAATGTCACATACACTATCTTCTTTAACCCAACTTTACATGCCAAGCTCAGAGAGGCAAAGCTACTGGCTCAAGGTCACACAGCAGTAAACACTGGCATCAGGATTTAAATTCAAGTCTTTCTGATGGCCCAAGAGGAGGCCACTTTAACGTCGATCTCTGGACAGGGCCTCCTCTGCATTACTTCCCCAGATGCTCACACACCAAGCAGCAGTATAATGACAACACCACTCTTAGTACCCCCACCTTACAGTTGAGGAGCTCGCCTCCCAGCCTTCCGCTGGAACTTAACCCCAGGCTAGGCACTTTTCTTGTCTCTCACAGCAACTGAGAAGGTGGGTACTAATGTTACCCCACTGAACGGAGCAGTAAACCGAGGTTAAGGTTGAGCCACTGAAACCATGGCTTCTTCCAAGCAATTACCCTCCCACACATTACGTTAAAAAACATTTGTAAAGTGCTCAAGGACACATTCTAGCTATTAGTAATGACTATTACGATGAGCGTTTTAGAACTTGGCGGTTCTCCACAAGGCGGGTGTTGCTGCCCCCATTCTCCAGATGAGGACACTGAGGTTCACGGAGAGTAAGCCGCAGTTAAGAAGGGACCACACGCTCTCAACACCCTGCCCTGCACCGCCCTCCTGGGGTCAGCAGGGCTCGCTCACGCCCACCCTCAGCTCTTCTCTCCGGGGTCCAGGAGCTCCTTGGCCCTGGGTGAACACGGCGCTGACTGGAGGTCCCATCCTTTGGGTTCCTGGCTACGGGCAGCCCCCATGCAGCTCCGAAACGAGAGGAAGGAGAAAGAGCCCCAGAGACCCAGGTTCGATGCCAGCTCGGCCGCTCACCTGCCATGTGACTGGGGCACTTCCCAACTCCCCAGGCCTTGGCTTCTTTGTTGATAACCAGTGTGGTAGTGAGGAAACGAGGCACCATGCCTTACCAGCAGTACATACTCAGTATGAACCACTGTCCCGAGACCCCCCACGGACACCGAAACCCGAGGCTGCTCAAGGCCCCAGTAGAGGGTCCTCCGTACCTGTGGGCTCCACGTCTGCAGCTACGGAGCTGACTGCCTTAGTGAGCATAATGGGTTCAACAGTATCCCCCCACCCCCATTCACATCCACCTGGCCCCTCAGAACGTGACCTCATTCGGAAATAGGGTCTTTGTATGTGTAATTAAAGATCTCAATCATCCTGGATCTAGGGTGGGCCCCAGAGCCAATGACGGGTGTCCTGATGAAAAGAGGAGAGGACCAGACACGCAGAGGGTGAAGTGATGATGGAGGCGGAGCTGGGCTGATGCAGCTACAAGCCAAGGACTGCTGAGGATGGCCCTACCACCAGAAACCGGGGTGGCTCCATATTCTCAGGGCCTCCAGCCTCCAGAACGATAAGAAAATAAATTCCAGCAGCTTTAGGCCCCTCAGTCTGTGGTCATGTGTTACAGCGCCCACAGGAAACAAACGTAGGTGCTGTAACGACTGCTGCTGCTAAGACCGCAGGCTCCCCCTGACAGGATCTCCCCAGGGGGGAGCATGGGACCAGGGCGCTGACACAGCTTGCCCAAAGTCACTCACCAGTGACTGAGGTGGGCCTGGAAATCAGGTCACCTGGTTCTCAGACCAAGGCCGTCTCTTCCAGACCCAGGGACCTCTGCAGCCTCAGGGACCCTAGTCCTGGTGTCCCACCCCCTGACCCCATCAGGCCTGGCCATCTCAACCTGCCTTCTACCCTGCAGAGGTTTCCTGGGTTGTACATGAGGCTTCCAAGGTCTGGAGACCAGGGCGAAGCCCTTAGCACATCAGCCGGACACACAGTAGGTTCTCAGGAGGTACTGACAGATTTACCTAGTTTTTGTTGTTGCCATACAGCCATCCTGTGAAGTGGGCAGGCTGGGCAGCGCAGTCCCATTTTACAGGTCCCAAACCAAGGCTTGTAGAGACAAAGTGGCTGACGTAAGGGCATGTTTAAGCGGCAGAGGTTGGTTTTGAACTCACGGGTTCTGATTCTCAATCTCAACAATTTCCAGTCACTGAACCATAAATACAGGCCACACCCTGAGCCCAGCTCTCGTCCACCTGCCCCTCACCATGGCCTGAGAAGTGGGTATCACTGTCATCCGTTCTATAGACGGGTGGACTGAGGCTTCACCCAAACACCTGGAACACCGGGGCCTTGCCATCTCCGTTTACGACCAGCTCTTAACAAGGGGTAAAGCCAGACAACCAACCGTCTCTGTCCAGGGGGACGTTCTCCTTAAATATTTTGTTTTAGCCTCCTACAGGATGGGGAAATAAATTGCTGCAGGTTCAAGGTTAGGGCTTTGGAGAGGGCAGGGGGGGTTGGGTGGCCCAGGTTCCAGGCAGGAGACCCACCCCTGCCTCTGGCACTGCACCGTGTGCTCTAGGCGGGGCTGAGGGAGGGAGCCTGTCCATACTCGCATCTGCCCTCGTGTGTGTATGTGCATGCGGCACCCAGAACCTGCACCCACCTCCACTGCAGCCCCTTGGGAGAGAAGGGAGGCCGAGAGGAGCCACATTCGGTACCTCAGGCTCCCCCAGGCCCCAGCCTTGATCCTGCACCTACTATGTGCCAGCTGCTTCACACACATCATTTAAAATCTTCCCAACAGCCCCGCTTTAAATCTCTCCCTATTCGAGAGAAGAGAAGACTGAGGTTCACAGGGAGGAGCCACACCCCACTGTCAGTTGGCTGGGCATCACCAGGGCTCAAGACCAAAGGCTGGTGAGTCCCCTTGGAGCCCGCCTCCCGGCCACACTGGATTTAAGGTTGCCCCGCCTGATTTAACGGTGTGGGCTGAAGCCTGAAGCTCGGGATGGGAACGGAGGGCTGGAGATGCGAATTTCATCCCCCTCTGCCACCAACTTGCCGGGTGCCCTCAGTTCCGCAATGTGACAAGAGCAGGGGAACAACATGGTGCCCAGGTCACCCATGCTCCTGGAGCCCGTGGGGGCCCCAAGCCCGTTCACACACGCCTTGGCTCTCGCGGTACAGAGCCATAGAGATGAGGAGCCTCGAAAAGGCAGCCCCCAGAACCTCCCGACTCACTGGGGTGACCCAGAAATCTGTCCCCCACCAGGTGATTTTTTAGGTCCATTCATGCTTGAGACTCACGGGCCTAGAGGTTCCCCTCCTGACCTCGGCCAGTTGCACCTGTTCTGGCTCCCAGCCCTGATGCCGGGCCAGCTCTGGGCACAGCCCTCTAGGACTCCAGTCCCCTCGCCACTGTGGGCTAAGGCAGGGCAGGAACAGGCTGCCCTGGTCACACGTGAGGACACTGAGCACAGAGAGGCAAAGCGACTTGCCCAAGGTCAAGGTGGCCAGGAGCAGAGCCGGGGCCCAGTGTGCTCATCCTCTTAACTTGGACTTAACATCTGGGGAAAACCAGGGGCCCAAAAAAGGCCTCTGTTGCTGCATGCCTGGGACCTGAGAGGAGATGGCAGGACTCCCCACACTCCACGAGTACAGGGTCATCTAGGCTTCTCCTGGCTGGGCCTCAGTTTCCCTCTAATAATTGGGTCCGAGCAAGAGAACTTCAGAGCACACGTCTGCTTGGCTTTCCAGGTGCTGTCACTTCCATAGAGTCAAGGGCTGGCAGGGCTGTCCAGCTGCCCGAGACAGGGCATCGCCTGCCCGGGAAGTGTTCTGCCTTCACCCACAGGAGACCCTCTGGACCCTTTCTTGGAGCCTTGCCCCCAGATCCTAAGTTCTTGGCTTTGTTGGTGCTCAAGACGTTGGCACCCCGAATTGGAGCTGGCCTCGAACAGGAGGGGAGAGGAGGAAAGGGTCTAAAAGGGCAGGCAGGGCACCTGACGGCCTGCGTTCCACCCCATCTCTGCCACGTTCCAGCTGTGTGACCTTGGGTAAGTGTCTTCACTTCTCTGTGCAGCTTCCTCATCTATAGCATGAACATGACAAGGCTATGGGTGGCTCACTTGAAGTGATGCATGCAGCATAATTAGCTCAGTGGATGCTAGCGAGTTTATTATTATCAGTCCCTTGACCTGCTCCTGTGAGCACAGGGAGAGGGGACCAGCACTTAGGTCCCTCTACAGCCTAAGCCATGGGCAGCTTTTCTGACGTCCAGTCTGAAGAGGACTATGGAGGCCGCCAGAGGCGTTCCAGGCCCCAGCACTCAGAGAGCCCACGCCAATGTGCTGGTTTTCCAGGGCCAGAGAAGGGAGTTGTTGGGGTGGTAAGGGGTCCTAGTGGTCTGGGCCATGGGGGGTGATAGCCGCCCCTGCCCCCTGCTCTCTTTCCTTTCCAACTCTGGGCAGCCTACTCTGCGGAACATTAATAACCCAAGAAGGCCTTGCTGAGCCCAATCCCTGCTCCCTGGGAATGTGGGCTGTCCCCGCCTCAGGCCTGTGGTGGCCACTCAGGAGCAGGTGACCCCTGTCCCCATAGGCAGTTCCCTAGGAGGCAAGCCTCTTCCCAGCACCCAGAGAGGCACCTTCACTCCTACAGAGGATGCCTGGCCTCTAAGGGGCAGGTGTGTGCACACAGCACCTGCAGAAGTGCTGCATCTGTGTGCCTGGGCCATCTCTGTACCCATGCAACCTACAATCACCTGTGGGCACATGCCACCAGGCCGTGTGGCCGCCAGCACACACACAGGCACGCAGATGGCACTCAGGACATCACATGTGTGTGCCTGACACTTTCACAGGGGCCAGCCCTCACACTAGCACATGCAACACTGGCAACTGCTGCAGGGCACTGTGGCAGGCAGGCTGGTTTGCCCATGTGCAGACGACTACATTCCCGTGGTGGTGCTACCTGCATGTGCGGGCATGCTGTGTTCACAGGTGTCAGTGTGTGCGTGCGTGTGTGTGTGCATTCTGTATTTTGCAGGTGAGCAGGTGGTATTCAGGGATGTGAGCTGTACTGGTAAGCGCTGGGGTGTACCTGTGGGCACGCCACTTGTGTGTAGGATTTGAACATGAACCGGGCACTACTCTGTACTACATTTGTATATGTGCCTCTGCAAATCTGTGGATGTGTACATGCCCTGATGAGAACGGGACTGGGAGTAAGAAGGTGGCTGAATAGATGGGCCACTGGCCTCTTTCCTGGACCTCCCGCCCAGCCCGGCAGGGTTCCCCCAGAGCTGCAGCCCCCTCCCTGCCACTGCTCCTTCAACGAAGTTAACAGGCGGAGGCCCCCGGGGCCTGTGCTCCAACCCCCTCCTACTGCACACGTCAAAGGAGAATTTCTCCGGATGGCACCTGCAGCTCCTGGAAATGCCCCAAACGTCAGCTCTGCCTCCTCCCAGCAATCTGGAGAGCAGTGAAGGCGAGTAGAGGAGCCCGCTCTGTGCCGGGCAAGGGGGGCTCAGCGTCACACCAAGACCCTCTGCTGTCCAAGCCTGCCTGCTCACTTACCCTTCTGAAGGTCGAGCTGGACTGGGCCTGTGTGGGGGCCCCAGACCCCTGGGGCCTTTCCTGACTGGGGAAGGCCAGCCCCGGAGACCCCTCCCCACACAGCCTGGGTGAGCAGAGGACAGCCGTGGCATGGAACGGCCACTTGGCTACAAAGGGTGGCTGTCCACAGCACCCACCCTTGGGGAGTACAGAGGTCTCCCTGCTGGATTTCCCAATCTTGAACCTGCTGGGGGACAGGGGGGAGCCCCAGGTGTCCAGGGCTCATCCAGAGGCTATTGAAGCTGGTGGAGGAACTGAGCTTTGGGGCGAAAGTGCCAACTCTACCACCCAGCATGACTGCTGCAAAATGGCTCAGGCACCCTGTTCCTGCCCCTCTCCTGGCTGTCTCAGGGACTGGGGACTTGTCCCTGCCACCACATACCCTGGCTGGCCTGACCTGGTGGTCCCGGCATACAGCAGCCAACCCCAGCAAGGGGACCTCCACGGGAGCCTCCCCCTGCCTCTTTCCTGGGACTCCGGCTGCAGTGGTCAGGGGGTACCCTCTTTTCTTCCATGTCTCCCTGGGACAAAGCTGAGGGAAAAGAACCTTGCCCCCCACCACCGGCTGACTGGCCCTTGCGTAACAACCATTAGGGGCATTTGCTGCCCAGAGGCTGCTGGAATCCACCTGAGATCCCGGCAACCGCCTGTCCGAGGCCCCCCTGCCCGTGTCCCCAGCACACGGACCCTCGCACCAGTGTCTCCTTCAGCAGCAGCTCCCAATGCAGCCTCAGCTGCTGTCAGATAAACAAGCTCTGCTCCCCTCCCCACGCTGCCACCGCCGCCACCACCACCATCAGCACTGAGAAAAATCAAATGAAATGAAACAAAATAAAATGGGTGAGGGAGGAAGGGGAGAGGGGAGTGGGGCGCTTTTTATTTTTTATTTCCTCATGCTGGGGGGTGCCGGTACTTACTTGGCTATGAAAATCACCACAAATCCGGCACGGTTTCCAGGCGGGCAGCCCCGTAATCGCGGTGCGGCAGCTGGTGCCGCGGCTGAGCCCAGCCAGCGTGCCCGGGTCCCTCTGCAGACTGTACCATCCTGCCCGAGGAGGTGGGGGGGCGGGGGGGGCGGAGGCGCCGGCGTCGGCTTCTAGGAGAGCATCTCGCTGGCAAAATGCAATCTCTCGGGGGAGGCAGAGGCCGCCCCTGCCACTGCGCTGCCTGAGGGTGGGGGAGGGGACAGGAGGACCAGAGAGGGACGCGGGGAGGGCTCTTTCCAGTGGGGGGGACCGGGGGAGGAGAGTGGGGGGCGGGGGTGCGTGGACCGAACCACCACGGTGTTGTTTGCAGTTTTAATTCCTCCCATGGGATCATGAGGAACTGAAGCTGGCAGAGTCCCAGGAATACGCCTGCTCCCCTGAAGTAAGAGGGTATGTCAAGGGCAGGTGAGGGTAGGGTTGGGGCTGCGCTGGAGGGGAGAGGGTCCTTGAAGTGCTGGAGGTAGGGGGCAGTGACAGAGAAGGGAGCGATTTGTTCAAATGGCCCTAAGTCATCTCCTACTTTCTGGGGGACCCATTCAGCTGGGCAGGGGCTCTGGTGCCCCCTCTTTTGGATCAGGACACCCTCAGACCTGGGGGGCAAAGGTCACATGGGGAGCAGTGAACTCAACACAGACCAAACACATCTATAGTTGCAGGACCAATGGAGCAAAGCCTGCAGGGAGCTTTCTGCTGCCATCGAAACACAAGCCTGCAGCCCACTGCCCACAGCCCATCCACGGGCACCCCACCTGCCTGGGGGCTGCAGGGCTGCAGAAGACCCCACAAGGGGCCATTTCTCTGTTCATAGGTGCCCACTGGCAGGGGGTTCTGCTTGTGTCCTGTGCACCGGCAGGGACATCAGTGATGAGTTAGGGGGACTGACAATGTCCAGAGGACCCCAGGGATCCCCAACAAGGAGTCTGTGGGAAGAGAACTCCCCAGCAAACTGTCTGCTTCTTCCTGCCTCATGTTTGGCTGACCTGCTGCCCCTTTAAATCCAGACCAGTGGGAGGACAGCCCCGGGGAGCAAGGCTAGGAGGTCACAGTGGGTAAAGGGGCTTCTCCCAGATCTGGAAGCCTTCCTCCCATCACCTTGCCCACTTCAGGAGGGGTGCCCTGCTTGGCAGGCGGGTGCTGGAGGTGGAAGGACCTTCGGGACAGTGTCTCAGGGTACCTGTCAGTGTGGAGGGGGGCGCGTGTGGGGGCAGGAGCAAGGCTGGGGGTTGCCCCAGGAGGCAGTTCCAGATGGAAGCTGCCTCCTTCTCCTGCCCCCACCCCCTGCCCACTTCTGAGCTGCCCGCCCGAGCGTCCCGAGCTTCTGCTCCATCCCTGGGCTGGCACAGAATATCAATTTGTCTCGTTAAGCCGAAAGTCTGCACTGCACCAAAATCAGAACCCGGCCGGGCAGAGGGGCCTCAGGAGGCAGAGAGCTGGGAGCGCCGGTGGCAGGGCCCCTGTCAACAGGGCCACGCTGATGTCCCCTTGCCCTTCGCCCTCTAATCCACCAAAGGGGCCCACTCTGCCCCTGGACTAGGCAAGGTGAGATGCAGGGAGGCTGCCAGAAGCTAAGGGTGCTGAATGGCTGGGTGGCCCTGGGGCAGGCAGAGAAGATGCCTGGCTGGGATCCTACAGAACAGCCCAAGATGCCTCCCACGGAGGCGCTTGTGCTCCACCAGTAGCCTGGGACATGGAGCTCCCCCACGGCCCCTTCTTGGGTGTGCAGAGGGGGGACTCCACTGCCCCCCCCCGCCGCCGGCAGTCAGACTCTGAAGAGAGACTCCACTCCAGGAGGGGCCGGGCCAGGAGTACTTACTTCCCGGGGGCCAAAGGGGCCACGTAAAAGTGTCTGGGACAGCGCGGTGAGGGTGAGCACAGCCTGGCCGGCTGAGGGGAAGGGCCTGCCGCAGCTCCCATCTGCTTGGAGCAGCCGTGTCTGGGCCAGGAATCCCGCCGTTATGGCCATGATATTACTGGGGGCAAACCACTTTCCCTGTGGTTACAAAACAAACAGCTCCACAAGGCACTGGTTATGAGCCACATCTCAGCAATAAGAATCTCTTCCCTGTCCAGTGCACTTTAGTTCACAAAGGCCACCTGCAAAACAATAAATCACTTGCTTCTCCAAATATGGCTGGAGTGGCTGCTGCGGGCACCCATGTTACGGTGTGTGGCTTAGAGGAATGTGGTGGCCAGGACAAGGTCTCTTGGTCGTAAAGGGGTAAACTGAAAGTGTGACCCAAACCTGAGGCCCCTAAGCCCAGGGCTCCCTACAGGTGAAGGCCAGCATGGTACAGGCCACCTGGGAACCCCAACACTTATACACTTGGAAGTCCCAAGTCCTGCGTGCTCACTGGCCCCTATGTGGAGTGGGCTGGGCCTTCACTATCAGACACCAAATTCTCAGGAGCTCATGGATTTTGGTCCTCAGGATTTAGACTAGCACTGGCTAAGCTCCCATCTTCTTGGCATTTCAGGCCTGTGTACTTCAGTCTCTGCATTCACACTCCAACTCCAGGATATTCCCTAACTTTTAAGGCAGCCCAAATGTTAGAAAGAGTTGAAAGTTTTTCCTTGTGTTAGGCCCACGAACTCCTATTCATCCTTCAAAGTCCAACTCAAATGCCCCTTTCTTGGACAGACCTTCTGGATTCCAGCAACAGAATTAGTTCATGACTCTGGCCTGGCTCTGATCATGGCATATTGTGATGGTTTCATATATGTCTCTCTCACTGGGCTGTGACCACATGAACTCTGTCTCCAGAGTCCCAGCTCCCAGCATGTGGTAGGTGCCACATTGAAGGCTAGAATGAGAGTGCTGCTCTGTGATTTTGAGTTATCAAATACCAAAACTAGAAAGACTCCTATCTAATTCTTTCATTATATAGTCGAGCAAACCAAGGCCTCAAGAGAAGGATATAAGGGGCTTGCCAAGGTCATCTGGAGGGTCAAATCTGGCCACAAACATTTGTCCCTGTCCTGTTCCCTCCTACAGCAGACACACCTGGAATGTCTGGCCTATCTTTCCAGGATATGTCGGGGGGCAGGAGGTCCTGGACAGGCAGAGGTGTTGTGAAATCAGACAAACAATGGCACTAGTGTTGCAACTCTGGGAAGACTGCAAAGGACAGGTCAGGGTCACCCACAGGGAAGAGGGGAAGAGAGGCAAGAGGCAAGCCAGGAGGACGACCCACAGCTTCTGCCCCCAGCATGATTTGGCTTATGGTGGACACGGCTTGAGGGTTGGAGCTGGGGAAGGTATGAGAAATAGAACAAGGGGTGAGGGGAGAGCTGGTCCAGTCGGATTTCAAATAGGGTTTAGTTGGTCAGTTTATTCCCTTGGGGGTAGGTCCTGGGGGATTAGAGAGGGTCAGTCATCCGGGAATGAGGATGGGGAGCTTGGCCCGGGCTGATGGAAGCAAGCTGCATAAGGCAGACTGATGAGGTAGGTCATCCAGACAGGCCCGAGGGAGGCAGAAGTGGAGGCCACTGGAGGTCAGCTGCGGCGTCTCTGGGAGATAAGCGCTCCCTGCCACCACCTGCCTTGAGGGGAAGCAGGAAGGAGGCTAACCCTGCCCTCGCCCTGCCCAGCTCAGGGTCTTCTGCAGCCTGGGCAGGAGCCCCAGGGCGGCTCACAGTCAGCTGCTGTCACAGGGAGCTGCTGGCTGGGCCGTTCAGGATGAGCAGCTATTGCCAAAGGCACCTCCCATCCCTGCCTCGTGTGACTCCCACTAATCACTCACGGAGAGATGGGGCTTCTTCCCATTTTACAGCAGAGGAAGCTGAGGCCTGGAGATTTCGAGTGAACTGCTTAGGAGTTACAGAGCCAGTGAGGGCCAGGGAGGAGATTCGAACCCTGGTCCCTCCCACAAGAGCTTTCGGCCCTTCCCTCTGTCCTGACCTGAAGTTACCCAGGTCTGAGGCAACCGACTCACGCTCCCAGACTCATGACCATGTGGCCCAGCTTGTCCCAAGTCTTCCCTCCACCACCTTGGGGTCCCATACCCACTACCACCAAGATCTAACCCATCCCCCGCAAGACAACCAGATCCTGCGGCTTTGTTCTCAGAGAGATCTGGGTTCAAATTATGGCTCCTTCATTTACTGGCTGTGTGACCTCGAGCAGATGACTCACCTCCCTGAGTCCCAGTTTTCTCATCTGCAAAATGGGATAACCTTAATAACCCCTACTTGGCAGGGCTGCAAGCTGAATGTGAATGGCAGCTGTTATTAACAGAGAAAACATGGGGGCGAAGCTTCTTTCCAAGGCCCCCGGGCAAGGCTGGGGGCATAAGTCTCTCTAGCCCCTCAGCCTACTGGTACTTGTTGGTTCTCAGATACCACTGATAGGGCCAGGGCAGGTCTCTAGGACTCTGAAGGCCCAGGCAGCCCTGCTGAGTCTTGAACCCAGGTCCGAAATTCCCCGCTCCTCCCACTGAGTCTTGCTCCCTCTGTAAGGAGGGTGCAGGCCTGCCTTCTGGCTAATCCAGCCGCCATTCACATCGACATCCTAATGTGTGTCTCACATAGTGTGAGCTTTGCAACATCCTGAGCAGTAGGTCCCGTTTTTACCTCCGTTTTACAGATGAGGACACTGAGGTGCAGAGAGGCGAAATGATGTTGCCCAAGGTCACAGAGTGAGTAGGGAACCAGGGCTGCGTGAGACCCCACTCTGAGCCCAGGGACCGTCTGGGAGATGGGCGCGAGCCTGGGTCAGGGATCCTCATGGGACCCACATTTCTCACAGACCAGAAAACCTCAGCCCAGAGGGCCTACCCCAGCCTTGCAGAGGGTGGGACACGCGTGCCATGGTCGACCTTGCCACCCCTCTGCGAGGCCAGGGGTCAGGAATAAGGGGCCCGTTAGCGAGCTGGCACTTTCCCACCTGGTAGAACACAGGTCCTAGTGGGTTAAGAGCTACTCTGGGAGGACCCCCTGGGGGAGGCGGCCTTTTCCAGGCCCGGGAAACTCCGTCTCACCCACATTACCCCTTCAGGTTACTGCTGCCTTGTTCATGCACACACACTCACACACTCCCACTCCCATCCGTCAACCCTGCCTCTTCCCGCTGGTCTCCTTGCCTCTCCTCCTGCCAACCTCCTCCTGTTTACCTGCCCCCTGCGCCTTAAGGGGCTTCCTCAATTCCTCTAAACCCTTCTTTGGCTCCCCTGTGCCCCCAGCACAAAACCAAAATTCCACAGCACGGCTCATGAGGCCTGGATGATTATTCCAGACCCCTCCCATTACCTCTGTCTGCTTTCCCTACATCGCACCTTCCCTGCTCCTGAAACACAGTCCCGCATTTCCATGCCTCTTTGCATGCACTCTGCCAAGGGTGCCTTGCCTCCCTACTTCTCAGCCAGGAGAACTCCTTACCCTTCAAACTCAACTCCGGCAACCCCTCCTCCATGAAGCCTTTCCTGATTTCCCCTCCCTCACACCTGCCCCACAGGAAGAATTGTGGCAATTAGCTCTATCATGTGCCTCTGTCTTGCTCGTCAGGCTCGGAGGGCTCCTCAGGCAGAGGGAACGGGTCCCATATGCTTGTTGTATCCCCAGCACTGAGCATAGAGTCTCAGTAGATATTGATTAAACTGATGAATATAGGTTTGTTGAATGAAAATGCAATTCTCCTGGTGCCTTTAAACTGGCATTTGCATCTCTCTACAGCTCCGGAAATATTCTTTGGGCTTGCTTGGAGGTCCTTATTGTTATTTCCTGAAACTGTCAGTGAATGGGGTTCCCTCTGCATGCCCACTTGGGAAAGGAAGACCCCAATTTCTCTCAGATACACTTGTCCAGAGATGTCACAACTCAGACAAGGATGCCTGAGTCCAGGACTGGACTCAAGGTGAGCTGAGCACCCAGGGAGGAGCCCCTGCCCCTAAGTGCTCCCTCCCATCTACCTTCAGTCTGACATTTCACCATTAGCAATTCATTTCTTTGGACTATTCAGTCAGCAAACATTTATTCAGTCTTTACTGAATGTGAGGCACTGTGCTGGAGTCCCTATTTAACATTTGTGTGTATGTATGTCTGTTTTCACTCTTGCTAGAAGGCTGACTCCCTGGAGGAAGCAGAGGGAGTGGGGACAATGAACCCAGGAATGCCAGAAGAGGGAAGACGATTTGTCATTTGCCAAGTGCCTACTGTGTGCCAGGCACTTACCACAAGAGCTGTCATTTACTCCTCATCGCCACCCCACGAGAATTGTGTTCTCAGTCTTCAGTATAGAGGAGAAGAATAAGCCCAGAGAGGGTGAGTGGCTTGCCTAAGGGTGCACAGCTGCTAGCGTTCAAACATAGCAGAGCCCACCTGCAGCCTGGCATCTGTATGGATGTCCTCCCACTGAGGAGGCAATAGGGACCCAGAAAGGAAAGAAGATGTCCCAGAGAGGGTGGGGGGAGAGGGGTTAGGGTTGCTACCTGTTGCCTGGCTGGAGAGCTGGACGCAGCTGGGGTTGTAACCAGTAAGGAGTTTGGGCATGAACATGGCCATGCCTCTGGCCTGTGGGGAGGGAGGCTGCGGGGGGCCACGTCAGCTGTCTCTGCTGAGCGTTTCCTGTGTGCTAATGCACACACGTAGGAACGCACAATCAACCTGCTGCATACGAGGAGAGGATCACTCCCGTTTTACTGATGGGGAAACTGAGGTCTGGAGAGGAGAGGGGACAAACCCAGGACTACACAGTTGGAGCCTGAGTTAGAACTCAGGTCTCTCCTGGAAGGCTTGCAGAGGGGCAGCGGGCTTGTGGGTTCATCCCACAGGAGGCTTCCGAGCTGTTAGCCCTCTCAGCTGAAGTGACGCCCCTGCCCTGTCACTAGAGCTCCCGCCCTCTGGGACTCGAAGAGGCTCATCTGCCACAGCCCCTCACTGCACCCAAAGGTGGCTAGGAAGTGTGGATGGGTGCACAGGGCTTGGGAGCTAGACTAGCTCAAATCCTGCCCCGCCCTGATAGGCTGTGTGACTCTGGGCAGATCCCTTGATCTCTCTGGCCTCAGAGTCCTCTGTAAAATAGGCATGGCACCACCTGCTTCCTGCTTCTCTGTCCACTCACTTGTTCAACAAATACCCACAGACACCTACCCCTTGTCAGGTTCTGTGCCAGGTGCTGAGGATACAGTAGTGGGTTTAGAGACAGCTGTGAAATGAAATGAACACACAAGCCAATGTATATTTTCAAAGGGGTCTGCGTTGAAGGGGCAGAGGCCACAAGCATGCTTAGCAGGTGAGTCTCCAGCAGGAGTGAAGGAGGAGCTGGAGAAGGTCTCCCCGAGCGGGTGATGATGGCAGGAGTCCGCCAGCTAAAGGAGGGGGTGGTGCTCCCAGCAAAGGGACTGGTAAGTGCAAAGGCCCTGAGGCTGGAAAGGAGTGGAAAGGAGGGGCGGATGACTAGAGCGGAAGCGGTGGTGGGGGCAGGAGATGGCGGGGGGCCTTGAGGCCCATGTCCTGGGAGTAGCAGGAACCTTAGAAGGGTGTGAAGGAGTACACGGGCTGAGGACCACCAAGCGGTGGTGAGGGCCTGACACAGGATGGAACCCCACGGCGTCGTGGGACGGCCGCACCACGTAACACCCACCTTCCACAGGGGACATGCTGATTCGGCAATCCAGGATTGGGGCGGGCTCCAAGATGGGGACACATCACCTCCCAGTACACGCGTACAGACTCCCAGACGTGCTGGGGGCTGAGGCGAGCACCAGGCAGAGGGAGAAACAGGCCGGGAGAGGGGAAGGCGCCTGTGCCCTGGGGGTGGTGGTGACTGAGGTGAGAGCTGTGGGCTCAGGACTCTCAACCCAGGGCTCCCTCCAGGCCCAACACTGCCCCGACGGTAGCCCTGCTGGAGAGTCACTGGGCAGAAGACATGGTATTACTGTGAATTACAAAGGGTACTACGAGAGGCGGCATTGGCTCAACAAATTACTACATGATGGGTACCTTTTTTTCCCTAAGTACTTTTCATGTTTTGGCTCATTTGATTCTTACTCGCTAAGGTAGTTTTGATTATTATCCCTGTTTTACAGATGATAAAACTGAGGCACAGAGAGGTCAGGTAACTTGGCCAAGGTTGCTCAGTAAGTGGTGCTGGGGTCTGAACACAGACATCTTCCTCCACTGTCAGAGGTCTGGGGAATGTTGGGGCCCTGCTAGGGGGTCCGGCAAGTGACCAAGGGGAGCAAGGAAGAAGCGAGACGTGGAGTCAGAGCTGCGCTGAGCCGGGAGGATGGGCAGGTGAACTGTCTGTGCTCCGTGCTGATGCGCCCTGATGGCCTCCAGCTCGGTCCCCATGGGGCATTCCCACTTTCTCCCCAGAGGAAATTCCCTTTGGGATCTGCTGTGGAGCCGGTCTGGGTGGAATCGGGGTCCGTCTGGACTGGGAGGCGCTGCTGTGCCCTCCTATCAGCCTACCCTTCCAATTTACAGATGGGAAGCTTGAGGCCCAGGCAGGCAGCTATGCGTCCCGGGCAAACCGCAGCTAAGCCAGGGCTGGGAGGCAAGTGCTGGCTCCCAGGTAGCCCTTCAACCCTATGAGAGACCTGCCCTGTCACCTTGTGGGGCCACCTGTTCAGCACCCATCTTCATCAGACGTGGCTCCAAGAGCACCTTCACCGGGGCCAGGGCCACCCTGCCAGGAGATCCATCCATGGGGCCCTCTGTGAGTGGGACTGCCCTCAAGGCTGAGCCAACACGCTCACTACAAGGCCACCAACAGGCTGCCCCAGGGGGTGGGGTAAGCCCTGGACCAGGACTTGGCTGAGGTGGGACTACCTGCCGTGGGCCAGGGGAGCACTTCTCAGGTATAAGATGCTGTTTCTCTCTGTGGAAACCAGTGCAGGAGAGCAGAAGAGAGCGGGTGTTTGGGAATCAAAGGGAAATGGGCTTGAATCCTAGCCCTGCCATTTACAACTGGGTAGACTGGAGCTAGTCATTTGGCCAATTTGATCCTCAGTTTCTGTGAAATGGGAATAAAAATACCTGCAATTATGAAAGTGTTGGGAGGCATGAAGGAGTAGCATGTATGCCCCTGGCACACAGTAGGTGCTCAGCCAAGTCTGGCTTGCTTCCCCATCTCTTTTCTGCAGGGAGATAACCCTTTTAAGCTATAGAAAATCTGGTCTTTGATTTCAAACAAAATGAGAGACTCTGAAGGTATGACTGGTTCACTTCTTTAGCATGAGTTGGGCACGTACCACCTGGCTGGTGGGGTGGAGACTGCCTGCTGGGGCAGAGCTTCATAGGAGGACACTCTGCTGCCAAGAAGGGACTGAGGGAGGGAGAGTGTGGGGAGCCCTGGGGGTGCAGAGTGCTGCCCCTGCCCTGGGTGAGGACTAGGGTACTCTTGCCCTGCACCATTCCCAGGACCTCCCCCAAACTTGGTGACCACCCGCTCTGGGCATGGTCAGGACTCTCAGCTGCCAGCCCCACAGAGGAAGCCCATTAACCCCAGCCTGAAAAGCCCACCCCAATTCAGGTCCCAGAACTACGTTGGCTGGAGGTCGAGGGCTGCCTGGCTGGGCTGTGAGCTCTGAATTCACACACTCCTGGGTTCAGATCCAGGCTCCATTACTCACTAGCAATGTGACTTTGGGAAAGTCACTTTACCTCCCTAAGCCTCAGGTCCTTTTCTTCTAGGGCTGCACTTGCTGCACATGGCGGTCCCCAGACTAGGGGTCCAATCAGAGCTGCAGCTGCCTGCCTACACCACAGCCACAGCAATGCCAGGTCTGAGCCACATCTGCGACCTACATCACAGCTCATAGCAATGCTGGATCCTTAACCCACTGAGCGGGGACAGGGATTGAACCCATGTCCTCATGGATACTGGTCAGCTTCTTAACCTGCTGAGCCACAACAGGAACTCCTGAGCCTCAGTTTCTTCATCAATAAGATAATGTCTAGCTCAGAGGAGAGTGCTGAGAATGAACTGGGATACTGCATGTAAAACAGTTCGTCTGCCATGTGTTACATGCACAGTTAATGGTAGCTTAAAATGGCCCACAAGGCCCTCCTGCCTTCCCTTGAAGCAAGTGGACAGAAGAACCCCACCCAGTCTGAAGGTGCTCGACTGGTTCGTGAGTGCTGATGGCATGTATGGCCACCTCATGCTGGTAGCTTGCTATCTGCCACAGTGGGAGCATTTATACAATAAGCGCCAGCAAACATGACACACCAGGGCCCGTGCTTCTCTGTGAGCTGATCTGGAATGTTCACTGGCAAAGCACCAAGCCCTAGGCAAGAGCGCAATACTGCTTCTGGGTGTCCGGATCCCTTCCTTGCTGGTTCCCCCCACCTGCTCCTCCCTGCCTGGGAGCCATCGCCCGCCCCAGCATTGCGACGCGCTCTGGGGACTTCTCGCTTACTCTCTGCCATGGGGCTGGCAAGGCTAGCTGCCCAGCCCTCAGGGATTCCAGTGCAGGTGAGGTGACCCTGGTGAGGCACTGCCCTAGAAGGCTGTTGGCCAATTCTCTCTCTCGCCTCCTTTGCCAAACCCTTGTCACCCTTCCTCTCAGCCTCCCGCACCCCAGCCATGACCTTCTTGCTCAAATTCTGCAATGCCCAGCACTCAATCCTGTGATCTCTCCTCATCTACCCTTTCCTCCTCCAGCCCCATGAGGACCACTAATAGGCAGTGAGCCACTGCATCTGGAGACAGGTGGCTCCGAGGTGGTCCTGGCCCTGGCCCTTGCTCCCCGTGGCACTGAAAAGCCACCTGGCCTCTCTGAGACTCCTCTAGACAGTCAGTGATGTACAGTGGCCCCTTGCCATGGGTCAGGCACTGTGCCAACAGCTCCATCGGCCGATCCCATCCTTATTTCCTCATCTGTAAGATGGGGATGGGAAAAGTGTCCGCCCTCAGACTTGCCTGGTGGTCCCCAGCAGCAGCTGTGCTGAGGCTGACCCAGGCTGGCGAGCGCCATGCTAATTCTGTTATTCTACTCAGAAGGGCAACGTTTGTTTAGATCTACAGTTTTTAGATGTGTTCAAGGAAAAAAAAATGCCACAGGCATGTTATTTATAGTCAGCTCCCGTTCAGGTTTTTATCATTCCTCGCTTGCTCGGCTAAAAATAACACACGACAAAGGTCACGTCTGCTCCTTACCTATTGGAGGAATCTGCAAAGAACGAGGCTTTCGATGCACTGCCTGGGTGAAGGGAGACTCTGCCGCCGCAGCCCCTGGAATCCCTCCTTGGGAGGCCTGCAGGGTCTCACTGGGCAGGTGGGTCCTGGCCTCAGTCACCTCTTCCCCCCATCTAGGTGGGGGAGGGGGTGGTAGTAGAACAACAGGAGATTGGGCTCTGGTTCCAGGGGTGCAGGGCAGACCTCAGGTTCCCCACATTCAAAATGAGAGGCGTGGAGTCAGTAGGCACTGAGAACTTTCTCCTGATCCTAAATGCAAAGACGCCCTCTTCTGATTTCCTTTCCCTCCACCCTGTACCACTGTGGACGCACTCAGTGAATCTACGAGCCCTTAGATATTGATGATGACAGGTGTGTTCGTGATTCAGATAATCGAAACTGTTTGCAGCGTGCTGATAATATGCCAGGCAATGCCTTTCAGTGACCCTGTGCACCCTCTTTCCCCCCGCCAAGGAAGCGAGTGGGTGCCCCTCTCTGACAGACAAGGGAGGGGACAGTGCCTTGAGGGTGAGGGTGCACAGCACGACTGGCACCTGGCAGTGACCTTTCCAGAATGTGACCGGATGTCTGCCTCCTGCGTCTGGGCGTGGCTCCAGGTCCTTGGCCTGGGCACAGCAGGTAGGAGGACACAGGCACCCAGAGCTTGCTTCCCCATCAGCGAGGGAGCCATGGTCCCAGCTATGGTAACTCTAATACAGGTGAGGGGAGGCCGTGCATGGGCAAGGACCCAGGGCAGCCTGGAGGAGGTTGCAGCGAGCAGCTCAACCTGGTCCTTGCCAGGAAAGGTGGACGGAAAGGCATTCCAGGAGGGCCCAGGAGAGTGCAGGTGGGGTGGGGTGCGAGTGCCTGGGATGTTTGGGGAGGGCGGGGCCGGCTGTGGAGTGGGAGCGGCTAAGGCCACCGAATGCCAGAGGGAAGGAGTTAGCTTTTCGCCTGGGAGCCAGAAGTCCCCAAACCTGAGAAATGATGCTTGTGGGTTCTCATTCATAGGCACAAGATCATGAATTTGCTTTGCCAGTTGTGTTTTGCCCCAAACACATTAAAATAAGTGCTCAGTCCCCAGAATGCGGCCAGGGTCTGCCTTTTGTGAATCACAGTGGTGGCCTTGGCCGGCAGGTGGGTTTGAGGTGGCTGATTTGCTCTGGGTTACGAGAGGGATTCTCAGGGATCACAAGGGGTGGGGGAGGCATTCCTGGGGGCTGGCCCCTCCGGATGACAAAGGCTTGTGCCAGCAGGCCCCTCGCTGGCCACTGCCTGCCGCCCTCCCCCTCCTCCTCGGCCCAGCTCTCCGGGAGGGCTCACTCCTGGATACACCTTTTCCCAGCCAAGAGCCGCAGCGGCCCGCCTGACCTCAATGACTAACACACATTCCTGTCCTAGTTAGAAAGCCCCTCGCCTCTCATATTTATAGCCACCTCTGGACGCGCTCCTGCCTCTGAGGGAGGCCTGGCCCTTCTTTCGCCACCTCTGTGCTTCCCCTGCTGCCTGCCCCAAAGGCACTGACAGGCCCTCCTCTTTGAGAGAGAGCCATGGGGCTGAGATTTCATTCTGGGCGCCTGGGGCCATGGGGTTTCTCCTCCCAGAACCTCATCTGTAAAACGGCAGCCTTCACGTGGGCCAGGCTGGGCTGTGGTGAGGCTTCAGTGAGATCCTAGTTCTGAAATTCGAACAATGGCTAAGGCTTAGGGAGTGCCCGCCATGTTCTAGGCCCTGTTCTGTACACTTGGCACATAATAACTCATTTAATTCTTACAACCGTCCTATAAGGGACCTGCTATTATTGTCATGCCCATATGGCAGAGGAGGAAATTGAGGCACAGAAAGGTTAGGTAACTTGCCCAAGCTCACACAGCTAGCTGCTATTCAAACCTGACTCATGAGCTATATCCTGTGTCCTGAGCAGTGTGCTGAACCGGGTGCACAGTGGGTGCTCAGGCCCCGCCTGTTTCCCTGCCTGTGGGGTCTCTTTAATTGAACAGTTATTTCACTCACTGTCTGCCATCAAGTGGGAACCGAGTGAGCAAATAACGACGGCCACGTGCTGGCCCCCAACTGGACACCAGCCCCTGTGAGGAGGTTAGGCAGACACAGCTAGTGAGGGAACAAAGCAGGAAGGGGCTGAGAATCACAGGTGGGGCATGCATCAAAGAGAGCCTCTCCTTATAGAGGGGACAATGAGGCTCAGAAAAATGGAGCACAGACAATGGGCGGGGAGCCCTGAGTTCCCAGCCCTATGGCCCCCACCTACCCTCGTGCTCTCTTGGCCTCGCATTTCAAAGTGGGGGGGAAATGTGCACTAAATGTATTCAGGTAAAGGTTTTAGGAAACACCCACCTTGTCCCATGAATATTTATGGTTCCAAACGGGGGTTCCAGGAAGGACAAGAGAACTAATATCCTTCACTATTTACTCTGTGGGCAGCACCGGGTCAGGCACTTTGTACCTCTCGTTCAACAAACGCTGGCTCAGCCCCTGCTCCACACTGGCTGCTTTCTGTGTTACATGTGCCACCACCAGCTTCATCTCCTCACACACCAAGTTGCACAGACCTGGCCGCACCCTGGTCTTTCAGGCCCCCACCTGCTTCCACATGGTCAACCCGATATGGTTCAAAAGAGCAGTGGTGGACCTGTGCTATCTTGCTGCTCTTCTTAACATCAGCCCTAAGAGGTACAACCACTATGGAAAACAGTATGGAGGTACTGTGCAAAACTAAATATAGAACTACTCTGTGACCCAGGAATCCCACTCCTGGGCATATATCCAGGCAAAACTTTCATTGAAAAAGATACATGCACCCCTGTGCTCACTGCAGCACTATGCACAATAGCCAAGACATGGAAACAACTCAAATGTCCATCAAAAGAAGAATGGATTAAGAAGATGTGGTATATATACACAATGGAATACTACTCGGCTATAAAAAAAGAACAAGATAATGCCATTTGCAGCAACATGGATGGAACTAGAGACTCGCATACTAAGTGAAGTAAGTCAGAAAGAGAAAGACAAATACCATGTGATATCACATATCTGGAATCTAATATACGGCACAAATGAACCTTCCCACAGAAAAGAAAATCATGGACTTGGAGTACAGACTTGTGATTGCTAAGAGGGAGGGGGAGGGAGGGAAAGGGACTGAGAATTTGGGGTTAATAGATGCAAACTATAGCCTTTGGAATGGATAAGCAATGGGATCCTGCTGTATAGCACTGGGAACTATGTCTGGTCACTTGTGATGAAGCATGATAATGTGAGAAAAAAGAATGCATACGTGTATGTGTGACTGGGTCACTTTGCTGTGTAGCAGAAAATTGACAGAACACTGTAAATCAGCCATAATGGAAAAAATAAAAATCATTATTAAGAAAAAAGATGTGGTTCGTATATACAATGGAATGTTACTCAGACATAAAACAGAATGAAATAATGCCATTTGCAGCAACATGGATGGACCTAGAGACTCTCATACTAAGTGAAGTAAGTCAGAAAGAGAAAGACAAATACCATGTGATATCACTTACACCTGGAATCTAATATATGGCACAAATGAACCTTTCCATAGAAAAGAAACAAACTCATGAACTCGGAGAACAGATGTGTGGTTGCGAGGGTGGAGGGAGGGAGAAGGATGGACTGGGAATTTAGGGTTAGTAAATGCAAACTCTTGCATTTGGAGTGGATAAGCAATGAGATCCTGCTGTACAGCACAGGGAACTATGTCCAGTCACTTGGGCTAGAGGATAATGTGAGAAAAAGAATGTATATGGCTGGGTCACTGTGCTGTACAGCAGAAGTTGGCAGACATTGTAAATCAACTATAATAAAAGTTTTTTTTAAAAAACCAATAAATGATTAAAAGAGAAAATAAAATAAAATTAGTCTTAAGAGATAAACTGTTCTCAGACTCCAGTGAAGCTGTGAGCCATGGTTTCAGCATCCTGAAAGGGAGGAGAGGGGTCGGGGCGCCTGTCCTTAGGCAGAAAATTGATGGCCGACCCTGATTTAATTAGCTTTTCCTTAGAATGATTTAGGGAGGCCTGTAATTAGCTCAGGGGCCCAGAGGGAGAGGCCGGGTGTGGGAGCCAGCACTGGAGCAGGCGATAAGGGGGATGGGAGCTGACTTTAAGCTCAGCTGCCTATTCTGGCAGGTAACAGAGGTTGGGTGAACCCCTCAATGCCCCTGGGAGGTTGGTGGAGAGAAAGCTAAGCAACACAGAGAAAGAGACAACCTGGAGGGGTCAAGGTGGGGGGGGAAGGATGCGGCCTTTACATTATAATTTACATTGGAAGAAATGTGTAATTTCTGCAAGCAACACATCACCACAGGTTCGGGGGGTGGCAGGTGGCTGTAACTGCAGATAATCTTTCTGTGGCCCTTGAAGATGGCCATAGAGATCCTCCTTTAACGCTGGGTGTTAAAGCAGGTTTTCCCAGCTAAATACGGGGCGAACCCAGAACAGGGTCTGCACTGCATAGGGGGGTAAGTGGGTGCGAGCCAGACACAGACAAGCTTTGGCCTGAGACCTTTGCCCGCATCAGGCTTCAAGGCTCCACTCATCCCAGATGGGTAGGGTACCTCTGGGTGGGCCAAGCACCCACTGGCCCCACCTTAGTGAGATTCCTGGCGTGTGTAAGCAGAGCCAGGATTGCCTTTCAGGAACGCAGCCTGACCTGGGGGTGCCAGAGAAGCACCCATACATAGTGACCTGAGCAACAGCAACACAGGGTTTCAGGCCATCCTCAAGAATAAGACATGGAGGAGTTCCCTTCGTGGCTCAGTGGTTAACGAATCCGACTAGGAACCGTGAGGTTGTGGGTTCGATCCCTGGCCTTGCTCGGTGGGTTAAGGATCCGGCGTTGCCGTGAGTTGTGGTGTAGGTTGCAGATGCGGCTCGGATCCCGCGTTGCTGTGGCTGTGGCGAAGGCCGGCAGCTACAGCTCCTGTTAGACCCCTAGCCTGGGAACCTCCATATGCTGCGGGTGTGACCCTAGATAAGGCAAAAAGACAAAAAAAAAAAAAAATAAGACATGGAATCTGGGACCAGAAAGCCTTCATTCATGAACTTTTAACCTGAGAACTTTCATGGACACTAATGAACTTCCACATCCACGGGGACAGAGGGTGGTGCCAGCCATTACGGACGAGTCTTTTAGTTCTTGATCCGAGTGATTTGCCTTCCAATGTTTTTTTTTGCCTTCTTTTTAGGGCTGCACCTGCAGCATATGGAAGTTCCCAGGCTAGGGGTCTAATCAGAGCTGCAGCTGCCGGCCTACGCCACAGCCATGGCAACGCAGGATCCAAGCCGCGTCTGTGACCTACACCACAGCTCACGGCAACGCCGGATCCTTAACCCACTGAGCAAGGCCAGGGATCGATCCCACATTCTCATGGATACTAGTCAGGGTTCTTAACGCACTGAGCCATGATGAGAACTCCCCCGATGGTTTTTTGAAGTGTTTTATGGATGTTATGAAGGCCACAATGTCCAATCACCCCAGGAAACCATGTAAAGCGACTTTGGGAATGGGGTGACACTGATTCTTCATGGATGTACATATCATCTAGGATATGAAGACAAATCATGAGTGTCTGAGGGAGTTCAGTCTCCCTGTAAACAGGGAGCCAGAGGTGACCATGTGCTACATGCGTAAGGAACAACAGCGCTTACCACTGCCACTGTCAGGATGTCGACCCTGTGTCAGGGACCACGTGAAGTGCTTTCAAATGAAACCTCCTGCGGTAACTGCTGGGCGGAGGGGCAGTATTAGCTCGTTTACAGAAGAGGAAACTGAGGGTCAGACAGGGGACTAACTTGCCCCAGGCTGCTCGGCCAGAAAGGGCAGAGTCTGGATTTGAACCCCAGTCTGTCCGAGAACGGGGCCTGCGACCTTCCACACTTCACAGAGGTGGGCGGGTGGTGGGATTGGAGGCTGAAGGATGAGAGTTTGTCTTTAAATGGGTGGGTTTGGGGCAGAAAGTAAAGTGAATGATAAATTCAGTCTTTTTTTTTTTTTTTTGTCTTTTTAGGGCTATACCCGAGGCATACGGAGGTTCCCAGGCTAGGGGTTGAATCGGAGCTACAACTGCCATCCTGCGCTGCAGCCACAGCAACGCTAGATCCAAGCCACGTCTGTGACCTACACCACAGCTCGTGGCAACACCGGATACTTAACTCACTGAGCAAGGCCAGGGATCGAACTTGAGTCCTCACAGATAGTAGTTGGGTCTGTTACTGCTGAGCCACGACAGGAACTCCTAAGTTTAGTTTTTCAAATGAAGTCTGTGCTCCAATTGTGGGCTGGGCCACCAGGACGACCAGTACACTGTGCCTGCCCTCCAGCTACTCCCAGGCCAGTGGACGTGCACTCTCAGCCGACGTGGCCGTGTTCCTTCCCGTGTGTGCCCTGCTCAATCCTGCCTGACCCGTCTTCCCTCCCCAGGTTCAGCAGTGACCCTTCTCCCCTGGCCTCAGCCCTTTGGCTGGTTTCTATCTGCACCCCCACCCTCTGCAAGATCTGCTGCCCTTGCCCTAGGCTTGGACCTGGTACTAGTCCTCCTGGATATTTGTGGATCCTCAGGCTGTGTTTCTCAGTGGCCATGCTCTCAGCCCCCTCATTGTAACAATCCTCTGTGTGAGGCTCAGAGAGCTTAACTAGCAGACTTGAGGTCACCCAGCTAGTAAGTGGAAGAGCCAGGATTTCTCCCAGTCTATCTGACTCCGCAGCCCGGGGCCTCTTCCACGAGCTGGCCTGCCCTGTGGTCTTCACGCCCATCTCCTTCCACCTCCCTGGCCGGTTCACTGGACGTTACTTGCTTTAGACACAGCCACTGCTGCAGCCAGCTTTGCACTTGTTAGATGGAGGGAGGAGATGCATTTTGGGAACCACCCAGAAGAAGACACTTGCACTAACTTTCCTCCGTAGGTCGTATTGCCAAAACACACCAAACCCTGAAGGAGATCAGGCTGCTGCAGGACTCACATTGATGCCTTCTGTTTGGCTGGGATTTGTAGCTGACAGTGCACTTTCCAAGCCATTACCTCACAGATCCTCACAGCTGCCCTGGGATGGATGTCCTGAACCTCCTTTTACAGATGAGGAAGCTGGAAGCTCGGGAAGGTCACGGGTCTTGCTCAGCTCAAGGTCAGGTCCCCACTGGGGGGTGACCTTGGAAAAGTCATGTTTCCTCCCAGAGCCTCAGGATCTTCATCTGCAAAGATGATAACAGTGTTGGCTCCCCTGGGTTGCTCTGAGGGTTAAGGAAGAGAAAATGGGTGGAAGGGTCTAGCACAGAGCTGACCTGTGAGAGGCGCTCCACAGCTGGTAGGTGCATTTAACCCTTCAGACAAAAGCCAAGACAGCAAACATGTAGATAGTCAGGGTGAAGAAAGGCCAAGTACGACAGTTTCTTAAGCTGCCCCCTGGGCAGACGGGGAAGTGGACTGTGGCTGACAATGACAACCACGCTCATTGGTTTTTATTGCTCAGCCCTTGGCGCATCCTGTCTCACTGCAACCTCATCACAGGCTGAAGGAGTTTGGTACAGTGTTTATGCCCATTTTACAGATAAGGAAACAGAAGTGCAAACAGGGTAAGTGGGAACCAAAGTTTTTCAATGGAAAAGAACAAGCAACTCAAGTTGAGAATATGATAGACCTGTAAATTAACTCTCTAGGAAAAAAAAAATCCTCTAAGTCTTCTCTCCAGACCACTCCTCCTCTCCTTCCTTAAGCCTCAGCTCTCACCTCGCAACTTTCTTTACTATAGAGTTTAGCACCAGCTCCCCCAAAGCCTGGCTGGGGCCAGGACTGAAGCTGGAGGTCCCAAAATCCCTAATCTTTTCTATGGCTTTGGAAGAAGGAGGAACTCTGCTTCCTATCAGCTATACCCAGGATGAGTAGCGCACATAGCATCTGGTTAGCAAATATCATATTTCAGATATGCTACTGGAAGAACCTAGATCCAGGGGAAAATTCCCCCTGGGCTCACCTTCCCTCACCTGCTGCAAAACCTGGTTGATTTCCTGGGGACCCTGTGTTGAGTTTTTGCTGCTGTTGTTTTGAGGGGGGGCACACCCATGGCATGCCAGAGTTCCTGGGCCAAGGATTGAACTGGTGCCACAGCGGTCACCAGAGCCACAGCAGTGACAATATCAAATCCTTAACCCTTTGAGCCACCTGGGAACTCCAGGGACCCTGTGTCCCCTGCAGCCAGGAGAGGGGAACTTGGACCCTACTTATTGCCTCCAGTAAATGGTCAGACACAAAGGCCCCAAGTGTTTCTCTGTGCCTCAGTTTCCTTTCCCTAAAATTCAGGGAAAAAAAATAAAAGAAAGCAAACTGGCAGGGCTAGACTGGGGTGTAAGCTGCATACCCACCGCTTGGGAGAGCAGCCAGCTTAAAATAAATTTGTTTGTTTTGCTCAGTGCTTAAAATAAAGTTGAACCAAGTGCCAATGTTTAAAAAAATGGGGAACTGTGCATAAGGATCCAGATTTCTGGCTTCTCTTACAATATGGGAAGCGTTGCTCACTCTGGGGTTGGCTGAGTGGGTGAGGCCACAGCGGTGGCGGCAGGTCAGCAGTTCGGCCCCTGCCCCGTCTGTCTTCATCGAGGGCAGTTTCTTGTCCGGACTCAGTGGGTAAGAAAATTGACAATCCCTGGACCTCAACCTCTCCTGAAAGTCAAGTTCCCTCCAGAAAAGAGAATGGGTTTCTGGTACAAACCCTCTCCCAGTTATTTCACAAATACTCATTATATGCCAGGTGTTGTTTTAAACACATGCATGTGAACACCATTGCCATCACTCCCATTCTTCAGATGAAGACACTGGCGTGCCCAGGGGTTAACTCACCTGCCCAAGGCCACGTGGCTAGTAAAAGTGCTGGTCTTGGGATCTGACTCCTGGTAGCCTGGCTCCCGAATCTGTGCTCTAATCACCTTGTAAAGCTACCCAGGCCTTTCCCTGGGTCAGGCGCCAGGCCTGTGGCTTTGCCCAGGTTTCCGTGCCCCCAAAGAGAAATCCTCCCCCCTCCCCCATCCTCCTTCTCCCCTCATCTATACTTTTTATTTCTCTTACATGTGAGGCGACTACTTTGATACTCTTGGCACTCCTTTAAGGTGCAGGAGCTAATCATGTCCACTTTAAGATACGGAAAGTGAGGCACAGAGGGGTTAAGTGACTGGTCCAAGGTCACATGGCTGGGAGCAGGGCCAGGGTTTGACTCAGGCCATCTGGCTGCAGAGTCTGCACGCCTGGGACCCAGTGTTCCCCTGTCCCCTCTCAACCGCCCACCTTGCCATTCATTTCTTCCCTCTTTCGTTTCTTTACTCACCCATCCATCCAACACTCAACTCAGACCCTGTGCTGGCCATGGGGACACCCATAAAGTGTATATTCGCTGGCCGGGGTGGGAAGGCCACATCCTGCTCCCAGAACAGGAACTGCTCGTGACCACTCCCTCTGGGATTGAGGCCAGTGGAAGAACTGGTTTCCAGTGGACAGTCCTGGGAGCTCAGGAGCAAGAAGCCAAGGGAAGCCGGTGGCATCTGGCAGCTTGCTGCAGGGCAAGTCCTCAGCAAGGCACTTGGGATTCAGGGCGAGCCCAGGGGCCCACCCTTGACAGCTGGAGCACTGTCCAGTCTTTCAGTTCTGGCTCTGCCACTGACCTACCGGGGGGTCCTGCACAAGGGGCTTCCCTTTGGGGGACCCCAGTTTCCCTCTCTATAAATTAAGGGCATTAGATCCCTGGAGGTCACAAACTGGCAGTTCAAAGGCACAACAGGCCCATGGACTTTTTTTCCCTTGCTTAAATATCTAAAGTGCTTTTTTTTTTTAAAAAAAAAAAAACTTTTTGTTTTAGAACAGTTTCAGAGTTACCAAAAAAAAAAAAATTGCTAAGAATAATCCAGAGTTCTCAGCTACCCCAAATCCGGTTTCCCTTATTATCAAGAGCTTACATCGGTGTGGCACATTTTTCACAATTAGTGAATCAATATCAATGTGCTCATATTAACTAAAGCCCCTGCTTGATTCACATTTCTTTAGTTTTTACCTAAAGTTCTTTTTCTGTTTCAGGATTCCATCCAGAATATCACATTATATTTAGTCATCATGTTGCCTTAGGGCCCTCTTGGCTGTGATAATTTTGTAGAATTTTTCAAAAAAAAATTAAACTTGGATGCCTCAGAGGGAATGTTTGGGGGTACTAGAAATATTCTGTACATATTTTGATCTGGGTGGTATAAATATATACAAAAATCATCAGATGGTACATTTAGGTTGAGTGCTCTTTACCCACTTTAATGTCTGTATATCGTGCCTCAATTAAAGAAAAGTTAAGGGAGTTCCTGCTGCAGCATGATGACTTAAGAACCCAACTCCAGCAGCTCAGGTCACTGCGGGAGCGAGGGTGAGATCCCAGGTGCAGTGGGTTAAAGGATCCGGCATAGCCGCAGCTGTAGCTTGGATTCGCTCCCTCCCTCTGGAACTTCCATGTGCCACCAGTGTGGCCGTAAAAAATAATGAAAAACACAAACAAAACCCCCAAACAACTGAATGACTCTCTCCACTTGGCCACAGTCCCCGGCACTTCCTATTATCCCACTCAGAGTCTATCTTTTTTTTATTTCATCTGTTTGGCATCTGTAATTTACCACATGCTATATAAATAAGCCTCATCTAGTTTACTCATCTGTAAAATGGGTATAATGAAATTTTGTACCTGATAAGGCTGTAGTCATGATTACCTGAAATAACAAATATAAAGTTCTTAGCACAGTGCCTGGTGCATCGTAAATGTTCAGGGAATGGGAATGAAAGTAATTATTATTGCTAGGTAATATTTATATTATTCAAACAAGTAAGGGACTCCTCTTTCTCCTTAAAGCAACCTCCCTCCTCTGCCTCCTCTTGTGTCTCCATCCCTCCTTTGCAGGGAAGGCCTGACTCTTACGGCGAGAAGGTGGAGGAGAGAGAGACAAGCCAGCAGAGGCGGTCCACATTTGCTAAGGAACCAGGACACCCCTGAGGATGACCACAGACCTGTCTCCAACATCCAAGGAAACTTCGGTGGAAGTTGGGGGTCCCAGTCCTTCCTCTGTAAGGAGACTCTGGTGGAGCAAGGAATTCTGTCTTCAAAAGTTGCATCTTGCCCCGCTAAGGGGCCTTCGGGCCAAGGATCCTTGGGGACAGTGGGAAGCTGTAGGCTTTTCGAGGGGCCCTGTGGAATCTTGGGGAGAAGGTAACCCCCCTGTCCTCTGCCGGCCCAGCCTCCTGGGGGATGCCAGCTTCCCCTGTGTGGTGCCCCCAAATCTGTGCTCAGAAGCCACAAGGCCCATGGGAGATGGGGACCTCTGCAAGGGGAAACTGAGTTCGAGGCAGGATGTTTTGAGTGAAGAACAGCGAAGGCCAAAGAGATGGTGAGGGAAGCAGAAACAATAGGGGCTGGGGTTTGGAGGCCAGGGCTGGACCCTGTCTTGCCCTCTGACTTACTCTATGACTGTTGGCGAGTCCCTTCCCTCTCCGAGTCACCCTTTCCTCATCACAACATCATCATCCCAACAACAGCAACAATAATAGTGACAAGAGTGATAGCAGTGGTGGTGGTGACAGTGGCTTCAATTTAGGTCTGAGGTACAGGATAAACCTTTTAGGTATGAAGCACAATTTCATCCTCACAAGTATCCCATGAAGTAGGTTCTATAATTATCTCCATTTCACATATGAAAAAAAAAAAATTTGGGGGGGGGATCAGAAAGTCAAGAACTCGTCTAAAGCTTCCAGTTGGAAAGTTTGCAGACACAGAGTTCAAACCCTGGTCTGACTTGGAGTCTGAGGCCATAACCTAGGTCATTGCCGTTGTAGCTGCAGCTGTGAAATGGGCAGGTAGCCTAAAGGGTCTCTTGATTTTTGCTGAAGGCTGGTCCCATGTTTGAGATTAGCAGGGAGCAGTCAAGATGCTCAGGGTTACGGGGCACTTACCTGTGCTAAGGGGCCACATCTATGATCTTTATCAACAGCCTTATGAAACAGGTCCCGCTATCACCACCCCCATTTTACAACTGGGAAACTGAAGCACAGAGAATCAAGGTAGATGTGCAAAGTCACATAGCAGCTTGGCTTTGAACCTGGGCTGCTTCACGCCCTGGTTTGTGTTAGCGGTCCCCCGCAGGAAGGGCACCCAGAAAGCGGAGTGAAACCAGAGGCCATCCCCGTGGGGCTCCTCAACTTCCAAAGGGCTTGCCTCGCCCTCCAGCCTCTTCTCAGCCCAGGACTCAAAGGCTTGGGGTTCCTCCCCTTACACGCAGTTGCTACAATCTCAGTGACCCCCTGCCCTGGAGAACCAGGACCCTGAGGGGCCCAGCCGGTCCAAGGCTGTGGGCAGCGCTGGTGAACTCCCCCCACCCCCCATACCTGGGCTGGACTTGGTGGCGATTCCTCCGGTGTCCCTGTCGCCTCCCAGGCCACAGACACAACCCCCCGCTCTGACCTCTCAGCTGTAGCACCAACAGCCAGCGCGGAGTCTGCAGCCTGTGGCTACACCCTGTGAGGTGGCCACGGCGCCCGGTCCAGCTGCCAGCAGGGCTGCCTCCCTTTCTGGTCTTGGGACCAGCGGGGGGAGGCCAGGGTGGGGAGGGGCGGGGAGCACGGCCGGCCTCCACAGCGCCGGTGCTCAGCCTCTGCCAAAAGCGGTGTGGGTGGTAGGCACTCCTCTATGGCCCTGGCTTCCTCCTGGGCCACCGTTCACTGGAGGCTGCTGATCCTATCAGCAGTGCCCTGGCTCCAGTCCTGGTTACCTGGAAGTCCTTTCGTTCCAAGGACTCCCTGTACGACGGGCTGGGGTAGCGTGGCCCTGGGACCGCGAGGAAAAGGCGGCCACCACGTGTGTGTCTGGCTGGACCTGAGCGCGGAGGCTTCCAATGAAGCGGCCACGTGCCTGTGAACCCTGGGGAGAGGCCAGGCCGGGGCAGTGGGGAGGGCCTGGGCCAAAGCCCCAGATTCTGCCTCCTCCAGGAAGCCGCTCTGGACTAAAAGGAAAAAGGACCACTTATCCTGTCTCAGGGCCCCATGATGCTTGTTCCCTTACAAAGTGCCCTGTTTCTTTCTGCGCATATACAGAGAACAGGAAGAAAACACTCATGCTTCCTGCGAGCAGCACAGCAGACTTTCTCCAGCACTGCCGGAGAAGGCGCGCTTTCCCAGCCCCGGGAATCGCTCCCTTCACGTGCCCACATTCGTCTGATTTTAAACATTTCAGGTGCAAGGAACTTGCCCTTGAGTCTTTTTTCACCTTAAGTGAATTGATATTTTTGCTAATCACAACAGCTCCTGTTTGACAAAGAGTAGAGCAGCTACGTCGCAAACATATTATTTAGTCAACCTGGCGGCTTCCTTTTCTCCCCAGCCTTTTGCTTTTTAAAACACAGTTTAAGTGACACAGGCAGCGCATGAAAGCTCTCCTGCTGAACAGAGCTGGCAAGGGGACCGCGGAGCTCTCCTGAGGATGTGTCCCTCTGTGAACCCTTGACTAAGTAGCCCTAGATCGCTACAGGGGTCAAGCCTGTGCACCTGATTTTCTGGACGGTTTTGTCTCTTGGCCTCAGTGCTACACACTTTTGCAGCAGCCAACCCCCTCCCCTGCAGTCTCGGGACTCACTCCACCGCAGTCTCCTTACCCTTCCTCTCTCAGCAACCACTCAGCTCCCACCGCGGGTAAAGGTCTGGGGGTACAGGGATAAGATTTGGATGCTGCTCAGGGGCAGAGAGGATCACGAAGACTCTGATGTTGACCCACGTGTTCAGAGACTGGATCACTTCCTGTGGGTCACACAGCCAGGAGCAATAGGGCATGAAGGTTGGACCTATTTGAGTCTAAGTTCCAAGAAAGCCGTTTCCACTGTCCCACTCCTTCTGGGGAGTTTAGGGTCTGAACAACCCAATAAAACCCAGTAGGGGGAGTTCCGACTGTGGCTCAGTAGTAACAAACTTGACTAGTATCCATGAGGATGCGGGTTTGATCCCTGCCCTCGCTCAGTGGGTTGGGGATCCAGCGTTGCCATGGTGGAGCTGTCATGGAGGTCACAGACGCAGCTTGGATCTGGCATTGCTGTGGCTATGGTGTTGGCCGGCAGCTGTACCTGTGATTTCACCCTAGCCTGGAAACTTCCACACGCCATGGGTGTGGCCCTAAAAAGACAAAAACAAACACACAAAAAACCCCAGTAGGATGCATTCTACCACAGAGGCCTATCTGGAGAGCTACAGGGAGAAAGAGGCTGAGTGATTAAATTTAATGGGAGTGGAAGCTCTGTTCGGGATGGTTCCAGGGGAAGTGAAACCTGAGCAGGGTCTTCTATTCTCAAGCTTAAATCAGATAGGGAGTTCCTGGTGGTCTAGCCATTAGGACTCAGCACTTTGGTGCTTCCACCGCTGCAGCCCGGGGTTCAATCCCTGGTCTGCAAACTGAGATCCCACATCAAGCTGCTGCACGCCGTGGCCAACCCCTGTCCCCCAAAACCAACAACCACAAGTACTATAAATATATATTAAATATTAATGATTAATATTAATAAAGTATTAATATCAATATACTCATAAAATTAATACATATATTAAGAAATCAGACAACTCATGTGGTTAAAATTGTGTGTAAAGTAAGAGTTACAACGCCCTGAGTGAGAAGTGCAGCGGTTATTTAAGCATAAAATGCCTGAGCACAAGGCCCTTGGCCACAGAACAGGTAGTGAGCTCCCTGTCCCTGGAGGTAACCAGCACAAAAGTAAAAAGTTATGTCCTTGGGTGAGGTTGTTGAGGAGTTGTTTGATTCCTTCTACAATAAGATGCCACAAGTTTTATTATTCTTCCTCAGTGAAGGGAAGGGAAGGCAGGTCCCTGCTTAGTCCTGCCACTGACCCTGGGGAGGGCCGCCCTCTACCCCACCAGGCCAAGGCTGAGAGTGAGGACTGAGGGAACTCAGGAATGCCTGGGATGCCACTGACTTTTGACCCCACTGGATTCCAATGCAGCAAATAGTCTTGAGCAATAACCACTGCAGCTGCTCTGTGAAAATATAAGTGTGCCTGGGATACCAACCTCCCATCCCAGGAGGGGCAGATCATTCCACCCCCCAGACTTCAGTTCGGGTGAGTTGACCTAGCAATACATTCTGCTGGACAAGTGTTGGGTGGAAGCCAAACAGGGAACACGGCCCGTGCCAGGTGCTAGGTGCTAGGTGCTAGGTGGTGGCCCTGTGAAGATGCTGTTGCCTGGGTACCTGGAGATGGGTAGGGAGCATCTGACTGGCAGTCTGGGCTCCAGGCTCTGCCACCCTGGGTGGGTCTTGGAGCCTTCAAGATGGGCAGGAAGAGAATGAGGGATGAGAATTGAGGACACCTGGTGGGGGACAAACTCAGATCTCCAGATGCTTGCACGAGGTCAGAGGTACCAGGGACCTAGCCATGGTCACCCTGAGCCCCTAGGCTTGTGTCTAGCGGGAAGCAGTTGCCCCAGATCACTCAGTGAGCTCCTGGCAGAGCAGGCCTATTCGAGTGGGAGGTTTCTGCTGCCCGGCTAGATGCTGAATTCCCTCAAGGGCGCCCCAAGAGCCGCACGGAACTGGCCAGAACCCACCTGGTCCAGCAGCCTCATTTGCAGGGCAGGAAACTGAGGCCCTGAGAGAGAATGAGGGGGTGTCTTGGCTGAGTGCCCAGCACCGCATGAGACATTTATAAGCAGCCCTCACCAAAGAGGTAGGAACCGTCTCCACTTCGTGCAGGGGAAACTGACAATGGACAAGCCAAGATTCACCTGGGATCACAGGGCCGAGAGTGGCAGCCTTTGGATTTGCACCCAAACCCCGCTCATGGCGTGTTGGCAAACGGATTCCTGGCTCTCAGTTCGAGTGATGTGGGCACCTCCAGGATTCAGGGTGGGGGAGCTTGTTTTAAGAATGGAAATCCGGCAAGAAGGTGGGGGGGTCTACCACTGACCCCTCCCTCTCCAGGGCCCCGGCCAAGCTGGGGGTGCCTTGGAGGTGATGAGCTCAGGTTCCTCTGCATGCCTGGATTTCTTGTGTGCAGGTCTCAGAGCAGAATGACAGCCGAGGGGCTGATTCCCTGGCAGCAGAGAGAGCAGGTTCTCCTGCGGTTCTGAGAGTATCACTTCCCCTCTGGGAGACAAAGACGGAGGTGGTCCAGGAGGAAAACCTCTTCCCCTCACCTCAGGAGATCTTTGCCAGGAAGGGACCTGGTGGCCCCAGCACCTGCCTGCTCAGTAAGCCAGCTACATACCTGTGACCTTCCCCTGGTATCACCTCAAAGGCCGGGACCCTGGCTTCCTATGTTCCTGGCATCCAGCTCACACTCAGAGTTGACTAAGAACCTGGGTTCAAGTCCGCTTGTTCTTACATTTAAGATGATGTCCGAGAGACCCAGACCGGGGTTTGTTAAGGCCAAGTGTTCAAGAAGCATCTCCTGGAAGCTAAGGGGTCAGAGATGGTGAGGACACTGTTCTTTTATAAAACAAGGTAAAATGTTTTTGAGTCTATTTGAGAAACGTTGTGAATGAACTTGGAGCCCATTCAGAATCAGTAGGAAGGTGTCGCTGGGTCCCCCACAAATGGGATGTTGGAGCCTTACTGCCAGGACCTGTGAATGTGACCTTATTTTGGAAATTGGGTCTTTCCAGAGGCTGGCAAGGTAAGACAAGGTCACTAGGGTGAGCTTTGACACTCTTAAGACTGGTGTCCTTATAAAAGGGGAAATTTAGGCACAGAGAGAGACAGGGACAGAGGGAAGAGGAGGTGCAGGAGGGAGTCAGGATCACCAAGAAGACGACCAAGTCTCCAGAAGCCGGGGGAGAGGCCGAGAACGGTCTCTCTCACGGCCCTTGGAAGGAACCAACCCTGCAGGCACCTTGATGCCGGCTTCCAGCCTCCAGATCTGTGACACTAAATTTACACCACTTGGCTTGTGGCGCTCTGTCACAGTAGCCCCAGCAAACTAACAAACTGACCCCAGTGTCTGTGAGGTCAACAGAAACCGACGTGTTTCCGTTGGCAAGAGGTCTGGCGTCCTCACATCTGAGGGTCCCACGGGGAACCCCTAGGAGCACAGAGATCCGGTGGGTGGCTGTGACATCCAGGCTCTGAGATGTCTCCACTTAACCCTTCCAACATCCTCAAGAGGGAGGGCTCCTTACTCCCATTTTAAACACTATACAACCGAGGCGGCAGAAACTTAAACAGCTTGTCAAGGATTTGCACCTTTAGGATCTGACACCTGCAGGAAAGTCATGCAGCCAGGCTGTCTCCACTGTGCCCCCTCCCTGGACAGACAGTGTGCGGAGGAGCTAGGGGCGTGGGGTATGTGGCCCCGGCCTCTTTGCTCCATCCTCTGTATTTCAGACTCTTGGGGAGTCTGGCCAAGGTGTGAACCCAGGTTTTTCTCTGTTCTCTCCTCAAGGAAAACAGGATGGAAGGAAAGGATTTGCAAGTGTGCAAGTGTTCACCTTTCACACAGCACTGTGCACGCACCGTCCCCGGCCCAGCACTGCCCTCAGCTGGGAACTACTGTCCACATGCAGAGGAGGCACGAGCTGCTACGTAAACTGCTGTCAGTTACGGCCTCATACTTTCCTTTGATGTGGATATTCTGCCAATCAGATTTATTTGTGGGAAAGGATGCCTGCAGTTTTATTTAAAAGAGGTTTCCTCTGGGCCTGTTTGGGTGTTGTTCCCGCACAGACTTGGAGTAAACATTTCACGTGGACATTCTCTGACTTGATGAACCTCTCTTGGTTTACTTCGCTCTAGATGCTTCTGTTGGCAGAGAGAACAGTGAGATTTCTCTGTCTTATGGTCCAGGGGCTGACTTTCTGCCAGGGCTGCCCTGGCTCATCCCAGCAGCTGAAGGTGGGTCAGGTTCTGGAAGGTCCTTCTGCTCTGGCCACTGAGAAGCCAGGAGGCTCCGGGGTCTCCAGGCTTGGCCCCAGACCCGGAAATGCAGACGGAGCCCAGTCAGATTGCAGGTTCTCTGCTTCCCAAACTTCCACTGCACTTTGCTAAAAACCTGGACCCTGGTGCCAGAACTCCTGGGTTCATACTGACTAGGGTAAGGATTCATGCTTCAGCTTCTCCTTCTGAAAAATGCGGATAATGGTCATGCCTGCCTCATGGACTGTTGTGAAGACTAAATAATTGTGCGCGCGCGTGTGTGTGTGTTTTCTTTTTAGGGCCGCTCCCATGGCATATGGAGGTTCCCAGGCTAGGGGTCTGGCCAGCCTACACCAGAGCCCCTGCAATGACAGATCCGAGCATAGCTGGGCCTTGTGCCTGCGACCTATACCACAGCTCACTGCAAAGCCGGATCCTTAACCCACTGAGCAAGGCCAGGGATCGAACCTACAACCTCATGGTTCCCAGTTGGATTTGTTTCTGCTGTGCCACAGTGGGAACTCCTGAATGATTAGTATTTTTAATAAGCACTTAGAAGAGGGCCTGGCACGTGGCCAGCCCTGTATTGTGTGACTGCTATCCTTATTGCTATTGTTATTTTATCAGTTCATTCAGCCAACATGGATCAAGGGCTGTACGTATGGAGTCAGATGGCCTAGATTCAAATCCCAGCTCTGCTACTTACTTGCTGAGTGACCCTGGGCATTTCACTTAGTCACTTTGTGCCTTGGTTCCCCTCTTCTGTGAAATGGAGATGATGAAAGTACATAGACCACAGGCTGGTGGTGAGGATAAGGGGCTCGGCCCAACGCCTGGCTCATAGCAAGTGCTCAGTAAAGCCTAGCTGCTATCATTACCATCAGTATCAGAGTTCCTGGGGTTCCTGCTGGGTCCAGCCAGGCCCTCCACAGCAGCGCTGGGAGACACTCACCATCACTTTGAATAGATCCACCAGTATCTGGGACCCCAGCAGCCCCTCCTGGGCTTTCCTAGGATTCACTTGGCTCACCTTCCAGATCTAGAACTTGGACCCAGCTCTTCCCAGCATGCCTGCCTCTTTCCTCTCCACCCCGCCCCAAATCCTATCCAAGCTGCAAAGGGATGTTTTCCAGACATTCATCAGATTTGCTAGAGCCTCTCATAGCTTTACTGCCGCACATGGACTACGGTTCACACTCGACACAGGGGGCCCTCTGGAACTGGCCTCTGCCTGGATGGTCCACAGGGGGGCCCTTGCTCACCCCTTCTGGACCCACTGCCCTCCTCAGTCTTTCTCCACCACATCAGGGCCACTTGCTCCTTGCCCTCACCCCCATCTGCCTGGAGCGGTCTCCCCAAGCCCCAGACTTCTGCATGGCTGACTGCTTCTACCACTGGGACCTCTGGGTAGAAGTTTCCTCCTTAGGGACTGCCTGCCACCTCCCACCCTGCCACCTCATTTTGTTCTCCTCACGGTGATTGCCACGCCCAGAAGTCATAGCCTATATTTATCTGGTCAACTCTGTGAGGACCGGGTCCCATTTGCTTTATTCTCAAGGGCACCCCAAGGGTGAATGAAAGCATGCACAAAGACTACATGAAGAGGGTGCTCAATAAACACGCATAAACAGATAAAACAAGTGGCCAAGCCCTGGCTGCAAGCATCCTTTACGGAAGAGCTAATGCATCTTTGTTATTATACCATAAAAGAGGTTGAACCCCAATAGTGAAAATTCCACTATTACAGGCCTGAGAAGCCTTTTAACTCATCTCATTTGGGGGGGGGGCGTTGTAACTCCTGTCCCCGTGGATGGCTCATGGATGGCTCTCTCAGCCTTCTTCCCCACCCATGCCTGTCAAAAGCTGCTGGGTTTAGACACCCATGTTTCTGTACTGAATTATCGATTGTTTAATATTCAAGAGATGACATTAAATAAATATGTGCACAATTATGTAAGTGTTTGGAAACAATCTGGTTAGTTCCAAAGTGCTCGGGCAAAAAACAAAACTTGATTGAAGCAAGAGATCTGGGTGATCCCTGAGGGCTCAGGACAGAAGGACGGTGCTGGCCTGGGGTCTGGAGTTACTTGTTTTCCTCCAAGCAGGAGTCGGTGCCGGCAGGGTGGGGTACTAGAACGCGACCTCGGAATTTCTGAGTTGCACCTTGGCTCTCCCAGCTCCTGGCTGGAAGTTACTCCTCTCTGGGTCTGAGCATTCTCATCTGTGAAAGGGCTGACACCTTCTGGGAAGGTCAGATGGGATGCGGACACCGAGCTCTGTCTTAGACTCCGTTCTGTTGGCAGGTAAGCTGGGTCTGATACTGAGAGACGAGTGTGAGGTCTGCTCTCCTCTGGCGGTGGGTTTGGGGGAGCAGACATGGACTTTGAGGCTCATAGGTATATTATGCACGGCGGATCGAGCAAGGCAATAACAGAGGCCCAAAGAAAGGACTTTGGGAGAACAGAGGAAGATGTGTCTGACACCCCATGGGCTGGCCCTGGAAGGTTGACCCCAGAGAGAGGGCTGCCCCATTTTACGAACATGCACTAGGCAACTTGGCAGCAATTCACTCAAGCAGCATTTATGGAGCACCTACTATGATCCAGCAACTCTGCTAAGCACTTTACGTGGACTATCTTTGCTTGACTTTTCAAGAGGGAGATGCTGTCTCTGCCCCATTTCACAGATGAGGGAACTAAGACTCAGTTCACTGTGTATAGCTACGCTCCCTCTGTTTCTGCTATCTACGAGCTATTCAAATCCAAAGACACGTGGGGGCATTTCCCCAAACCCAAATAATGGCGCATAAATAATTCCTGTGTCCCCCACGGGGCAGAGGGAAGGTAGCTGCTGTCAAGCACCACTTTCCTGCTCAGTGGACTCTCCATCAGCGCACCCCCCCCCCTGCCCTGGCCCCCGCCCCCTCCCCGTGCTCTCTTCCCAGATGTTCCCCACCTCCAGCTCCAGCAAACCCCATCTCCAACTCACCCCTCCACGTCTTCTGGTTAAATGAAAGGCGTCAGGGTTTGGAAAATGGGGCCCATGTCTTGCCGGCTCTAGGGACTGGGTGATGAAGTTCAGCTCTGGAAAAGGGGAGATGATGGCATTGGTTAGGGGCGAGTAATCCGCTGGGGACTCTGGTGAGGGAGGAGTAGGAAGGGAACAGTGTGTGGAGTGTCCCCAGTGTGCCGGCACTGGGCTAGCACCAGGGTGGGGTGGGGATGGAGAAGGAAGAGAAGCAGGGGGGCCAGCTGCACGGGGACGCCAACCCAGCTTTCTCCATGGAGACCTGCCTGGTTCACCTCTCCCAGGTCCTAGCTCAGGGAAGCTAGTCTGCCCAGCTGCAGAGTGTCAAGGTGGGGTCTCCCGGTCCTCTGTCTGCTGGCAGGTGTGGCCTGCGAGGGCAGAGAGAGTGAGGCAGAGTGGTCATGGCCACGTGCTCTGCAGAGACAGAGGCCCCGGGGCTCACGGCTGGACCTTTCCAAGCCTCGGTTTCCTCATCGGTAGGATGGAGATAATATCTGTTCTTACATGCCCTCATAGGTACATGTGTGCAGTTGTAGCATGCGCGTGGTGTTATGTAACTACAATCACAGTCAGGTTACAGAACTGTTCTACCACCATAAGCTTTCTTAGGTTGTCCCATTATAGTCACACTGATTCCTCCTGCTGCCTGCATCCCTAACTCCTGACAATCACGAATCTGCTAATAATATTGTTTTTTCAATGATGTCTATAAATGGAATCATGCTACTTGTGACTTTCTGGGATTGGCTTTTTTCACTCAGCACGATTCTGTGGAGATTCATCAGGTTGTTGTTTTGTATAGACAGTTCAATCCTTTTTCTGGATAACTACTGTTCCACGATATGGATGGACCGCAGGTAGCTTAACCATCTATTAAAGGACATCTGAGTTACTTCCATGTTTTGTCAAATATGAGTAAAGCTGCTATAAACCTTTGTATACAGGGTTTTTGCATGAATATAAGTTTACATTATTTGGGATAAATGCCCAAGAGGGCAACTCTTGGTTCACATGGTAGTTGTATATTTAGTTTATTTTTTAATTTTTATTGGGTTTTGGAGTTCCCGTCGTGGCGCAGTGGTTAACGAATCCGACTAGGAACCATGAGGTTGCGGGTTCGGTCCCTGCCCTTGCTCAGCGGGTTAACGATCCGGCGTTGCCGTGAGCTGTGGTGTAGGTCGCAGACGCGGCTCGGATCCTGCGTTGCTGTGGCCGCGGCGTAGGCCAGTGGCTACAGCTCCGATAAGACCCCTAG